>BPTQ01000007.1:42783862-43508003 GCA_019973895.1 Chrysanthemum seticuspe
TGAAATGCGCACCTAAATGCAAAAATTCGAACAAAAACAAGCACCCACAGCAAGATGCGCATTGGGCAAATCGTCAAAACCATGTAGTTTTAAATGTGAAAACACGAGAAAACCATGATAACTTCGATAAGGTATTGTTTTTTGACCAAATCTTTGTGTAAACCCGTCTTAGTTTCAATGCTCATTAGGATGCGCATAGTTTTGGGATTTTAATGCGCATTCTAACAAGGAACCAAACTAGCAGTTAAAAGACCAAATTAGGCACAAAAGAATGAACCTATTCAGACTTTTATGCAGCTGAAACCTATAGAAAACGTGACACTTCACATTTTCTAGTAAACCCGTTTTTGGGATTTTAATGCGTATTCGTATTCGAATGCGCATCTTAAGGATGCGTATTCTAAGTGAAATGCGCATTTGATGCCAGATGCGTATTCCATTAGGATGCGGATGCAAAGATGCGGATTGAAAACAGATGCGAATTGAAATCACAAAAGGGATGAATGCGCATTCGATTTTGGATGTGCATTGAGGAGTAACAATGCGCATTGAAAACCACAAAAATGCGTATTCACGATGAACCAAGAACAGAAAAGATGCGGATAGGATTACCTTATGCGTAGACCGTAGTTTACGCGTAAAGTGAATCTTATGCGTAGGAATTCTACGCGTAAGCTTATGCTTATGCGTAATTTTAGGGTTTTTGCCCAAATGATCTTTTACACTTCACAGTGCAAAAGATATCCAAAGTCGACGTATTTTCAGACTTATCCAAGTAAGAAAACACGGATTAAACCAGAAAATTGACGATCAAACCAAGGAACAATCTTACGCGTAATTTTAGGGTTTTGATACGCGTAGGATTACTCGTAACTTTGATTCTGCCCAAATGTGTTTCTAAACCAGTTTTTTGTTATGGAATAGCTTCAATAGTACCAAAAGAGCACAAAAGTGTAAATTTTGATGTACCAAAACTGCTAAACGGGTTACGCGTAGAACGACACCCACGAACAAAAACAAGCTTAAAAACGTAAATCCACGCGTAAAGTTTGAAACTTTTTTCCAAAAACACGTATTTTAACACCTCAAAACATTGAAAGTACAAGAATCTTGGATTAAAAAGTGTAAAAAACGAGTTTTTAAGATAACCAAAGAATGCGTTATCTCTACGCGTAAGATCCAAAACCAAAACTTCAAAAAACAAACGAGTACACCCAACTATTTGGCCATTGATACCACTGTTAGGTCACAAGTTTTACAACACAAGCTTATAAGAGAAGAGATAAGGCGATTGAACAAGTAAACAAGCACACATACACAATAAGAGAGGCACGGTTAGGCGTAGGTGAATGTGTGAAAAGAAAACTTGAACAACCAACCCTTAAATGAGGGTTTACAAGAGTTTATATAGGCAAGGAGCTAGGGCAACACTCCCTCTCCTTCCCTATTCCTTATTGGGCTTGGATCAAGCTTATGGGCCTTCTACATAAGCTTGACCTTAAACAAACATAAAGGCCATAATAAAGCTACCTATTACATATGAAATATAAATACTTGAAATACTGTTTAGGAGTGATTCCAACACGTTATTTATATCATTTATATGGATTTACGCTTGTTTTCCATTGTTTTACTTTTTCAGGTAAATTACGAGCATTGGAGCTAAAGAGACGCGGAAATGGAAACGTTACTAAAGATTTATCACAGTATGCTTATTTTGAAGAAGTTACGGCGTAACTCATCTCTCACATTATGCCGTAACTATTGGGTGACCCAGAAGTCCAACTTATCAAGAGGTTACGGCGTAACTCCTCCCAAAGGTTACGACGTAACTCCATTAGGTCAAAAGAGGTTCCACGCCGCTGATACTTACGCCGTAACTACTGCTACACTTACGCCGTAACCGATTTTATTGAAGACTACGGCGTAACCACTTATAAGGTTATGCCGTAACTAGCAGATCTAGTGCATTTACGGAGAAATAGAAGGTTACGGCGTAACTCATCTATTGGTTACGCCGTAACCCAGACCTGGCCTATAAATACCCCACGAATTCCAGCATTTTAAAGCATCCCATTCCACACACAACACTCTGAGAACGTGGGAAAAAGCTCAAGGGAGGTCTAGGGAAGCATACAGAGCTGTTTCCAAGGGAGAAGTCACACCATTACGATAAGCTTTAGCGTTTATTATTTCTTTTACTTTCAATTCATGTATTTCGTACCTTTGAATATTGAATTGATGTGCATGATTAATATGAGCGGCTAAGCACCCTTTGGTGCTAGCCTAGTTATGATTCCTTAATTTTTTTGTTTGCGTTTACCTTTACTTATGTACAATTATTTCTAAGTGTATGCATGCATAGTTCTTTGGTAGTCACCCCTGGTTCGGTAGTTTTGAATGGCGATAGAGGCCAATTGCCTAGGAGATATGACCAACTGACCCTAGGTGAGCGGACTGAGACGGGAAGGGTAAGATATGAACAACTAACGACCCTTTCTACTTGTGCGATTTGACCAGCTGATCACCTATCGTTTGGATGAACTTAAGAATTGGGGGGGGTGTAGTGTCTAAGTTCCTAACGATCGGGCACTCACTATTTAGAATCTAGCATGTAGCGGTACTTAATGACTCGACTTAGGGGACCAGGAACAACAGGACTTATGACGGTGCGCCTGATTTCTCCTGTGGTGGCATCTTTGCTGATAGGTTAGGGCGAATTGACCAAATGCTGTCCTCTCGAATTTGACCCCACCTGAAGTAATTGGAAGTAGGTAGACGTAGACATAACTAGTTAGGAGAATTAACTAGGTTAGCACCACTATTCCTCTATTGATTTTCTTTCACACATTTATTTGCTTTACTTTATATTCTGCATTAGTAGTTTAATTAATTAAAACCCTATCAAACCTTTAATATTCTGTGACAATCAGACTTAGTAATTATCCGACACACATAGCTCTTGGGATGACCTCGGCTTTACCATTTACTACACTACACACGACCGGGTACACTGCCCGTTAGTGCATTAGGGTAGACCATAGGTATAGCGAGACACTATAAATATTAAGACCTGGTCAGTAAAACCTGCATCAAAGATAAATCAGGATTAAGAAGGTCAAGGGATGACACCAGAAGAAGCATTTGAAGTAGAATAGGTTATTAAAGTTGTCTATGTAATAAAATTCTCTTTTGATAATGGCAATTAATGAACTTGTTAATGTAAAACTCCTTAAGTACTTTTTTATGGCAGTTAGTGAACTTGTTAATGTAAAATTCTCTTTTGATAATGGCAGTTAGTAAACTTGTTAATGTAAAACTCCTTATAATTTCTGCATTATAGAATTAAATAAAAATTAATGCAAATCCCCTTTACTTTAATGGTGTTATTGACTTGGTCTGTTTTGAAATTAGATTTCATACTTTATTACCCAACCATTTGGTCATTATGCAATCACTGTTTTTTTCTCACTTAACAGCCAACAAAAAGTGAACGTCTTTTACAAGGGACTGAACATCTCTTCAAGACAAATGATTGATTCTCAAGGGCCAATTCCTAGTATGACACCCACCATGGCTTTGGAAACCATTCAAAAAATGGTAGACCACTCTCACAAATGGCACAATGGAGGAAGCAACCATAGTAAAAATAATGATATTGAGGGCCTTGCAGCAATAAACAACAAATTAGAAAGCCTTGGAAGAGAAATGAAGAAGCTCAAGGAAAATGTGCATTCCATTCAAGTGGAGCGAGATGGGGCTCGTCCTTCTAAAGAATATTCCTCCAATGAAGAAGTTAAAAGGATCGTTGAAGTGAACTATGGAAAAGAATTCCCTTTCATAAGCTACAATAATTACGGACCTAGGTACCGTGAAAAATCCCCTGGGTTCTACACAAAAATCAACAATAATCCTCCTAAACCTTGCCTTGAAGAAATAATGCACCGACACATTGAAGAATCAACAAAAAAAGAAGATAGGCTCAAGGAATGGATGATCAATGTAAAGGAGGACACCAATATGAACCTACGTAACCAAGATGCTGCAATTAAGAACCTCGCAACAAGTAATGCTAAAGCCACTTCCTGCAAAGCCATATTTGCGCAGGATAAAGCAAAAAAAGAGCAATGCACATCCTCTATCACTAATGATCTCTCCGAGATTAACTACCTAAGAGAAGATGATAAAGCTGAAGATGACGAGTTCCTACCAAGCCAACTTCCTGAGAAGCTGTAGTACCAGGAAAGTTTTCTTCTCCCTTGCATTATTGGTAACATTAAGATTCCCGCATTAGCTGATTTAGAGGTTGGGGTTAACCTTATCTCAACTACTTTATTTGAAAAAATCAAACTTACCAATTTAAAAGAAACACCTATTATGATTGAAATGACGGACTCCTCTAAGGCTGTACCGAGGGGGATTGTGAACAATGTGCTTTTGAAAATTGGAAAATTTTTCTTCCCCACCGATTTTGTAGTTATTTGTAACATATTGGATTTCACAAACACACTAAACCAATGATCACAAGAGGCGTATACAAGAGGTTTTAGAGAGAGAAAGTTAGAGGTTGGGAACTTTAGTGAAAGAAAGAAAAATCTTATTATGAGCTCTAACTCTCTACCTTGGGAGGTAGAGAGTATTTATAGTCTTTACATAAATCGCTACCTACGGGATGTGGATCAGGCATACAGTGGGTAAAGACCCGTCCGTCCTCCACGGTGTTACTTAACTAAATACTACTTAACATTAACTAATCTACGACTACGAGCTTTCTAACGATTACATATACTTGAGGTGACCGACTCTTTAATAACAGGATTTACTAAATCCTAACAATCTCCCCCTAAGGGAGGTCACCTCAAGATCACCTCAAAATTACATTGAACACAAACAGATATTACATTTAAAATTGTTCTTGCATTCTTGATGTAGTTCTTTGCTCAGGAGCTCGTAGTCATTGATTCTTCATTATTCCATGTTTGAATAATCAATGTGGAGGTCTTTTAACTGATCCACGTGATAATGAGTTTTGAGCCAGCTTTGAGATCATCAACTATCATAATATCTGACTCTTCCATTGTGGTGTTGGTATTATGTTATGTTGTGACTTATGGACCGACATGCTCACATTCTGGATCATGATATATTCTCATCAGAGTAGCGGAAGCTTTCGTTGATTCATGATATTGGCAGAAGCGTAGCAGAAGCTTGGAGTGAAAATATCAGAGTCGTTGATGCACTTATCATGATTTCTTTAGAGATGAATGTATTGTGTGAGCATGCGGCTATGGATTGGCCGCTTCATTCTGATCAGCTGCAAACGTCGGGCGTACCTGCATACAACAGTTAGCAATAAAACGCACGAAAGTGTCTTTGATCACTTTCGTTGAATTGAGGTACAAGGCCCACGGTTCCCCATTGATCAGTACAAGTACTGCCTGTGATCAGGTATAATTCCTAAGAATTTCCTTGACAGGGTTTCGTAGCTGTTCTAGCTGTTCTCAAACCGGAACGTCTTAAAGAAGACAACACAGAGTGAGTGAACCAGTGAATTGAGATTCACTGATTGATAAGATATTTGAAAAACAATCGTGTATCGCTCAATAGAAATTGTTTTTGCAATACAACGAAGGTTTTAATGAAAATCAATTATCAATCATAAACACCTTTTATTTTGAAATATTTGTACACAGTCGATGTGCTAAAGAAAAGAGTTTTTAAGCACAACGATCAGTTTTTCAAAAGGTATCCGTCAATCCATAACCTGAACCAGGATTGATTCAAAGGATTGAATCGCCCCATTGTTTCTGCTCAGTTGTCACATGGTTGATCTATTGGATAGATCTCACATGCCACCCACCAGGAGCTTGTTTGATGTTGGCTCCAGAAGGCTTTCCATCTTCATTGTGAATATGTTTGCATATCACTCAGATGTTCTGGCATTACCACAAGGATACTGCGTAGGACTCATAAGATATAATCTCTCTTTCCACAATGTGTGAAACAGAGAGTCTTCATTGAAAGTGTCCTAATAAGATTTATAGATGATCTCGTTGCTCTAGACTCAATTGTGCATATTTGGATCGTATTTCAGAGACTAGGGAGAGGGTCTCCTTCTTCAATATCAACAATCTCTAAGAGAAAGTCGATAGATTATGTCGGTTCCCCGTGAGAATGAAACAAGTCCTTTTAAGAGGAACTTGAGTGGTTTGGGAAGTTAAAGTGCAGTGCGTCACTGGGTCCATGACGTCTTGTCTTCAATACCGATGTTACCTTGGTAACCACCAGTAGCATATGAATTGAACCCGATATCTGCCCTAAGGTTGAATAATTGGAGGGCTATTTATTTTCACCCTTTTCTCATTCAATTCTTTTTCATTCTTCAACCCCTTCAGTGCTTATCGAGACTTCATAACTAAAACCTTGTTGGGTTTATTCCAGTACTAGCTCAGTCTTAGTCTGCACTCTTCCCATATCTCATTTTTCTCCTTTTTTCAATATACCTAAGGACTTATACACTATCTAGTGGATTGTCCCTGGGTAGATCCCTCCGGTTCTGGAGGATCATGGGAACAAATACCTAACCTTATCGTCCTTATATCACCATACATAAAGTAAAGTTGGTCGGTCTATTTGGTATTGTTCATCTGCCAATGGAACCAATTGAAAACCATTTGAAAATCAATCCAGATACTTGTGATATATTATCAAAGCATTTTGTACCTGAATTATTTTTGATATTTTTAGAACAAGAGCTCCCCCCTCAACATGTGCATCAAGTATCATTTTGTAATAGAAACAATTTTCATCTTTGAGGGGTTGACTTGCATATAAGAGTAGTTATATAAAGAATGTGGTTTTCAGAATAGTTGCTCCCCCTCAATATGTGCATAGATATTTGAAAATGTTTTGCACATATTAGGAAAAGACTGCACATTGAAATAAATTGATCACGTTTCAAATCTTTGTAGTTTAAGATAGATGCTCCCCCTCAACATGTGCATGGAAAATTTGAAATCGTTTGGCACATGTGGGAAGGAGAGCTTGTACATCCTTATAAAACTATTTACCGAATTATCAGTTTAAGTCCAATTTAAATCACAAATTCTCCCCCGATCACAATTATCAAATCATTTGAGATTTGTGATCTCTGTAGATTTAAATTGATTTTGAAAGCTTTTAAGGAGAATTGTGACTTGATTATGAAAACGTTTTAACTGATAAGGATCAGATTTTGAGACTTTAAACTCCATTGATTAAACGAGCATGATTATCTTTTGAAAACAATTGTATGACAAATAACCTTTTGATTTAATTGAAATCATTCTCCCCCTCAATCAATGACATAGGTTGTTGATTGAGAGATAGATATTTTTGACAAATGTTAAGTCTAGATAATTTTCAAAAATAGAGTCCGAGTTATTTTTCAAAGCAATTAGTTTTCGTTAGATAGTAAGTAATTTTTTATAGAATCAGAGCATGAGTTTTGAAAAACAAGATAAAGCATGGCTCTGTTCTTTCTTTGAAAAGCGGGTTATTGCCTGAAATGACAATAAACCATTGTTTCACTTTCTCCCAATTTTTTATTTTATTTTATTATTTTTTATTTTTTTTAATATTTGAACAACATCTAAAGTCCCGTGTCATTCTTTGAATGACAGCACAAAGATCGTAGATATTTATCGAATCAAGAAAATCATGACAAAACGACAATATATTTTGGAAATTTTCAAGATTTTTCAAATTTTTATGGATTTTTGAAAGTTTTATATTTCTATTTGCTTTTTGAAGGTTTTGTAATTTTGTATTTTGCTTTTCGAAAAGATATTTACAAGAGATGGATGAAGAAAGACCTTTACTCCTCGTCTTCCTCTTGAAGACGTTTGAGTGTTTCCGGTTGTAGACTCTTTAAACCAAGTCGTGGGAGGATAAACTCAAAACGTTTTCTAGGAAGAGCTTTGGTGAAGATGTCTGCTAACTGATATTCAGTCCTCACAAAATAGAGTTCCACCACACCGTTTTCTACTTGCTCCCTGATGAAATGATGTCGAATGTCGATGTGCTTTGCTCTTGAGTGTTGTACGTTGTTGCATGAGAGAGCAATAGCACTTTTATTATCACAGTACAGAGGGATTTTGTTGAATTCAAAGCCATAGTCAGATAATTGAGATCTCATCCATAGGATTTGAGTACAACAAGATGACATGGCTATGTATTCAGCCTCTGTAGAGGAAATAAAAGTACTCATTTGCTTCTTTGAAGACCAGCTCACAAGCTTATCACCCAAAAACTGAGCACCTCCAGATGTACTTCGACGTATATCTTGACATCCTGCATGATCAGCATCTGCATAGGCTGTTAGTGACATACCGGTGTCCTTCGGGTACCAAAGTCCCATATTGATGGTTCCTTGGAGATATCGAAAGACCCGTTTAACCGCTTCAAGGTGATTTTTGGTAGGCTTAGCCTGATATCTAGCACATATGCAAACAGCGAACAGAATGTATGGTCTACTGGCTATGAGGTACATCAGGGATCCAATCATACTACGATATTTTGTTTGGTCTACCATGATCCCTGAGTGGTCCTCATCCAGTTTAGTAGGCTCTATCATGGGAGTGTCAACAGGGTCACTAGAATCAAATCCAAATTTCTTTAAAATCTCATTTGCATATTTAGATTGATTTATAAAAATGCCTCCGGGACTTTGTGAAATTTGTAATCCCAAGAAAAATGACAATTGTCCCATAATTGACATTTGAAATTTGGAACCCATTTCATTTGAAAAACGATCACATTCATTGGGGTCAGTCGAGGCAAAAGTAATATCATCAACATATATTTGAACGTGAATTAAATGTTTGCCTGACTTTCTGGTGAACAATGTCGGATCAACTGCTCCGTTGCTGAATCAAGTGGATAGAAGAAACTTTGATAGCGTATCATACCAAGCCCTTGGAGCTTGCTTCAAGCCATAAAGAGCCTTCTTCAAACGATAGACGTGAGTAGGATGCTCTGGATTCACAAAGCCTTCAGGTTGGCTAACGTATACGACTTCTTTAAGATCTCCGTTAAGAAAAGCCGTCTTTACATCCATCTGATAGACAACCATATTCTTGCTAGCAGCATTAGCCAAGAAGATTCTGATAGCCTCGATACGTGCCACAGGAGCAAAATATTCCTCAAAGTCAATACCCTCCTCTTGACGGTATCCTTTTGCGACCAATCGAGCCTTGTTCTTTAAAACATCACCATGCTCATCAAGTTTTACTTTGAAGATCCACTTTAAAGCAATGATCATTGCACAATCTGGAGCAGGTACTAATTCCCATACATCTAGTCGATCAAACTCATGAATTTCTTCTTGCATAGCATTGAACCAGCTGTCTTCATTCATGGCAGTTTTCACGTCTTTTGGTTCGATCTTAGAGAGTACGGAATTGAAGAAGCACCATAAGGCATCGGTTGCAAGTTGTTTCCGAGTGGATACTGGACGAGAAAGGTTTCCAATGATGTTGTCCAATGGATGATCATGTGTCCATTTTCTAAGGTGTTTATGTGGTTGTTGTTGAGGAACTGAAGTAGCAGAGTCGATATCTCCTAAAGAAGATGGTTCTGATGATGATTCAGGAGCAAATATGTTCTCAAAAGGTTCATCTTCTGGAGGATCAAAAGAGTTTTCATCATCTGTAACCGCAACAACATTTCCATTGTGTACACTCGATGATTGATGATTTGTTGATGAGAAAGAGTGATCAGCAGAAGGCGCTTCTTGACTTAATGACATTGAAACTGAAGAGTTAACTTCATTGACAGGGATAGAGGCAGCCTCTGTTGATGGAACTAACATATCATTAGCACTTGGCTCATAGTTTTCATCAAACATTGGATCAAATAATTTCTTCAAATCATCTTCAGAAGGAGGTACATAAGGAGTTGCTGGTGAGGGATTAGACACAAGAGTAGAAGTGATAGGACTACTGTGGAACTGGATTGTCCTGGAGTCATTTGACCGGTCAGCTCATCGAACGTAACGTGAATTGTTTCCATGATATTTCGGGTTCTCTTGTTGTAGATTTGGTATCCTTTTCTGTTTGGCGCATAACCTACAAATACTCTAATGTCCGCTTTAGCTTTTAGTTTACCTAAATCTTGACCGTCATTAGTTGGGTAACATAAAGCACCAAACACATGAAGGTAGGATAGATCAGGTTTTCGTTTATGGATAAGTTCATATGGAGTTTTTCCATGAGAGGTGTGAATAAGGGAACGATTTTGGGTGTAGCAAGCAGTGGCAATGGCTTCAGCCCATAGAAACATTGGAACCTTTGAATAAATTAGCATTGTTCTTGTGGCTTCCACAAGAGTTCAATTTCGTCTTTCAACTACACCGTTCTGTTGAGGAGTTCGTGGAACACTTCTTTGATGACTGATTCCAACACTTTCATAAAACTGGATTAAGTCTTTGTTAACAAACTCTGTGCCATTGTCTGTTCGAACAATTCTAACAATATTGTTGAGTCGAACCTGAAGCTATTTGATAAGTTTGATGATGACATCTGGAGTTTCATCCTTTGTCCTCAAAAGCTTTACCCAAGTAAATCGAGAGTAGTCATCAACAACTACTAGAATGTATTTCTTCCCATTTATCGTTTGCACTCTCATTGGTCCGCACAGATCCATATGAAGGGTATGAAGAACTTCCATTACTGAGTTTGTGGGTTTAGGTTTGTGGGCATATTTTGTGCTTTTTCCTAATTGGCAAGCTGAACAAAGATGATCTTTTTCATACTTTAATCTGGGTAATCCTCTTACTAAGTCCTTTCTGGAAAGATTGTTTATGGTACCAAAGTTCAAGTGATTGAGACGACGGTGCCATAGCCCTGACTTAGTTTTGGAAGCCTTTGACAGCAAGCAGATGGGTGAAGATTTCATCATATCTTTGATAGAGATGGTGTATAGGTTTGAACCATGAGTTCCTCTGAGAAGTTCCACACCATCAAGTTCTCTAACAAAGCAAGTATGTTTTCTGAAGGCCACTTCTAAATCTGAGTCACAAAATTGTCTGACAGAAAATAGATTATGTCCAAGACCTGCAACATAATATACCCTGGAAATCACACTATCTCCAACCACGTAATCTCCATAACCCATAATAGCACCAAAATGATCGTTTCCGAATCTCACAGTTCCGATGAATTTGCTCACGAAGTTCATAAGCCGTGACCGGTCTCCAGTCATATGCTTGGAACAGCCTGAGTTTAGGTACCACAGAACAATATGAACGATCTGCAGTTGAACACAGACAAGAATGGATAACTGGATAATTGGGATCCCCATGCAAGAATGGGTTCCATTTGGTTAGTAACAGTGATTGGAACACCCACATCAGAGGTAGAAACAATGGACTCATTAGAAATAGATGCAGGGCTAGTGTCCATATTTGACCTATTCAAAGTATGTTCACTTCTTAAGGGAATAGTTCTACCAGTAGGCATCCATTTTCTAGTGGGCATTGACTTAGAAAATTTAGGGAAAAACTCATTAACCTTATGCCCAGTAGGTATCCATTGATAACCTATATTACTAAATTTCCTTCCTGTGGGTTTCCACTGTTTTCTAACTTTCTTTCGCCTTTTCCTTTTAGCCTTCTTAGCTTGATTTTTAGCATTAACAGTTTTAACTGGGCATTTAATAACATTAGACAAATCATTCATACTACATTCAAGATTAGTAATAGAAACCACGCAATCATCATTACATGTTTTGCCAAAAGTAGCAGAATTCGCATTAATTAAAGTACGCTTAGAGTTAACACTAGAATCAACACGATTCGTCTTATTCAACACAAACTTAAAGTTCCTAGGTTGGTCTTCTACTTTCTTCCAATGCATGGAGGCTTTGACCCGCTTGCTTTAATGTCACTGATTACTCCTGTAGAGGGAATTATAGGAACATTAGTTGGTTGATCTACTTTTTGCATTCCTGAACTAGACGTGCAGGGATCTGAACTACTTGAAGGCACATTAGTGTTCACTTTCTTAAAATTGGGCATAGAATGATTTGTATGCTTGGCACTAGGCATAGAACAAGGCATCACAGCTTTACCTTTCGCACCTAAGGATTTAGGACATGTTGCTATTAAACATTCTAGCAGCTCTTGAGATCGTTTGACCTGAATGCAAGCAAACCTAATTTCTCTATCAAGAGGTTTATTTAAGAAATCCTCTTCCACGATCTCACTGAGACATTCTAGACTATCCTTAAGGTGAGCACAATAGTTGTGAAACACAGGTTCATTATTCCTAAGATGAGGAGGAATGTATTTAACAGTTACAGTATATTTGCAGTCTGAGGATGACTTTGATGCAACATTCTCATTAAAAACAAGTGGCAGTTTCCCTTTTTCCTGACTCCTCAGATTCTCAATTTCTTTTTGTAAAGATGTTATTTTTTCTTTGTTTGTGTCACGAGTGACTTTCATTGAATCATATAACTCTTTAAAGTGTCGTTTAACTTTTTCATTTTCTTCTAGAAAACTCTCGTTTTCCTTTTGTAAAGCATTAACTAAGTTTTGAAGATGAAAAGTTTGAGAATATTGTGAATCTAAAGGAGGAGGCATTTGGGAGCCAGTCACATTGTTCTTTTCACCCTTTAATTGAGAGATTTAGGCTTTCAACTTTCTGATTGTGTTACAATGAGCTTGAATCTGTTCGTCACGTTTGTTTATCTGAAAAACTGCATCACACTCTGGAACATCTGAGGATGTCTTGATATTTGAGGTTTTGACATTTTCTTTGAGATGTTGATATTTTAGTTGTAAATAAAAATGTTCAACTTCTAGTTTAGAAAGATGTTTTACCAAATTATCGTGATCATCCTGATCAATTTTCTCATTTAGTTCTGAGTTTTTGTTTTCAAGCTCAATGACACGATCATGGGAAACTTTCAATGCAATAGATAATTCATGAAATCGAGAAGCAGTAATAGAGTGCTTAGTAACAGTATAAAACACATCTTGAGCAACACAACTTGAAATCAAATTCTCATTTAAGATGCGCAAATTCTTCCTTTCAACTTCATTCTATTTGAGTTCCTGTTCATAATCATTGACTTCAACTATCATTGCATCAAATTCCTTTTCCATTTCTTTAATATCTGAATTTATCCCTTTTTGAAGACTCTCAAATTGACCTTTTAATTGTTTGAAGAAAGGCATGACCTCAGTTAAATAACATTCTTTAGTTTGCTCAAAACCCTTTTCCCCCTCAGTTATCCTTGTAGGTGTGATTCTCTTCTTACACGTTTTCTCAAAATCAACAAACAACTGATAAACAACATATAGGCTGATTAAGGTCTTGCTATTAGTGGCAATAGATCTAGGAACTAGATGCATTGGTGTATTTGGAGAATACACAGTAGCTACAGGCATTTTCCTAAGGGGAGTGTTTGTTTCAATAAGTACATTAACTTTTAGCTTATCCATGTCTTTCTTCCAAAAGATCTGTTCAGGGGTTAATTGAGTTTGAGGCTTAAACATGTTTAAGGATATCCAATTTTCCTTAGTGTAATCATGGGGCTTGATTGTTATGTTATTCTCTTTACACGCAGGATCGTTAAGCTTCTTATTCATTTTCTCCCTAGATGCATCATCTAGTTTTCTATCTTCCTCAGTGCACTCAATGAAACTAGGTTTCTGTCTAGGTTTAAGAATCTCATTTGTCACACCCCCAAAATATCGCAGCGGAACGATAGTGTCATTGGGGTATGACGTCATAGCACAAAGTATGGATACAGAAAACGACCTCTATAATGAGACGTTTTGAAAAGTTTACCATTCGATAAATAAGTTCATGTTTACACCACAAGAAATCACAAGGTTTGATAATACATAAAAAGTTTACAAAACATGTCGAATGGTAATTGTTAAAAGCACAAGATTCCAGTGTATGCCATGCGACCCAAAAGCTCCATGAAGTGCTATCACTTTAAGACCTGAGATAAACATGCTAAAAAGTGTCAACACAAAGGTTGGTGAGTTCATAAGTTTGTGATGAAATGTAAAGCCTTTCAAAAATTGTTTATGCAGCAAAGGCATTGTAAATCCACTCAGTTCCAAGTTCCGCCCATACAAAACTTGCAACCTGTGTGTTTACAACCCATTGCCAAAATATAGAATTGTCAATCTTGTTTGTAAGTAGGACATAGGTGCATACGATATATACATGTACTTAATGCAAAGAATCACAGCCAACTGAACCTCTTGACAAGTCTACATTGTTTGTTGTGTCTCATTGAATAACGAATTATATTCACCCAAGGTTACGTCATCAAGGACCCAAGGGTGGGGGCGTCAGCCCGATAGTACTATCAATACCTCTCCGCCGGCTCCCGCAGGAGTTAACCAGTTGCTAAAGTTTGTATGTTGATGCATAATTGAAAACTAGTTTAGCACATTAAGGCACATATCGCAATAAACCACACATAATGTCCAAAGTGTATAAGAAGTATATTGTAACACAATTGTATAAATGGTTTGAGTATTCGCAAGAGTGAAACAAGTATTTAAGCATGTATCTCCCCCAAATAGTTTGTAAGAATTTAAACGAGTAAAAGTGGGGTATGAACTCACCTGGTGTGATGGATATGCTAACAAAATGAAGTGCACGAAAGTGAGACTCGGAAACTATCCGCGACCTAGAATGAATGTTATGATATGTAATGAGTTGCAATGTTATGATATGCATGCATTTCGTATGTTATTTATACCATTCGCGAGTTTTGAAAAAATATTACTTATCGTCGAAAAATACTCTTTTGACGTCTTGACCCTTCAAAAATCACTTTACAAGTAGTTACGTCAAAATGTCATCCTACAATGGTTTTGTAATGATTTATAGTGAAATTATCACTTTTCGTCGTAAAATAAAGTCGTCGGAAATTTCATGAAATTGACAAAAATGGCTTCGAAAAACTAGTCGTAAAATGGTGTACGTTGCACGTTAGGAAACGAACTCGACGGATTTGGAAAGTTTGTATCAAAATCTAAAAGTTTCAGTTCAGGAGTTTTCGACATAAAGGTCTCGAACATAAAGATAATAAGGGTTAAAGATGGTGGTTTTGTCTAAAATGTTGGTTAAAAATGAGTTTCGGCCAAGTTTAAACATCCATAAATAATTTATTAAAACTCCGCTATACAAACGGTCAATTGTTTTGAAAAATATGCTCAGTGATCTTGATTTTATTAGAAGACATTTCGTTCCAAAAAGTTCCACATCATAGTTAAAAACAGCCCTCAATATGGTCGTTTTAGTTACCGTAACACTTGTCTCGTAAAAATAATATAGTTTTTCAGAAATTAATAGTTACGGCAAATTTATAAAAACGTGCATATCTTCGTCGTTTCAAATCCGTTTTCTACGTATAATACGTCCTTAGCTTCGTATCAAAGTATACTAATATATTTTTGATAAGTCGAAATAATTTGTAAAGCTTAGGACTCGTTTTTGACTCAAACAAGGTAAAAATAGGTTGCTGAATTTTCTGAAAAATATATATTTCGTCGTCAAACTTGTAAAATCCATAACTTCTTCGTTATAACTCCGTTTTTATCCGTTCAAGCGGCCACGGATTCGTTTTAAAGTATATTTTCTAAATATCAAGGCCAAAAATTCGTGCCTACTGTCGGATTTTCCAGAAAAATAAAACAAGGACAGAACACTTTTTATACTTATCGAAAATAGTTTTTCTCGTACCAAACCTATTCTAATCCCTTCAAATCAACTCCAAAGCTAATCTAATCCTACCATACACCTTCTTAGGGTGTCATGGGTTCCTAAACATCATCAAGACCAAAGTATACCAAGGGGATAATTATAGGATGACTATATATATATATATAACTCTAAAATCAATGGAAAAATGGTATAAACAACACAAGTCTTGCATGTTTGCTCCAAAAATGAAGAGATCAATATGAAATGAAAAGGAAACATGAAAAATATAAATGATATGCTTACAAGTTAATATGATGAGGTGTAAGGAACAAGGTTTAGCCTAAACACTCTTGGTTTTTATTTCAAAACCTTATAAAGAGTATTATCTAGATTGTAAAATCACTTGAGCTTGGAAAAATTTTTGTGATCCCTTGTGAACTCTTGAAGGCCGGTTTTGATGAAGAAAAACAAGAGAAAGAAAACTTTTTGCTACTATGTGAATTTTAGATACATGAATGAGATAAATGATAGTGTAAGACTTTTAGTAGTGTAACTTCTAAACAATCAAGAAAAACCATACCATAATTAATGCCACCCTCCCCCTTGGTCGGCCAAGGGGGGAGGGATTTGAGGATATATTTTTTTTTTTTATTACTTGTATATATTTGTGTAAAATTTGTTAAATATGAATGTGTAAGTAAATGTGTAGATAAATGTAACTTGTAAAGTAAATGGTAGTTTTAGGTACAAGTAAAATTTTAATAGATCAAAATAGAGTATAATGATATTATAAAAATTGTAAAAATACATTCCTTGTGAAATTTGAGTGATATAAAAATTTTCGTGTAGTTTTTAAGAAAAACGTCGTAATAATATAAACTTAACGATTTATATACAAAATAAAATTTAAACACTAGGTAAACTCAAAATATTATTTTTATAACTAAATGTAAGTATAAAAATATATTGGGATCATTTTTGAAAGTATCGGATTAAATTTTCAAAATAATAACTCACGCGATAACGTTTATTTAATATAAAATTTACGCGTTTAATGTGAAATGCAAAAATCATGCATGAACCGTTATGAAATGATGAATATGGAGTATGAGGAATGACCGGAATTTGAGAATTGTGACATCATTGCCATCATAGATTACATGTTGAGCAGCTTTTGCTATCTTACCATACTCAGGGTTGGATTCCTTAATAATGGGGATACTATGCTTATCGTTGAGAACTCTATGCTTAGTGATCATGTGAGCAGTCTGAATGGTATTCCCTTGTACGTACAACTTATTTTCAAGCTTGTTTCTCAAGGTTTTTAGATTAGAAAAATCATTCAAAAGTTTTGATTCCTTAGCACAGAATTCTTGCTTAAGCATTTTAACATTTTCTTGAAGTTCTTGTTTTTGCTTAGCAGTTTTAGAAAGCTTTTCTTGTAAGGAGTTTAACTCTTGTTTTAATACTTCTTCTCTAAACTTACTTTTTCTAATAGTTGTACGCATTTGGTCATCCATTTCCTGCTCACGAGTGGTTAACTCAAACTTAGCACATAGTTCATAAATAACAACTTGTTCTTTATAGGCATTTAGTTCAGAGATGACAGAATCATCAGGGGCACATGCAATGTATTCATCAAAAACATAGTCATCATTGACTGCAGAAGATGCATCACTTGGTACAGTCTCACTTTCAATTTGTTTCACATATTGGTCATATGGGACAACATTGATATTACCCATATTTTCAATATATGACTCAAAAGTTTTAGTTGATTGTACTTTGTCATGTATCTTTTGCTCATCAACATCATCGTATAGTTTTAATACCTCTGAGATGATTGATTCTTTGGATGGACCAGCTTGCTGTGATGATGAGACCTTTGGAGAGACCATTGGAGAAATGCTAGCCATGAAGATTGTCTGTGCAGTAGGTTCATCATCGACGTCAGAGTCGTATGCATCACAGTCTGCAACTTGAAAGGCATTCTGATGATTATGACATATCTCCTGAATTGGTTGCTCATCCACATCTGCATCATATGTCTTGGCATTGCCCTCAGCAAGAAACAACAGCTCCTCTTCATCCAACACAGCTCCATTATCCTGAGCTTGCACAAGTAACATCTTGTCTTTGAAGTACTCTGCATTTTGAGGGCGTTTTGGAGAAGTGCAGTTCCTTGCTATGTGCCCATCACCACCATAGTTGTAGCACTTAATTGGCTTAGTTTGACCCTGATTTGTATTCCTTCCACGATTCTGATTTGCCACATATCCTCTACCAACTCCACCTCTTCCCTGTTCATACTGCCTTTCTTGAACTGGTTGCACCATGACCTTCCCATCTCTGACAATAGCTTGATTGTGTGGGTTGGATGCTGTTCTGAGGTTATTGTTGGTGTATGGGAGAGAGTTCATGTTTTGAGTAACCATGAGAGCCAGTTGATTAATGAAGTGTCCCACGGCTGCATCAGCATCAGCTTGTTTGAACATTGGATCGGGAATGAGTTTGTGATTACCATTACCCATGGGTATAACTTGAGAAGCTTTGGTGGTAATTCCAACATTTGTGTAAAAAGCAGTTGAATCATTTGATGAGCTTGTCTCTCCCTGGTTGGTTTTGAACTGATCAAGAATCCTTTTTTCAAACATAGCATGTCTCTCATTCTGAAGAAGGAAGGCATAGAGTTGCTCATAGTTTGTATTCTTCAATCCTTTGGTTAGCTTCACAGAGGTAACAAACTTGTGCCATTCGGGATTCATGTTGTTCACAAATTTTGAGTTCAGCTGAATGTTTGGCATGGTCATTTTGATGTTCCTCATGTCATTCACAAGCTTATGGAATCTCACGTAGTACTCATAGACAATTTCTTCTGGCTTCATATTAAAGTGTTCAAATTCATCATACAGCTGTGATTCTCTGTCTTCCTTTGTCAATTCAGAACCTGAGAGAAGAATCTTGACATTATCCCAAACAACCTTGGCTTCATTGTTGTGATTGATAAGCTTGTAGATATCTTTTGGAAGACCCTGAAGTATAATGTTAGAAGCCCTGATGTCAGCATCGAATCTCTTTTTCTCCTTATCGTTGAGCTCATCATATGTCTTTGGTCTATCAATTCCATAGATCATTGTTCCATCTACAACTGTATCAATTAAGTCTCTTGTAGTCTCAATATGATAAGGTCCTTCATCAATAGACTTGAGAATGTTGACTCCGTTTTCCTTTCCAAGACAGTACAATATGATTCGTTGTGCCCAAGAGTCGTAGTCAGTTCTGTCAAGCATGGGTGGATGAGTATCTGAACCAGCTGCTTGAACATCCTCCGCAACAGTGGAGATGATTGTAGGTACGTTGGTAGACATTTTAACTGATTACACGGGATTTTATAACTCTATGATTAAACCGGGAAATAGATTCTTTCACGGGATTTTACTAAATCAAGAGAAAACCGTATTACAAACAAAAATCAACCAAGTCGCTACGAATTCTTGAACCAAGTTGCAAATCACCAAGTCGCTAAGTCATAAGTCGCTAGTGCACCAACTCGCTACACAGTCAAGTCGCTAAAGAGCAACTCGCTAAGGTCCAAGTCGCTAACACCAAGTCGCTAAGAATCTTAAGTACAAGTCGCTAACAAAATTGAAAGCAAGTCGCTACCTTCACCAAGTCGCTAGCCGTAGTGGAGAATCCACTAAGTTGCACTATTTGTCGGCTTGTCTCAATAGACAAGTCGCTAGGACCAAGTCGCTACCAAAATGCACTGCAACTCGCTACCTTTTTCTGAAGCAAGTCGCTAAGATGAAATTCACTACGAGAACCAAGTCGCTACCAAGAAAAACTTCAAAAACACACTTTTCAATCTAAAACAAGCTCAACCACAGTGATTCAAGCTTACCAAATCAAAACCCAAGCACATACAATGATTCTAAACACAAAAGTACACCCAAAATTAAAACTTTAACACTATAAATGAACCAAATGATGCAAAAACCACTAAACTTTTTCAAACTCAAAAACCATCTAAAAACCACTAGAAATCCAAGTATATGTAAGAGATGATCAAACCATGGCTCTTGATACCATTTGTAACATATTGGATTTCACAAACACACTAAACCAATGATCACAAGAGGCGTATACAAGAGGTTTTAAAGAGAGAAAGTTAGAGGTTGGGAACTTTAGTGAGAGAAAGAAAAATCTTATTATGAGCTCTAACTCTCTACCTTGGGAGGTAGAGAGTATTTATAGTCTTTAAATAAATCGCCACCTACGGGCTGTGGATCAGGCATACAGTGGGTAAATACCCGTCCGTCCTCCACGGTGTTACTTAACTAAATACTACTTAACATTAACTAATCTACCACTACGAGCTTTCTAACGATTACATATACTTGAGGTGACCGACTCTTTAATAACAGGATTTACTAAATCCTAACATTATTGACATGGGAAAGCGGGAGGCTTACAACTTGATTGTTGGAAGACCTTTTCTGGCTACTTGTAGAGCTCAAATTATGGTTTTTGAAAAACAAATTTCCTTGGGGACCGAAATGGAACGAATAACTTTTAGTATGAATGAGCATTTAAAACCAAAAACTAAAATTTCTAATAATGTTCAATCACTAAACCCCACTCTACACTCTAAGCCTATTACTGATAATCGTAAAGAAAGTGTTGATCATTGTAAGCAGAAACATGATGAAATTGTTCAAAGCATTGAGGAAACTCTGAGTCCTAACAAACATTTTTGCAACTCGATGTCAACCAAGGAATGCGAATCGGCATGGCCACCATTTACTCATCCTCAAAAATGTGAAAGAAAAGCTAATGAATGGATTTACCCTCATAAGGGAGAGAAACATGATGTTGGAATAGCATTGGAAGATTGGTACAAATTAAAGCTTGGAAGCTCGAAATTGATTAAGGAACTGATCAAGCAGTATGGGTGCAACCATATCACTGACATCATAGGCGGAACAAGATCAAACATCAGCATTACTGATAATATTATTATTAAAGATGATGACCATGGAGAATCATGTGATAAATGGCTTTCACATAAGTTGGGAACATTTGGGCTCAATAATTCTACAAGAAAAAAAGGGCTTGATAATTGGATGAATGAACACCAACGAATGATGGAAGTAGGGCAAATTCAAAGACCCCCATAGAGCCACACGGCTAAGAGTCTAACTTAAAGACTCATAAATAAAGAAAAGTGCTCTTTCGGGAGACAACCCGAATTATCCCTTTCTTTTGTTTTTATTTCCTTTCTGTTGGGTTTTGTGTTTTCTAACCATTTTTGCAGGAGACAATGAAATAATTACTGCTGCAGTGCTGATCTGAAAAGAGTTACGGCGTAACTCATCTTGGTGATTACGCCGTAACCAACATTTTAGCAGCAGAATTGTTGATGCATTACCAACTACGGCGTAATACCATCTCAGTGGTTACGACGTAACTATTCGCTTCACAGCTCACACCAGGTTTTGCCAGTTACGGCGTAACTCTCTCATAGGAGTTACGACGTAACTCTCCTCTGCTTTAATTCTTTCATTTTAAAACACAGTAACCTTGTATTAGTTTTTAAACGAACTTTGTAGGTGTATTCCCTGTAAACCCTCACGAGACTTCACTCGTCCACTTGGGACACCAAGTGGTTTAAAAGGCTTGTTGCATTCGCTAAATGCAACCGTGATTCCTACGAAAGTGAGTTAGGTTTGTTTTTCATTTTATTTTTTCTTTTTAGAATTATGCTTGTTGGTATTGTGATTTCAGGGATTGAAGTTTGTTCATGACGCTTAAACGAAGGCACGATCCTTTCTCGTGGGCCTTCTTCTTTTTGGAGCAAATTTCAGGGAAGTTCTCGCTCTAATTCTACCTTTCTCTTCACCTTTATTTTAATTCCTAGTACAAAAAGGACTTTGTACAATTCAACTGGGGGGACGGGAGTAGAATTATCTCTTGAAGTTTATTTCGCCCTCATTTTTCTAGTTTATTTTGAAAAATTATGCCATTTTTAAAATTTTGACATGTTTTTCCGAACCTAACTAGATTAGACCTTAGCCGAGCACATACAACCCTTGATATTACATGGTGAGATTAGCCTTATCTGTTTCCAATATTTTACCCCAAATCCACCAAATTATGAGTGTGCCGGTAGCTTGTAAACTTTAGAACTTGGCCTTTGCATCATTTCGAGACCATAGACGAGGTATGTCGAGTTAGCTCGATGTATTTTGACTTTTCAATTTTAGAAGGCAGTATTATAGGATTATCACCCAAACAGCCTACCATTGTGAGTCTATCGATTAGTCACCTCGACTTTTCGACCCCCATGTGAAACCCTTTTGTTGCACTCACCTTTAGTGCAAGATACCCCTAGATACACCCTTCTGAGCCATTCCTTTCATTTTGTCACCCCAATATATTGTTTCGTTACACCCTTACACCTTAGCCTACCCTGTAGTCTTTATTTATAATTGGGAAGTCATCATTTGCCTAAGTTCAAGGTTCGAGTAGAAAGGTTTGGAAATCACGCTTTCATCGACAACAATTATGAAGATCATTAAAGACCCCCCGAATTCCCATTGTTCATCTCAAGTGAGGGGATGTTATGTTATCATGTTATGTTCAAAAAAAAAAAAAAAAAATGATTGAGTTATGATTTTGTAAAGTGCGATGTTATAAGCACTATAGTATGAGCTTTATTGTTTAGTATCGAGGAGGCCACCTCGGTCACATTGGAAGATTGGAGTTGGAGTTATACCAACTGAAGAAGAAAAGGTAGTGTGCCCATCACGACATCCTCTAATGACACATCTACCTTGCATTTCATGATCCGGTCTCTAGACTTCTAAGCTTGAACTTTGGGCGGACGGTAAGTGGTGATGACTTAGTTATAGATATAGACTACCTGCTTGTTTTTCATTTTACACCAATTATATATCCCATGTCTTATCCTACCCTTTACTCATGAAGCGTGTCTAGGTGATGCAGCGAGCAATCTTTGGTGTCTTGGCCATGGATTTGGTCATGTATCATTAGTTTTGTCCACTTCGCCGTAACATGTTAGTAATGACGAGTCACCCCTTAACCTTTGTCGTGTCTACCCATATTGCCTTTTTGAACTGTTTAGCCCTTAACTCTAGTGGTGGAGATTTGTGTAACCGCCAAGCTTATGATAGAATACATGCTATGACTGTGCGATTGAGTGATCACCCCGAAATTGACACTTATAATAATTGAGAGATTTGAGTGTTTGTTCCCCTTTCGTGAGGTGTTCGGCTTTGTTTTATTCTAGCATAAGGGATTTGTAAACTCATATTTTCCAGGTTTTGGGAGATATCTTTTTAGGAATCTATCTAATAAGGTCTACTTGAGGGCAAGTAGAGTTCAAGTGGGGGGATATTTGATAACATCAAATAGTCCTGAATATTAAGTGTCAATTTCCCCCGTTAATGCTCGTTATTTATATCATTTATATGGATTTACGCTTGTTTTCCATTGTTTTACACTTTCAGGTAAATTACGAGCATTGGAGCTAAAGAGACGGGGAAATAGAAACGTTACTAAAGATTTATCATAGTATGCTTATTTTGAAGAAGTTACGGTGTAACTCATCTCTCACATTACGTCGTAACTATTGCGTGACCCAGAAGTCCAACTTATCAAGAGGTTACGGCGTAACTCCTCCCAAAGGTTACGACGTAACTCCATTAGGTCAAAAGAGGTTCCACGCCGCTGATACTTACGCCGTAACCACTGCTACACTTACGACGTAACCGAGTTTATTGAAGACTACGGTGTAACCACTTATAAGGTTACACCATAACTAGCAGATCTAGTGCATTTACGGAGAAATAGAAGGTTACGACGTAACTCATCTATTGGTTACGCCGTAACCCAGACTTGGCCTATAAATACCCCACGAATTCCAGCATTTCAAAGCATCCCATTCCACACACAACACTCTGAGAATGTGGGAAAATGCTCAAGGGAGGTCTAAGGAAGCATACGAAGCTGTTTCCAAGGGAGAAGTCACACCATTACGATAAGCTTTAGCGTTTATTATTTCTTTTACTTTCAATTCATGTATTTCGTACCTTTGAATATTGAATTGATGTGCATGATTAATATGAGCGGCTAAGCACCCTTTAGTGCTAGCCTAGTTATGATTCCTTAATTTTTTTGTTTGCGTTTACCTTTACTTATGTACAATTATTTCTAAGTGTATGCATGCATAGTTCTTTGGTAGTCACCCCTGGTTCGGTAGTTTTGAATGGCGATAGAGGCCAATTGCCTAGGAGATATGACCAACTGACCCTAGGTGAGCGGACTGAGACGGGAAGGGTAAGATATGAACAACTAACGACCCTTTCTACTTGTGCGATTTGACCAGCTGATCACTTATCGTTTGGATGAACTTAAGAATTGGGGGGGGGGTGTAGTGTCTAAGTTCCTAACGATCGGGCACTCACTATTTAGAATCTAGCATGTAGCGGTACTTAATGACTCGACTTAGGGGACCAGGAACAACAGGACTTATGACGGTGCGCCTGATTTCTCCTGTGGTGGCATCTTTGCTGATAGGTTAGGGCGAATTGACCAAATGCTGTCCTCTCGAATTTGACCCCACCTGAAGTAATTGGAAGTAGGTAGACGTAGACATAACTAGTTAGGAGAATTAACTAGGTTAGCACCACTATTCCTCTATTGATTTTCTTTCACACATTTATTTGCTTTACTTTATATTCTGCATTAGTAGTTTAATTAATTAAAACCCTATCAAACCTTTAATATTCTATGACAATCAGACTTAGTAATTATCCGACACACATAGCTCTTGGGACGACCTCGGCTTTACCATTTACTACACTACACACGACCGGGTACACTGCCCGTTAGTGCATTAGGGTAGACCATAGGTATAGCGAGACACTATAAATATTAAGACCTGGTCAGTAAAACCTGCATCAAAGATAAATCAGGATTAAGAAGGTCAAGGGATGACACCAGAAGAAGCATTTGAAGTAGAATAGGTTATTAAAGTTGTCTATGTAATAAAATTCTCTTTTGATAATGGCAATTAATGAACTTGTTAATGTAAAACTCCTTAAGTACTTTTTTATGGCAGTTAGTGAACTTGTTAATGTAAAATTCTCTTTTGATAATGGCAGTTAGTAAACTTGTTAATGTAAAACTCCTTATAATTTCTGCATTATAGAATTAAATAAAAATTAATGCAAATCCCCTTTACTTTAATGGTGTTATTGACTTGGTCTGTTTTGAAATTAGATTTCATACTTTATTACCCAACCATTTGGTCATTATGCAATTACTGTTTTTTTCTCACTTCAAATTCAACAAAAATCTTACTATGCTACATGTGAGTATTTGCAAGTGAAATGACCACAAATTCACTGCAAAAGCAAAACGAGCTTTCACTCCCATTATCATCACCACATATTCACTGCACAAGTAATAACAACAACAATATTTTAAGCATAATCACAATGGCAATTTCATCAAACATCCAAAATAAAACCAACAACTTCAAACATGGCTTCAAATAAGAACAAAAGTATTCAAGACTAATTTTCATATCATATTTGTCATCTGTAACATATGTTAGTAACATTTTTTTCTTTATTTTTACCAAATTTGTGCAGAAATAATTGCCATTTCAAGTGACAGTTCTGAAGTAACCATTGATGCATAGCCATTAGCATGGGAGGATTATTTTCCAAATGATTATAATCCAAATGATTATTTTGTGACTTCAAAAAGGGAGAAAACTAGCACTAATCTGACAACCAAAAAGGAAGCAAAGACGACTTTTGATGCAAGGGTTAAGTTACTAGGGATGCCCAATAAGAAAACATGTGAAGACATTGGTCTCAAACCATTTGTCATCAAAAATCCCAACGATCCAAAAGGCAAGGGAAAAAAAAGATGGTTTAAAAGCAGTTTCATGTACTACTGCTTATGGTTACAAGCAATGTATGTATGTTTGTGGTTTAAGTGTATAACTTACACCAAACCAGAGTAAAACAGTTGTAACCATACCCTATTATGAATGCCAAGTTTCTTGCTTTAGTAACAAACAAAGGTAAAAAAAACCATACTTTTATTGCATATAACCATGAATGCATACATTGGATTGTGTTTACAAGGCTGCAAGTAGTAACACTAATCCCTTAAACAACAACCAAAACTGTTAGGACTTTAAGACATTATATATTCAAACATTACATCTTACCTTTTTAAAATTTTGATTCACTATTTTAGTCAAAAATCAGCTTTTCATGACTGCAACTTTTGTATCATCAAAGCCTGCATTTACATGACTGCATTTACATCTCTTTTCATGACTGCATTTTCAAAGCCTGCATTTTTTAGAAATATGCCTGCAATACATTTAGTTGATTGCATTTTTTTCTCATGACTGCAATACATTTAGCTTCTCATGACACCATTTTCATCTTTTTTTTATTACACATTTAGCTTTTCATGACTGCATTTTCATCTCTTTATTGTTAAAGATATCAACAAAACAACAACAATTGCATACATTACTCAAAACAATTTTCGATTCATTGATCAACATTGAACATGCTCAATACATCTTACTTCTACAACTAAAGAGCTTTAATAAACATAATGACAAGCATTCCTAAGAGTACACAAATAACCCTAGATTGCAGATTAAGCTTAGACTTCAACAATGCAACTTCTTCAAAGCCTTTTTTTCAACTCAAATTCAACAGCATCTTTCTTCATCTTTTTTTGCACATCAACCAATATAGCTTTGTAATGCTCAGTTTGAAAATCAGGATCCCACCAATGAAAGAAATTACACTTCTTTCTTCCCTAATTTATCATAAAAAAAAGTCAAAACAATTTCTTACCCAACAAACATTAGAACAAAATAGTGGTTTACCTTATAGTTAGGTTATCTCAAAAACCTTCTGCCTGGGTTTTGTCTAAGATCTCCATTTGCCACTAACATCACCACATTCGCACAAGACACAAACACGATTGACCAAATTGTCTTTTTCCCAACCAGCATTTCTTCGATTCCAGTGAACCCAATTTGATGAATTTGATGATTTTGTCATGAATTGATTTTGGGGAAGATACCAGTGTGCCCTAGATTGATTTTGGGGAAGAAAACATTTTACCATTATTTAAGTTTTAGATATTGTAAAAATGTTTCATTTTGGCACCTCTAACATTTATAAAAGTTTAACTTATAAAAAATTTACACTTAATGAAATTATTCGTTAGCTGCTAACGAAAAAGCCTAAATCCGCCAAAAAAAAGCGGGGTACCTTTTTATGCAAAAAAAAAAGTGGAATACCTTGATTGAAAAAATACCCTAAGTAGAGTACCTTTTTGTGCCATTTTCCCTAAATCAAAATATCATCAAAATAGACCACCACAAACTTACCCATAAATGGTCTAAGAACTTGAGTCATCAAACGCATATAAGTACTAGGTGCATTAGATAATCCAAATGGCATAACGAGCCACTCGTATAACCCATCCTTCATTTTGAAGTCGGTCTTCCATTCATCACCCAGTTTAATCCGGATTTGATGGTACCCACTCCTCAAATCAATCTTCGAAAACACTTTAGCACCCCGAAAGTTGATCTAATAAATCATCAAGACGTCGAATAGGAAAATGATACCTTACCGTGATTTTTTGAAGGCACGGCTATCAACGCACATCCTCCAACTTCCATCCTTCTTCGGTGTAAGAAGCGTCGGAACCGCACAAGGACTAATGATGTCTTTAATATGTCCCTTTCTCAACAGTTCTTCTACCTTCTCACGCATGATATCCGACTCCTTAGGACTCATCCTATAGTGAGGAAGGTTTGGAAAACTTGCTCCGGGAACCAAATCAATTTGGTGTTGAATGTTCTTAAACGATGGTAAAGAATCTGGTGTATCATCCGAAACTAATTTACTAAACTCTTCAAGCACGGGCTTATCCACTTCTGAAATCACATTATCCATACCATCTTCAACCCCCTTCACTACCAAAGCATAAGAAACCCCCGTCTTCTTCCTTTCGGCTTGAAACTCCTTTAGTGATGAAACCATCATCACCAAAGTCTTGCTTTCCACTTTCTTTCCAGGAGAATTGACACCTAAAGGTAGCATAGCAATAGTTTTTCCACTCCATTTAAACAAATACATATTTGACTTACCTTGGTGCGTAACATCCACGTCATGTTGCCATGGCAAAACATTACATGCTTCCATATCAACCACATCACAAGTAATCAACTCATTATAGTGCTTCCCAATAACAAGAGGAACCTTACATATTTTGGTCACCTTAATCGCCGGTCCCTTCTTAATCCACCCAATTTGATATGGGTTAGGATGAGGCTCAGTTGGTAGCTTAAAAGCTTTAACCAATGCCTTAGACACCAAATTCTCACAACTCCCCCCATCAATAATAATAGAGCAAATCTTTTCATTAACTAAACACTTAGTTTTAAAAATATTATTACGTTGTGAAGAATCACTAACCTTTGGCGAACACAAAGTCCGTTGAATGACACACGTCATTTGTTCTACTTCTCCATCCAATGGATGCGTGTACTCAAACTCTTCTTCCTCTTGAAACGGCTCATCACCAAACACTCCATCATTCCCAATCTCCGATGTATAGAGTGTATTCCTCTTAGGACAAACATTTGACCTATGCCCCGGTTGACCTATCCAATCAACATTCCCCCATAAGTACTTGGACTCTCCAAAGTTGACCGTCTAAACCCAACTCCGATTTTAGAAGCCAACCTCTCCGCCTTCATAGCCAAGTTTTGAGATTGATCAACGGACCAAATTGACATCAAACTCAACTTTTCTTGAATCAAAGAATTCAAACCACTAATATGCCTAGCTGCGGTTTGTTCATCCATTTCCCTCAAATTACAATGAGCTTGCAACCTTATAAACTTACCCGTGTATTCGGCTACGGTCTTCTTCCCTTGAACACAACTATGATATTGTTGTTACAATATTTGCTCCACATCCGGAGGCAAAAATCTTCCTTTGATCATTCACTTCATCCTTGGACACGTGTTGATTGGATACTTACCTTGTCTCTTACGCTTTTCTTGTTCACGTTGCCACCAAGCTCCCGCGCCTCCTCGTAACTTATAAGCCATGATCTTCACTTGCTCTCCTTCGGGAACATCCATGATGTCAAAGAACTTATCAAATTCATATAAACAATCTAGCACCACTTTAATGTCAAAATTTCCAACAAAGTTAGGAATCTCGGCCTTGACCCGATAACCTTGTCGCTCACCATAATCTTGTTGACATACATTCCTTTGAACCATGTTCCTATGTCTTGGATTCCTATCCCATGGCCCTATATCAAAATCCTCATAATCTTCCTCATCTCCTTCCTCATCCAAAGACACAAAGTCATCATGTCCCAAACTTGTTTAGGAGATTGGTTACGTGCACAATTTCTATTGAAACTCTCGTTGTTAGAACGATTTCTATCGATACCATGTTCGTCACCCTCATGATTTGGATGTCTACCACCCCCGAGCGTGGATCGGATTTCATAAAGAACGGTGGATAAGCTCTCGAATTTGGTCGCGAGATCAGTAATCGCACGATCCATGTCTTCGGTCGACCGCACAACCACTGGTACGCGGTTTTTGGATCTTCTGCGCCGTTCACCATCTAGGATACTAATAAGCTCTAATGTTTAATAGATGAAGAACTTCTAAAGCAATTACCACCATGATTCAACGTGTCTTTGATTCCAACTGACATAGAACGGAAGCATGTAACACAAAACCTAACTAAGGTTTTAGCAAATCACAAGGATTTAAAAGACAAAGTCATGAAGTTTTATTGATAAACTAAATAATAAACATAAAACCCAAGCCCTATATTTATAGGGAAGCCAATCTTGGAGAACAAACAAGAAAAACTCATCCAAAACCGACTCAAAAACTAAAATAGGAAACTGACGCGACTAAAGTTACGATGTAAATGAATTAATCAACTATGGCATAACTTATACACCGAATGTAAACCTACTCAATTATGGCGTAATTGAGTTTATCAACTATGGCGTAATTGCTACACCGAACATATACCAAAATTTAACAAAGATTTACGGCGTAATCTTGGCTTGGGGTTATGCCGTAACTAAACACAAACTACGTCTTGACTTGTTGAAGCTTCTTGTTACTCTCGATGTGCTCCATGTACTCCTCCGCAAGTTCTTCAATCTTGTCCTCATCACGAGGTTAGAGAGGAAATGAAAATATGACATTGTTTTCATTTGAAGGTTTAACGGTTATTACCCGAAAGTCTAATATGTAGAAAACTAGAAGGGGGGTTGAATAGTTTTGCCAATTAATACTTGGTTTTAAACTATTTAGATCGACTTATGTCAATCTGTTGAAACGTGTGTGTTGGATGTTGATAGATAAACATATGAATAAATAAGACTAAGAACAGGAGTAAGATGCAGAAAACCACAACGCGAGTATTTATTGTGGTTCGGCTACAAGGACACCTTCTGATACGCTTATAACGCGCATTCAAAGGAACTTCCTTTTTGTCGAGCAAGTTTTTCAACACCCTAGGCAGTGAACCTAATCGTTGTAGTGTAGTATTAGGGTAAGCCTCGGGAATTGATAGTTCTCTAGGGGAATAGGAATGCTAGTGAGAAATTACTACGCTAAGGTTGGGGTTGAGGAAGATTATTTTTTTATCTTTTTTATATTTTTTAGAAAATAGAAAGGTACGAATCTGGGAGTATTGGATTTGGGGGGGTCGGTATTTCTACCGATTACTCTATTTATCTAATTATCTAAGCTAAGGCGAGTGTAGTCTATGTCTATTGTTGTGTGCTCTTATGATGATTAAAAATGTGTTTACTTAGATGCTATTACTCCCTAGTTATCTCCTATTGATGGTTGAATTGTCACATCCTTATTCTAAACGCATTGTGTTTTCTAAGGTCGTAGGGTATGCGTTTATCCCTAACTCTTTGAATCTACCTAAGGTTAATAACTACGAAATCTCTAGGATTCATAAACTTAACACTAAGGTTATCTTTGGATATTTAGCCTACAATTCCACTAGTAACTATAAGCTAAGGTTCAACAAAGATTAATCAAGCATTAATAACACAACGAATGACCTATCGTAATACTAGGTCAATTACAATTAAGATAAGAGACAACCAATCAATATTCAATACCTAGGTTTCATAGATCTAAGCAAACACACAAGTAAATTAGCCGGACATGGAAAACATGCAAGCATACACACAAACAATTGAATACATGATTGTATTAATGAAGTAAAATACTTATCTTGTTGTAAAATAGGGTATGGAACCCTAAGATATTGCCCAAGACAGCCTTGGTTCGGTTTAGGTTTTTACTCCACAAAACTACCTCTAAAACTGAAAAATTCGGATTCTATATATAGTGTTACAATATGCGAAGGCGTCACTCTTTAATTGTGACGCCGTCGGGTCGCCGCCATTAGGATTTCGTCTTGGCCACGTCAACTCTGTGACGGCATCACTTTATGCTCGTGACGCCGTCAGCTTCAACCTCTAACGCCGTCGGGATCAAATCTAGGTCGTCTGAGTTGTGACGCCCTACTCTTTTAAAACCTGATGTCGTCACTTGTAAAATAGCAATTTGCTCTCTGAGTCGTCTCAAGGTGTGTCGCGACGGCGTCGCAATTAAGCTGTGACGTTGTCCCCTTCAATTCCAGCAGTTTGAGTGTCTCGATTCTTGACTTTGGCCATTTTCTTCGTATATTCATGTCTTTTCATCCGAATAAGTGTCATTCCAGCAATTTGCCTTCAAGAGACCTAAAAAGTGAAAAGGAACGAAATTAAGTAGTAACGGATACAAAAGTTGTTAGGAATTAGAAAATTCAGTCGTTAAAGAGTCGGTCACCTCAAGTATAAGCATTCAATAGAAAGCTTGTAGTCGTAGTTATGATATGTTAGTTAGTAGTTTGTTAAGTAACACCGTGGAGGACGGACGGGTCTTTACCCAATGTATGCCTGATCCACAGCCCGTAGGTGGCGTTTATTAGGAAGAAACTATAAATACCCTCTACCTCCCAAGGTAGAGGGTTGGAGCTTCAATAATATTTTTCTTTGTTTCACATAGTTCTCAACTCTCTTTCTTTCTCTCACTAGAACTTTCTCTCTCTAAACTCTAATCAACGCCCCATAGGTTTATGGTTTAATGTGTTTGTGAAATCTTATTTCTAACAATTGGTATCAAGAGCCATGGTTTGATCACTCATCTTTCATGCTTCTTGTTTTGGTGGATTTCATAAGGTTTTTGGGGTATTAAAGGTTTAGAAGAGTTTGATTCATTTGGACAAATTCTAGTGTTAAAGTTTGAATCTTGCTTGTACTTTTGCGTTTAGGATCATCATATGTGTTTATGTTTTGAATTGGAAGGCTTAAATCTTTGTTGTTTGGTTGTTTTTGATTGATAAAGTGGTTATTTTTGAAGTTTGTACGAAGCGAGTTGTGTCTCGGATAGCTTTTTCTTCAAAGCGAGTTGCTTTGTTATTGGATGCGAGTTGGTACATGCGACTTAGCTGTTTAGCGAGTTGATATTTATGCGACTTGGGTTCTAAGCGAGTTGTTTCTTTAAGCGACTTGAGATCTAAAGCAACTTAGCTATTAAGCGAGTTGTAAAGCAAGCGAGTTAATTTAAGCGACTTGGTGTTCAAGCGAGTTGATTGTGTTGCGAGTTGATACTAAAGCGAGTTGGCTATTTAGCGACTTGATTCATTAAGCGTGTTGACAGTGTTGCGAGTTGATGCTAAGACTTGGCTATTTAGCGAGTTGATCCCTTAAGCGAGTTGTCTCCTTAAGCGAGTTGTGTGTTTTACTACTTGTCTAATTTTAGACTTGCCACTTCTTCGTGATACATTCTTACGGTTGTTCTTTTGGTTTAGTAAAATCCCGTGAAAGAATCAATTTCCCGGTTTAATCAAAGAATTGTAAAATCCCGTAGAACTTGTAATCATGGCAAACATCGTTCCTACTATTGTTTCTTCCGTAGCTGAGGACGTTCAAGCAGCAGGGTCAGATACTCGTCCACCTATGCTTGACAGAACTGACTACGACTCTTGGGCTCAAAGAATCAGATTGTACTGTCTTGGAAAGGAAAATGGAGTCAACATTCTCAAATTGATTGATGAAGGACCGTATCGGGTTGAGACTACTAGAGACTTAATTGATACGGCTGAAGATGGAACAATGATCTATGGAATAGACAGACCAAAGACGTATGATGAGCTCGATGATAAGGAGAAAAAGAGATTCGATGCTGATATCAGGGCTTCTAACATCGTACTTCAAGGTCTTCCAAAAGATATCTACAAGCTGATCAATCACAACACTGAAGCAAAGGCAGTGTGTGATAATGTCAAGATGCTTCTCTCAGGTTGTGAATTAACTATGGAAGACAGAGAATCACAACTCTATGATGAATTTGAGCACTTCAAGATGAAACCAGATGAGAGTGTCTATGAGTATTATGTGAGATTCCACAAGCTTGTTAATGACATGAGGAACATCAGAATGACAATGCCAAACATTCAGCTGAACTCAAAGTTTGTGAACAACATGAATCCCGAATGGCACAATTTTGTCACTTCTATAAAGCTAACCAAAGGATTGAAGAATACAAACTATGAGCAACTCTATGCCTTCCTCCTTCAGAATGAGAGACATGCTATGTTTAAAAAAAGGATTCTTAATCAGTTCAAAACCAACTAGGGAGAGACAAGCTCATCGAATGATTCAACTGCTTTCTACTCAAACATCGGAATCACAACCAAAGCCTCACAAGTCATACCTATGGGTAATGGTAATCACAAACTCATTCCTGATCCTATGTTCAAACAAGCTGATGCTGATGCACACGTGGGAAACTTCATTAATCAACTGGCTCTTCTGATTAGTCAAAACATGAACTCTCTTCCACACACCAACAACAATCTCAGAACTGCATCCAATCCACACAATCAAGCCACTGTCAGAGATGGGAAGGTTATGGTGCAGCCAGTTCAAGAAAGGCAGTACGAATAAGCAAGAGGTGGAGCTGGTAGAGGTTATGCTGCAAATCAGAATAGGGGAAGGAATGGAAACCATGGTCAAGCAAAGCCAATCAAATGCTACAACTGTGGTGGTGAAGGACACATTGCTAGGAATTGCACATCTCTAAAACGTCCACAGAATGCAGAATACTTCAGGGATAAGATGTTGCTTGTGCAAGCTCAGGATAATGGTGCAGCTTTGGATGAAGAAGAGTTGTTGTTTCTCGCAGAGGGCAATGCCAAGACCTATGATGCTGATGTGGATGAGCAGCCAATTCAGGAGATAGGTCACAATCATCAGAATGCCTTTCAAGTCGCTGATTGTGATGCATACGACTCTGATGTGGATGATGGACCTACTGCACACACAATTTTTATGGCTAGCATTTCTCCAATGGTCTCTCCTAAGGTCTCATCTTCACTAAAAGCTGGCCCATCCAAAGACAAACTCATCTCAGAGGTACTAAAACTATACGATGATGCTGACGTGCAAAAGATGCATGACAAAGTACAAATAATTGAAACTATTGAATCAAATATTGAAAATAAGGGGAATATCAATGTTGTCCCTTATGATCAATATGTGATACAAAGTGAAAGTGAAGTTGTACCAAGTGATGCATCTTCTACAGTCAACAATGACTATGATTTTGATGAATACACTGCATTTGCCCCTGATGATGCTGTTATCTCTGAGTTAAATGCTTATAAAGACCGTGTTGCTATTTATGAACAACGTGCTAAGTTTGAGTTTACCACCCGTGAGCAGGAGATGGATGACCAAATACGTACAACTATTAGAAAAAGTAGGTTTAGAGAAGAAGTATTAAAACAAGAGTTAAATTCCTTACAAGAAAAACTTTCTAAAACTGCTAAGCAAAAACAAGAACTTCAAGAAAATGTTAAAATACTTAAGCAAGAATTTTGTGCTAAGGAATCAAAACTTTTGAATGATTTTTGTAATCTAAAAACCTTGAAAAACAAGCTTGAAAATAAGTTGTACGTACAAGGGAATACCATTCAAACTGCTCACATGGTCACTAAGCATAGAGTTTTAAGCGATAAGCATAGTGTTCCCATCATATATAAACCCAGCCCTGAGTACGGAAAGATAGCTAAAGCAGCTCAAAATGTAATTTATGATGGTAATGAAATCCTTAAGCCTAGACAGAAACCTAGTTGCTTTGAGTGCACTGAGGAAGATAAAAAAAATTAGATGATGCATCTAGGGAGAAAATGAATAAGAAGCTAGATGATCCTGAATGTAAAAAGAATAACATAATGATAAAACCCCATGATTACAAAAAGGAAAATTGGATTTCCTTAAACAAGTTTAAGCCTCAAACTTTGTTAACACCTAAACAAGTGTTTTGGAAAAAGGACTTAGATAAGCAAAAAGCTGAAAATATTGTTGAAACAAACCCTCCCCTTAGGAGAATGCCTGCAGCAACTGTGTATCCTCCCAATACACCGATGCATTTAGTCCCTAGAACTATTGCCACTAAGAGCAAGACCTTAATCAGTCAATATGTGATCTTTCAATTATTTGTTGATTTTGAGAAAACTTGTAAGAAAAGAATCACACCTACTGGGATAACTGAAGGGGAAAAGGGTTTTGAACAAACAAAAGAATGTTATTTAACTGAAGTCATGCCTTTCTTTAAACAATTAAAAGATCACTTTGAGAGTCTTAAAAAGGGGATGGATACAGATATTAAAGGGATGGTAAAAGAATTTGATGCAATGATAATTGAAGTTAGTGACTATGAGCGGGCATTAAAATATAATGAAATTGAGAGGAAGAACTTGCATACCTTAAATGAGAATCTGATTTCTGAATGTATCTCTTAAGATGTGTTTTATATTGCTACTAATTGCTCTATTACTGCTTCTCAATTTCATGAATTATCTGTTGCGTTGAAAGTCTCCCATGATCGTGTCATTGAACTTGAAATCAAAAACTCTAAACTAAGTGATAAAATTGAACAGGATGATCACGATAATTTTGTAAAACATTTTTCTAAGCTAGAAGTTGAACATTTTGACTTGCAACTAAAATATCAACATCTTAAAGAAAATGTTAAAACTTCAAATATCAAGATATCCTCGGATGTTCCAGAGTTTGATGCAGTTTTTGAACTAAACAAACGTGACGAACAGATTCAAGCTCACTGTAACACGATCAGAAAGTTGAAAGCCCAAATCTCTCAATTAAAGGGTGAAAAGACAATATGACCGGCTCCTAAATGCCTCCTCCTTTAGATTCTTGGAATTCTCAAAATTTTCATCTTCAAAACTTGGTTAATGCCTTACAAAAGGAAAATGAGAGTTTTCTAGAAGAAAATGAAAAGGTTAAACGTCATTTCAATGAGTTATTTGAGTCAATTAAAGTCACTCGTAACAAAAATAACGAAAAAATAACCTCTTTGCAAAAGGAAATTGAGAATCTGAAGAGTCAGGTAAAAGGGAAAATGCCAGTGACCAATGGGGAGAATGGTGCTTCAAAGGTGCATGTCTGTAATAAATATGCTTTGACTGTGAAATATGTTCCTCCTCATCTTAGGAATAATAAACTTGCTATTCAAACATATTTCTCATACCTTAAGGACAACCTAGAATGTCTCTGTGAGATTGTAGAATATGATAAGTTAGAGAAACCAGATGATAATGCAATTGGCCACGCATGCTTATATGCCAAACGATCTCAAGAACTTCTAGAATGCTTAATTACAATATGCCCTAAAACCTTAGGTGAGCAAGTCAATCCCTTGATACCTTGTTCAATGCCTAGTGCCAAGCATGCAAGTCATTCAATGCCAAATGTTATGAACGTGAACCTTAGTGTGCCTTCAAGTAGTTCAAATTCCAAATCTGTTAGTGCTAAGAATGTGAACTCGAGTGTGCCCTCTAGGAGTTCAAATCCCAGCACTTCTACTGGTAAGAGAGTGAACTTTAATGTGCCTTCAAATAGTTCAGATCCCAGCACATCTAAACAGGAAATGCAAAAATTAGCAAAACCAACTAATGTTCTCATTCCCTCTACAGGAGTATTCAGTGACATTAAAGAGAGCAGGTCAAAGTCTCAAGACAATACAAAGAATGATAGGACCTCGCAAGCTAAGAATGTGCATTGGAAGAGAGTAGAAGACCAACCTAGGAACTTTAAGTTTGTGTCGAATAAAACGAATCGTGTTGATTCTAGTATTAGCCATAGGCGTACTGTAATTAATTCGAATTCTGATACTATTTGCAAACCTTGTAATGATGTCTATTTGAATTCTGTTGCTAATCATGAATGTGGTGTGAATGCTTTGTCTAATGCTGTCAAATGCCCAGTTAAAATTGTTAATGCTAATAATCGTGCAAAGAAGGTCAAAAGGCAAAGACGAAAGATTGTTAGAAAACAATGGAAACCCACAGGAAGAACATTTATAAAGATAGGTTATTATTGGATACCTTTTGGTCATAAGAATAATCAGTTTTGTCCTCAAACTGCTAAGACTATGCCCACTAGAAAATGGATGCCTACTGGTAGAACTATTCCCTTAAGAAGTGAACATACTTTGAATAGGTCAAATACAGACACCAGCACTGCATCTATTCCCAATGATTCCATTGCTTCTACTTCCAATATGGATGTTTCTATTTCTGATGTGGGTGTTCCAATTACTGTTACTAACCAAATGGAACCCATTCTTGCATGGGGATCCCAAATATCCAGTTATCCATTCTTGTCTGTGTTCAACTGCAGATCGTTCAAATCGTTCTGTGGTACCTGGACTCAGGCGGTTCCAAGCATATGACTGGAGACCGGTCGCGGCTCATGAACTTCGTGAGCAAATTCATCAAGACAGTTAAATTTGGGAATGATCATTTCGGTGCTATTAAGGGTTATGGAGAATATGTTGTTGGAAAAAGTGTTATCTCCAGAGTATATTATGTGGAAGGTCTTGGTCATAATCTGTTCTCTGTTGGTCAATTCTGCGATTCTGATCTAGAAGTAGCCTTCAGAAAATATACTTGTTTCGTTAGAGAACTTGATGGTAAGGAACTTTTAAGAGGTTCACGTGGCTCAAATATATACACCATCTCTATCGAAGATATGATGAAGTCCTCTCCAATTTGCTTATTGTCAAAGGCTTCTAAAACAAATTCATGGTTATGGCATCGTCGTCTCAATCACTTGAACTTTGGCACTATCAATGATCTCTCCAGAAAAGACTTAGTTATAGGTCTACCTAGACTTAAGTATGAAAAAGATCATCTTTGTCCAGCATGCCAGTTGGGAAAAAGCAAGAAGTATGCCCATAAATCCAAACCTACAAACTCAGTCACAGAAGTTCTTCATACAATTCACATGGACTTATGTGGACCCATGAGAGTGTAGAATATCTTTGGAAAGAAATATGTATTAGTTGTGGTTGATGATTTCTCTAGGTTCACCTGGGTAAAGTTCTTAAAGGCAAAGGATGAAACTCCAGATATCATCATCAAACTCATCAAACAGCTGCAGGTTCGTCTTAACAAAACGGTCAGAATCATCCGAACAGACAATGGAACTGATTTTGTTAACAAACAACTTAGTGAGTTTTATGAAAGTATTGGAATCAGTCATCAAAGAAGTGTTCCTCGAACTCCTCAACAGAACGGTGTAGTTGAAAGACAAAATCGAACTCTTATGGAAGCCGCAAGGACTATGTTGATTTACTCAAAAGTTCCAATGTTTCTCTGGGGTGAAGCTATCGCCACTGCATGCTACACCCAAAATCGATCCCTGATTCACACTGCTCATGGAAAAACTCCATATGAACTTGTCCACAACAGAAAACCTGATCTTTCATTCCTTCGTGTGTTCGGTGCTTTATGTTATCCAACTAATGATGGTCAAGATTTAGGAAAACTAAGAGCTAAAGCGGACATTGGAGTTTTTGTAGGCTATGCACCTAACTCAAAAGGTTACCGAATCTACAACAAGAGAACCCGAAATATTATGGAAACAATTCACGTCACGTTTGATGAGCTGACTGGTCAAATGGCTTCTGGACAATCCTGTTCAGGACCCGTACTTCAAAACAGTCCCATTGGTTCATCCCTTGTACCAAATTCTTCTCCAGCAACTCCATATATACCTCCATCTGAAGATGATTTAAAGAAATTGTTTGATCCTATGTTTGATGAGCTCTATGAGCCAAGTGCTAATGAACTGTCAATTCCCACAACAGAGGATGCTCATATCCCTGAGAATGAAGTCAATCCTTCAGTCTCAATATCATTAAGTCAAGAAGCGCCTGCTGCTGATAACTCAGTCTCATCAACAAATCATCAATCTTCGAATGTACATCATGGAACTTGTAAGCTCCCGGAAAATTTCAATGTACTTAACGCTTTAATCAGGAATTTAACACGATCTATTTCGTCATGAAATTTTCTAAACATCACATTTGCATATCATTTGGCATATGCATGATCAACGCAGCTTGAGCGTTCATAAAAGATACCGTTGTGATCTAAATAAATTCCCCGCGATCTTGATAACCTTAAAACACGTAACGAATACGTAAAAATTTGTAAAAATACGAATTTAATTATAATAAAAATATATTCAAATTCGTATCGGGCCTCGGAACTCATTGGACTTTATTCCGCCTCGTGACCCAACCCAACATATCATTGGGCCTCATATCCAAACCAAGCCCACACTATTTTTATCTTTGGGCCTCACCCCAACTCGTTTAATCATTTCATTGGGCCTAGCTTGTACACGAACCCACTAAAACAAGCCCAACTCGTTTAATACTTCCCTTGGGCCTCACCATTTTACACGACCCCAGAAAAGAGCCCACACACCCTTATTTAATTTTGGGCCTAAGCCTTCGAGCCCAACACACACCAATTAGTAAGACTAACACTTGGAAATATTATTGCTTTGTCATCATGTAACCGGTCGAACAAAAAGGAGAAACCAAACCAAATAAGTAACCAAACCAACCAACAAGATTAGACTAAGTTCATCCCCCCCCCCCCCTCATACCCCTAACGACGTGCGTGTATGTGTGTGATAAAGGGAGACAAAACATGTCTCATTAGCTCCTAAACACCATTAAAATAATGAATAGCCACCCTTGACCTAGTGAGACTTTAAGATCCAACGTGTAATGTGCTCCAAGTCCAAAAATACACTCGACATACATGTAAGGTCCCTAGAAATCGGCTGCCATATCTTGCACGCCCATGAGACCAATTTCACACATGTTGAATAAAAATCTAGGAACTTGTAGGAAGAGATTAAACTAATATAGAAGCCATGCTACCTTTCTTCTTTATAAACCATCACAAGACTTGGCCAAACTCACAACATCACAAACTCACTCAAACACTTTCACTCTCTAAGCATAAAGCGTTCAATGTGGTAACGAAAAGGAAGAGAAGAAAAAAAAACGTTGCAATACAAGAAACTAGGTAGACTTGGGTAAAATACTAGTTCGGGTAACATTATAAGGAGAACAAGGGGGTTCTCGTTGGGCACTTCTTCTCGTTCACTTCTCACACGTATCATCACCACTCATTTTGAGTGTAGTAAGTCTCTTCCAACTCGTTTCCATTTCATTTCTTCGTTTACATTTGGTTCTCGCACGTTAAATATGTTATGCGCACCATTTCAATACAACTCGTATGGTATGCTTGATCACGACACATAGTCACACGTTAATACTAGTCTAATATGTTGAGAACACATCACAAACTTATAAGGAACACTCGTACACCTTAAAAACGCACGCGAAGCATTAATGGGCCTAAAAGCCCTACTGCTCAGCCCAATAAGCCCAACCCGTCTCCAAGAGAGATCCAACCCGGCCCAATAAATTAGTAATAAGCTAATAAGCTCTAAAAATAAGCTAGGAATAAGCTTGTAAAAGTTTTGTAAAGTTTTCGTATGTTAAAAAGGAATTTCGGACTTGAATTGCAAAACGAGTAGTTTATGGGTAGAAAGTGGAAAGTTTTCTAAAGTAAAGGGTCATTTTATACGTATAATAAGTGTTTTATGAAAGTCTAGGGACTATTAATGCTATTTTCAAAAGTATATGGGGCAACTTTTACGTGCATGCGCACGCATGGAAACCACAAGGACCGAATATGTAATTTACCTAAACTAGTATTTATAAACTTTGGGTTAAAAATGTCAAGTTTGGAAAGTAAAGGTTTTTAGTGTATAAAGCTAACAAAAGGGGCTGTTTTTGTAAATTCAGTTTTACCAAGGGTTGAACATGTCATTTCTGAAAGTTTTGATATAAAGTATGTTTCGGAAAAAAATTGTCATTTTATCAAAGTTAAGGTACTAAACTCGTACTTTTTATAACTTGAGGATAAAAAGTGTAAATTCGAGAAAAGTTTAGAAAAATTTATAAACCCATCATAATTTCGTAAAAACGAGTATTTTGATCATATGAGTATTTTATTTTCGGATAACGTTAAATGTATTACGAATATATATATATTTATAAGATTATAATTATATATATAAATCCGATAAAACACACGGGGAATTCATTCAAATACGTTAAAATACTCAACAAATCTATTAAGATCACAACGGGGGAACATTTCACTTATGCGTAAGTGAGGATCATTAATTAAGGCAATGTAGCACATAAATTAACTTAAAACGTTAATCACGATCGCACACTATTGGATTGGACAATCCAATGATCTATTGAATAAGAATATTCAATGCTCTATTATTTTGGTCGCAAACCAAAATGCTCATTTACTGAGACTCGCCATCTCATCATTTTAGGTTTCGAGTTGGAACATCCGCTACATTGTACTTGATCTTTTTGTGCGTGTGCATTATCATCAAGGTGAGTTCATAGCCTCGCTTTTACTTTATTTTTGCAAACCCCGCGAGGGAGATACATGCTCTAAACTAGAACACAAGGTTTTTCATAAATGCTTGATCTTCTTGATTATTGGTACTGCCTAAGTTGTTAGCCACAAATCCCCTGATCATGAACCATTAGTCACCGCGAGTGAACGTAGATATCGTGAATAGTACTATGGGGATTAACGAACCCCGTTTCGGTTATAGAGAAATAACCGGGGCGCACCATATCGAATTTCTTTAGGTAATTGGCTATTACCTCCTTTGGGGCATATTTTTCGTACACTGGTAATTCGGTGTATGCAGTTGAGTCTTGGTTTCATGAGCTTAGTGCATAATAATCTGTAATATTTTTCTTATGATATTGTTAGTTTACAATGATCATGATCTTATACTTGTGTTCAACTTATTTTAAACCTATGGACTTCACTCAACATTTTGTTGACCTTTTTAAGCATGTTATCTCAGGTAATCAGTGAAGATTATGACCAAGGTGTGGAACGGGGCATGGCAAGGCTTATCTGGTGGTGAAAAACATAAAAGTTATCATTTCTTTCAAACTCATGATCTTTCTTTTGGAAAAAACACCTGATCTATTTACAATATTTTGTAACAAACTATGAGTTTTCGATGAATGATAACTATTTTAATAAAACGTCTCTTTCGAGTCGTTTTCTATAATTATTGACTATGATCTCCATTCAAGTAACACCCGAATTAGTCTTCCGCTGTCATTAAGATTTTCGGGGGTGTTACAGATTGGCATCAGAGCCAAGGTTATAGAGAACCAAAGAGTTTTTCAAAAACATTTGGACTATAACCGCACTTTTAAAACGGGACTATTTTACACCACTGCCTTACGCCCTTCCGTGACCGCTCTATGCATTAGGATTGATGCATCACTAGATCATAAGTAAATTGCATTCATTTTAGTTAGGCATGGAGATTTGCTTGGCAAATATGTGTAGCTAACTAAAATAATTATATTATTTGGCATTTACTTACATTAATTTATGGGTTGTGATTCGCTTTTTAATAGCCTACTTTTTTAGTCAACCACTTGTTAGAGGTCAACTAGGCAAGTCAAACTAGAAAGAGGCAAATGCAATAATCCGAGGTAGTACAGTTATATTCCCGGGTCGTTAATTCCCCAATGAGGTTGTGATATCCTGTGATTGAACGAATGTGTTATATAGTTTGGTTGATCAGGGATAGGTTTATGATTGATTTGTCACAATACTAAAAGTATAAATAACTCAAATGAGTTATATCAACTAATAAGTACGATCAAAAACCCTAGAAACGTAAAAGGTATAAAAACGTACGTTTAAATTAAATTAAACGTAAACGTATATAAAAAAAAACAAATCGATTATAACTATAGTAGGGATTTGCATGTCTTAGCGACTTAAATGCAAATTAAGAAAATTAAAAAGATAAAATATATTAAATAAACGCTATCACTATTTTTAAAATGATGAACGTTTAAAACTAAAAAAAACGTACGTTTAAATAAAATTACGTAAACGTACAAAAATAAAAGTAAAAAGTGATCAATATAAACCCCACAAATGTGAAATTTATATTTTTGAGATCCTAAGAATAAAAGAAAATTATTTATAAAAAGAAAATTATTTATTAAACTATATAAAATTATTTATTATTAATTAATTACTATTATCTAATTACTAATAATATTATTAATTATTATATATACTAAATAAGCAAACAAAAATCTAAAACTTTTTACAAAATTCTAAAATAAATAAAAGAAGCTAGGAAAAATATAAAAACTATATGCTATTAACAAAAATAAGCTAATAAGCAAATAAGCTTCTAAGTAAAAGCTTTCACTTAGCTTAAAAATGGATCTTTTTGGTTTTTCTTTTATAAAACTATTAAAATACTTAAAATAAGAAACTAATACAAAAACAACAAACTTGGAAACCCAGAATAAGCACTGTAAGTGCTTATTTGCCCAAACAGTTGACTTTTCTGTTGACTTAGAAGGAAATAAGCTCAAATGAGCTTATTTGGAGTTCACTAGGGTAGATTCTGGTTACAATAAGTTACTTATACTATGTTTAACAAGATTCAACCAAATAAGTAGCTTGAATAAGCCACAGAACACAAATAAGCACTTTGCTTATTGGATTCTGAGACAGAAAATGGGACAACTTTGTGAGGTAAAACCAAGTGGGGTCCACTATGATCTAGGCCAAACAAAGGGTCAATGGTTCAAGCCTGGTAGGAGGGGGTTGGAAGAACCAAGATTTAGGGTGTGGGACCCACTGATGAGCTCAGAAAGAGCTTGTGAAGTGAGGGGTCCAAACTGATTCACTCAGTTGACTGAGTGAGTGAAAATGAGCTAGTAAGCTTGGTAAAAGCTTTAAAACAAACTTAATAAAGAAAATAAAAAGATTAGTACTGTGTATATATAGTATATTAACAGATATGAACAAGTGGGATCACTGGATTGGGCTAATAAGCTTGTAATAAGCTTATAGGCACTTCTAATAAAACTGAGATCCAACACCCTAGACAGGCAACCAAGATGGCCAAATTGAGCTTATGAAATAAGCTCAATAGAACTTATTGAATGCTGAACTATAAAGTGGGGCTGGTAAGGATTCCAAAATGCCAAAGCTTGACCAATGGGGACCACTGGGTAGCTTTTGCAGGGCTTATGAAGTTGGGTGGGTTGACTGAGTTCACTCAGTTAGCTGAGTGAATGGACAAGCTTCAAGCTGTGTGCAGTCCTAGTGAAAGAGCTTGTGAGTGAAAGTTAAAGCTTGAACTGTGTTAATGGACTGCTTAGCTTCTAAATGAGCCAAAGATCAGAAGCTAAAGCTCAGTGATGAGCTTATGATGGGCTTGTGGTTTTGCTTGTTTACACTGTATGACCAGTGTAGTGGTTTATTTGATAGCACAAGTTAAGCAAGAATAAGCAGACCAAATAAGCAATCAAAGGACAAATAAGCACTTACTCAAGTAACTAGCCACAAGGGCATCACAAAGATCCAAAATAATTAGGCTAACACTCACTATATAAGCTTGTGCAAGCTTGATAAAGAGGGTGTCAAATCTGAGTACAGGGGAGTTTTGTGAAGAACTACTAAAAGATAAGCACAATTTAAGCACTTCAATCAGCTAGATAAAAATTATGAAAAATAGTAACAAGTAGATCAGCAACAAGACTATATAATCCTACAAGCACAAGTCTTAATATCAATTAACAAGTTCACAATTTAGATCCAAAGTTCATTCAAAAATCGTGTAAGCTGCAAATTGACTTTTTAAGTTAAACTACTAAGTTGACTTATCTGAGCTTTGATACTAATTTACTTACTGAATATGTTAAGTTAAGCTATACTAGGATGATATTAAGCTAGGTTATCAGATTATAAGCTAGTATAGTGATTATGGAACTTATAATCCTAACAGTTAAACATATGGATTAGATTAAGACATATTTTGACTTTTATACTAATAAGACCTAAATATTATGACAGAACTGAGCTAGTGTGATCTAAATAAACATGCAGAAACAAGAATAAAGGACAGTATCATGCATATACCCAAAGAAGCAGCTTGATCCAAACACACCTTAGCAAGGGTGTTTTTGCAGATTAGTGTTGCACAACAAAGAGATAGAACATGAAACTTATTCAAACACTTATTACTGATGTTAATAGATCAAATGAACACAAAGATCACATATTTAAACAACTTTAACCTATGAAACACAATTAAGCTATGTTGACTGTCAAATATGAAACAACTAGCAACTAAGATTTCCAACTAACAACCTACTGATTTAACACTAGATTATCATTAACTACTAACAACTAATCATGAAACAGAAAAGATTATACTAAATTAAGAACAAGAATAGTAAATGCCAAAAATCAAGAAATTAGCTTACAACTTGAATCCAAGGCACAACTGAGAACCAAGAACTGAGTAACACTCCTAAATGCTCTCCTCAGAGCTCTAAACCAAGGCAATCCAAGATAGCACTTGCTCCTTTGCTTCTTCACAGATTTCTATTTTTTATTTATTTTCTATTTTCTATATTTTTGGTATTTTCCTACATTATTGATTATTGATTGTTAAGATGACTTAAAAGCTTGCTAAAGCTTACTGAGAGCTTAGTAGTGTTATTTATAGTCCTCTAAACAACAATCATCAACAGAAATTAAAAGATTTGAAAGTAAAATTTGGACAAAGTTGAAATAACTGAAAACTGAAAGATAGATTGATATGAGTGAACCAAAGCTGTTGAATACACTTTAGCAAAGTTATACAACACTTTAACAACAGAATTTAAAGATTACACTAGGTAACAACTAGTTTAATTTATTCTACTTGATCATAAACTAAAATTAACATTATGATGATTCTCTTCATCTTCTTTCTTCTGTATTTATCACCTGAAAACATCCCACTAGCTCAATAATACTATCCCACTTCATCTGAACCCTTGAAAGTGAGTAATTGATCCAAACCGTTCAAACTCATTTTGGCGCCAAAACTTTACACGTGGAATTGAGGCGGTTTGAGACTAATTAAATCTTTTTGTTGTAATGTGGAGATGTCAGGAAGATATTTGGTAAAGTTTAGGCCAAGTTGGGGTGGTTTTGGTCAATACCATGGGTAAGTATGTGAACAGTGGTGGTATTGGGTGGGAATGGCATTTATTGTGGCAGGTTTCTGCTGTAAGAGGTGGTGGGGAGTGGGTAGGAAAGTAGAGGTAAGCTGGAAGGGGTGAGGTGGTAGTGTTAAGGTGGCAGTTACAGGTGGAGAGGGAGGGAGGTGGAAGAAGAAGAGGAAAACGGGGAAAGGTGTTTGTCTGTTTTATTTATACAAAGGGTGGGCTGGTGATGGGCCAGGGTTGTAACTGGGTTGGATTTGGATTGGTGGGTTAATAATACAAAGGGTCCGTTTGGTATTATAGGCACAAGGACCATATGTGTAAATTCTGAAAGTTGAGGGGTTTAATTTGCCATTATTCCAAACTCCACATAAGGACTGAATCTGCAATTTATCATTAGTACAAGGACCACAATTGCATATTTTCTATTTTTTTTAAACCTTAAGGACCAAATCTGCCAATTTAGAAACTCCAGGGACCAAACTCGTATTTTCTCAAAACTTTTCTCATGAGGACCAATTATGTCAAACATGAATAGTACAAGGTTTATTTTGATTAATTTCCAATTTTAAAACCTTAAGGACTATTTTTGACACTTTTCAAAGTTGAGGGACCAAAGTTGTAAATTTATAATTTTTAACTTCAAAGGATTATTTTGAACAACTTGTGAATCCCAAGGACCTAAAATGATATTTTACAAGTTTTGATTAACCAGGGACTAGATTTGCCAATTTATCAAAGTTCAGGGACTGAAACTGTAAATTATGTATGTTTTGCATGTTTTTCATCCCTTTTGCACTTTAATACCTAAAAACACAATTTGGAGATAATTCCAATATTTATGAAGCATATTTGTATGTTTTCAGATATTTTTGTAGCTTAAATGTGAACGAAATGATGAGTATTTAGACACTCATCAGGTTGTTACAGTACCATGTCTGCATCCCACCCAGTTGTTCTGTCCTCAGACACCGAGATGGATGATACCATGTCCTCTACGACTGTCACTATGCCAGCTCATCCCAGTCCTGTCATACCAGCTACTGTTTCGGACGAAACTGAACCTTTTGAGGAAGGTGAAGTTGCCCGAACTCCTACTGCTCCAGCTATGACTGCTCATCCTCAAGAGTACAATGCTTTTGCTTCCATGACCCTAGATCAGTACTATGAGTCGCAGCAATGGCTACCTGCTTCAGATGTTGTTGTGGATGATGGATCATCCAAGTCATCAGAGAACACTGACTCTGCTTCATCAGATTCTTCTGGATCATCTTCCCGAGCTATCCGTCGTCTTCGACGTAGGATTCGTATTCTTAAGCCTCATGAGCCTGAGCCGTTTGGAGTACCTTATAGACTGCATCCTAATGGTAAGACCTTCAAACGCACCGCTAGGAAGCGTGTGTGACCCATCACTATGACTCATGTGATGCCACCAGCTCAGTCACCATCAGCTCAGTCACCATCAGCTCAGTCACCACCCGCTCAGTCATCACCAGTTTCACCTGCTGTTCCACCTACTGCTACTTCACCACCACTGCCACTTACTGTGTTCTACCATCAGACCACTATTGTTCCTGTTTCATCACCACCTACAGCATCACCTCCTTTGGACACCTTTAGTGAGCCAATTTTACCGCTTTGCATCAAGTGCTATCCACCATCACTATCTGATCCTGACAAGCCTACTCAAGTGGATAATGAGACCGGACCAAGGAAGAAATCCGGTGCTAGGAGATGGTCATTCTTGATACCTTTACTTCGACGTTGGAGAGAAGAGGAGGGAAGACCTAGTTCGTTTGAGCTTGGAGAAAGCTCAACTACTGCATCAGCTCCAGTTTTGCCTGTTACCGGTGAACCGGTACACCACACTATTCCTCTGTTAGCTACGAGACTGATCAGGCACGAAGACCAGTTGAATGAGCTCATGGCACATTATGATGAGATTCCACTAGTTAGGATAGAGAGCTTGGAGGAAGAAGTCGAAAACCTCGTGGTAGGTCGCTACTCCATTGAGATTGTGTTTGATATGATGAGTACCCAGATTGTGGAGGCGAGAGAGGCCGTTAACCAATTGACTCGGAGATTGGAGACTACTATCCGAGATGCTAGTACTTTGAGAGAGACTGCCTTAGGTCGAGAGAGAGTCCTGCATCACGAACTTGCATCCGCTCATGCTCACGCTACTATTCTGGAGGAGAGGATTGATGACCTCGAGGCGAGAGATCGAGCCCGTGAGCAGCAGATCCGAGACTTGACAGCCATGGTTGAGGAGATTCATCGTCGTCAGGATGACGCATCGGGAGATGCGTAAATCCTAGTCATCTTTATCTTAGTATGTATCATAAAGCCGCCATATGAGGCATTAAGGCTTGTATCTTTTTGGTTTGTAACCTTGGAACAAGAATTATGATGATGTAACCTATGGTTGTGAACAAAACTATGTAACGATGTATTCCATGGTTGTATTTCTATTATTCTGATGTTATGATATTATTCCTCGATGATGTATGCCGAACCGATCCTTATGTCCTTATATATATATTATGATTTGTTGAGAAAAATCATATTCATATCATATCATTAATTTAAAGTGGTAATCTGGACTATTATGAAATGTATAATATGAAATCAGTTTTATCATCGATCGATAATTTCTTAATCTTGGTATTTATTCTTGGAAATTTTAGAAAAATGGTCAAGAAGAAAGCTACCTCATCCACCATCACTCCCGCAGCTATTCAGAAAATGGTCGCTGAAAGTGTTAGCGCAGCTATAGCACAACATGTCGCTGATACTGCTAGAGCCGAAGCTGAACGCGTTGAAGCTGAACGAATTGCCCAAGAGGCACGTGAAGCTGAAATTGCAAGGCAAGCTGAAATTGCAAGAGAAGCCGAAATTGCACGTGAAGCTGAAATTGCAAGAGAAGCTGAAATTGCAAGAGAAGCTGAGAACGCCCGAATGGCTCAAGAGGCTGAAGCTGAGCGTGTCGCTCAAGCAACACGTGAGGCTGAAGCTGCTCGCATTGCTGAAGAGAATCGTGCCACAGAAGCTGCACGTCTTGTTGAAATGGCAAACTCAAATGCAACTAACACTCCAACAAATCAAAGTGAGTCCACTGTAACTCGCAAGTGTAATTACAAAGAGTTCATGAACTGCAAGCCGACATTCTTCAAGGGCACTGAAGGTGCTATTGGTTTACTTCATTGGTTTGAGAGAACCGAGACTGTATTTCTGCTAAGTGACTGCACAGATGATTGCAAAGTCAAGTTTGCGACTGGAACTTTGTTAGAAGATGCGTTATCTTGGTGGAAAGGCCATGCTCAACCAATTGGAATGGAAGAAGCTTGTAAGATTTCATGGTCAGATCTGAAACAACTGCTAATGAAACAGTATTGCCCGAGAACTGAGATCAAGAAACTCGAAGATGAGTATTACCACTTGGCTGCTAAAGGTAATGATCTCAAGACATACTTCAAGAGATTCCATGAGCTAAGAGCTCTATGTCCTCATCTGTTTCCCACCAATGAAAAGCTTTTGGAAGCTTTGATCGGAGGTTTACCTCGAAGCATCGAAGGAGATGTCATCGCTTCAAATCCAAAAACTGTTGAAGAAGTTGTCATTGTATCCCACCGCCTTATGGAACCAATACTAAAGCTTGCAAATGCACAAGGCTCAAGTGACAACAAAAGAAAGTTTGATGATCGAAAAACCTCAAATTTCAACCACCATCAGTCCAACAACAACAATCGGAACAACAACAACCAATATCACCGCAACAGAAACCAACATCACAATCGGAAAAACCGAAGGCAAGAAGCCGCAAGGGCTTATGCTGCACCCACTGCTGGAAAAGGGTACGTAGGACCACATCCCCAGTGTAACAGATGTTTGATGCACCATTCTGGACCTTGTACTGTGAAGTGCGATAAGTGCAACAAGGTAGGTCATCAAGGTAAGCATTGCCGAAACCCTGGAAGAGGCAACACTGTGACAAACATGAACTGCTATGGATGTGGAGAACCGGGTCATTTCAAGAGTCAATGCCCAAAGTTAAATGTCGTTCAAACAAACAATGCGCGTGCAAGAGTGTACATGCTAGGAGATGGAGATACACCGTTGAACCCTGACATTGTAACGGGTACGTATTCTCTTAACAATTATTCTGCAAAAATCTTGTTTGATTCGGGAGAAGATAAGAGTTTTGTATCTACTACTTTTGCACCATTACTTGAAATATCCCCAATCGCCTTAGATATAACTTATGAGATAGAACTTGCCGATGGGAAAATAATAGGAACCAACACCGTAATCCGTAATTGTCATATTCTGTTACAAGATCACTCGTTCCTCATAGATCTTTTGCCAATCAAACTTGGAAGTTTCGATGTCGTAATTGGCATGGATTGGTTGTCCAAACACCGTGCTAGGATTGTTTGTGACGAGAAAACCGTTCATATCCCGATCAACGGTGAAACCTTAGTCATCCAAGGAGATCAAAGTAGAAAGTACTTAAGTATCATATCCTGTGCGAAGTCAATAAAGTACACGGAAAAAGGATGTTATGCCTTCTTAGCTCAAGTAACGGAAAAGAAGTCGGAAGAGAAACGACTAGAGGATGTACCTGTAATCAAGGAATTCCCTGAGGTATTTCCAGAAGATTTGCCTGGACTTCCACCTGCTCGACAAGTCGAATTTCAAATCGATCTTATTCCTGGAGCTACTCCTGTAGCACGAGCACCGTACCGTTTAGCGCCCTCAGAAATGCAAGAATTATCCAAACAACTAGAAGAGCTATCTGAGAAAGGATTCATTAGACCAAGTTCCTCACCCTGGGGAGCACCGGTATTATTCGTTAAGAAGAAAGATGGATCATTCCGGATGTGTATCGATTATAGAGAATTGAACAAGCTCACAATCAAAAACCGCTATCCCTTACCAAGAATCGATGATCTGTTTGATCAGTTACAAGGCTCGAGTGTATACTCGAAGATTGATTTAAGATCTGGATATCATCAGTTACGGGTAAGAGAAGAAGATATACCCAAGACCGCATTTAGAACTCGATATGGCCATTATGAATTCCAAGTAATGCCATTCGGTTTAACTAATGCACCTGTTGTATTTATGGACCTCATGAATAGAGTCTGCAAATCATATCTGGATAAATTGGGCATTGTGTTCATCGACGATATTCTTATCTACTCTCGTAATAAAGAAGAACATGCGGACCATCTGAAGACCGTCCTGAAGTTACTTAAGGATGAAAAATTGTACGCAAAGTTTTCCAAGTGTGAATTTTGGATTGAGACAGTCCAATTTCTTGGTCACGTGATTGACAGTGAAGGAATCCATGTGGATCCCGCAAAGATTGAATCTGTTAAGAATTGGCCAGCACCCACTAACCCCACTGAAATTCGTCAATTCTTAGGACTTGCTGGTTATTATCGAAGATTCATCGAAGGTTTCTCGAAAATAGCTAAACCATTGACCGAGTTAACCCAGAAAACGAAGAAATTCGAATGGGGAGACGATCAAGAATCAGCTTTTCAACTCCTAAAGAACAAACTTTGCGAAGCACCTATCTTGGCACTACCGGAAGGAGCCGAAGATTTTGTAGTATATTGCGATGCTTCACACATGGGTTTAGGCGCTGTTCTCATGCAAAGGAACAAGGTGATTGCTTATGCTTTACGACAACTCAAAACTCATGAGAAGAATTATACTACTCACGATCTAGAACTTGGCGCCGTGGTATTTGCACTCAAATTATGGAGACATTATCTGTACGGAACCAAGTGTATAGTGTACACTGATCACAAAAGTCTTCAACACATCTTAGATCAAAAGGAATTGAATATGCGTCAACGTCGCTGGCTCGAATTGCTTAGTGATTATAACTGCGAGATCCGTTATCATCCTGGAAAGGCAAACGTTGTTGCCGATGCCTTGAGCAGAAAAGATCGCCCTAAGCCACTTAGAGTGAGATCATTACGAATGGTAATCAATTCACCCCTACCATCGAAAATTATTGAAGCTCAAATCGAAGCCCTTAAGGAAGAAAATAGGCCGAATGAGAAGATTTATGGCATGCCGGAGAATGAGAATGGATTTGTGAAGAGATCAGACGGAACGCTATGTTTCAAGAATCGAAGTTGGATTCCACTCTTTGGAGGTATCCGAGAACTCATCATGCATGAATCACATAAATCGAAGTATTCCATACATCCTGGTCCCAACAAGATGTATCAAGATCTAAAGCTTTTGTACTGGTGGCCTAATATGAAGGCTGATATCGCTGTATACGCCAGTAAATGTTTGACATGCTTGAAAGTTAAAGCTGAACATCAAAAGCCATCTGGATTGCTAACTCAACCAGGACTTCCTATGTGGAAATGGGAAAGAATCACAATGGACTTCATCACAAAGTTGCCAAAAACTTCTAATGGTTTTGACACCATTTGGGTTATTGTAGACCGTCTTACAAAGTCCGCTCATTTCTTGCCAATCAAGGAGAACGACGAGATGATTACACTCGCTAGACTGTACATCAAAGAGATTGTTTCTCGTCACGGTGTACCAATCTCTATCATATCTGACCGTGATAGCCGATTCACCTCAAGATTTTGGCAAATGCTTCAAAGAGCCATGGGTACCAACTTAGATATGAGTACCGCGTACCATCCTCAAACAGATGGACAAAGTGAAAGAACGATCCAAACTCTGGAAGACATGCTAAGAGCATGTGTGATTGATTTCGGAAAAGGATGGGATAAGCACTTACCTCTGGTTGAATTCTCTTACAATAACAGTTATCACGCCAGCATTAAAGCTGCTCCTTTTGAAGCACTCTATGGAAGAAAATGCCGATCGCCAGTTTGCTGGGCGGAAGTTGGAGAAGTACAACTTACAGGCCCCGAAATTGTCCAAGAGACAACAGAAAAGATAATGCAAATTCGGCAAAGATTGCAAGCAGCTCGAGATAGACAAAAGAGCTACGCAGATGTTCGAAGAAAACCAATGGAATTCCAAGTCGGAGACCGTGTAATGCTCAAAGTATCACCCTGGAAAGGGACGGTCAGATTTGGAAAACGAGGAAAGCTCAAACCTCGATACGTCGGACCATTCAAAATTCTTCAAAGAATTGGTCCAGTGGCATATAAACTTGATCTTCCCGAAGAACTTAGCCGAGTACATGACACGTTCCATGTCTCAAATCTTAAGAAGTGTCTTTCGGATGAAACCCTAGTCGTACCACTCAAGGACATCCAGCTCAATGACAAACTTAGCTTTGTCGAAGAACCCGTCGAGATCATGGACAGAGAAGTTAAGAGGCTTAAGCAAAGCCGCATTCCTATCGTTAAAGTTCGATGGAATCATAAGAAACGAGGTGCAGAGTTCACCTGGGAGCGCGAGGATGTAATGCGTTCCAAGTATCCCCATCTGTTCATCTAGATCACCCATGACAGCCTCTGCGAGTTTAACCGCGGGACGCGGTTCTCTTAAGGGGTAGGTACTGTAAGCTCCCGGAAAATTTCAATGTACTTAACGCTTTAATCAGGAATTTAACACGATCTATTTCGTCATGAAATTTTCTAAACATCACATTTGCATATCATTTGGCATATGCATGATCAACGCAGCTTGAGCGTTCATAAAAGATACCGTTGTGATCTAAATAAATTCCCCACGATCTTGATAACCTTAAAACACGTAACGAATACGTAAAAATTTGTAAAAATACGAATTTAATTATAATAAAAATATATTCAAATTCGTATCGGACCTCGGAACTCATTGGACTTTATTCCGCCTCGTGACCCAACCCAACATATCATTGGGCCTCATATCCGAACCAAGCCCACACTATTTTTATCTTTGGGCCTCACCCCAACTCGTTTAATCATTTCATTGGGCCTAGCTTGTACACGAACCCACTAAAACAAGCCCAACTCGTTTAATACTTCCCTTGGGCCTAACCATTTTACACGACCCCAGAAAAGAGCCCACACACCCTTATTAAATTTTGGGCCTAAGCCTTCGAGCCCAACACACACCAATTAGTAAGACTAACACTTGGAAATATTATTGCTTTGTGATCATGTAACCGGTCGAACAAAAAGGAGAAACCAAACCAAATAAGTAACCAAACCAACCAACAAGATTAGACTAAGTTCATCCCCCCCCCCCCTCATACCCCTAACGACGTGCGTGTATGTGTGTGATAAAGGGAGACAAAACATGTCTCATTAGCTCCTAAACACCATTAAAATAATGAATAGCCACCCTTGACCTAGTGAGACTTTAAGATCCAACGTGTAATGTGCTCCAAGTCCAAAAATACACTCGACATACATGTAAGGTCCCTAGAAATCGGCTGCCATATCTTGCACGCCCATGAGACCAATTTCACACATGTTGAATAAAAATCTAGGAACTTGTAGGAAGAGATTAAACTAATATAGAAGCCATGCTACCTTTCTTCTTTATAAACCATCACAAGACTTGGCCAAACTCACAACATCACAAACTCACTCAAACACTTGCACTCTCTAAGCATAAAGCGTTCAATGTGGTAACGAAAAGGAAGAGAAGAAAAAAAAACATTGCAATACAAGAAACTAGGTAGACTGGGGTAAAATACTAGTTCGGGTAACATTATAAGGAGAACAAGGGGGTTCCCGTTGGGCACTTCTTCTCGTTCACTTCTCACACGTATCATCACCACTCATTTTGAGTGTAGTAAGTCTCTTCCAACTCGTTTCCATTTCATTTCTTCGTTTACATTTGGTTCTCGCACGTTAAATATGTTATGCGCACCATTTCAATACAACTCGTATGGTATGCTTGATCACGACACATAGTCACACGTTAATACTAGTCTAATATGTTGAGAACACATCACAAACTTATAAGGAACACTCGTACACCTTAAAAACGCACGCGAAGCATTAATGGGCCTAAAAGCCCTACTGCTCAGCCCAATAAGCCCAACCCGTCTCCAAGAGAGATCCAACCCGGCCCAATAAATTAGTAATAAGCTAATAAGCTCTAAAAATAAGCTAGGAATAAGCTTGTAAAAGTTTTGTAAAGTTTTCGTATGTTAAAAAGGAATTTCGGACTTGAATTGCAAAACGATTAGTTTATGGGTAGAAAGTGGAAAGTTTTCTAAAGTAAAGGGTCATTTTATACGTATAATAAGTGTTTTATGAAAGTCTATGGACTATTAATGCTATTTTCAAAAGTATAAGGGGCAACTTTTACGTGCATGCGCACGCATGGAAACCACAAGGACCGAATATGTAATTTACCTAAACTAGTATTTATAAACTTTGGGTTAAAAATGTCAAGTTTGGAAAGTAAAGGTTTTTAGTGTATAAAGCTAACAAAAGGGGCTGTTTTTGTAAATTCAGTTTTACCAAGGGTTGAACATGTCATTTCTGAAAGTTTTGATATAAAGTATGTTTCAGAAAAAAATTGTCATTTTATCAAAGTTAAGGTACTAAACTCGTACTTTTTATAACTTGAGGATAAAAAGTGTAAATTCGGGAAAAGTTTAGAAAAATTTATAAACCCATCATAATTTCGTAAAAACGAGTATTTTGATCATATGAGTATTTTATTTTCGGATAACGTTAAATGTATTACGAATATATATATATTTATAAGATTATAATTATATATATAAATCCGATAAAACACACGGGGAATTCATTCAAATACGTTAAAATACTCAACAAATCTATTAAGATCACAACGGGGGAACATTTCACTTATGCGTAAGTGAGGATCATTAATTAAGGCAATGTAGCACATAAATTAACTTAAAACGTTAATCACGATCGCACACTATTGGATTGGACAATCCAATGATCTATTGAATAAGAATATTCAATGCTCTATTATTTTGGTCGCAAACCAAAATGCTCATTTATTGAGACTCGCCATCTCATCATTTTAGGTTTCGAGTTGGAACATCCGCTACATTGTACTTGATCTTTTTGTGCGTGTGCATTATCATCAAGGTGAGTTCATAGCCTCGCTTTTACTTTATTTTTGCAAACCCCGCGAGGGAGATACATGCTCTAAACTAGAACACAAGGTTTTTCATAAATGCTTGATCTTCTTGATTATTGGTACTGCCTAAGTTGTTAGCCACAAGTCCCCTGATCATGAACCATTAGTCACCGCGAGTGAACGTAGATATCGTGAATAGTACTATGGGGATTAACGAACCCCGTTTCGGTTATAGAGAAATAACCGGGGCGCACCATATCGAATTTCTTTAGGTAATTGGCTATTACCTCCTTTGGGGCATATTTTTCGTACACTGGTAATTCGGTGTATGCAGTTGAGTCTTGGTTTCATGAGCTTAGTGCATAATAATCTGTAATATTTTTCTTATGATATTGTTAGTTTACAATGATCATGATCTTATACTTGTGTTCAACTTATTTTAAACCTATGGACTTCACTCAACATTTTGTTGACCTTTTTAAGCATGTTATCTCAGGTAATCAGTGAAGATTATGACCAAGGTGTGGAACGGGGCATGGCAAGGCTTATCTGGTGGTGAAAAACATAAAAGTTATCATTTCTTTCAAACTCATGATCTTTCTTTTGGGAAAAACACTTGATCTATTTACAATATTTTGTAACAAACTATGAGTTTTCGATGAATGATAACTATTTTAATAAAACGTCTCTTTCGAGTCGTTTTCTATAATTATTGACTATGATCTCCATTCAAGTAACACCCGAATTAGTCTTCCGCTGTCATTAAGATTTTCGGGGGTGTTACAGAACTGCTTCTGGCACCAATGATGAAGTTAATCCCTTTACTACTCCTGAAGATGCTCCATTTGAAAATATATTTGCTCCTGAATCATCATCTGAACCATCTTCATCAGGAGACATCAACTCTGCTACTTCTGTTCCACAACTACAACCACATGAACATCTTAGAAAATAGACACATGATCACCCATTGGATAACATTATTGGAAACCCTTCTCATCTGGTATCCACTTGTAAACAGCTTGCCACTGATGCCTTATGGTGCTTCTTTAACTCAGTACTCTCAAAGATCGAACCTAAAGATGTTAAAACTGCTATGAATGAAGACAGCTGGTTCAATGCCATGCAAGATGAAATTCATGAGTTTGATCGATTAGATGTATGGGAATTAGTACCAGCTCCAGATTGTGCAATGATCATTGCACTTAAGTGGATCTTCAAAGTGAAGCTTGATGAGCATGGTGATGTTTTGAAAAATAAGGCTAGGTTAGTGGCTAAAGGGTATCGTCAAGAAGAAGGAATAGACTTTGAGGAATCTTTTGCTCCAGTTGCACGTATCGAGGCAATCAAAATCTTCTTGGCTAATGCTGCTAGCAAGAACATGGTTGTTTATCAGATGGACGATAAAACCGCATTTCTTAACGGAGATCTTAAAGAGGTCGTCTACGTCAGCCAACCTGAAGGTTTTGTGAATCCAGAGCATCCTACTCATGTTTATCGCTTGAAAAAGGCCCTATATGGTTTGAAGCAAGCTCCTAGAGCATGGTATGATACGCTGTCAAAGTTTCTTCTATCTACTGGATTCAGCAAAGGAGCAATTGATCCTACTTTGTTCACCAGAAAGTCAGGCAAACATTCAATTCACGTTCAAATTTATGTTGATGATATCATCTTTGCCTCGACTGACCCCAATGAGTATGACCGTTTTTCTAATGAAATGAGTTTAAAATTTCAAATGTCAATGATGGGACAAATGTCATTTTTCTTGGGATTACAAATTTCACAAAGTCCCGGAGGCATTTTTATAAATCAGTCTAAATATGCAAATGAGATTTTAAAGAAATTTGGATTTGATTCTAGTGACCCTGTTGACACTCCCATGATTGAACGAACCAAGCTGGATGAGGACCACTCAGGGATCATGGTAGATCAAACGAAATATCGTAGTATGATTGGATCCCTGATGTACGTCACAGCTAGTAGACCAGACATCTTGTTCGCTGTTTGCATGTGTGCTAGATATCAGTCTAAGCCTACTAAAAAGCACCTTGAAGCGGTTAAACGGGTCTTTCGGTATCTCCAAGGAACCATCAATATGGGACTATGGTACCCGAAGGACACCGGTATGTCACTAACGGCCTATGCAGATGCTGATCATGCAGGTTGTCAAGATACACGTCGAAGTACGTCTGGAGGTGCTCAGTTTTTGGGTGATAAGCTTGTGAGCTGGTCTTCAAAGAAGCAAATGAGTACTTCTATTTCCTCTACAGAGGCTGAATACATAGCCATGTCATCTTGTTGTGCTCAAATCTTATGGATGAGATCCCAATTATCTGACTATGGCTTTGAATTCAACAAAATCCCTCTGTACTGTGATAATAAAAGTGCTATTGCTCTCTCATGCAACAACGTTCAACACTCAAGAGCAAAGCATATCGACATTCGACATCATTTCATCAGGGAACAAGTGGAAAAAGGTGTGGTGGAACTTTATTTTGTGAGGAATGAATACCAGCTAGCAGACATCTTCACTAAAGCTCTTCCTAGAGAACGTTTTGAGTTTATCCTTCCACGTCTTGGTCTAAAGAGTCTACAACCGGAAACACTCAAGCGTCTTCAAGAGGAAGACGAGGAGTAAAGGTCTTTATTCAGCTATCTCTTGTATATATTTATTCTAAAAGCAAAATACAAAACGTGAAAAACCCTCAAAAAGAAAATATAAAAATATAAAATTTTCAAAAATCCATAAAAATTAGAAAATCTTGAAAAATTCCAAAAATATTGTTATTATGTCATGTTTTTTTTCCTTATTCGATATCATCTACGGACTTTGTGCTGACATTCAAAGAATGTCACGGGTTTTTAGATGTTCTTCGATTGCATATAGTTTTTTTTTTTTTTTTTTTTTTTTTTTTTTTAAATTGAAACAAAGAAAAATAGTGGTTTATTGTCATTTCAGGCAATAACCCATTATAAAAGAAAGAACAGAGCCATGCTTTATCTTGTTTTTTAAAAAAAATAAAAAATCAAAAATCAAAAATCACATGCTCTGATTCTAAAAACAATTACTTGCTTACTAATGAAAACTAATTGCTTTGAAAAATTACTCGGACTTAATTTTTGAAAATCATCTGTACTTATCGGTGGTCAAAAATATCTATCTCTCAATCAACAACTCATGTCATTAATTGAGAGGGAGAATGATTTTTCAATTAAATAAAAAGTGTGTTTTTCAAAACAATGGTACCAGACCGTGGTTATTATTAAGTTTTCAAAAGATATTCAAGCATGTTTAATGTAAATCGTTGGAGTCTAAAGTCTCAAAATTCAATCCTTATCAGTTAAAATGTTTTCATAATCAAGTCACAATTCTCCTTAAAAGCTTTCAAAATCAATTTAAATCTACAGCGATCACAAATCTCAAATGATGTGAAAATTGTGATCGGAGGAGAATTTGTGATTTAAATTGGATTTAAACTGATAATTTGATAAACGGTTTTATAAGGATGTACAAGCTCTCCTCCCCGCATGTGACAAACGATTTCAAATTTTTCCATGCACATGTTGAGGGGGAGCATCTATTTTAAACCTCAAATTATTGAAACGTGACTGAATTCTCTCTAAGTGCAGGTTCCCTCTAATACGTGCAAACTCTTTCATGTTTCGAGGCACATATTGAGGGGGAGCAAAATTGTGAAAACCTCATCCTTCCTTAAAATGTTTTATCTACTCAAATTGATTAGGAAGTGATGATGATCATTTTAGAAAATGATAATCAAAAGATTGGACCTTTCATTCTTAATCTAACGATTTCAAAGTTCTCTTGCCTCCATGTGCTAAACAAATTTCAAATTTTTATGCATATTTTGAGGGGGAGCATTTCTAAAATATCAAAACAATTAAGATACAAAATATTTTGATTCTATATCACAAGTATCTTGATTGATTTTTCAAATGGTTTTCAATTGGTTCCAATGGCAGATGAACTATATCAAAAAGACCGACCAACTTTACTTTATGTATGGTGATATAAGGATGATAAGGTTAGGTTGAGGTCCCATGATCCGCCAAAACCGGAGGGATCTACCCAGGGACAATCCACTAGTTAGTGTAGAAGTCCTTAGGTATGATGATAAAAGGAGAAATATGAGATATGGGAAGAGTGCGGACTGAGACTGAGCTAGTACTGGAATAAACCCAACAAGGTTCTAGTTATGAAGTTTCGGTAAGCACTGAAGGGGTTGAAGAATGAAAAAGAATTGAATGAGAAAAGGGTGAAAAGATATAGCCCTCCATTTATTCAACCATAGGGCAGAAACCGGGTACAATTCATATACTACTGATGGCAACATCGGTATTGAAGAAAAGTCGTCATGGACCCAGTGACGCTCTGCACTACAACTTCCCTAACTACTCAAGTTCCTCTTAAAAGGGCTTGTTTCATTCTCACGGGGAACCTACATAATCTATCGACTTTCTCTTAGAGATTGTTGATATTGAAGAAGGAGACCCTCTCCCTAGTCTCCGGCACAGGAACCAAATATGCACAAATTGAGTCTAGAGCCTCGAGATCATCAATAAATCTCATTAGGACACTTTCAATGAAGACTCTATGTTTCACACAATGTGGAAAGAGAGATTATATCTTGAGTCCTACGCATTATCCTTGTGGTATTGCCAGAACATCTGAGTGATATGCAAAAATATTCACAATGAAGATGGAAAGCCTTCTGGAGCCAACATCTAACAAGCTCCTGGTAGGTGGCATGTGAAGTCTATTCAATAGATCAATCATGTGACAACTGAACAGAAACAATGGGGCGATTCAATCTTTTGAATCAATCCTGGTTCAGGTTATGGATTGACGGATACCTTTGAAAAACCGGTCGTTGTACTTAAAAATTCTTTTCTTTAGCACGTCAACTGTGTACTTATTTCTCAAAATAAAAGGTGTTTTGATTGATAATTGATTTTCATTGAAACCTTCGTTGTATTGCAAAAACAATTTTTATTGAGCTATACACGATTGTTTTTCAAATCTTTTTTCATCAATCGGTGAATCTCTATTCGCTGGTTCACTCACTCCGTGTTGTCTTCTTTGAGACGCTCCGGTTTGAGAACAGCTAGAGCAGCTGCGAAACCCTGTCAAGGAAATTCTTCGGAATTACCTAATCACAGGCAGTACTTGTACTGATCAACGGGGAACCGTGGGCCGTGTACCTCAATTCATCGAAAGTGATCAAAGACACTTTCGTGTTCTTTATTGCTAACTGTTTTATGCAGGTACTTCCCGACGTTTGCAGCTGTTCAGAATGAGGCGGTCAATCCATACCCGCATGCTCACACAACACATTCATTTCCATATAAATCATGATTAGTGCATCAATGACTCTGATATTTTTACTCCATGCTTCTGCTACGCCGCTGCCAATATCATGAATCAACGAAAGCTTCCGCTACTCTGATTAGAAGAAATCATGATCCAGAATGTGAGCATGTCGTTCCAAAAGTCACAACATCACATAATACCAACATCACAAAGGAAGAGTCAGAGATTTAATATGTCTGATGATCTCAAAGCAGGCTCTACAATCATTTTCACGTGGATCAGTAAAAGACCTCCACTTGATTTCCCAAACATGCAATAATGATGAATCAAAGACTACGAGCTTCTGAGTTAAGGACTTAATCAAGAATCCTAGAACATCTTAATGTAATATCTGTTTGTATTCATTGTAAATTGAGGTGACCTCCGTTAGGGGGAGATTGTTAGGAATTAGAAAATTCAGTCGTTAAAGAGTCGGTCACCTCAAGTATAAGCATTCAATAGAAAGCTTGTAGTCGTAGTTATGATATGTTAGTTAGTAGTTTGTTAAGTAACACCATGGAGGACGGACGAGTCTTTACCCACTGTATGCCTGATCCACAGCCTGTAGGTGGCGTTTATTTGGAAGACACTATAAATACCCTCTACCTCCCAAGGTAGAGGGTTGGAGCTTCAATAATATTTTTCTTTGTTCCACATAGTTCCCAACTCTTTTTCTTTCTCTCACTAGAACTTTCTCTCTCTAAACTCTAATCAACGCCCCATAGGTTTATGGTTTAATGTGTTTGTGAAATTGATAAGGTTTTAAAAGGTACCATTTTGAGGGGTCGTTTAAGTCCTTATTTGATCACTTTTGTATCCGTTATTGCTTAATATCGTTCCTTTTCACTTTTTAGGTCTCTTGAAGGCAAAATGCTGGAATGGCACTTATTTGGACGAAAAGGCGCGAATATATGAAGAAAATGGCCAAAGTCAGAATCGAGACACTCACAGCTGCTGAAAACAGAAGGTGACGGCGTCACTGCTTATCTGCGACGCCGTCGGAGGATTTTTGTGACGGGACAGAAGCCAAAAACCCTATTTTCAAGTGACGACGTTAGGTTATAAAAGAGTAGGCCGTCGCAACTCAGACGCCCTAGATTTGATCCAGACGACGTCATAGACTGAAGGGGACGGCGTCACAACCACAAGGTGACGCCGTCACAAGGTGATCAAGACTATCACAGCATGCGCGCGAAGTAGTTGATATTGTTTTGGCCATAACTTTTGCATACGAACTCGGATTAAGGTGGTTCAAAAGCCCACGCGACCGGAACGAGAAAATCTACAATTTGCTGAAAAAATGGTCGTGACACCGTCACTCTATAAGTGTGACGCCGTCACTCTTTGCCGACAGAAAATCTGCCTATAAATATAACATTATAACTTCACTTTTTGTAAGCCCTAAACCCTAAGTCCGATTCCAGGGTTTAGGTGGGTGTTTTTCCAGCAACTTAAAGGGTTTCAACCACTCCATAAACATCTTGTAATGGTTTGTTTGTTTATCCAATCCTATGGTATGTCTTCAATTCTCAAAATTGTTGCTTGCTCTTCATTAATTATGCTTGGCTAATTCACCTTGTGTTTGCTTATGATTGTGTGAAACTTGTATATAATTAATTAGATCTTATTGATTTCTTAGTGATGCTTGTGTCTATCTTCATCATTAGGGTGTGACAACTTCAATGAATCTAATTGGTTTAGTTTATAATTCTTGCATCCTACTGTCTCTTGTTTGATTGGTTGTTTCTTATCTTAATTGTAATTAGCTTAGGAGTGCGACTAGGCTATTGTTGTGTTTAATACTTGATAAATCTTTGATAGTTTATGAATGACTTGGTGGATTTCGTTTACTAAACCAAAGATAACCTTAAAGTTAGTTTATGAATGATTTAGTGGATTTTGTTTACTACACTTAAAGGTGAATTCAAAGAGTTAGGGAGAAAACGCATACCCTATAACCTTAAACACACAACGCAACTAGGAATAAGGACGTAACAATTCAACCATCAATAGGACGTGACAATTCAGTAGGTAGAATTGGATAGCTAGCAAGAAGTAATACATCATAAGTAGATACGCTTCACGTTACTGGTAGATCCCTTAGTTAGTTAGTATCTTTTGGAATAGTTGACTAGCAACTAATTCCACCCCCCAAATCCAAACCCCGAGATTCGTACCTTTCCATTCCATAAAATATAAAAATACAAAAACAATCATCCCTCACCTTTAGACTTAAATCGACATATAATTCAGCCTAACGACACTATTCCCCTAGAGAACGATATCAATACTCGTGGCTTACCCTAATTACTACACTACAACGATTAGGTTCACTGCCTAGGGTGTTATAAAACTTGCTCGAAGAAAAGGAAGTTCCTTTGACCCCGAACGACGCGTGTAGCGTTATCAAGTTTTTGGCGCCGCTGTCGGGGAATAGTTATTGTTTAGGCTTGATTTCTATCTCGTTTAGGTCTACTCACAAGATTCCTATCAAGTGAGATTTTTTTTTTCTTTTTATTAGCTTCCTTGTAGTCTATCCCCCTTCTTTGTGCCTTTGTTCGTAAAACTTGTCCATTGACTCTTCCGTTCACCATTATGGAGAACGCGAATCCACTATATTCGCGATTAGTTTCTTTCATAAGAAATTATGATATTACTATAGCGGATTATTCAAGATGGTGGGAACAAAGTAACCAAGTCCATAAACCTTTTGAGGATTTCACCATTCCATCAAGCCCACAAAATACCTCATCTAGTGAAACCTATGCTTCGTTTGAACCTTCACCTAGGATAGCCTTTCGTGAACAACCTCCGTGTTTAGAAACTATTTTTAGTGAGGCCCTTAGGAGAACTGACCAAATTTGTGAAAACATTATGGTAAACAACCAAACATTAAACCATAAGTTGGATCAATTACTAAAATTGGTTTCATCACGACCTAAGGAAATAATACATGACGAGCATATAGATGATGTAGATGTGATTGAGGATGAGGTGAAAAGTCTAGACCCACAAGGTATCCCACAAGTTCCACCATCATTTAAGGCATACACACCGCACGTGACTTACCCGGAAGTAGTAGAAGAGACTTTAGGAAACCCAATGGAGGTAGAACATTTGAACCAAACGCAACTGGAGAATATAGGTTTGAATACTTGTAGTCTCAGTCTTACTCTTAGTTCTAGGGAATTTCATAGTGTTGATGAACCGGAACCTCAATCTTTACTTCCATCCTTAAATAAACGAGGAACCGACCCACCCATCAACCAATTTAGTCCGGGTAGTTTTAGGATGAAGGAAGCCATTCACACACCCCCTTCACCTCACGTGGCATATTTCCACCCTAAGGGTGTGTATCGCTACTATCACCCGCACTTAAGCTTAAGTGTAGGGAAAACCTCCTCTTTATCCGTTAAATAAGGGTAGAGTCAGGCTCGTGACTCGAACAAAAACAAGCGCTTCTTGGGAGGCAACCCATGTGTATTTGTTTTTCATTTTTATTTGTGTGTCGTATATCTTTTATTGACTGTTTATTCTCATGTTTGAATTTGTAAAAATGCTTTATTTTGTCTTTAACCTCGTCTTAATTACATATAAAGGTATTTTACATAAGGGATAAGTGTAGGGAGGATTACACACGTTTTCAAAAGAAACGTGAACATGAGAATTACAATTATTTAAAAGATATATATGTGTGTTTGTTAGAGTCAAATGCTTGTATCGAGTCATAATGGATGTTTTGCAGGAATTTTTCCAGATTCTAAAGATATAAATTTTCCAGAATTTTTTCCAGAAAATCGCAGACCAGTTTTTGTCAGGATAACCTGACGGCGTCAGGATTGCAACCTGACGGCGTCAGGAAGGAGTAAAAACATCAGATTACTTTTTTCTCGTTTTCTGAGCTATTTATAAATTTTTGGAATTTTCCAGGTCTTAATTTTCTTAGAAATTCTGTAAACATCCATTCCACAAGCATTATATCTTATTTAAGTCTGGAATTACATCTTGTTGTGATTTTTCTTTGTTCGGTTTGATGCGTTGGGTTGTTTGTTTTCTTCAAGTGTGCAGGTTTTATTTATCAAGAAGAAGATACATAAGATTGGAAGGAGCTTTTCACGCAATAATTCTTCTTGAAAAGAATTTAACCACCACTTTACACGGATCCTACCGAGCTAATCAGGGGAGTATTAGTTTCTTTCGTTTTTAATTACCTTCCATTATCATAACTTTGATACTTTCGGGGAACATTGGGGACAATGTTCAGTTTAAGTGTAGGGAGGGAAAATAAAACGGGAACTTTGAAACTATGCTTATCCTTGACTATTTGCTTTGTCCAATTGTGATTGTGTAATAAACCATGAGAAATGTCGGTTAGGGTAATTTTGGCACCAAATTTAAAATTTTTCATGACATATAAGAGTGGGCCATTAGTCTTAACAAAAGCGTCTCATGGATAGGAAGTTGCATGACTAGCACAAAAACCCTTTACCACCCAAATTCCACCCAAAATGTGAGGATCGCCCTTAGATTAGTAGGAATTAAAGCATTCATCTTTAATGCTTAGAGTGTGAACCGGTAGTATATTAGATTCTAGAACTTGTTTTGTGATGCATTCCGAGATCGCAAGTGAGGCTACACTTGTGTAGTTAGGAATAACTAAATGATAAGAGGCATTAGGATAACCCTTGTTTGATACCTGTAATATAATTACTTCTTCCACATCGGTTGAGTAATTCCCCCACACCCTTTGCGTTGTACTCATTTTTAGTACACGATACCCCTAGTTAACCCCTCAGAGCCTATCCTTTTCGCGGTTCTCGTGATATTTCGGTTTTTCCGGAATATCAATGAAGAGCATTGTTTACACCCCACCCCCAAATATACACCCAAATCGCCTTAGCCTACCCCTTATGCACTCACTTTTAGTGCAATTATTTGTTATCACCCCAAACCCTTAGTTCAATTATCTAGTTGCTTGCATAAGTTGCTAAGTCGAGTCATATCCTTTGTATACAGTTTTGGGATGATTGGGATTCATGGGAAAAGTTAAAGTTTATGAAATGACGGGAAGGGAACGTTAAATTCAAATTCCCTTTGTTGCGTAATAATGTACCCCAAGTGTTTTGATCTTTTCAAATCGGGTCAAATTAGTGTTAGAGTAATAAAAACTCAAGTGTAGGGATGTGCCTATAAATCCCTAGTATTTTGATGTTATCGTAGAGGATGGTAGAGTAAAAGTGTATGAAAAAAAAAAAAAAAAAAAAAAAAAAAAAAAAAAAACGGGCTACCATCCTACATCTATCTTTTAAATTTATGTTTGTTTATTTCAGTTATCTAGAGTTTAGAGTGTCGAGTCTTGGCTTAGCAACGCCATTCTTCATATGCAGTTAACATAAAGATTTTTGACTTACCACCACTAAATAGCCTATCCCACCAAACCCTTATTTCCCTACCGTAAGCCTAACATTACAACCCTTTAAAAGACCTCTTTGATAGTCTTTCCTAGGTGCTTACGCCAAAGCGATGGAGGTTTGATCTATTCTCAAGCTTATGGTAATCTATGTACTAGGACCGGTTAATGAGTGTTTATCTTCCATTTCCTATATTGTTATATTTCATTTATACACCCGAGAGAGATGTGAGTATCCAAACACCCCATGTGAGGTGCTAGTATGTAATTTCCGTGCTTGTTATGACTTTTGCGGGGCTTATATGTGTTGTGGACCGTTTTGAATTAATGCTTCATGACCCCTAACTTATAAATTAATTGGTTAAAAGCACATTTGCTTGAGGACAAGCAAATAACAAGTGTAGGGATATTTGATAAGGTTTTAAAAGGTACCATTTTGAGGGGTCGTTTAAGTCCTTATTTGATCACTTTTGTATCCGTTATTGCTTAATATCGTTCCTTTTCACTTTTTAGGTCTCTTGAAGGCAAAATGCTGGAATGGCACTTATTTGGACGAAAAGACGCGAATATATGAAGAAAATGGCCAAAGTCAGAATCGAGACACTCACAGCTGCTGAAAACAGAAGGTGACGGCGTCACTGCTTATCTGCGACGCCGTCGGAGGATTTTTGTGACGGGACAGAAGCCAAAAACCCTATTTTCAAGTGACGACGTTAGGTTATAAAAGAGTAGGCCGTCGCAACTCAGACGCCCTAGATTTGATCCAGACGACGTCATAGACTGAAGGGGACGGTGTCACAACCACAAGGTGACGCCGTCACAAGGTGATCAAGACTATCACAGCATGCGCGCGAAGTAGTTGATATTGTTTTGGCCATAACTTTTGCATACGAACTCGGATTAAGGTGGTTCAAAAGCCCACGCGACCGGAACGAGAAAATCTACAATTTGCTGAAAAAATGGTCGTGACGCCGTCACTCTATAAGTGTGACGCCGTCACTCTTTGCCGACAGAAAATCTGCCTATAAATATAACATTATAACTTCACTTTTTGTAAGCCCTAAACCCTAAGTCCGATTCCAGGGTTTAGGTGGGTGTTTTTCCAGCAACTTAAAGGGTTTCAACCACTCCATAAACATCTTGTAATGGTTTGTTTTTTTATCCAATCCTATGGTATGTCTTTAATTCTCAAAATTGTTGCTTGCTCTTCATTAATTATGCTTGGCTAATTCACCTTGTGTTTGCTTATGATTGTGTGAAACTTGTATATAATTAATTAGATCTTATTGATTTCTTAGTGATGCTTGTGTCTATCTTCATCATTAGGGTGTGACAACTTCAATGAATCTAATTGGTTTAGTTTATATGTCTTGCATCCTACTGTCTCTTGTTTGATTGGTTGTTTCTTATCTTTATTGTAATTAGCTTAGGAGTGCGACTAGGCTATTGTTGTGTTTATTACTTGATAAATCTTTGATAGTTTATGAATGACTTGGTGGATTTCGTTTACTAAACCAAAGATAACCTTAAAGTTAGTTTATGAATGATTTAGTGGATTTTGTTTACTACACTTAAAGGTGAATTCAAAGAGTTAGGGAGAAAACGCATACCCTATAACCTTAAACACACAACGCAACTAGGAATAAGGACGTGACAATTCAACCATCAATAGGACGTGACAATTCAGTAGGTAGAATTGGATAGCTAGCAAGAAGTAATACATCATAAGTAGATACGCTTCACGTTACTGGTAGATCCCTTAGTTAGTTAGTATCTTTTGGAATAGTTGACTAGCAACTAATTCCACCCCCCAAATCCAAACCCCGAGATTCGTACCTTTCCATTCCATAAAATATAAAAATACAAAAATAATCATCCCTCACCTTTAGACTTAAATCGACATATAATTCAGCCTAACGACACTATTCCCCTAGAGAACGATATCAATACCCGTGGCTTACCCTAATTACTACACTACAACGATTAGGTTCACTGCCTAGGGTGTTATAAAACTTGCTCGAAGAAAAGGAAGTTCCTTTGACCCCGAACGACGCGTGTAGCGTTATCAGAAATCTTATTTCTAACAAAAGTGATCAATTAAGGGCTTAAATGACCCCTCAAAAGTGTACCTTTTAAATCCTTATCACCTTCCTTGCCCTACTCCACTCCCCGAGTCACCTACTCTAGAGTTCGTAATTACTACACAACACAAACTCCTTGTGGCGGAGAAGCCTTCATAACGTCGCCTACTCTTTATCCCGTACAAGGCTAGACACCAGGTTCTTCCATGAGGTAGAACCAAACCTATCACAACGTCGCCTACACTTTATCCGATACAAGGCTAGATACCGAGTTCCATTACAAAGGAGGAACTACTACCCAACACTACACAAATCCTATCTCAAATGAGATCTACTCCTTATGACAACATCAACAAGGATATCAATATCCTTTGACCAAATACAAATCTATCTTGTACATCGACACCCCATATCGAATGTACACCTTAGGCACCTTTCACTAATGTCGTTGACTCGACTTCTAAGCACCTTTCACTAATGCCTTTTGACTTGACTTCTAGGCACCCTTCACTAATGCCTTCAACACGGACTCTCGACACCCTTCAGTAATGCCTTTGACACGGATCTTTGGCACCTTTCACTAATGCCTTCAATATGACTCTTCGACACTTTTTCACTAATGTCTTCGTCTTGACCCTTTAGACATCTTTCACCTATGTCTTTGACACTACACTTCTAATGAGAAGGAGAAGAACTATCAACAAGATACCATTAGTAGTCTTGATGATGACGAAGCTAGGAAACCCATGGACTTGAGCTTGCTCGACTTTAAGAGGTGGTGATCTCGCCTTTAAGAGGAACCTAGAGAATTACACAAACACAAAGCTACATAGAAAGATCACTTGGATATGAGGTTCAGGAGTTTACAACACTAAGAGAAAATATGTGTGAAAGGGGTGAGTTACAATGAAGAAATGGCTCACTATTTATAGACAAAATATGCTACTGTCCCACGGATCCCTTACTTGAAGGATCCGTCCAGTGTAAACTGGGGGAACCGTGGGACGCTCCTCTTTGCCCATGGGTTTTGGGTCATGGGTCATGGGTTATGGGTCATGGATCCTAGACTTTGGACCATGGGTATCCAAGTAGATACAATGTATCTAGAATATGCAATGTATCTAGTCCATGGGATATGGGTTAGCTCCATGGGTCATGGATAATACCCATTATGACTTATGCATGATGTCATGCAATGGGTCATGGGTTATTCTCCATGGGTATGGGTCATAAACTTTGGGTTTTACCCAACTACATTCAATGTATTAAATCAATGGGTTAAATACTTAATCTTCTACCCATTCTATTAACCATTGTAATACATACTAAGTATGTATATATCTACCCAATATGTAAACACTAGTTGTTGTACATATACATTACTAAATCATGAAAGCACTATTACTTGTTTAGTGTTTTATGTGAAAACGTAAGTGTGTTAGTAAACTATTGGCTCAAACTATTTACGTATTTTATTTGTTTCGTTAAAATGATTTTATGTTTGTTATCGACAAAATATTAGAAGATCGTAAAATATAAATAAACGTTTTTACGGATTATTTGTATTAACAATCTTCCCCTTTTTGTTGATGACAAAACATAAGATTATTTTAATGAAAAACTAAAATTCGTAAAAGATTGAATTGGAGTTTTTACTCTCTTCTCCCCCTTTTTGTGGAAACAAAAAAGCGTCGAAAAGAAACTAACACATTGTTTTAAGAAAAACATGTGAAAAGAAAGAAAAAGAATAATAAAAAAATAGAGAGTAATTGAGGAGAAGTATTCTCGACCTACCTCCCCCTTGATGAGTCCATCCCTTTGTGAGGGCGTCAAGTAAGAAGAAATACTAAACTAGTGCATTGCAACTATGTTTGCAAATGGTTTTGTCTTTGTGACGAATATGCTCCCCCTTGATGATTGCAACTTTGCAAGGAGAACTTCATGTAATGTAATCCTATGTGAATGATATTGCAAATGATTTTGCAATGTATTGCTTTGACACAAAACTCCCCTAGCTAAGGGTGTCAAAGTCTTCATGTGTATACTGAAAATCTACAAAACAAAGGTTAGAAAACAAGTATATAATGCATAATTTCCTACAAATAAGACTTAAGTTAGTGATAAACAAGTCTTCTGTTGCACGGATCCCATGGTTCCCTCTTTTGAGGGATCCGTCTAAGCTAAACTGAGGGATCCGTCTGTCTGTAAGCTTAAGACATCAATGGTGATGTAAAAATTGATGTTAACATAAAAATGAGATATGTATTAAGTCACCAAACATATTCTCAAGACAATATGGCATATAACATGTAATTTCATTCAATAAAAAATATGAGAAATGATCTACATATCTCTAAAACTAAGAAAATGATTTAAACATGAAACATGATTCTTAAACTATCTAAGTTAAGCTTAAGACTAGGACACCACTTGAATCCTTAAGCTCAAGGTTGTTTAGGTTTGTTGATCTCGTCGAAATGTTCGAGGAGGTGATAAAACATGAAACGTTAATCTTTACGTACTTCATGTATCAAGCTTTCAACATGTTGATAATGATAACAATCTTTGTCATGGCTCGAAAATGACGGTGGTAGAAAAGGAATTGTTTGAGATGGAAGGTTTGGTTGAGATTCCACAAAAGAAGGAGGAATTTTTGGAGGTATATTTGGAGGTGATTCAACCAAAGGTGGTGGTGGTGGGATATGTGATGAGGATAGATGTAGAGAGGTATCTACTTCAATGTGATCGGGTAGTTGACTTTGATGATTCCTCATAATCTAAAAGGGGCTATTTGAGGGTGACGGAGAAAAAGATGTCGGGGCTAGGGTTGATTCAACACCTGGATTTTGTTGCGCTATTCTTTCCATTGAGAATGTTAGCAATGGTGGGGGATAAGATGGCCTAGGAGTCAAGTCCTCTAGATTGTAGAGTTGTGATGATGAGAGTGGAGTGGTGAATGATATGGCTTTAGGCACTAAGGGTGATGGTTTAGAGGGTATATTGGTGTTTGGCATTGGTAGTTTTATGGGAACAATCCTTTTGGGGATTGGTTTGATAGGTGGAGGGGAGATCCTAGCATTTGTGGATTTAACGAGAGATGATTCGGTAGAAGAAATTTCGTGAATAACACGAGCAAGTTTCTTGGGTGGTCCTTTGGTGGATGAGTTACCACTAGGAGCTTTCCTCATGATGATATGATTAAAATTAGTGTTGTAGAGGTTTCTAGATATTGAGAATGAGGATGTAGATGATGACTTTAGGAGTCTTAACAAGATGGTTTATAAGAGGAAGAATTTGGCAAGCGCATTCAAGACTTAAGCCACTAAGATCCTTTGGAATGTGATGATTTGCATGCACAAGAGTCAACTTCAGAGTTGCACTGATCTAGGAGTTTAATTAAAACAAGATGGAGTGTTCAAGTTAGCAAGGAGAGATTGAAATGATTGTTTTAGCTAGAGTTTAGTTGAATCTGTCACCCGGATCCCACGGTTCCCTCCAATGAGGGATCCGTGTAGGCTAATCCTAGGGATCCGGCTCTCAGTAGCTAAGAAAGAAGAAAAAATGATGTTTGTAAGGCCTATTACCTATACCTCTTGAGTGTTTCAGTCTTCCTATGTGTCTTAAATGAAATGGTACTTAAATGATCAAGAGCAATGAGTGGTGGTAGCTAATGATTGTCTTTTATGGAAGAAAATGGGACTTTATGAGTACCAATGAATGACCAAAGATGACACTAGAAAATTTGAGAGTGTCAAGTGGTGCTAAATGATCCTAGAGACCAGATAGTAACTTAAGATGATTTTGGAAAATACCTTAAAAATTATAAGAAATGAAAAACTAGTATTTAACCCATTTTGGGGTAAGGATGATTAATATCAATTTGCTAAAATTGATAGAATGATAAGACTATATGAGTTGACATGTGAGTAACGATGTATGAGTATTGGAGCGGAAGGATGATGAGTTTTGGTGAAATGAAAAATCAAAATGTGCCTTGATTGTGATCATAGATGAGCTATGAGTGAGTGTGAAACTTACTGAGCTTGAGAAAGGCTTAAATGGTTTTAAGGCATTATGTTTAGCTAGTATGAAGTGGTCTAGTGGGCTGGTTTGATGTGTGGAGGTCTGCAATGCATTTCTGTTTTCCCGGATCCCACGGTTCCCTAAGTGCAAAGTGAGGGATCCGTCTAGTGCAAAGTGAGGGATCCGTCTCCTGCTAAACAGTACCTTCACAGAAGGTATGCAAACTTTTTAGAAGGTATCGTATTTTCAAAGCCAGTGTTTTCTAAGGATTTTGAATAACTATATAAGCGAGACATCAAACGTTAAATGTTTTATTTCATGAGAAAGATCACATAACAATGATAAAAGATGAAATCTAAGGATTGAGCCTATTTGGAAAGGAAACTAAGTTTCTTGAGCATTTTCGCTAGATGGATCGTCAAATGGATGATGAGTATTTGCCGATTCAGGGATGCAGAAAGACTTTATGTAAGCTGTGTTTAAAGGTTCCATCATCTTATTCACGAGTACGTACAATGGGCTTTGAAATTGAGGGTGGAAGTATATGATGTGATGATAAAGGCGTGTCAGGAACATTCCATAAGGGATTAGTTTGTTCTTGTTGCCTTGAAGGTTTACAATTCGTCTTGCGAAGAAATAGGCGAGATTGTATGGTTGTTGAGTTAGCAAACAATACATTATGTGAGCACAACAAGCGGGAAGGATTTCTCGATTTCCCCTAAGACTCCAAACATTTTCATGTAGGGTGACTGCGAAAGGTTTAAATTCATCTCGGATATCACGTGTATAGATTATGTTTGGATCAGAGTAATAGGGTCGAGGTTTGCATAACATGCGAGTTAATTCTTGAGGGAAAGGTATGTGGGAGCAATATGGACTATTTTCTTCACGATGGTTAAAGAGTGAATCAAGAGACCAATCTTCAGTGAAGGCACATTGTCAATGATTTGGAATTCGGAGAATGTGAGCAAATTGCCCAAGAGTTAAGACAAACTTTTGGTTTTTGATCCAAAACCAAAGAGATAGAGATCGATCCTCATTACGAACGAGTTCAACTTGACGGAAGAATTCCAATACAAACCATGGATAGATTTTCTCGTTAATTCCGAGAAGTCCTTCTAGTCCTATGGTTCGGAAAGAGGTATTGATACCTTCTTCGTATAGTAGAGGTGTGTCGACAATACGTCCTTCATGGAAGTGACAAGTTTCGAGATTATTGAACCCACGGACATGATTGCCAGGTGTGTTGGGCTCAAGAGAGATATTAGGAATGTAGACATAGGTGAGTTGAAAGTCGAATTCATACTCATGAGACATGACGAGACCTATGGAAGTAAAACGTTAATATGATGAGACGCATTAAAACAAAAAGATGATCACCTAACGTTTTTACTAGATTTCTATTAACAATGACAATTAACTTACTTACTACTTAACATTCTAGTGGGATTTTTCTATTTATGATAAGAAGGTTTTTATGTTGCATGAGAATCTGTTTCCCAGTTCCACGGTTCTCACGGTTCCCTTCCAAGAGGGACCTGGCTAGTCAAACTATAGGGATCCATGGATCTGTAGTGACAGAAAAAACATCTTGACGAAAAATAGATTTTTGCATCTTTTAGGTTTATAAAAAGAAGTGTATTTTAGCCAATATTTACTTAGTTAAGCATGCATTGTAGGTTTCTAAGGTATCTCAAGACCAAATGTACGAACGACAAACAATAAAAGAAATGACAAACACATTATGAAAAATAAACTACATAAACTAAAACATCAGTAATATTTCATCTCAATGCTAAGAACGATACAAAGGATTGGATATATAACACCAATGTAGATTAGCAACACAAAGTATATGTCTCCATGAGAAAACTTGAGCATGGGGAACACGAGAGCGATGAGTGTCAAGACGATGATCACGAAGGCGATGTAAACCATGATGATGAAGTTCTTCCTTAGTTTTGATTTGAGATTAGATGAGATGAGAAGGAAGATGAAGTTTCAATGAGAGGTAGTTTTTGAAATTGGAAGATTTGAAAAATGAGAGTTTGGTGGAGTTGACGAGCGAAGGAAGGTTTTATGGGGAAGGAGGAATTTTTGAGATTTGTGTTTTGTTTTATTATTAGAAAGATTTGATTTTTGAATTAAGTAAAAAATAAAAACACATGTTTATAAACCTAGACTATAGACGGAAAAAGTAACACGTGTGCAAGAAAAGTTTCCTAACGAAGCTACGTGTAATACATGAGTATGTGAAAATATAATCATATAAGTTCCTATGCAAGCATACTTATTCTAAGCTAATGTTAAAAAAAGGATTAGAAAGTCATACCTCTAATTTAATTATGAGTGTCTTCTACTTTTGACAAAAACAATGTCAATAGACAACTCCGGTTCCTTGTGATCTAGATGATAATTAAGATACCTTCTTAGGAAAGGTAATATTGTTATCAAGGAATTCCTATGGCTTGACAAACATGAGATTTAACTAAGCAAAATGACAAGAAAGGTTAGTGCATTTTAGTAAGATAAAATAGGAAATAAAAAGGTATAATGTTGTCATCTAATCAACATCCTACAAAAGTGTTTTTAAGACATGATATTTATTTTTGTAAAAGACCTTCTTTGTAGTTTTCAATTATACACGGATCGTGTCAAGTTTTTAAGGAACAATATACTTTAAAAACTTGGTAACGAAGCTCTGGCACCAATTGTAGAAAACTATAAGGGGGGGTTGAATAGTTTTGCCAATTAATACTTGGTTTTAAACTATTTAGATCGACTTATGTCAATCTATTGAAACGTATGTATTGGATGTTGATAGATAAACATATGAATAAATGAGACTAAGAAAAGGAGTAAGAAGCGCAAAACCACAACGCGAGTATTTATAGTGGTTCGGCTACAAGGACACCTTCCTTGCCCTACTCCACTCCCCGAGTCACCTACTCGAGAGTTCGTAAACACTACACAACACAAAATCCTTGTGCGGAGAAGCCTTCACAACGTCGCCTACTCTTTATCCGGAACAAGGCTAGACACCGGGTTCTTCCATGAGGTAGAACCAAACCTATCACAATGTCGCCTACACTTTATCCGGTATAAGGCTAGATACCGAGTTCCATTACAAAGGAGGAACTACTACCCAACACTACACAAATCCTATCTCAAAGGAGATCTACTCCTTATGACAACATCAACAAGGATATCAATATCCTTTAACCCAATACAAATCTATCTTGTACATCGACACCCCATATCGAATGTACACCTTAGGCACCTTTCACTAATGCCGTTGACTCGACTTCTAGGCACCTTTCACTAATGCCTTTTGACTTGACTTCTAGGCACCCTTTACTAATGCCTTCAACACGGACTCTCGGCACCCTTCACTAATGCCTTTGACACGGATCTTTGGCACCTTTCACTAATGCCTTCAATATGACTCTTCGACACTTTTTCACTAATGTCTTCGTCTTGACCCTTTAGACATCTTTCACCTATGTCTTTGACACTACACTTCTAATGAGAAGGAGAAGAATTATCAACAAGATACCATTAGTAGTCTTGATGATGACGAAGCTAGGCAACCCATGGACTTGAGCTTGCTCGACTTCAAGAGGTGGTGATCTCGCCTTTAATAGGAACCTAGAGAATCACACAAACACAAAGCTACATAGAAAGATCACTTGGATCTGAGGTTAGAGAGTTTACAACACTAAGAGAAAATATGTGTGAAAGGGGTGAGTTACAATGAAGAAATGGCTCACTATTTATATACAAAATATGCTACTGTCCCACGGATCCCACAGATCCCTTACTTGAGGGATCCATCCAGTGTAAACTGGGGGAACCGTGGGACGCTCCTCTTTGCCCATGGGTTTTGGGTCATGGGTCATGGGTTATTGGTCATGGGTTATGGGTCATGGGTCCTAGACTTTGGACCATGGGTATTCAAGTAGATACAATGTATCTAGAATATGAAATGTATCTAGTCCATGGGTTATGGGTTAGCTTCATGGGTCATAGATAATACCCATTATGACTTATGCATGATGTCATGCAATGGGTCATGGGTTATTCTCCATGGGTATGGGTCATGGACTTTGGGTTTTACCCAACTACATTCAATGTATTAAACCAATGGGTTAAATACTTAATCTTCTACCTATTCTATTACCCATTATAATACATACTAAGTATGTATATATCTACCCAATATATAAACACTAGTTGTTGTACATATAAATTACTAAATCATGAAAGCACTATTACTTGTTTAGTGTTTTATGTGAAAACGTAAGTGTGTTAGTAAACTATTGGCTCAAACTATTTACGTATTTAATTTGTTTCGTTAAAATGATTTTATGTTTGTTATCGACAAAACATTAGAAGATCGTAAAATATAAATAAACGTTTGTACGGCTTATTTGTATTAACATAATATTTATCTATGACAAATATTAAAGTGTAATCAATGACAAGAATCAAAACAACAAAGCCCAAAGGTGTTTGTTGTGCTCGTTCGACCGCCCAAACCAAGAGGGGTTGAGTTTGTTTCCTAATCAAACTTCAATACTTATTCAACAAGTATTTTAGAACCTTCCTTTGTATCCTATTTCAAAGGTTTTCATAACATACTCCTCAAACCCATAAAATCTCTCCTCTCCTCTCCCTCTTGTTGGTTCGATCATACAAACTAACCGAAGGGTTTGAAACCATTTGGTTGATCGACTTTCAAGTCGACTAAACCCTTAGTCAACTTCCCTGGTCGACCTTGTAGTCGATTGGGGTTTTACCTGATTTTGTACTCGCCTAACTTGCGATAGGTTCGATCCCTGGTTCTACCTGTGCAGAATCGGTGGTGTGACAACTCGTATTTTTCAGGTTCATACTTGATTATAAACTCAAAACATTTTACTTTGAATGCTTGAATATTTACTTTAACGTATAACCGTTAGGTTAAATCGCGCAAATTGAAAAAACAAAGTTAAACGTTAACCGGAAGTAGACTAAGTTTAGTCTACGTCAACTAAGTGCCATATTCCTTTTACAAGAATGTTTTATAAGTTCATGCATTTGGTTTTACAAGTTTTATTTAAAACGTTTACGTTTTGCATGTACGTTCATGCATGCACGAATTACACTTCACCACATTTCTATACATACTTACACTTATATTTATACACTTAACATAAAAAATTCAAATTATATCCCCCCTACCCTTTGCCGCCCAAACCAAAAGAGAAACACCAACAATGTTCTTTTGCCTTGAGAAACTCTTTTCACCACTTTGTGTTTAGTTGGTGATGTGTCTGTCGTTGTCTATATTTTTATTATCAAGTATTAAATTTATATTGTTGTGGACTATACTATAGACAAACTTTAACGAGAAGTGTACCTAATCAATGTAGCCAAAGGGTAAGTACGAGGTCATCCTAAAGACGGGCGAACGTGGTATTACCTTATCAGTCTCACACACACCGGTCTATAGTGATACAAATCACCACTAGCTCTAAAACTATTCATATGATGATCTAGAAAATAAACATCTAATGCCATAAACAAATAAACGAGTATACTATTTAAAAATAAACATATAAAATATCTAAAACAATCCATTAAATCTTCATAAACGAAATAACATAAACATAGTATTCATAACATACCTAACACCAAAGGGTGTTAGCCCATAATGTATGTAGAGTTACACAAATCAAATACAAACGATAAACAAATGGAAATCATAATGAAATCGATGTGCAAACCGAATGATTAGACTAAGTGTAATGATATGGAACCTTCTATTCTTGATTTCCTAACTCTTGGTACTGATCTTGGTTGTTGGAATGGTGGAACTCAGCTCTAGAAAGGTGTGGTGGTGGTATGGTATATGAAAAACCCGTAATACTTCTTGTATTTATAGTGTTCTGTCAGAGCACCGATAAGGCGTATCCAATAGTGGATGTAGCGTAATCCAGATTTCTTAATTGTTGAAGAAGAAAGCATATCCGACGTATCTTTTAAATACGACGTATTGCTAAAGAGTGATACACGGTATACCTTCAAATTTGCGTTATAGTTGGACTGGGGATAAAATCTTCAATACGGCGTATGGCTAGAGTTTCATACACCGTATACTTTTATAAGTTGACTTGGGCTTTGACTGCAAAGCTTCTAATACAACGTATTGCCAGAGTAAAATACGTCGTATGTCTTCATATTCACCAATACTTAGTGAATTCTTCCAGATATCAATACGACGTAGGGCCAGAGTTTCATACGTCGTATGATATTTGCATGTTGCATACATAATTGCCAAATAAGCTCCAAATCATATCTTTTTCCATGTCTTTTTCAATATTGCTCCATAAACACTGAAATAAGTCTAAGCAATTAAATATCCAATTATAATCATATAGTAATTGAGAAATAATCACGAGATAACTGATATATAAATATAATGTTAGGAATTATGTGAAATATGGATTATGCTGAATTTACTGCTGAAGTATATGGATTCTACCGAAGACATAATTCTGCTGAAGTTTTATAGTTATTAGTTTGTTTCTGCGGAAGTTATTATTACGTGTTTAGTATATTTAGTTTGGATATACATGAGCTTTATTAGGAAGTGATTGTGTATATCTTATTTAGTTTTATGTTTATACGTTTCTTGGGAAACGGTTTAGGGTTTTGTTTAGGGTTCCTTGTCTATAAAAGGAACACAATAGTATGAGTAATGTACCGATTGGAAAAACAAAGCTTTATTAATATAAAGATCCATAGAGGATCACAGAGTTCTTAGTTATTTGTGTTACTTGTGTTTATAATTCCGCTACTTAATACAAGTTGTAGAGATTGTCTTTTACTGTGCTTGTGATTACATAGGCATAGCTAACGATCCACGAGCTCAAGATCTATCAAGGTCTGCTAGATTCAACAAGTGGTATCAGAGCCTCGTGAGAGTCTCTACGATACTAAGAACAGTTCTTTGTTTGTATCCTTACAATCACTACATTCTTCACCATGTCTGGAGTTTTGGACGATGTTGAAGTTGCCAACAACAATAACGGTGCCTCCCTACAACAGCTCAGTCTATCCAACAGCAATGCTAAATTCCCATACTTGAAGAGAGAAGAGTGTAACCTATGGGCCATGCAGATGCAAAACTGGATTTCCAACATTGATTGGAATCTTTGGTCAATCGTGCAGAAGGGAAACAGCTTAAAAAGGACAACCACTGATCCTGATGGTACTGTTGTCATTGCTCCTCCAAAATCTGCTGATGAGATCCTGGCAGTTCAAAGAGAGCACAAGGTGAGAACTATACTCCTTCAGGCGATACCTCAAGATCACTTGAGTGATTTTCATTATATGGGAGATGCTAGGGATATATGGTTGGCGATCAAGGCTAAGTTCGGAGGGAATGAGGAGTCTAGGAGAATGAGAAAGTCCATGCTGCGACAACAGTTTCAAGACTTTCAAATCTCTGAAGAGGAAGGAATTCACAAGGGCTACGACAAGTTTCACAAGATCTTAAGTCAGTTAAGTCAGCTACAGGCAAAGCCAGATAATGATGATTGTAATTCTAAGTTCTTGAGGTCATTACCTTCATCCTGGCTACAGGTAAGCATTGCTTTAAAAGCTAAAGGTGGTTTGGATATGCTTACTTTTGATGAGCTGTACAACAAACTTAAAGCTCTTGAACATGATGTAAGAAGTCCTTTTCGGTCATCATCCACTACTAGTCACACAGCCTTTGTTGGGGCATCTACCCCAAAGATGATCCATGCACCAAATCCAACAGAGTATTACTCATCCTCATCTTATACTGCTGCTTCATCTAGTTCTCAACAAAGAACTAGTGGGGTAATGGAAGATGTACTTGGATCCTTCTATGCTGACTATGATCCTCAGCAGCAACTTGCATATGAGGATTTCGATCAGGTGGATCCATTGGAGATGGAAGAGATGAAGTTAAAGTGGCAGGTGGCCATGCTTTCTATGGACATCAAGAAATTTGAAAGAAAGGCTGGAAGGAAGTTCGGTTTTCAGGGAAGAGATCCAGCTAGGTTTGACAAAAAGAAGGTCAAGTGCTTTACATGTCATCAAATGGGTCACTTCTCCAGAGAGTGCAAGGACAGAAAAACTGGTGATGAGGTGAATTACTCTTCCTATCAGCAGAATCAAAGGGATGCTGGAAAGGCCTCAGCAGCTTTGGTTACTCTTGATAAAACTGTGGACTGGACGCAACATGAGCAGGAGAATGATGATGGTCTTGGTGGTGTCAATACTGGGTTGTTTGCAAGTTGTACTTCAGAGGATAGGCATGATCAGATTGCATTGATGGGCATCTCTCAGGTACAAAACTGTGTGTTTGGTTGTAGTGAGCGTTATAATGAACTCAAAAAAGCTTATGATACTTTGAAACCTAAATATAATGAATGCTATGTTGAGGTTGATGCTTATAAACATGCTTTAAAAACATTAGAAAGACAAAAGGTTTGGTTTCAGAAGAATCAAATAGCTTATGATGAAAAAATTAGGATATTAGAGAGTGATCTTGAATGTTCTAATAATGAGTTAAAAAGATCTGAGAAGTTAAGAGCAGATGTAGAGTCAGAGAATCTAGAATTGAAAAAGAAACTAGATGAAGAGGTAGCTAGGCATAATGAATGGCAAATGAATGGAAACAAACTAGCCAGTCACATATATGGTAGTCAATCTGTGACTTCTACAATAGGTTTAGGTTTTCAAAAGTATGTAGGACTAGAAGCTAGGAATGATGGGCGTAAATCTACACCAGCTGGCTTAGCTAACTTTGTGAAAGAAGGTGACCTACATGCTGTACGTGGACCTATTAGAGGTGAGCACATGCCAATTGACCTTTCTATTTCTACTGACTTTGATGGATCACACCATCTATATGGTAAAAAGTCAAAAGACTTGCCAGACCCTGAAACATCTTCTAATGACTTTGTCTCTTGTGTTAACAGTGACAAGTCCTCCGTGCAAGGGTCCACAGAGTGTGATTCAAATGACAAGTCTGACCTTCCCAAGTCTGACCTTCCCAAGTCTTCACCCCTGCCTGCACCCAAGACTACCTATAAGCATGTCAGAGTTGCTGCCAAGGAATCAACTTCCAAGACAGTTCTCTCTGAAGACCTGTTTTCTAATTCTTTGCATAATATTTCTATTAAAAACAATTCTTTTCATGGTTTTGGTTTGAATACTTCTGCTTGTAATAGAACATCTTTTGGTTTGAATAAATCTTCTAAACAGAAGACATGTTTTGTGTGTGGAAGTAAATTTCATTTAATTAAGGATTGTGATTATCATGAGCAAAGAATGAGTAGGTGTGGTGATTCTAGGACATCTAGACCAATGTGGACCAATGTTAATGCTATACCACCTTATGTTCCACAAGCATCTTATACTGTTTCTCCTTTTACTTGGAGAAGATCTTTTGCTAAACCACATGTGCAACCAACAAGTTCATATTTTAATAATGGTTTTTGGCCTGGATATGTTGACAATATGAATACTGGGAAAGGGTATTGGGATACTGCTGTCAAGTCCTCAGCAGGTTGTTCTTGGAATCAAAGGGGACCTAAATTTCAATGGAAACCCAAGAACAATAGTGGATCTTTTACATCTGCTTGGCATAAATCAAATGATCCACAAGGCAGGTTCAAGTCAGCAATGACTTGAGCCTCCATAGTGTACTAATATTTTGTATAATTTTGTTGTTGTTGTAGGATCATCCCCTTAAGCATAAGGATATTGGAATTGTTGACAGTGGTTGTTCAAGGAGTATGTCTGGAAACAGGGATTTGATGCATAACTTTGTACCTATTGAAGGAGGAGGCAATGTGACCTTTGGTGGAAGTGATGGGAGAATTACTGGAAAAGGGACCATCAAAACACCTCAACTGGATTTTGAGAATGTATACTTTGTCAAGGAACTCCAACACTTCAACTTGTTCTCAGTCTCACAAATCTGTGACACCAAGAACAAAGTGCTCTTCTCAGAGGATGAATGTCTTGTGTTGTCTAAAGACTTCAAACTCCCAGAAGAAACCTCAATTCTGCTGAGAGTTCCTCGAAATCACAATCTTTATACATTCAACTTAACTGATGTTAAACCAGAAGGTGACTTAACTTGTTTGGTGGCCAAAGCATCCCTGGATGAGTCTACCAAATGGCATAGGAGGATGGCTCATGTGAACTTCAAGACCATAAACCAGCTCTCTAAACTGAGTCTTGTTGAAGGTCTTCCTTCCAAAGTTTTCACTAATGATCATAATTGTGTTGCCTGCAACAAAGGAAAGCAACACAGAGCCTCATTCAAAGTTGTTACTGCTGTGAGCATCATTTCTGAACCTCTTCAGCTGCTTCATATGGATCTTTTTGGTCCAACTCAAATAAGAAGCATAGATCACAAGTATTTTTGTTTGGTTATCACTGATGGCTATAGTAGATTTTGTTGGGTATTCTTTCTGAGGACTAAAGATGAAACATCTCAAGTGCTGAAAGACTTCATTACCCTTGTGGAAAATCAGTTAAACAAGAAGGTTAAAGGAATCAGGTGTGATAATGGGACAGAGTTCAAGAATACTGTACTTATAGAACTCTGCAGGTCTAAAGGTATTAAAAGGGACTATAGCACTCCAATAACCCCACAACAAAATAGGGTGGCTGAAAGGAAAAATAGGACCTTGATGGAGGCTACAAGATCAATGCTAGCAGACTCTAAGTTACCCACTATGTTTTGGACTGAAGCTGTTGGCACAGCTTGTTATGTATTGAACAGGGTATCCATTACTAGACCTCACCTCAAAACACCATATGAACTTTTGTTTGGGAAAGTTCCTGCTATACATTACCTCAAACCGTTTGGCTGTCAAGTGACAATTCTTAATACTAGTGATCCACTTGGTAAATTTGATGAGAAGGCTGATGATGGTTATATTGTGGGCTATTCAGCTCATAGTAAAGCTTACAGAGTGTACAACTTGTCTGCTAGGAAGATAGAGGAGACTTTGAACCTGAAATATCTTTAAGATAAGCCTAATGTTCAAGGACAGGGTCATGTGTGGTCCTTTGACCTTGATTACTTAACTGATTACTTGGGTTATTCTAGACATATGGCTAACCAAAATGCAGGTTCTCAAGAGTTACCTACTAACAATGAAGGTACATTGGATGCTGATTCTGACAGTGAGCTTGAAGATGGTGAACAACCTATCATTGTGCCTTCTTTCTCCACAAACAATTTTGCAGGAAATTCTTCAAAAGATGGTGCTGATATAAGTGATGATGATTCACAATATGCTGAAGACCTTGCTAGGTTAAAGAAACAGGAGTATGCAGCTAACCTAGAGGCTGAGAGTAATGCTGAGGAGAGTGCAAGAGAAACCATCAGTGGAAACAATCATTCTGCTGAAAGTGATCCTGTTTCTCCTATCATCTCCAAATCTGCTGAAGGACATGCTGTTTCTACTCCTATTTCTACTAGAGAGTCAACAGACCTTGGAGAACCTTATACACGTTTTCCAAGACCTTCTGATCTTGGTCATCATCAAGCAAAATCTGGCATCTTCACCTCTCCTTCCTATGATACTAACTTTGAACCTACAATGACTAATCTTGATTCCTCCATTGATGTCAACACTACTGCTACTAAAAGGATCAACAATGCTCATCCACAGTCCAATATTATTGGTGATCCTAATGCACCTGTTAGAACTAGGGGCACTGTGACAAGTTCTAAATATGGTCAAGTGGCATTTATCTCTTATGTCTCCAATCAACAAAGAGACAATCATACAGACTATGAACATTGTCTGTTTGCCTGTTTTCTCTCTCAAGTGGAACCAACCAGTGTTACTCAAGCCCTTGAAGATTCCAGTTGGCTTGAAGCAATGCAGGATGAAATGCAACAATTTCAAAATCAACAGGTTTGGATCTTGGTACCACTACCTGATGGCAAGTATGCAATTGGGACCAAATGGATTTTGAAGAATAAGAGAGATGCAAGAGGTGTTGTGATAAAAAACAAAGCTAGATTAGTTGCTCAGGGTTATCGCCAAGTGGATGGAATTGACTATGATGAGGTGTTTGCACCTGTTGCTAGAGTTGAAGCCATTCGGATATTTTTGGCTTATGCATCCTACATGGGTTTTATGGTATATCAAATGGATGTTAAATGTGCTTTCTTGTATGGAGAAATTGAAGAGGAGGTTTATGTCACTCAACCTAAAGGATTTGAAGACCCAGATCATCCTAATTATGTTTACAAAGTAGTCAAAGCTCTTTATGGACTTCATCAGGCACCCAGAGCTTGGTATGCTAGGCTTTCATCATTTCTGCTGAAGCATGGCTATAGACAAGGTGCAATTGATAAGACACTTTTCCTTAAGAAGAATTCCACAGACATCATTCTTGTGCAAGTATATGTGGATGATATTATTTTTGGATCCACAAAAGAAGCTTGGTGTAGAGAGTTTGAGGAGCTTATGAAGGGAGAGTTTCAGATGAGTGCTATGGGGGAGTTGACTTTCTTTTTGGGTCTCCAAGTTCAGCAGAAACCTGATGGTATCTTTATCAGTCAGGACAAATATGTGAGGGACATCTTGAAAAAGTTTGGTATGGAAAGTGTAAGGACTGCCAGTACACCTTATGAAGCTCCTAAGACAAAGACCAATAATGAAGCAGATCCACCTGTGAATGTTCATTTATACAGGTCTATGATTGGTTCTTTGATGTATTTAACAGCTTCAAGGCCTGATATTACTTTTGCTGTGAGTGTTTGTTCGAGACATCAAGTTACTCCACTTACTTCCCATCTCAATGCTGTTAAGAAGATCTTTAAGTACCTCAAAGGCCAACCTCATCTAGGCCTTTGGTATCCAAAAGAGTCTCCTTTTAAGTTGGAAGCTTATAGTGATAGTGACTATGCTGGTGCAAATCTGGATAGGAGGTCCACCACTGGAGGTTGCCAATTCCTTGGAAAGAGATTGATTTCTTGGCAATGCAAGAAACAGACTATAGTGGCTACCTCATCTACTGAAGTAGAGTACGTTGCTGCTGCTAATTGCTGTGGACAGGTTCTTTGGATTCAAAATCAATTGTTGGATTATGGGTACAATTTCATGAACACAACAATTTTTATTGATAATCAAAGTACCATATGCATTGTTAAAAATCCAGTTTTTCATAGTAGAACAAAACATATTGAAATCAGACACCACTTTATAAGAGATGCATATGATAAACATTTGATAAAAGTGGTTAAAATTCACACTGATAATAATGTGGCAGATTTGTTAACAAAGGCTTTTGATGGACCAAGGTTTCAACACCTTGTGGTCCATATCGGTATGCTTAACCCTTAACTGCAAAGTTTAAGGGGAGGCATAGGCCTCAGGGGAGGCATATGCCTTAGGGGAGGATTTGTGTACACTTTGCATGTTTTTATGTAATTTTGTAGGTTTTATGTACTCTTTTGTATGATTTTCTCTAACACTAACCAGCTAATGTAATCTTAGTTTGTTTTTCTTTGTTGGTTTGTGTGTTTCTTTGTGTTTGTTCTGTTTTGTAGATTGGTTATTTATGTTGGAAGTTACCATGGTTGTTCATTTGGAATATGGTCAAGAAAGCTCTAAAGCTTGTTTCTACTGAATTCAAAGTGCTGAAGTGAGCTATTTGTTTCCGCTGAAGACAATGTACTGAAGTTATATTGTTCATTCAAGAGAAGTACTGAAGCAAATTGTTCATTCATTCATTCAAGAAACAGTTTACAGCTTATAGCTTACAGAGTATAATCAACATAAAATGCAACATTATCTACTAATCCTAATCTAGTTCATATCATCTATTCCAACATCTAACAGGATGTTGGATATGCATGATCGCTCACATCTTTCACACTAGATGCTGGATATGCATTTATGAAGTTTTGCATAACCACCCATTCATTCTATCTCAATGGCTGGAGATGCATAACTACTATGACGAGGATGCTAAGCATCAAAATGGAAAGGATGGATTGATGCAAATCATGATGATGAAGAAAAATAATATGTCCTTTGTGCTTCATCTATTGATTTCAACCAAAATGCAATCAATCCACCATCTTTAAGCATTTCCTCTATACGATGTGTGTTGATGCACCAAAACCTGGTGCAGAAAGATCGAGAACCACCTCTCTATCTTTAGGGAGTGGTGGATTTCTTGCTCGTGGCCTTCGTTGAGGCTGAGGTGCTGGAGGTTGGGAGTAAGATGTTCTCTCCTTACAGGAGTCATCAGAATCATCAACGGCAAGGGAAGGCACATTCACAACAGCAAGAGGAGGCTCATTCACTCTTTTTGAAGTTGCTTCCTCATCTGAATCTTCATAAGGTGATACATAAGAACTTATGGATGAGTTGTCTTCACCATCGCCTGGATTGCTTGACAAATAGTTCTTCTTCCACCTCTCAAGACTGCTTATGTAGGATGCATTGTCATCTGATGAAAGGGTGATTGGGGTGGAACTACTCATGGTTGATTGTGATTAATTTTGGAGCATTGATGATGAAATTAGGGTTTGTGATGGTATTTGGGGGTTTTTGATGAAGTGTTATGTGTGCATTGGGATTGTTTTATAGACAGTTTCAAGACTTGATGAGATTTAATGCGTATAGTTGAAACAGTAAAAAGATATTTACTGAAGCTTCTTGAATACGTGATCTATTTCTGCTGATCGGTATTCTTCAGCAGAATGGCTAGTGTTTCTACCGAAGTTGAAAGTTAAATTGGGGAAAAGTAGCAGTACACGTCAGCATTGGTCAACTATTTGACCAAAATTGGGAAACTACTACTTATTCTCTATTCGCATATCTTCGTCTCAAATTAAACGATTCACTCTTTACTCAAGTTCAAAATACTTCCACTTGTGTGAATCTTAACCCTAACTTTCAATATTTCTCATGGCGCTTCAATTCAAGCATGATCATAATAAAGTCGCTTTTCTGGGAACAGCTAAGGGTGACGAGTTGTATAGACCGATGGTTGAATTCTAACAGAGATCAAAGATTCAGTATACTCTAACACATTCTCCGAATGCAATATATGAATCGTTGGTTACTCAATTTTGGGCATCGGCTACGAAAAGGAGTGATACAGAGATTGTTGCAATGATTGACTAAACAGAGCATGTAGTGATAGAGGAGCTGATAAGAAGACAACTTCGTTTAGATGATGAGAATGGGGTTTATCATTCTAATGCTGCTGTGGTACTTGATGGGCTTAGAGCAAATGGATATCAAGGTACAAGGACTGACATGTGGTTAAAGAATCAGCTTTGTCCTATGTAGAGGTTTTTGGTTCATACATTGCTTCAGAGTTTAAGCAATAAATCAGGAGGATGGGATCAGTTTTCTACTTAATTGGGATGTGGTATTATATGTTTATCTCAGGGTTTAACTTATAATTTTTCTAAGTTTATTTTCGATAATATGGTTGAGAATATAACTAGGAAAAAGACCAAGTTTTTGATGTACCCTAGGTTTTTACAGATGATCTTAGAAGTTACTACCCAAACCCAAGCCTTTTATCCCATAGGAGCTTTAACTTCTAAGTTGTTTGCTTCAATGAAAACTAATTTTGAGGGGACACATTATCCTTTACTGGCAGCTATGTTACCTCAGGGGAATGAGGCTGCTGATGAGGATAATGATGTAAATCTACCTTCTACCGATGTTACTGCTGATGGTAATTCTTCAGTTGCCATTGATGAGGGCCCTTCTAATATTGCCGAAGCATCTAATGTTTCTCCTGACCTACCTCCACTTATACCTTCACCTAGACCTAGTTCTAGTCCACCACCTACTCAAGATACTCTTGATGAGGTTGAGCATGAGACTGATAGACTGCCCACACCTAGTCCTATTAGGAATCAATTTGAAGGATTTCCTAATTTTGAGCATGTTCATATTTCTCCTGAAAGGTCCAATGAAGCTCCCATTACCACTGATCAATCAGCTGGTGGAGCTGAGGAACCTATTACACTTACCTCTATATATGCTCTAGTGAACAGGTATGCAGGTGAGGTGGCTGATCTCAAGAAGGAGCTTGCAGAGACCAAGTCTATTCTTGGTGGTAAGATTGTGGAGTTGCAGAATACAGTTAAGAACTTGGAGGAACTACATGGAAAAAGGGGCAAAAAGAGAGTTTTGGTTTCTTCTGAAGAGGAACAAGAAGAGACTCAGCATGCATCACTAGGAATCTTGGCTGATGCAGCTCTTACATCTCATGTTTCTTCTCCTATTGCTGCTGAATCTTCAAGGAGAAAGGAGCCTATTCTATTTGCTAGAAAAAGAAGAAGACAATATCTGAATAAGGTATCCACTGAAACTTCAAAGGAGCCAAATGTTGTTGATGCAACTACTGATGTTCTAATTGAGGAGGTTGCTTCTGAACATGGTCAAGCCTCATTTGTACAAGAACAACCAAATTCTCCATCTTCACCAGATAATGATGAAGTTTTTCTGGCTGGGAGAATTTATAAGTTGCATTCTACTTCTGAAGTCTTTTCTACACCTGTTGAGACATTTTCTCAACATGTTTATTCTGATGTTGTTTTGGGTGTTCCTTCTGAAGTTTGTTCTGTGCATATTTCTCACATTGGTTCTGCTGAGGAATCTTCTGACAAAGGAAAGGAAGCTGTGATTGATGAAATGATTGGTTCAGGTCTGGTATCTGAAGAAGAAAATCACGCTCAAGCTAGGATGTTTGTTGATTATGAAAATATGCAGAAGAGTCGTGTAGTTGCTGAATTTCTTCAAGCTCGGTCTGATTCTAATTTGTCTACAGAGAGAAAACTAGAGCTTGATGCATTATTTCCTAAGATCACTGATGATCAATGGGATGCCTATACTAATCAAGGTGCATCTGATCCTAATCTTGCAAAACTTATTTTAGGTGCAGCATTTGATAGTGAGAATTTTGTGGATCAAATGGTGGCTCTTGGCAATCAAAAGAAGCAAGAAGCAGCTGCAAAGAGGAGAGCTATTGTTGCTCAAAGACATAAAGCAAAAAGGGAAAAACCAATGACTGTAGCTCAGAAGAGGGTTCATATGAGGAGGGTTGTAAAGAATCATAGTTCTACTATTTATAATGCTGGCATGTCAATGAAGCAAATCTGTGCTTTATTTGATGATGCTTTGATCAGAAAGTATAATATGATTATGAAGTTTTCTTCATCTGGTTCTACTTCTTCTTCTACATTGGAAAGGATTGCTAATATGTCTGATGTTCCTAAAGCAAAGAGACCTAAAACAGTTGATATAGTGGATAATTTTGATGCTGTTTTGCCTCAGGTGATATCTCAAGTTGTTACTACTGAAACAACTCCTGAAGCTAATTCTTCCACTGATAAGGTTTTTTCTGCTGAATCTTCTCTTGTTTCTTCTGAAGCATTGCCTAGTGTTGATAATTTGGGTGATACATTGAGTAAGGAAGAAGATCTAAAGATTGATAAAGCTAAGAAAGCACGAGAGATGAATGCCAGAATGAATTCCTTACGTAAAGGTGTTCTAATTAAGTCTAATTTTGTTTCTTCTAATCTAAATGAAGATGTTCTTGAAGAGTCTGAGAAAGGATCTTCTCAGGGAATTTGTACATCTGGTAGGAGGAAGAAAAGTATGGCTAAAAGGAAACTTAGTTCCTTACGGAGTTCTGTTAGACTAGCTAGGAAACATCTTTCTCAGAATAGATTTTTAGATCTCAAGGTTGATGAGTCAACTTTTATTAAAGTAGGAATGGTTGATGTTTTTCCTGAAGGAACACATGCTGTATTGATCAATTGGACAGTTGGGAAGCTTAATATTGTTTATCGGCTAGATAATACTTCTATACAGTTCAACTTCTTGAAGGAAATCTTTCATTTGGTGAATAGACATGATTTGAAGATGTTGTATGAACATGTCACTCAGTATTATACTATTCATTCACCACAGGGTTCTGGTTTATATTTATTGGGTGATCTTCAAGTCTTGTTTGATTCTTATTCTCCAGATGGTAAAAGGTATTCTATTTGGAAGAATTCACATCAGTGGGAGATTGATAATTGGAGATTCTATCGTATGCCCTGTGTTCATGTGGTTCAGACAAAATGTGGCATGATTTTGTGTATGTTCTCGGATAAGTCTTATCCTTTGTCTGTTTCATTGATGGAAAGAATGTTGCGGCAGAAGTTGGAAGTACCTCCTAATCCAGTTGGCAATGATGATCTTCATGCAGAACAATGTGTTGGTTTGATTAAAACTAAGCTTCTGCAACATAAAGGTTCAGTTTGATTGTGATATTTTGTATCTTTTGTAATATTTGTTTTCTTTATTTCTTTATTTCTTAGTTAAAAAAAATAATAAATAAATAAAATTTTGTTTGTCTAACTTTTATTGCAGGTTTGTTGTATATTATTGATGGTTATTGACTCACCAGATATACCTTGTGTATGTCAAAGAGTTAGCTAGTCCACGGGGTACAGCTTTGGTAAAGACACATCAAATCTGTTGATAGCTGTAATGGTTTGCTCAAAATCATAGGGACTGCAACCACCTATGCTTAATTGTTGAGGATTGTATGGTCATCAATTCACCATGGGTTATTCCTTTTTGGAATCCAAGAATTGACTAGCCCACAGGTATATGGCTTGTGGTAAAGGCATTGGAATACCATATTTGGTTAATCAATTCACCAATTCTAAGAATTGACTAGTCCTGAGCAAACGGCTACAGGTAAAGACATATCAAATCCGTTTATATGGTTTATGGTTTGCCAATAAATCAGATGGTTCTCAGTGTACCATAGTTTTCGAACTTAAACATTTGGCTACTCCAGTAGTAATGGCTATTGGTAAAGAGACATCAAATCCATTATTTTCAATGATTCACCTCTCACAGGAGTTAACACACCTGGATGTGATGAGAATAGTTTGAAACTAATATGTTTTGATGTACATGTTGTCATTTGTTGCTGCAAAGATATGGAGTTTCAGAGTTTATTCATCAAAGAGATGTTATTATTTTGATTCTTTGCTGCTGGTGTTCATGTACAATCCTCTGGTGCTGTCTAGTTACAGCTCTATCAAGAAACTGGAACTTAACCAAGTCAAATTCCAGTTTAGGGGAGGATTGTTAGGAATTATGTGAAATATGGATTATGCTGAATTTACTGCTGAAGGGATTCTGCTGAAGTATATGGATTCTACCGAAGACATAATTCTGCTGAAGTTTTATAGTTATTAGTTTGTTTCTGCGGAAGTTATTATTCCATGTTTAGTATATTTAGTTTGGATATACATGAGCTTTATTAGGAAGTGATTGTGTATATCTTATTTAGTTTTATGTTTATACGTTTCTTGGGAAACGGTTTAGGGTTTTGTTTAGGGTTCCTTGTCTATAAAAGGAACACAATAGTATGAGTAATGTACCGATTGGAAAAACAAAGTTTTATTAATATAAAGATCCATAGAGGATCACAGAGTTCTTAGTTATTTGTGTTACTTGTGTTTATAATTCCGCTACTTAATACAAGTTGTAGAGATTGTCTTTTACTGTGCTTGTGATTACATAGGCATAGCTAACGATCCACGAGCTCAAGATCTATCAAGGTCTGCTAGATTCAACATATAACATCCATTTGATGTTATCAAATATGCCCCTCCCCCTCCCCCCCCACTTGACTTCTATTTGTCCTCACGTAGACTCTAGATTAAGTAATTAGAAAAACATCCCAAACCTTGGTTTATGAATTAAGCATCAAAGTAATTAACTCAACCAATAGTGCATAACCATTACACCTCACGAATAGGAAATGAAATTTGCTCATCTCTCATAACTAGTCTAGGGTGTTTATTTAGTGGTACACTCAATTGCACAGTCGTGGTGGGTATTCTATCATAAGCTTGACAAGAATGCACATCTCTACCACTAGAGTCTAGGACAATAACCAATTTCAAAGGAAAAATGGGTTAAATTGTGAAGGCTTAAGGGTTCGTCATTCTTTTTAATCTCTATCTATACCAATATTACAGAAAAGACCACAAAATCACAAATACACAACCAAAACCATGACCACAATACTTATGATTGCTCACTCCTTAACCCGAATAAACTAAAGACTAGGACTAAGTAATATTCACCAATAATATTACACCAAAAAGGGCGACAAAATCATAAATGCTCATCCAAATCCATGAATGAGACATCCATGATTGCTCAATTCCATAATTCGAGTAAGCTAAAGGTTAAGATGAAGAATGAATAAGGGTAGGATAAGGCATGGCAAACATATATAATTGGTGTAAAAATATAAATAAACAAAACAAATAGATTAAGTTCGACACAACCAATTGCTACTAACTCGAAAAAGACATTTATCATTTACTAACTCACGCTTTAACACGAAAAACACACGCTTTAGTGATACGCGAAGAAGACTCAAATATACCTCAATCAACATCATCGACATAACATACCAAGTTGGCTGTCCCGAATACATTCATATACCCTAGACTCTACCCGAAGTTTGAGACCGAATTCGACCTGAAGTTTGAATTTGACTTAGTCGGGTGTGGCTAACGAAAAATTACTATAAGGGTGTTGAATCGGTTTCTGTGAGTGGGGTATTGTAATGTCTTGCTCGGGACCTCTTGGTACCGTGAAAGAAGATTCCTATGTTGTTATATTTGCACAAGTGGGTGAAAGGTTTGTGTACATAGTACAAACAACACAACGGCTTTCACTCTTGCCTTCACAGAAATGTCGAAAGGTCACATCAGTGTACACTAAACATAACAATGCAAGCGAAAATGAGAAACGAGATTATGAAATGAATTGAGGTTAGAGAGGAAATGAAAATACGACGTTATTTTCATTTGAAGTTTAACGGTTATTACCCGAAAGTATAATATTTATTTAGGATAGATATTAAAGAGTAATTAATGACAAGAAGCAAAACAACAAACCTTAAGGGTGTTTGTTGTGCTCGTTCGACCGCTCAAACAAGTATTCTAGAACCTTCCTTGGTATCCTATAAATACCAAGGGTTTTCAATGGTTCTCATAATATACTCCTCAAACCCTAAAAAGCTCTCATCTCCTTTCCCTTTTATTCATTCCATCGTACAAACAAACCAAAGGGTTCAAAACCCTTTGGTTGATCGACTTTCAAGTCGACTAAACCCTTAATCAGCTTCCCTAGTCGACCTTGTAGTCGATTAGGGTTTTACACGATTTCGTACTCGCCTAACTTGCGATAGGTTCGAGCCCTGGTTCTACCAGTGCAGTATCGATGGATACAGGACGCAACCTTAAAGGTGATAATCCCCAATAAACCCTAGAAGTGTTCGTGAGGCAGCAAGGAAATCAAGAAGATGTTATGTGCAACTGTTTTGGTCAAAGAACCTTACTAACAGATGGATAATCAAGTAAGTTTTCCAAACACCCTTATACGTATTAGTCTTAGGTTATATCACTGTTTAGTAGATCTGCAACTAGGGTTTTGGTCTGTCCAGTTTTTGTGTGTTTATTTTTCCGTTGTGCATGTCTGATAACTGTGCAGATGACCATCAGAACCCTTCGCTATGTTGCTACCAAAAGTTGTTAACACGTGAGATTAACCATAAAATTAGTCATGTTTTTAGACATCCTATCATATCTTATTACTTAATAGATTGTTAACTTGCAAACCACATTTTCGCCGTATCCACCCTTGGCAACAACCACCACCACCATACGGTCGTTGCCTCTGGTCATCTAGTCGAGATCACGTTCAAGATGTTGCTTTCTTGGTAAATAAGCGTCGGAAAGAAGAGTATATATCTTTTCGTTTTTGTTTTTATTTTTTTATTTTAAGTCCGAGTTTTTATAATTCAATAGGGTATATATCTAAAGTTTATGTCACAAGTTCTAATAACCACAGTCCTAATATTTCAAGGCCTTACTTCGTAGTGAATTTTGAAGGAAACACAGATAGTATAGCTTGATAGCGAATGTTTTTTATATCCACATGTATGGCTTTTATTACTAGTTGATGATATCCGTGACTATGTACGTACTAATACAATAAATATTGGGAAGGAACATAAAAACGTTGCAGTCTCACAAACGCATGTTTGAAAGCAAAAAGTAATGACATGTGACAATGACTGACGCAATTGCGTAGGATTATTTCAAGTTTTTAAATTTGCTTGGAGCCCAAGTTCCACCTCGTAGAGGTCACCCTTGCGTTTAAAACGATAAAGATAGTGATTAACCGACATTGCTGAATCAAAATGAATTAAATTTAGTTCGTATGATTTCTAAATTATTAAATAAGTTTGGGTTAAAACTAAGAGGAGAGATACCAAACTTTTCTCACATACCAAGGGACTCATCTCCACCATCCATTTAAAAAAAATCAATGGCTGAGATTAAAATCATTTTATTATTTCACCTATTTTTTATAATTTAAATATCTCTTAAACCGTTAATCGTTAAGCGAAAATATTTACACCGTCGCGACGAGCATTTAATTATCTTTCTATAGACGGGCACTTTGATATACTTTCGAAAAAAGAAAAAAAATTGTTTTTTTTCACGTTTTCACGTTTTTTCGTATTTTTTTCTTTTTTTTTACGTTACTGAAATTTGCATGAAAAAATTCATATATGATAAAACACTTAGTTGATTATCACATGTGATATTAGTGTTAAATCATATATGATATTACACTAATATCACATGTGATATTACATATCATATATGATTTAACACTAATATCACATGTGATATTCAAATTAGTGTTTTATCATATATGATTTTTTAATGCAAATTTCAGTAACGTAAAAAAATGAAAAAACTTAAAAAAAGCGTGAAAAATACGAAAAAAAAAATTGTCGAAAGTATATCAAAGTGCTTCTCTATAGAAAGATAATTAAATGCTCGTCGCAATGATATATTTTTTTTCGCTTAACGATTAACGGTTTGAAAGATATTAATATTTGAAAAAAAAGAATGAAAGTGGGTTTTTTAAATTGTTGTGATTAATCTCATCTATTAAATTAAATAAAAATAAATGGTGGAGATTGATCATTTGGTATGTAAACAATATTTTGTCCTCAAATGATCTTAAATCTAAAACTAATAATTTTTTTTAAAAGGTTTAAACCGGCAAGGACATAAACCTCTCCATGTTTTCTTGGTGCCAATTGATATTTCAGGAAAGATCTGACTAGCCTCAATTAATTAGCACATGTTTCAATGACATTTAACTAAAAGTTGATATTCTATATTTGTATATTATACTAAAAGGCGAACAAGCTTTGTGTGCAAACACACGCATTAAATGACAACTTTCACAACTTGGCAGAAATAGTCTCCGAGGTTTAAGTGGCGCTGTAAAGTAAGTCCAAACATTAAATTCAAAGTTTCACAACTTGGCAAAAACAGTCCTTGAGGTTTAAGCGTCGTTGCAAAGTAAGTCCAAACATTAAATGCAAAGTTTCACAACTTGGCAAAAATAGTCCCTAAGATTTAAGTGTCGCTGCAAAGTAAGTCCTTTGGAGCCAATCCCGCTGCATCGCGCGGGTTTCCACACTCGTATATACTAAAGATGGGGAGTACAAATCCCCCAAAGTAGGTGCATTAAATGCCATCTTTGTCAAAATGGCAAGAATAGTCCTTGAGGTTTAAGTGGCGTTGCAAGCTAAGTCCTTTGTAAGTTTGGCAAAATGGCAAAAATAGTCCTTGAGGTTTAAGTATGGCAACAATAATCCCTGAGGTTTAAGTGTCGTTGCAAGCTAAGTCCTTTGTAAGTTTGGCAAAATGGCAAAAATAGTCCCTGAGATTTAAGTGTCGTCGCAAGCTAAGTCCTTTGTACGTTTCACAGCACTTCCGCCGCAACGCGCGGGATCACCCGCTCGTATATACTAAACATGGGGAGACAGTAACTTCCTCCCCATTAATTGCTAAGTTTATCAAAATGGCAAAAATGGTCCCTCACCATTAATTGTTATGTTTATCAAAATGGCAAAAATAGTCCCTCAAGTTTAGTTATCATGCAAACTAAGTCCTTTGTAAAATTCAAGTCTACAAAAGTAATCCCGCTGCATCGCGCGGGTTTCCCCACTCGTTAAAGTCTATAACATATTTTTAAAACTTTATTTAACCGATAAACTGAACATTTACAATGAGAGTAATAACACTGAAGCAATGCTACGATTGTTAAAACTAATTATTTTACTTGTGAGAAAATGACAAAACAAGCTAATATGAATAATTAATTCTTAAGTGTTGTTTTACTTTTGAGAAATTTTAATAATCTGTGAAAAATATCTAGTCAAAATTCATTTTAAAAGTAGGTAAGTATCTCCAACTACCTACTGTATATTATACAAGAATAAAAAAGTCGGTTACGTTTGCCAATAAATTATACGTCGATAATTGCCTTTTGCAATTCCTTGGCGCCCAAGGGTTATAATACCAATAAGTCTATTAAAAAATAGCCTAAATAATACGTCACATTTTTTTTCTAGTAAAGCTTTTACCATACCGACTTTTAAGTTACATTTCAAATATTTGAAAATTTCATCTATTTTAGCTCACTTTGAGAAATCTCAGCCACAAGATAGGTGATTTTGTGGAACCAAAACAGAAGTATTTATCATTTTTGACAATGTTTTAGGTCCTGATTTCTTGCTAAGAAAATTTTGAAAAATCCATTTTGAAAAAGTAATACGTCATATATATAACTAAAAATCAAATTTGAAAAATATAACACAATATATAATCTTAAAAATAGTTTTTTTTTTTTTTTTTTTAATTATAGAAATCAAACTAAAAATAGGAGTAGTGCATATATATAAGTAAATCATATCCATAAATAAAAAACAGTCTACCAAAGCAAAGTATCTTGCCTACAATCTCTCTTCATTATTTACACTCATTCAAACCTTTATTGAATATCTCTACCATCACTCCCTCTCTTTTATTTTTCAGTTTCACAAAACACATTAAAATTTTACGTTTCACCTATGTAAACCAAATGGATCATCAATGTTCTCCCAAATTTAGAGTTACTCGTAACATCACAACCAAGCTACAACAATCTCATATGGACTCACCAAAAGTCGTAACGATTTCCGTGACAGATTGTGATGCAACTGACTCTTCAGGAGATGAAAACAATCACGAACCGGGTCGTAGGAGTGTTAAAAGATATGTAAGCGTTATCAAGCTAGAAAGAAATTGTTGTGGGACGACAAATATGACTCGAAATGGTGTTGACAGTGACAAGAAAAGACTAATTCGTCGAAAAAAAGGAACGGGGACAGGAGAGGGTTTAGAAAATGTTCAGAAATTTCGGGGGGTGAGGCGCAGGCAATGGGGGCGATGGGCTGCAGAAATACGTGACCCGACGACGAGGACTAGAGTTTGGCTTGGCACGTACGATACTGCAGAGGAGGCAGCTTTAGTATATGATCGAAGAGCTATTGAATTACGTGGGTCGCAAGCACAGACAAATTTTTTAAAGCCACCAGCCGCGGTTCAGCCTGTGATTACTTCTATTTCAGTATCTGATCAATCTATGAATAACCACGATTTGCGTGATCCTTCTTCTCCCACGTCTGTTTTACGTGTTTGTAATGCAGAGGAGGCATTAGAATTACAAACCCCTTTGGAACCTAAACAAATCGAGCCATTTGATAATAACCCGTTTTCAAATGAGTATTTGCATTATGAGTCGAATTTTGAAAATGATTTCTTTGATTTTCGGATACCGTCTCCTATGATCCTAGAAGAGTTTAATTTGCTAGAAAGGAATGAAGAGGTGTCAAGCGGTATTTTATCAGAGCTGGATGATGATGTCGAATCGTGGATGAAGGATGTAGATAGTTTCTTCTAGTATCACGCCGAGTGATTGCAAAGAAAGGTTTAATTTTTAAGCGCTAATAACATCTAAACTATATAAGATGTAGTGGTATCTATGTAGTTAGAAGCTAGGACTTTTTTCCCGTATATGTCTAGTTTTTAACTAGGTTCTTAACTTTTAGCAATAAGATGTTTGATTACTAATGAACATAAATGTAGTCCCGTTCGTTGTTTATTTGTGAATAAAGATGCATGAACTACTATTTGAGTTTGATTTTACATTGCTATTTAATTAACTGGTATGTTATAAGAATTAGCTGAAAAAGGCGTTCAGCTTTTGGTCTAGCGTTCAGCTGATACGATAATGACACTCACAAAAGTTTGAGTTTACATAGTGTTCTGTATGAGTGGTTCTTTTTAGAAACAAAAAAGTTTCTGAAGATAGTTGACTTCTTGTAGAATTGTTTCAATGACTTATCTCTACAAGCTCTAGCGCAGTAGTGTGCAACTTACCAAGTTAGCTTTTCCGCGTTGGTGGAACATGGTCCCTGGAATTGCAAGTGAAAAAGAGTAACACTAAGTGGGAAGACTTGTTTTCCTTGGGTAATTTGTACCAAACAGGGGTATGTTCAGTTATACTAGTCATAGTCCAAAAGATATGACCAAGATTAAACCATTACAACGCTATAACTAAGATCTAACATTAGAGTCATAAATGATCGAAGATGTTTACTAAGTAGAACTCTACATCCAACTCCATAAAAGCTTCAAGTTTGGTGTTGAATTCTCTGGAATCATGGACCAACCTTCGAGTCTGAATCCACAGACATGGCGGTCCGTCACATCAGGCTCAAGTGTTGCATGTTTGAATTTTGGTATCACATGGTAAATGTCCATGTTTTTTCTTGTCATGTTTATGTTATGCTGTTTACCTAATTGTTAGGTTGATCTTTACATATGATATATGATGGATATTTTACTTGATTTGGTGATAAACTATGAACACATGCATAAAAGCATTGTTGTACTCAAATCATGTATAAAACATTTTAATCTGTTTGAAAATAATAGACCAATTCATGTTAAATTTTCAGCTATCAGCCTTCAATTCAGCCATCAATCAAGTCCTGAATAAACATCTTTATATGGATGACCCAATAAGTTTTTACAACATTTAGCCCATTAAGAAGATTAAAAAAAAAAAAAAAAAACTGAAACAGCACCTATAACTGCATCAGATATATTTGTTTGATCTTGTTCATGACAGATACTGAGAATACCTATAACTAAAACTGCTAGTAAATTCTGAGTGTTTTAAGAAGAAATCATTTATAGTAAAGCAACCAACTAAAACGGGCTTCTAGCACAGCAAGATCTCTGAGAGTCAAAACCAAGTGGTTTTCAACAATTCCTATTGGTTTTCATTCGTCTTCAACTGACTTACTAGTTTAATTAGCCCCTCAACTCAGTTGAACTTGCCTATTGTGCCGGCCTTATATATAACAGTTACAAAGTTATAGGGTCTCCAGCAACATGTGTAAGGTTCAGATGATGTTAAAGATAATGACATACCTTTTTACGCAGTTGAGTGAACTCGTTAACTATGTAGGTGCAACACTTAGTACTAGTAGGTGGTGCAATATTTTGAAAATATCATGTGCACCTTTTAGATATGATCATGTTATGCCATATTTCTGTCAATGACACTTGCCATTTACAGTATTGCATATATAGCCTTCACGGGGTGTTTAAATATGCGCTTAAACTGATTACTAATCCAAAAGAACCGATTTACACTGTATGGCGATAGTTGATGGCATGTGGTGATTGTTATTGTTATTAGGGTTAATATATTCACATATGGTGCTGGTAAAAAATCAATGCTGGAAAACTATATATTGAATACTGACATAAATGTTCAACTACCCAAACTATCCCCAACCTGAAGCTGATTACTCAATATGATTACAACTTCAAAATAGTATAACACATATTTAAACAGTCAGTGATTTAAAGCTGATTACTCAGTATCATGTTATCTATCACTTTCAAAAAGGACATTCATCGATCCTTCAATGGGGATGTTTGAGTTTTGACATGGGCCTTCAGATTGATTCACGCCTATTTGATAATTAAAAATAAACGTTACAACTATAACCTGCTAAGAATGTCTTGTAGGGGTAGATAGATTTTGAATCTGGCCTCAATATTCATTTCTCTTCATCTAACTCTGTTACCTTTACTTGTTTGGTCCTAATAGACTAAAAGCCATAATCATGATCACAGAGATTCATAGACATTATCATTTCAACCAAACGTAACAATAACTAAATATAACGACTTGAAATCCTAATGATCAGCATTGCAACACAGCCAAACATCAGTTGAACCGCTAATTTGGTTTTGAAATGAAATCACGTATCCATGTGCAGAACAGTTTGGGACAAACTCATTTTATTCCACACAACATTCCCTCATAGAGTTGCGAAACTACTGACTAGATAAAAGATTATCGAAAAATAGGTCGATTTAGTGCTACTCAGGTACAATGATCAACGTTACAACTAAATAACTGTCACAATGATGCTCATTTTGGATCAAACCCGCGTCTTAATATACTACAAGAACTTAAAACATATTAAAATAAACCATACGGGAAGGCATCCATTGGATGGATGAGGTAGGTTAAAAGTAACGCCGCAATCATCAATCCATAAGCGATACCCTGGTCAACGGAAGTCCCTACAAGACACATTCCACAATTTTCATCAGTCAGCATTCAAATACGTGGCTAAAGCGACCCAAGTAATGTTACAAAGTTGCAGTGCACGATATATAAATTAACATGGGAATTTTGCAAGTACACTTAATAAGGATGGCCATTGTCAACAATAAGTGTCGGATGAAGATCCTGTTGCCTTTCATTGTTTTTACAATTTGTCAAAAGATAGTTTACTATCCCAAACTAAAGTATTTTTTTACATTATCTAGTTTCACAATAATAGACCATTGCAACCTTTGAGTAATTTGGAACCTAATAACAATAATGTTCAGCAATAATATGTGCCTATCACAAGTGCTTGTGCACTGAAATGAACCTTTTTCATACAAGATTGCTGCCTTCTTATGATCTAACAATATTTAACCACATAAAGGGACCATTTTAAGTCCAATGAGAAACAACCCTGGATTCATAAAAGTAAAATGTTGTTGACTATTGTTGATGGATACAGAACAAGCAAACAACGACAAGTAATTGTTGATTGCCGGTAAGTGGAACTAAGCAACTAGTCCAATGAAAGGCTATAACGGCATTACCCCTTTTACGTAAAGTTTTGACAAGTTAACATTTTCTTGGGTAAAGCTGACATTGTAATCATTGGATTCTAGTAGATTACCTACTAAAGCTCAAATCAAACTAGAATGTTGTTTCGTAAACGGTGAAAACAGAGCCTAAACAAGATCTACGTACACAATCTGAGATCCAATCCCATTTAAAACTCACTTTCAATATCAGAGAAAACTTGAACTTCAGCAAATAAACAGATAGGTTAATGCCATAAAATGGCAACCTACATTTGTCAATTGACCGCTTGAGTAATTACACTCTTTTTAGAACCGTTTAAGTAATTCGGATTACATTTTATCGGCTAAACAGATTATTAATGTTACATTTATGTCGTCTCAGATATGATGTGTCCTAACTTAGATGAAAATGACGTGCAAAGATTTTAACTAAAGTGTCTATTTTAAATTTTTAGTTGATGCCTAAACCCACACCTTACATTGATCATTAAAAAGCTACGACTTTAAAGAATGATGTTGACTTGATACCATAAAAGAAACTTTAAAGATTAATGTTAATGAAATGATAAGAGTTTTGGCGACTGGGAAATCTAAAAACGTGGAAAAACACGTCGATAATTCCGTAGACATCATCTCGACACTTAAGCATGCCACATCACCTAAGATCAGGACACTTCGTCAAAAAGATGAGATAATGTAACCCAAGTAAGCTATTTAGCACATCTAATGTAACACAAAAAGAATGTAAATCCTTAAACAATCAATCGACAAAAGTAATTAGCCCATTTTATAACATTACAAGTTCTTAATCACTAAGGGGGTGTTTGTTTAAGCTTAAATATGTGGCTTATGAGCTTATTTGTCTTTCGGCTTATATTTCATAAGCCACAATTTTCGGGCTTATTTTGAGACTTATGGGCTTATATTATATAAGTTTATCATGTCATAATAAAGTTATATTAGCCCACAAGTCTGAAAATAAGCCGGAAATTTGAGGGTTATGAAATATAAGCCGAAAGACAAATAAGGTCATAAGCCACATATAAGCTTAAACAAACACCCCCTAAATCAGATCTAATACATCTAGTAATATAACAATATAAAGAAATAAAAAGCATTGCAAATAGTATATACCATCGCTAGTGGGAGCAGGTGCAGGAGCTAATGATTGAGCATTAGCACATCCTAACAATACCATCACCATCATCATCATCGCTACAGCTCGATTCAACACCATTGTTGTTAGTTTTTTATTTTTTAACAAATGTGGATTTGAAAAAATGAATCGTGTCTTCCTCTATTTGAAATTAGAGGAAAACGCAATCCGAAACCCTAGATAAATTTGAAGCGAGAGAGTGTGTGTGTGTGTGTGTGTGTTTTTTGAAGGGGTGGTTTTGGTTTTTTATATGGGAAGCGGCATATGTAAAAGATGGGGTATGTTTGTCGATAAGTTTTGAGTGCATTTTTTTAGCATTCGGGCCTGTTTGGTAAGCAGTTTTTTTTAGAGCCGTAAGCTTTTTGTTAGAAAAATAATCTCCTCTAAAATAATTAGTTCCGTTTGGATACATCAACTTCAAGCTTTTATTTTAAACAAGTAGCTCCAAAATGAAAAGCTGATTCATAAAGCTTTTTAAATATCTCGGAGCTGTTAAAACATAAAATAATTGTTAACAGCTTATAATTACATTTAACAGCTAATTTAACAAACACTTTATTGAAAAAAAAGATACAGCTTGTAGCTCATGTTAACAGCCTTACAGCTTACAGTTTACAGCTTACAACATACAGCTTACAGCTAATTTTGCCAAATATACCATTTAACATTTATTTAGCATTTGAAATTTTGAATATTAAAGTTTTTTTTTTTTCGCATTTTAATATTTATATTTTGTTCGAATGTTATTTTTCTAAATGATTACTTTGTATTTCTTAAGCATTTAGCATTTTAATAATTTTGTTTTATTTAAATGTTGTTTTTATATTTACATCTATATTATCAAACGTGTTTTAATAAAATAAACGGTCATTGCTAACTGCTATTGATAACTTTTATTGCTAACTCCCGCAGCTCATTTCACCAAACATAGCCTAAGTGTATAACACTAGAATTAAAAACAAAGGTTATGTTAAAAATTAAAAGTCATGTGTTTAAAAATAGTTAAATTTTAATTTATGTATTTGTGCGAGAATATATATGACAAATATGTGTGATTATGATTTTTGAAAAAAAGAAAAATAATAATACTAAAATATAAATTGTAAAACAGTTTTGCAAAGTATTGATAACTGGTTTTCTTTACCGGTGGTATTATGCATAGGTACTTTTAGACTAACCAAATAAACCACTAAGCAAAATGTTCTCTAGCAGCCTAGCTTTTAAACACCTGACTTATTTTCGCAAAGAGCTTTCCTTCATATTCATCAAAAACGTGTTTGGTGTTGGATTAAGATACTGTAAATTAATTGGTTGAAAAGTAAAAATTATAATTACAAATAAAATGTAGTGTAAAATTAAATTATTATAAATGAAAATCAAACGAAAATATGTTTCAGTTTTTTTTCATTTTATTTGCAATTTGCATAGAAAACAAAAAGAAATGTAATAGTTGGTAAACTCGGGTCGGATCTAACCACACTTGGAGGGCTAATACAATGCCGGCGGTTGCCAGATCATCTACAACATTCAATACTTCCAAAAATAACACAACTATTTGCTATTGCAAAAAAACAAATTAGAAAGTGATTAACAATTATAATTAAGTTCATTTAGTAGTAGGTTTATGAGTTTATCTATACTATTATATAAATAATTTAAGTTTTGAGGTCCACTAAAAATTAAGATAAAAATGTGTAATTATAGAGTGACATTTTTTATTTTGAAATATTTATTTATTTATTTATTTATTATTTAATTTCATTAAACTTTTAAAATTTTGTGTTCTTTAATACAATATTAATGTTGATATATTTTTATAAATTAATACTTTATATTTTTAGTGCGTTTATTTTATTTTGATTCAAATTTTTTATAATTTTAACTTTAATTTGATTTAATACAAACTTGATTCGTCAAAATTATATATTTTTTAATGGGAGTGTTTCACGTGTAAGAGAGTGTGAGGGTCTGTGTGTATACGTGAATAATGACGGCAATATTGCATTGCGGAAAAGTTATAGGAAACTAAAACAACACATACAACGAACATATATACATTCGGAGTGTTGTAAAACAAAACACTAAGCGGGTAGGAATTGCGCGAAGAGTTGTATTAACAATTCATTCACTATATTTATAATATGGGGATAGTTTGGCTATAATTTTTGTAGCCAATTGACTACAATCTTCCACATAAATTACATAAGAAAAGACTTACAAACCCACTAAAAAGACTTGGTGTGAAAAAAAAAATTAAAAATTAAAAAAATCCCACAAATTATAGGGAGGCTACAATGAAATTGTAGCTAATATATTTTCTTATAATATAACTATATTTATCATCGCCGCTATGCATAAATATCCAACTATTTATCATAACACGTAGGTAAATTCGGCTAGTCGCGTCCTCAACTATTTCAAATTTTCAACTAATCATAAACACGGAAGTCCATAAAACAATACTTTAGGTCACAGTTTTAAAAGTTATGAAAACGTATCCAACTCATCCGGGGTGTCATTTGGTTTTCACTCTAGACAAAGTTTTGCTATGCTAAAAGACGTTAAAATTACATGTTACTTGTATCAAACATATAGAAGAAATCAAAGTCTTGTACCCATTACATTAAACATTGTACCGTATATACTATCACAAAAAATGCATGCATAACAAGAAAGGACTTCAAGATTCAAACTTAAGTAGTATCAACTTAAACAATGGTCAACTTTCTCATACATCAAGTTCAAAGCAATAATTGATGAATTGTACATTCTGCAACCACCATAGAACCGTATTCTGAAATCTGTTAAGTTACCAAACAAACACAAGATGATGAAAAATGGATGATGCCAATGACCAAAAGGACCATGGCACATGAGCAACATCCCTCCAAAAAGGCTTGTACAACTCAAACCACCAACACAAAGGGACCTACTGACCCTGACCCTGACCCTAACCCACACCCACACCCACACCCACATGGGCTGGTACAAAACCCCTTACCTGCTCCAGCACATTAGGGTCCCATAAAAGCAGCAAAAGTGATCCCTAACCAATCAAATTTGTCATGCTATCCATGCTATCCAGTTGAAATAATGTTGACCACTTGACCACAATATCTTAGCCATTTTAGGATGTGAGTATGTGACATGATCACATGAATCAAAATATACAAACATTGCTTGTTTATGTATTTGACTAAAGGTCAAACCTTTGCACATCAAAGTTGAAGCATATTTCATTGCAATTAGAAAAACAATTAACAAACTTATCTTAAAGACTATAATACAACCAAACCCACATGCTACTTCATCAAATTAGAATCCCACCTAACCGGCAATCTGAGTTAATACAACCTGGGTGATGCTAAAAACATTATTCTGAGAATAATGGAAGATTAACAAAATCATAACTCGCTAATCGACAAATAAAGATCATAATGTCTATTATAAGAGACCACATTTACAATCTTTGTTTTGATGCACACGAAACAAGATAAACGCCACACAGCCATTTAGCAAGCAAAAAAAACAAACCACCCTTGCACCCGTTTCTACATAATCATCGTACAGCCCTGAAATATAGTGTAAAGCAAACAAAGTTATTTATTTGTTAGAAAGTGCGTATACTTAATTTATACGAAGATATAGGCATCACATGATCATGTATATATGTGTAAAAAACATGATAGACTAAAATGAATATGAAGTCATAGACGAGTAGCTTGCAGTAGCACTAATAGGTGAGCCACACAGCTTTTTGAGTTTTCTTGGTGTGAGAGAAAGATTGTAATTTATTAGATCATCCGCAACATATCTTATTTAATCTCTTTGATTATAATGGTATAAACTATAAAATATAAAATTTTGCCCATCATATGCACTAAATTGGAGTCCTCTTGCAAATGCAAGTACTCCATCCACACTAACACCATGGATGGATTTTCTAACAAATGTTTGGCGGGCGAGATTTTATTAATTTACCAATTTTTTTTTTGCAGGTCTCCTCTTTTTTTACCACATAGAAGTATAGAACCAATAACATGATCCTATAAAATGAAAAAGTGAAAGTGGCCAAAATGAATAAGATTTAACCAACTCTATATAGCTCAATATAGTATGAATTGGTTCTTACATAAAATAATATGTAATTGCAGCAAGCACATGTGTTCTAACAAATGATCATTCTTTTTTATTATTAATAGCATAGTATATTCATTTTGCATAGGATTCTACTTCAATCCAGATTTAACAAGTCAACAGAACCAGATATCCAACATTTCTCAATTGATAGTACATCCAGCAATTAAAAGCAGAAGCCAGATGAACTCAAATGTATACCTGTAGTGGAAGTACTACATATGACTAGCTTTAACAGTTTAACACTTGAAGGCCAATTTAAGAATCTTAGATAATCAATTGTAAAGCAAATTAGGGAATGGGGAAAGTTTATGGACAATTTCCTGTAATCTCCTATCGTTTTGGATTTACTAGAAATTATGACACTAGTTACTTGAACCGCAATATTCAAGGATCAAAAATCCAGATGAACGCTCTACGAGAAATGATAACACATAGGATATATCTACATATTAGTGCAGTCTTATAACTTTTTTCCCACTCTTGGTTGGAGCTTTATGTCGCACTGAGGGAAGAATGCGTATATAGATTTGATAAAAAGGAGCATAAATAGAGAAAAGAACTGTTTTAATTTAGAAAATAATTTGACTAGAAAACAACAGGATTTAACACGAAAATTGCTAGCATGAAAGGACAACACGTCTATTTTGAACCTGCATCCTTGAATGCTGGATGATTGATGAAAGTGTGAAAGACATCCCAAGAGAAAATGCGCATTTTAACAATTTTAAAGCAACACATGCAGTTAGCAAGGGATATAAATAGAAAGCCTACATGTGCGGTATTCAGGAAAATTTTCCATAATCTTAAAAATGGAAAATATAGTGGTAACAACATTGACTAACATAATCTTCAGTAAAACAAAAACAGAAGATACAGATGATTCTAACATACTTGGCCTGTTCACGACGCCATCCTAGGATCCACTGTTCCCGAAGCATTTCCTTCGCCCGTTAGAAGATGGTCGGGATCCTGAAGAACACAGGAACTCGTTAAGAATGACAAAGAAATTACAAAATCCAAGAAAATCATTGATTATAGCATACCTCCATTCCCCATTTTATGTAATCCGGGGATTCACAGGCCTTGTATTCATCAACCAAACTCTCAATTATGTCCCTCGACTCGTCAAATTCTGAGAGGTCATTGTCCTGAACAACGTTCACAAAAGAAAAAGTCAATAAGTTTAAGAACATTTCATGAAAGTATGAAACATATGTGGTTACAATGATGACACCAACAAAAAAGATTTTAACAGAGTAGATATTTTAAAACATCATTAGGTCAACTGTCAGATTATTAATGTTAAAAATGTACATCAACTTCAGTAATTTTAGATCATCATCGCATGTATTAATAGTTGAATAAATTCACTTGTAATACTACTCAACAACATAATCATATATACAGGACCAACTTAACCTCACTATAAGATTATACACAAATGTATTTAAAGAATCAAGTATGAGGAATGATGAGAGTAGTGAGCAACAACTTACATCAAACAATGGGAAACCTCTGTACTTGTCAAGAAAGGCTTGCCTCTTTCTCAGGAGAGAATACTGACTCAAACATTTGGAGAATAGATGCCGAATTCCAGTGTAACTTGCAAGCATCAGCCCGCTGACCTAAAAAATGTACAAGCATATGGATCTCATTATTTTAACTAATCTTATATGAGATGAGACCTCATGATACATGTAGACATGCAGTCCCCTTCCATCCTTCCATCACTTTCGATCAAAAAACAAAATATAGTAAAGTTGCCATAAAATTTTAAAAGCTCACCCTGTGGGCAGTTTGAACATAGGGAGACTTTCTTGAGAGAGCGACCTGTCCCATAAGTAGATGCAAAGAAGTCAAAAATCAAACTAAATGAAAAAAATGATTGTTATAACACTTAAGAGAGTAAGCCGTTATAAGACATACTTGAATGCTAGCAGGGCCCCACTCAATGAAATTGACAAGCTTTCGTTCACGTATTCGCTGCAAACTATCATGAACCTAAAGAAAGCACCAAAAAGCATCACAATCGAAGTTAGATGCGTAAGATACTTTTGAATGTTCAAAATTTATGGCTCCAAAGCAATCCTAAAATTAAAGCACATGACCAAGTGGAAGTGTTTTAGAATACAAAACTGTAGATACAAAATGTTCAATCACCTGAGTGGGATCAACTTCTCCCTGAATAATATTCAGTATCGATATATATTTAGCCTGACTAGCTTCTTTTGTCCTAGCATGTGAGGAAACCATGATATTCTTTGTCTGCAAGACAGAAAATTGTTAGTAAATATGACACAGCATGCCTCATGAAACAACCTTTTTAGTTTGCTTGCCTGGAGAAGTCTTCTCATCACATCCAGAACAGTGGTTTTGCGAATCATATTAGCCTGCGAAGATAATTGCAAGACATCAGACTGTATATGTTGAATCGTTGATCATCTAGAGACACGAATACTTATGTCACCTAAAGTGACACAATGTCAAGAAATCTCTTCCTCTAAGCAAAAAGCTGACTGTAATTTTAAACAGGTAGTTAGGTACTTAGGTAGCAGGTTCGTTTATTTGTCATTCCTATATCATTAACCTTCTACTACCCACATAATCATTAGCACTTATACTTCTCTCATTCAATTTCAAACATGCCCCACCATGACAAATTCCCCATCATGATTGAAACTTCAAACATTTATCTATTTTTCTATGGTGCAAATAGCTAGTTAAGATATCACTAGTTTCAAATCAGCAGACCTTTAATATCGACCCAAATAGCTAGTTAAAATCTCACTATTTTCAAATCAGCTGACCTTTAATATCGACCCAAATAGCTAAGTTGAAAGGAACCAATGTTCAATAGAGGAAGGTTATTGTCGAAGAAGACTTTAGAAATATGATTCGTGCATACAGTTATAGTTATATAACGCTAAAAACACAAACAGAGATAAGGATATATTACCTGGCGCTCTACTGTCAGTGGTGTATATCCTGTCATAAGAAAGTGGCACCTCGGTGTTGGGATCAAAGAAGCAAGAAGGCCAACCATATCATTATTCATATATCCAGGGTACCGAAGGGTGGTTGTACTAGCCGACATTACAGTAGAAACTAAAGAATTTGTCTGAGAAACTGAAGGGTTTTGTATATGCAGGCGTTCTACCGCAATTCTATTAAGTGCAGTGTTATCAAGAACAACAACACAATCAGCATTTAGTGTAAGTCGCTTAAGAGTCAAAAGAGAGTTGTATGGCTGGACCACCACATCACTGATCTCATTCTGGTTAGGGAAGACACTGTATGTCTGAACAAGTTTCTTGCTGTAACGATCATTTAGAGTCTCCAGAAGATATGAACCCATACCTACAGATGATTATCCAAGGACGACACAAATCAACTGATGATGATTTAATATTATATAAGCCACTAAATGTTAGTTAGTGAGTTAACGATCAAGCAATGAATAGAACTTGCATGACTGGTCTTTGTACAAAAAAGGAAGTTTGTGAATCAGCAGAGTCCATAAAGCCGAAAGCTTGCATACACATGGGAGCTTAAAGATGAGATTACAAGTTTTCTCATGTCTCAATCATAGCCAAACGAGAAACAGAAATAGATATAAGTAATAATAGTGATATACATATCAGATAAAAACAAAACCTGAGCCAGTTCCTCCAGCAATAGAATGACAGAGAACAAATCCTTCAAGACTATCACTGCCATCTGCTTCTCTGTCAATCATATCCATTAAATCCTCCTCAAAACTCTTACCCTGCCAAAATCATGAAGCGTCCAGATGCATTAGGCTTTTGGAAGATAGAAGAAACTAAGAAAAACAAAACAAGAAGTTTCGCCGACATAAATCCAACAATTGAATAAGACTGAATCAAGACATCTGTTCAGTGAATATAGATTTTCTACATATGTGACCTATTGCAAAGATTTTCTAATTGAGTTTGTGTTAATTCCAAGACACCACACGTAGCGTAACTAAGATGATTCTCTAAGCATCTCACTATCAAGCGACCCAGTCTATCTTGATTCAGTGAGAAATCCAGTTTGGAATCATGATAGCATAACAGAACAATGTAATAATAAGTGTGGTCACAAGAAGGCGGTTCCTGACCTGATGATATCCGCTGGCCCAATTGTTTCCTGCACCCCCTCCTTCTCTTGAAGTGAATATATTCTCGTGATTATAAAGATTTCTGTATTCACCAGTTTGGATTCCATTTATCACTCTGGGCTCCAAATCCATAAGCAATGCTCGTGGTATGTAATGTTGGTCATCTGCTTGATAGAAAAACACATCTTTCCTGTCACCTCCCTGCAGTAAGTTTGTACACAGAATATTTATTTAAGAAACATGGGATTCAGCATGTAAACTTGAAGTGAGGTGGATATAGACATGGAGAAAATCATTCTTTTAGCAAGGTCAAACATAGTAAATCCTACACATACTTTGGGAAAGCCTGTTTTAATCAACCAAACAAGTTTCCTACTATAATGTCTGTACCGAACATAATGGCGACCATGCTTATCTCTTATTAGAGCAGACGCGGTTTGCTTCTACCAATATATGTAATCTATGTCTAGGTGTTTCATTTTTCACTTCCCCAAACATCTGTGAGTACAGTGACTCTCACACGACACTGGCTTAATGCATCATATAGTCTACCAATCAACTTCAAATAATAGGTAAACCAATTGTCCAAATTTTAGCATTAGTAGGTTATATTTATTACACACCACCAGAAGTATCATCAAGAATGAAAGTGCTACACTATCCTTGTCTTGGCATCGTAATTCCAATCCAAAAACAAATTAGTTGCAGCATCAGCTATCAAGTAGGAAATACGTAGTAGAGAGAACTATGTATAACGAGCAAAGAAGTAATGTGTATTCAATAAATCTAAACAAACAGCTTCAACTAGAATTTGATCAAATCAAAGCATATCAAACAAGCTTCAATTATAGCTAATAAACTCCAATCTCACACACTCACATTCTCAAACCCTATACACTGTATTTTAACATCAGCGCGCCTGATGTAATCACCAAATTTAAGCCAACTAGCTTCCCCAGATAACATCTACCATTATTCTCGGTCAGCTAAAACCAAAGAAAAAAATTATCAGCATCCTTCTATCGGGTAACCATAAGCAGATAAAAATTCACACTTACAACTTAAATTCCTCAAATCCTCATCAAGCCCAAAACATATCCAACAAATCTCAAAGCCACCATCTGATATGACCCACCCAACCCGTTCTTGTGACATATTGTCCGGTTTGGCACCTTTGCCTTTTGCTCTAGATACAATGCCCATACACTATACTAAAACGCGTCTCACAAGTTACAGCCAAGTTCAAACTTTAGATACCAAGGCTCTCCTCTCTTCATGGACCATGTAGGGCAAAAAACATTGAACACATATAACCATCACTCAGATATACATAACTCTTAACACATAAGCACTACTCTATCACTCAGCCTTATACCCTTACCCCCAAAATATAACCCCAATCGAGTAGCTTAGTAGTGGAGGCTTTTGATTATCCTGAGATACCTAAATTCACTCGTGAACCACACAATCTATAACTTGATGGTCAGCTCTCACACGTGTGGCTTACTTGTTTCTACAGAGGAGGAACTCACAAATATAGTCAAGTTTCCCAATATCGGCAAACACTCTCCTAAGCCGGCAGCTGAACATTGTCTTCCACGTATCGTCCTCGGGGCCAGCCTTCTTTCTTACCAAAGTCTCGCAAAAATAAACTACTCACACTTCAAAATAAAAAAAACTTAGCACAATTATAACCTCCACATCTAAAATGCTCCTAAAACCATCATAATCCCAAACTCACATATCCTCGCTTCGCTTATTCATTTCTAATCATAAATAATTAACCACTTTAGCCACAATTTATAAATACACACAATTCATAAACTCAATTTATAAATACCTGAGTAGCGAAATCTTCGAGGATGCCGTCTTTAGAAATACCGTGTTCTAAACAAAGCTGTTTCCAAAACTCCATACCGATCTGATTCCCACATTGTCCTACTTGTAATGTTATTATCTCACGAGGCATGATTTGCTTTTTTAGTTTTAGGGTTTGTAAAGTGTGTGTGTTTGTGTGTGTAAGGCGGGGGTTTTAAAAAGAGGGAAAATGATTGTGATCCGTTTTGTTTTGTTTTGTTTTGCTGGTGAAGCTTATTTATTTCATGACTTTTTCTACCAAACGTTGTCACTTCACTACTTGATTATAGGGTTTACATCTTATTTTATTACTATGCTACTTTGTTAGTGCAATGATTATCAGAGCTTTTATAAATTTTTTTAACAATGACAAACATGTTAATACAAATAAATCGTAAAAATGTTTATTGATATTTAGCGATTTTTTTGTGTTTTGTTAATAACAAGTATAAAGTTATCATAAGTAAAATTATAAGGATACATGTTATTTTTGTAAAGCATTTACATATATAATAATTTAACATTAATTGTTGTAATGATTCATTTATTGTAATAGTTTATTATGATGGGTAAAAATCATAACCCATGACTCATACCCATGGAGCATATTCATAACCCATGGAGCTAACCTATGACCCATTGACTAGATGCATTGCATCTTCTAGATACATTTTATCTATTTGGATACCCATGGTCCAAAGTCTATGACCCACAACCCATTTAGGGGGAGCATCCTACGGATCCCTCAGTTTACACTGGACAGATCCCTCATGTACGGGATTCGTGGGATCCGTGCAACAGTAATGATTTTTTGCCTATAAATAGTTAGCAATTTCTTCATTATAACTCACCCTTCTTCTTACAAACTCTCTCGTATATTCTTTCATTCCTCTAATCTCAGATCTTTTGATCTATATAGTAGTTCTTCTTTCTTTTGTTGTGATTCTCATATAGGTCCTTCTCTAAGGCGAGATCACGAGACTCTACAAGTCATCCAAGCAAGGGGTCCTTGATTGATTTGTTCCTCCACAAGATTTCTGTAGAAAAGATCTTGTATTTCATATTTCACATATTTGTTGTGTTATAGTTGTGTTGGTTTGGTCCTCCGTGTTAAGGACTCGGTATTTAGCTTTGTACCGGAAAAAGTGTAAGCGACGTTTGTGAAGGCTTCTCCGCCAAGTTGAAGGAGTTTGTTGACATAGTGCTTGAACTCTCGAGTAGGTGACTCGGGAAGTGGAGTAGGGCAAGGAAGGTGTCCTTGTAGCCGAACCACTATAAATCGGTTGTGTCATTTCTATCCTTTACTTTACTTGCTTTCTTTACTTGCATTACTTATAGATCTATACTTTCTATCCATCCATACGATTACACATAACATCGAATCTAAAGTTTAAGAAACTAAGTTAAAATCGGCAAAACTATTCAACCCCCCCTTCTAGTTTTCCACAATTGACATCAAGAGCTAAGTTTACAAAAGTTTTAAAGTAAATAGTATTTTAAAAACTTTTCGATCACAATGGGTTTTGAAAATTATAAAGAAGGGCAATCTATGCAACAACCTCCACTACTTGAAACTGATGGTTTTATTTATTGGAAAAATAGATTCGAAACATATGTGAAGTCAAAAGATATTGATCTTTGGTACATCATTGTTGAAGGCGACTTTGAAGCCACTACAAAAGATGATAAAACCGAAAATTTAGTAAACACACCTCATGATCAACTCACCGATGATCAAAAGAAAAGGCTTTCCAAAAATAGTGAAGCTAAAATGGTTTTATATAATGCTTTACCCAAAAAGGAATTCGAATCGAAAGAATTTCTATGCTTAAAACCTCTAAAGAAATTTGGAATTCTTTAGTTGTAACTCATCAAGGAAATCAACAAGTTAAAAACAATAAAATAGATTTGTTTGTTCAACAATATGAACAATTTTGAATATCGGATGAGGATACTATAGATAATTATTTTGCTAACTTTAATACTATAATGGAGTACATCATTACAAGCACTTGATGAGTCTTTCTCTAGTCGTAATCATGTTAGGAGATATCTAAGGGCACTTCCATCCAAGTGGAGATCAAAGGTGACGGCCATCGAAGCATCAAAAGACTTGTCAATCCTCACCCTCGACGAACTCATAGGCAATCTAAAGGTCTATGAGCTTGTCCTCGCTAAAGATTCTGAAGCCTCAAAAGAGAAGAAAGAGAAGCATAAATCTCTTGCCTTAAAGGCCAAGAAGGTCTCAAGCGATGAAGAAAGCTCTTCTTCGGATAGTGATGACGAAGAATATGCTATGACGATAATGGATTTCAAGAAGTTCTTTAGAAGAAAAGGAAGATATGTCAAGCAACCATATGACGACAATTAGGGGTTCCCGAAAGGCAAAGACGACAAGAAAGCAAGGGATGAACGAGCATGTTTTAAATGTGGGGACCCTAATCACTTTATTAGTGAGTGTCCCAAACGTGACGAACAAAAAGCGTTCGTGAGTGGTTCGTGGGGAATGAGCGAGGAGGAGGACGAATAAATTTGTCTCATGGCAAATGACTCAAACGAGGTATGTCCCGAATCTCTCTATTATAGTAGCTCATCATTAGATGATGATTCATTGCATCGTAAATATGATAAACTTTGCAAAATTAGTCTAAAAGTAATTAAGAAAAACAAGATTTTGAAAAACCAAAGTGAACGTTTAGAAAATGAAGTCATTAAATTAAAAAGCAAATTAAAACGTTTAGAAAAAAGGAAGATAGCAAGTGGGGAATGTGAGCTTTGTGTTCAACTTCAAACACTAGTTGATAATCTTGATTCCAAGATTGCTATAATGAATACGAATACTCTAAATACAATATTAGATAGTGTTAAAACATGAAACAATCAAAAGGGTCTAGGTTTTCAAGAACATAATGCATCAACTAGCGAAAATAAAGAAACACAATTCGTCAAAGAACTGAAAAACAAGCTACTGTAGTCATGGATCCCACGGATCCCTTGAAAAGGGAACCGTCTAGTGTAAAACCAGGGATCCGTGGGTCTGCTGATGCAAACAGTAGAAATAGTTTAACTACTTCATCTAGAACCAACTTTGTTATCGTTAATAAGAAGAAACCAACCCACATTATTGTTAGACAACCACCAACACTAAAACAAAATCAAAGTTTTATGAGAAACAAAGGTCCATCGTTTTCAAAACCAAACACATTTATAAAGAGACCTAATAACGTTTATCCGAGAAGTAACCACCATCAAATGGGATGGAATCCTAATGTACAAAACGGTTTTCCATTTCAAAACTTTACACCATGGAATGCATTTTCACCTTTTTCATATATGCCTAATATGAATGAAATGTATAACACTAATGGACCCATGAACAAATGTTGACCAAACTTTTGAGTTAATTGTTTTCTTAGGTGTGCTTAAAGGTCGACCTAGATCCGGATGAATGGATCAAGGATAGCGGGTGCACGAGGCACATGACTGGTAATAAAGACTTGTTTTCCACATACGAATCCTTCAATGGAGGGAATGTGGTATTTGGTAATAGCAAGAGCAAAATCATCGGTAAAGGTACAATTTCTCACAAATCTTTAACCATTAACGATGTGTGTCACGTAGAAAACCTAAACTTCAACCTTCTAAGTATAGGACAATTATGTGATAAAAAGTGTAACGTACTTTTTAGTGAAACCGATAGTAAAATATTGAAAACGGTATTACTATAGGAAGAGGCATTAGAAAACATGGAGTCTATATCATTAAAATCGGTAATGAACCTAAAGACAAACTTTGTCTTACTTCTATGGATGATACTTCGACCTTATGGCATCGAAGATTGGGTCACGCCAATATGCGACTTCTTCAATCGCTATCATCTAAAGAACTAGTAAGAGATCTACCTAAATTAAAATACGAACATCATTTTTGTGATGCTTGTAACGTAGGAAAACAAGTCCATGCTAGTCACAAAGCTAAAAATATGGTCTCTACTACTAAGTGTCTAGAACTACTTCACATGGATTTATTTGGTCCATCCGCTATTCAAAGTTATGGAGGTAACTACTATACTTTGGTCATAGTGGATGATTACTCTAGGTACACATGGACTAAATTTTTAAAGAATAAAACTGAAACGTTCGATTACTTTGAAATACTAAGTAAGAAAATCCAAACTCCACAATCGAATGGGGTAGATGAAAGGAAAAATAGAACCCTACAAGAAATGAGTCGCACCATGTTAAATGAGCAACTATTCTTAAAAAAAAATTGGTGCAATGTCGTTGATACATCAACATACATACTTAACCGAGTCTTAATTAGACCATTTTTAGGAAAAACTCCATACGAGTTACTTCGAGGCAAAAAGCATACGTTAGAACATTTTAGAGTCTTTGGTAATAAATGTTTTCTACTTAACACTAAAGATTACCTAACTAAATTTGATCCTAAATCAACCGAAGGTATCTTTTTAGGTTACTCTCATAATAGCAAAGCTTATGTTATATTAAATAAAGAAACAATGAAGGTTGAAGAGTCATTAAAAGTAAAATTTGATGAAAGTCCACCTAAACCTACCCAACCTCTTGTCGATGACAAGATAATAGAAAGTGAAGCCATAGAAATAAAGAAAAATACAAAAAAAGAATATGAACCATTAAACAATGAAATCATCAATATTAAAGAGTCTAGAGATCACCCCGTAGATAAGGTCATAGGAAATTTAAATGAAAGAACCTTAAGGTCTCAAGTCCAAAACCAAAGTAGTTTATTTTGTTTTGTCTCAACCATAGAACCTAAGAATATACAAGAAGCCATAAAAGATGAAATTTGGGTAATGGCTATGCAAGAAGAGTTAAATCAATTTGTTTCTAACGATGTTTGGACACTTGTCCCTCCACCTAATAACCAAACCATAATAGGAACTAAATGGGTATATAAAAACAAGTTAGATGCAAACGGGGTAGTGTCTAGAAACAAAGCTAGACTCGTTGCCCAAGGGTATAATCAACAAGAAGGCATAGACTTTGATGAGACCTATGCTCCCGTGGCTAGATTAAAGTCTATAAGAATACTTCTTGCTTATGCTTGTGCTAATGATCTTAAGCTTTTTCAAATGGATGTTAAAATGATTTTCTAAATGGTTTTATTAATGAAGAAGTTTATGTAGCTCAACCTCCGGGCTTTATCGATTTTGAAAAACAACATTTTTAATCAAAAACAACTACACCATGGGGTTAGTTGATAATACACTTTTCACTAAGAAAAAGGAATCAATAATTATTGTTCAAATATACGTGGATGATATTATATTCAGATCTACTTGTCAAGACATGTGTGATGATTTCCCAAAAATCATGCATGACGAGTTTGAAATGAGTATGATGGGAGAACTAAGTTTCTTTCTTGGTCTACAAATCAAACAACTAGAAGATGGTATCTTCTTTAATCAATCTAAATACATAAAAGAGATGTTAAAGAAATTTGGTTTAGAAGAGTCAAAACTCATAAGAACACCAATGTCTTCCGACACTAAACTTACAAAAGATTAAGACGGTGAATCCGTTGATAACACAAAATACCCTGGCATGATTGGTAGTCTTCTCTATTTTACTGCTAGTCGGTCGGATATCATGTTTAGTGTTTGTCTATGTGCTAGGTTTCAAGAAGACCCTAAAACATCACATCTAGAAGTGGTTAAAAGAATATCTAGATACATTAAGGGTACGACTCAATTAGGATTATGGTATCCTAAGGGTACGGGGGTAGAAACTATTGTATATGCAGATTCTGACCATGCAGGTGATTATGTTGACCGAAAGAGTACAAGTGGTGTATGTACTTTTATGGGATTTTTTTTTACATCTTGGTTCTCGAAGAAGCAAATGGCATTGGCCATATCAACAACCGAAGCCGAATATGTCTCCGCCGGCAAAGCATACCAACAAGCACTATGGATGAAACAAGCGTTAGTTGACTACGACATTCATCTAAGTGACATAGCCATTCTATGCGACAACAAAGGTGCCATTGACTTAAGCAAGAATCCGGTGTTGCACTCTCGCACCAAGCATATAGAGATCCGTTATCACTTCTTAAGAGACAATGTTCAAAAGGGGAACATCTCTATTGAGAAGGTAGCATCCGAAGATAACATAGCCGACGTCCTCACCAAACCGTTGAAGCGGGAAAAATTCAACTTGCTTCGTTTTGGTCTTGGTCTCATGGAACAATCGTCGTAATTTACAACTCTACAAGGTATGTTAACATTAGACTTCTTCGTTTCTGAGTCTAGGATCTTTATTTCACACACAACTCACTAACAATACGGGAATTTTCAAAATTCAAGGTAAAATTTATTTTACAACATGTAATTTCATATCTATTTTTCTTAACTAAAAGATAAACTTTTCTTTAAACAAAGAAACTTTTTCGAAATGCTTTCTAAAAGATACTTCTTCCCGTATCATTATCCTAAAAGCTATTTCTCACGTCTAGGACAAACCTTTTTCATTATTAATACAAAGCAAAAACCCGTTTTCATTGCATCTCGCGTCTTTTGAATGCTAAAGGGAACACATAACTAATATATGTTTTCGGGTACATTCATTTAAGCAACAATGAATTTAGGAGCACTCGGGTTATCTCACATAATAGTATGCTTTTTCACTTCAAGCCTATTTTTTTTCTTTTTAGGAGTCGAGATAACCGCAACTCCAAATGGTTTGCATATAGGCACACACTAGGCACAAATGTTTCCAAAAGAAAAAATTTTGAGCTGCCTGAGTCACCAGTACCGTGGATCCCAGCATTAACGCTGGACGGTTCCCTCAAGAGAAGGATCCGTGGGAACCGTGAGACAAAAGCTGAATTTCTCTTCTATTTTTCTCATTTTGGCTATAAACCTTCATATTTTCATCATTTTACCTCTTTCACTAATGAGTATGTTACTTAATGCTTGTATTCTCATGATCACATGCCTTAAATTCATGTATAATCATTAGATTTTAGTCTATATTTTGGGTCAAGCATTCATTACAATGCACTATTTTCTTTATAAATAAGGTTCCCAAAATGCTTACATATCCATCACTCTCAACCTCACAAACAATCATCATCATGTTATCCAAAAGATCTCCCAACATTGATGAATCACCTAGTGCAAACAATCCTCTTCACGAAATTCAAAACTTTATCCTACCACCTTCCATAGTACCACCACCCAAATCTAGAAAAACCGCACGGATTAGCATCCGGCCTTGTTGTTTAGCCAAACCATTGTCAAAAAGTTCATCACCAACTACTCATTCACCACCAAATGATTCCATAGTAGCACCTCCCTCATCTCCAACAAGCACACCACCATCATCACCTATCAAGTCTCCACCTAAGATCACTTAATCAGAACTCCTTAAGACTCCGAAAACACTCCAACAAATCAACCCAAAAGAACTAGTCTTTTTAACACCACCCACATCTCCAAACATAATTTACAAAGATCTTGTAACTTCACCACCTTTAACTCCCATTGTCTTACAAGAACATCTAGGTTCCTTTCCACCACCACTTCCAAACATTCCGGATTTTGATCCATATTTTTCACACTTTCCACCACAAATTCCGCTTTCCACAAATCAAACTAACCCGGAAACTATCCACACACAATACTCACGTCACTTACATTGTGAACATTGCCAATCCACTAGGGAACTTGCAATGGTAATTAGGGACAAGATGCGATTCATACTTAACCACATCCTTGATCGCATCAACATCATCACCCACCAAAACCTACATCATTAACCTTATGCAAGCATGGAAGGAATGATATTATTATTTCTCTATTTTTTTCTTTTGAGTCATTTTAAAGAACAAACCTTATTCTTAGTTTTACATGTCTGTATGTTGCCTATATACCACTATACTTTGTCTTTTTATTACAAGGCTTTGTTTACATACCTTGGCTCTCCATCTTGTTTCTCATCAATCACAAGATTATATTATATGTTACTACTAACGTTTTCTTTGTAGGTTTTATATTTTCTGACTTGACGCCCTTTTCTAGAGGGAGCTACCGTCAAGGGGGAGTTAGTGATTCGTGGATTATATTATCTCTCCACACTTTATTTCTTTATTAGGTTCGCTTTTTGTTTCGACAAAAAGGGGGAGAAGAAGTAAAACTTATGCTTTCGAAACATACATCTAATCTTAAGTTTTACTCATCATAACGTTATATTTTGTCATCAACAAAAAGAGGAAAATTGTTAATACAAATAAATCGTAAAAACGTTTATTGATATTTAGCGATCTCTTTGTGTTTTGTTGATAACAAATATAAAGTTATCATAAGTAAAATTATAAGGATACATGTTATTTTTGTAAAGCATTTACATATATAATAATTTAACATTAGTTGTTGTAATGATTCATTTATTGTAATAGTTTATTAGGATGGGTAAAAACCATAACCCATGACCCATACCCATGGAGCATATCCATAACCCATGGAGCTAACTCATGACCCATTGACTAGATGCATTGCATCTTCTAGATACATTTGATCTATTTGGATACCCATGGTCCAAAGTCTATGACCCCTGACCCATGATCCATGACCCACAACCCATTTAGGGGGAGCGTCCTACGGATCCCTCAGTTTACACTGGACAGATCCCTCATGTACGGGATCCGTGGGATCCGTGCAACAATAATGATTTTTTGCCTATAAATAGTGAGCAATTTCTTCATTATAACTCACCCCTCTTCTTACAAACTCTCTCATATATTCTTTCATTCCTCTAATATCAGATCTCTTGATCTATATAGTAGTTCTTGTTTCTTTTGTTGTGATTCTCATATAGGTCATTCTCTAAGGCGAGATCACGAGATTCTACAAGTCATCCAAGCATGGGGTCCTTGATTGATTTGTTCCTCCACAAGATTTCTGTAGAAAAGATCTTGTATTTCATATTTCACATATTTGTTGTGTTATAGTTATGTTGGTTTGGTCCTCCGTGTTAAGGACTCGGTATTTAGCTTTGTACCGGAAAAAGTGTAAGCGACGTTGTGAAGGCTTATCCGCCAAGTTGAAGGAGTTTGTTGACATAGTACTTGAACTCTCGAGTAGGTGACTCGGGAAGTGGAGTAGGGCAAGGAAGGTGTCCTTGTAGCCGAACCACTATAAATCGGTTGTGTCATTTCTATCCTTTACTTTACTTGCTTTCTTTACTTGCATTACTTATACATCTATACTTTCTATCCATCCACACGATTTCACATAACATCGAATCTAAAGTTTAAGAAACTAAGTTAAAATCGGCAAAACTATTCAACCCCCCTTTCTAGTTTTCCACAAAATATAAATTTGAAATATTTAAAATCACAAGCGATAACTAAAAATGAAAATTCTTGAAATATGGGTTTGGCGCGCCGGCTCATGCGCCCTACACATGGGCAGCGCGCAAGCCTCAGATCTAAATGGCGTTTCAATTTTGCTAATTCGGCTCTCCTCTTACCCGACTAAGATGCTTCTTTTAATACAGGTTCGTACATGATATTTGAGAGATTTACTTTAAGATTAAACTTAGATAGGTGCCCAAAACAAGTTCTCCCGGTTTTACAAAAACGTCGGCTCATAAACGTTTTTCCGAAGCATCGAGCCAAGGCAAAATTATTTTTCCTCAAACCTAGGAGGTTTATACTTTCACTAGAACTTCAAAGGAAAGTATTCAAGTGACCATAATCCTTATGTTTGTCTTTACTAATCATGTAACGGGTTTACTTTTTAATTTATCATTTAAGTCGAGGTCATTTTGTGTCAACGCAATTCTTTCATTTATGAGATGTTGATTTACTTTGATGCAAAGCACTCATCTTACTTGCATCAAGATGATTAGTAAATGATTTAGTTGCGGGTTAACTAAGTATTATCAAGTTTAAATACTTGCTTTCAAGTTCTTGAAATATAAACATCCTTAGAATATTTTTAAATCTCCAACACAAATATCCACTTACATTCCTTTGTACCTCTTGTACTTTTATCCCCTACACCACAACATAATCTACTACATTCCTTTATGTCTTCCTAATTTTAAGACTGAAAAGAGCCGGATTTTGTGGGTTTTGGTTATACATACCCAACTCTTGTCTTTTATTATTCACCTCTTGCCAAACATTACTTCCTTCTAATTTCTTTTCTCTCTACCATCTAAGTCTACTATCTTATTGTGTTGTAACTTGTCTTATATAATCTATTGAAAGAGCACTTAATTTTCGCAAGAGTGATTCACAATAACTTAATCCACTATCATGAATTGTATCGAGGGTCTTCTTCTCTATACCATTTTCTACTAAAATCGAGTCTTTAGGTTAGGTTAGGTTCTATCAAACAAACAGACACTTTTAATCACTAGTACGGTTATGAAGTCTTTTATCTTGGTGATTAAGCATATATCGGGGAAGGTCTAGTTGGGGTTTGATACTTCCGGCGGGGAAGTTCTTTGTGGTCTTAGTGGTTAAGTCAAATCATGAGATTCTTGTGGGTGGTTTCCGAAGGAGGAATACCGTTGGAGTAACTATTCTTAATGAGCGCCGATCTTATTGCATATTGGTGGAGTGAAGTTGTAACAGTTTGTAACCCATCATAAGGATTATAAGTAGTGAATAGTATCGGTGTCGTGGATTCACAACTGGACGTACGGATGGTCTAAACCCCCCATCCTGAACCAATATGTATCATGGTGTCTATCTATATCTCTCTCTACTCTATATATCGTTTTGTTTGGTTGTTTTGGTTGCATATACATATACACACTTGGAGACTTGAAGTTTCAGACTTCATATAAGTAAAAAAGATCGTATCCGCCCTCTTCTATGATTCTATATACTTTTTTCCTTATTTACGTTACTGGACTTTTATAAAAGCATGATATGTATCTGACTTAACTTTGTTACTACTTCTTTCTTAAAATTAAATTATTGTCCTCATAAAAAACACACGTTTTAATAAAACTGATATCACTATACTCTTTCAATCAAATATTATCTTCACCCACTAAACTTTCTTTTGATTGGTTGAGATAAGAAGATGACTATTATTTTGAAACCTCCCAAAATGAAACTGGAGACTATAATTTGGGACGGAGGGAGTAGTTTTCATTAAGATCTGTAGCAACTCGTATATTTCAGGCCATAATTTAACTATTTATTTTGACTTATTATTATTTTAAATTTCAAGTGATATTACTTTTATAATCAATTACATAAATTTAATCGTGCATGCTAAATTCGTAACTAACATTAGACTATGATGAGTTTATGTGTTCTACGCAATTTATTTTACTTATAGTCATATTTTATATGTACTAGTGTTATTTCACCATTTTTATGCAAACTTTATACGTTTTACGATTTACGCATATTTAAACTTACGTTTATAGGTTTTAACAACGTTTACGTTCTTCCTAAACTTATCACTCATCTAATATACTAAGATGGAGTATATTGATAAGTTCTAATATTTTTATAAGTTTTATATTTTTATGTTACCCTATTTTAAATTTCGTGCCTTAAAAACTTTACATTAGCAATTACCAAAATCAAACCACACCGCCTAAACACTAAACTAACATTATAATAGCAAGATAAACAAAATCTTACATATCTCTAACCTCCTAAATGGCGCAACCTGCTTACACATTTTTACACATGTCTTAATTTACTAATTTATATGCTTAATCACCTACTAGCTTATCACTATCTCATTTCATTTTCATGTAATCTAGTTAATAATAAAACACACTCTTTTTTTGAGATTTTTTTTAAAATAAACATTTTACTTTCATTTTTACTAAAATGAACCATTTAAACTTGTTTTTACCAAAATCGTCATTTTGGGTGAGCAAACAATGGGTGAGCAAGCATTTGCTCTCCATGTTTTTTTCTTATAGCTAAGCGGAGAGCAATTGGAAGGAAGAGCAAAACATTTGCTCTCCATGTTCTTTGTCTTGTAGCAAGATGAAGAGCAATTGGTGGGAGAGCAAAGCATTCACTCTCCATGTTCTTTGTCTTGTAGCGAGGATATGTGGATAAAATGAATTGGAGAGCAAATGGTTTGATCGCTCAAAGTGTCGATTTTGGTAAAATCCTTTGAAAATGTTTGTTTTTGTAATCGAGTACATCAACACCACCCATAATACCAAATCCATAAAATATTTAATCCTTGCTAGTTTCTAGTTACTAAACTTGAATCATTTCCATCATTTTTACGTAAACTTTAATCATTGTTGAAGGGTTTTAGTTTCTGGTTACTAAACTTGAATCATTTCCACCATAAACTACAAAAATCTCACCTTGATCTTTGGGTTTTCTTGAAAGTATTACAAGGGTTAAAAGGTATATTAAGGTTAAAATCAAGTTAAAGATTTAAGACAAGGGATGAAGATTAAAAAGGTTTAGGATGCATTTGTTCTTGATAATCTTGTAACTTTTCATTCTAATCCTTGTAAGCTATTATTTACTTTTATGTTTTCATTCAATATGGTTGTAAATAACTTATGGAATTTACTTTTTTTTAGACTAAAATACACCGTTAGTCCCTAAACTTGGTCATACACTTCGCGATGGGACAAAGCTGGGCGTTATCATCGCCGGAGGTCCAAAACTTGGGCTTTATATGCCAAACTCGTCCCTTGACCAGGATTGCCATAGTCAACTTTAATTTTATGGCTTTAATTCGAGGGTATAATAGACCATTCACAATTTTGACCCAACATAGTTAGAATCTAACCCAACCTTCAACAATATTAGTACCGGCAACACACAACATTGAATCCTAAAATACAAGCAACACACATTTTACCCAAAGCAAAAAAAACTATAATGGCACAAAACGATAAGGGGAAGGCTTTGTTGAGTTCGTTGAGGAAAGAAGACTGCCCAAATGAAAAGGATTTGGGTGTTAAGAAGGAGAAGGAAGAGGCTGACATCGTGTTATCAAAGTTTAACGATTTGGGAGAAAGGATTAAAAATATAGAAATTTTGTTTAAATATCTTAAGGAAAGGAAGGAAATGAAGGAAAAAAGATGATAAGGAGAGTTGTGGGTCTAGCTAAGTGTATGTTTAGATGATAGGAAACTTTGTAGTTGTTGCTGTTAGGTTCCTATTTATGTAACACAAGCATCAATATAAGAAGTGAGATAGGAGAAGTGATCGGTTGAACACGAGACACAATATGCGTAGGAGTATATGAAAGGATATGCGTAGATATTGAATACAAGTGAACAACCAACCATCTAAGAATGGTTTACATGAGGTATTTATAGGAAGGAACTAGGGCAACATGCAAGTTCCCTTCCTTTCTTTATTAGGCTTGGGCCAAGGCTTATGGGCCTTCTACATAAGCCTTATCATAATAACAAACATAAAGGCCTAATTAAGCTAACTATTACATATTAATTACTAACACTTGTAGTCTAGTTTAGGAGTGATTCCAACAATCTCCCCCTAAGTGTTGGTGATTAATGATATGAGTGATAACGTTGTAGGTGCTGATGTAATAGTAGCTTTGACGTCTTCTGACATTCTTCTTTCTTGTGAGAAGAAGTGTCTTGATTCGAACAATCTCCCCAGTGTAGAGAAATTGTTTCCTTTGAAGCATTCTGCTTTGACGTCTTCATTATCTTTGTTCTTTGATCTTTGTTCTTTGTTATGGCAGTGATAGAATGTTGTGGTTATCTGCATCAGGTCCGCTTCGTTGCTCCAGTGTCTCCACGTCTTTCTCCAACATGCTCACACGCTCTTTAACGTTGGATTTCAATACTGATGTAGTTCTCTTAGTCTTTAAACTTTGTAGATTCTTTGACTTTGACGAAGAATCATTCTGACTTTGTGTTGCCTTTTGAGAGAACTTCCCTTAGTGTTGTTGTTGGTATGAGCATGTGAAGAATCTGCACGATCTTTTCCACTCGCAAGCATCCATAAGAAGAAAACATAAAACATGGGTTAGAAAAATCCAGCGCTTACAAGTTTGAACTTCGAGAGTGTTAACAGCATAGTGTGAAAGCACAACTCTAATTCTCACAAAGGTTGTTCCTGAACTGGAGTCTCACAAGTGAGATAACGTGATGTACCGAAGTACACCTACAGTTCAGATGAGCCGCTGAGGTACACCGAAGCATTACCTCACGACTGTAGACCGTTTGAGACACACTAAGCGTAATCCATGGGGAGTTACCAAAGTGACCTGCTGTCAGGGCTGTTTGATGTTGACCCTGGCAGGAGTTTGCATTCAATCACTGAGGATCACATTTGTGAACCTCTCATAAATGTTCTCGACAGATTGCTAAGATCTGTGAAGGACTAGATAATGTATCACTTGTGTTCTTATTGTTGAACGACAAGCGATGAATTGTCAAGTGTACCTAAGAGATATTTTGATGAATCTCGTGGCTCTAGACTCAATAGTGCGCTTTGGTTTCCTAAGCAGAGACTAGGGAGAGGATCTCCTTCTTCAATACCAGCAATCTCTAAGAGAAAGCCGATAGTTTATGTAGGGTTCCCTGTGAGAATGAAACAAGCTTCTGTTGAGAGACACTTGAGTGGTTAAGAAGGTTTAGTGCATGCGTCACTGGGTCCATGACGACTTTTAATCTTCAATACGGGTGTCATCTAGTGACAACCAGTAGCATATTAATTGAACCCGGTGTCTGCCCTAAGTTGAATAATTAGGAGGGCTATTTCTTTTCACCATTTTCGTTTACTTTTGTTTTTAATTCTTCAACTCCTTTTTTCTCCGATTCTCATTTTCTCCTTTTTATAATCATACCTAAGGACTTCTAGATTCTAACTATTGGTGGTGTCCTTGGGTAGATCCCTCCGGCTCTGGCGGATCATAGGACGGTTATTCCTAACTTTAGTCACCTTATAACTCCATGACTAACCTATGTTGCCATTAAAACCATTATCATGAAAATCTCTCAAAGTGGTTATGAGTAAGAGCATTTTGTACCACTGTTGAGAGTTTAGGATTTTGCAGAAATACTCCCCCTCCACACGTGGTTGAGTATTTTGACAAGAATATGCACGGTGAGAGAAGAGCGCGCACTTTTGAATTGATAAACTCTAGATAGACAATCCCCCGCGAGACACAGTTACGTTGCATAGTTAAAGAGTTTGGGGGGTGACAACTCGCTCTAATAACTACCTTGAAGGTGTGGATAAACCTCGAAAGGTTTGTCAAACCCGTCAAAGTTAATGTCTACCAAGAGTTTCTCGAATGGTACATTCTACTAGGACAAGTCCTTTACGAGACATGTTTACATCACTAGCGAACTAGTTTGAAATTATTACCCGTCCCGAACAAGTCTTTTCGAGTTACTAACATTTAAGATCTCGTCAATTCATTGGTTAAGTCTTTTAGCACAATGATTCATTTGCAATTCACAACATATTTCTTATCACATAATTTTTCTCCCACTCAAAAATGGCATATAAATGTTATTTTTGACGAAATTTGATATCGAATATGACCATTTCGAGTTTTGCGGAAAGATTACCACGAAGAACAATTATGTGAACAAAGTTTTTAAGCAAATACTCCCCCTCAACAAGTAATATTAACTTTTGAGGTTTTGAAAATCATAAGGGGAAGTACTTGTTCTTTTGAGCAAAACTTTGAAAGTGAAAGTTTTGATAGTTTTACTCAAAAGTAAGAAGCTTTCGCTCCTTTTATAGGATTGTGGCACTGATGCTTACCACAGGGTCCTTTCATTACAAGTACGGGTTGTACACTATTATGTGTGCACAAGCCATAGTCAATTAAAAATCACACATCCAAATAGTTAATGAAAGAAACAGATCAAGGGGTACCAGGAGTCTCAGGTATTCCAACAATAACTCCAGGAATGCGTTCTGGACGTTGATAGCCCGTGAGAGAAATGCTTGGACGGCCACCAACGAAGCTTTCCAATGTTCTGATTTGATCCCACCTAAACAACCTTTCATCAATCCGCGTGATGATCTTCTTAACATCCCTTTTCTCCCTCGAATTCCATCTCTTGGGTGACCCGATGCCATCATGAATCTCTTTCAACCTGTATGCTAGCCCGTCCCTAACATTCTTCAAAGTGTGATCCCCAAACTTATGAAGTTCTTTACACGCCATGAAACAGTTGTGGTGTAGTTCACTTCTGTAGACTACCCCAAATGGTTTCTTGATGAGTGTGTATTGAGGAAGTCGGTTGATGTCGGGGAGGTCTAGTTGAGGTTTTGTGAAATTGACCCGTTTTTTATAAGATTCCACGACAAGCTGAATGTCTTCTACCCGTTCTTGGATCACGATGCTTCTGATGAAGATCAATAATGACTTGATGTACTCGCGTTGGATGGTTGTAGAGAAATGTCTCATTCGTCCTTGAACCTTAGCGAGATACATATCTTCAATGTCGTTTATTGGCAGTCTTGGAAAATTTGCTTCACATAAGTCATATTCCTCTTCGTCTTGTCGTTTGACCACAATGTTCTTGAGGAATGTGTAGTCCCACTTTGACGACAGGGTAACATGCTTGATAGCAATGATCTGTTTTTCACTAAACACTTCCCTTTTAGACTTGAGAACCTGGCAGCTTCTATAGAAGATCCTTCGGCGTTCAGGCCAATGATGAATCCCATACAGCGCATCAAGGTCATACTTTTCCACTTGATCAGCAAACATAAGTGTGGCTTCTTCCTTGATGGCTAGATTGTGAGAGTAGATTGCTACCGGGAAAGGAAATGTGAGTAATGTAGCGTACTTCCTTGTCACATCGCTACCGTGTAGAAGAAACTCTAAGTCATTGTTGAAGAAGTAACGGTATGGAATTTGAGGTTGATCCGGTCGGCCAATTGTTGGTAGAGGTTTGGTCCAATCAGTGTAATAGGGAGCCTTGTCTTGTCTTGTGAAGTCGATGTTAGCTTCGGGATTGAGCCAATCGATATTGTTCGACATGGCTCGTGCAATGTTGTCGAGATGGTATTCGACTTCAATTGCACTTTCTGAGCTGTCTTTAAGCAGTTGGAAGGCATCATTCTTGATTCTCCTTAGCTCAGACTTAGTCATCTTCTTCACTTTAAACTGTTCTTGAAACAGCTTCACATGCTCCATAGTACGCCCATCTACCATTTCTTGACCTTCTGGTAATGAGGGAGTAGCATCAACAAGTCTAGAAAACCAGTCGTATTCTTCGGTTGTGTCTTCATCTAGCCATGAGAGAACATTGGCCTTCTTTTTCATTTTCTTTGGCTTTGATGATGATTCCGGTTTCTTTGTTGTTGCAGAAGAGGTGGGTTGTTTTTGGGGCTCTGGGATCTCTTCATCGTGACCACCAGTGTATTCGAAATGATCACCGGTTTTCTCTGTTGATGGTGGTAACTCAGAGTCCTAAGGTTTATCTGTAGCAGCAGAACGTGGAGGAGATCTTCTTTCGGTTGGAGTCCTTTGGGGTGGGGGTGGCATAGAGGAGGAGTCACCAGACTTCTTCTTGCATTTTGTTTCTTTGTCTTTATCCGCATCATCATCGTCTCTAGGATGCTTAGCCGTTTCAGCTGCTGCTTTGCATGATGTTTTAAGTTGGTAATCCAGCAATGCGTCAAACAGTTTACCTTCATCAGAGGTAAATGTTGCAGATCGTTTTGACATTTGAAGTACAAGCTTGGAAACCAATTCTAAATCGGAGAAAGCTGTAGGCTCAGTTGGACTGATTGTTACTGTTAAAGGCGTTGATCTTATTGTTTACTTGGCCAACTGCATGAGATTCGAATAGAGTTGTCTGGTGAACATTTCTCTTGTCACGCCAGGGACAGTGTCGAGAAGAAACTTGTGAGTATATTCTCTGGCAGTCCTGTTCATTTCAACCTGTAAATCTCTATTAAGAAGCTGTTGGGTTTGTTCCCTTTCTCCCAACATCTCGTTTATCACTTTTTGAAGTAGATTGATTCTGTCCGCAAGCTGATCTAGTTTCTTGTTGACCACATTCTTTTTCCTTGCTTGCTTGATAGCTTTAACAATCTTAGACTTAGCTCGTGATGCCCAAGTGTCGGTAGGTTTCTTTACGGATTTGGATGCTGATCTTGTGCTATCCTTTGATGTTGGTAGTGATGAATGAGAAGATGAGTCTGATGATGAGTCATGAGATGGCTCAGGGTCCTTTTGTGGCTCAGAAGTTCATTCTTGTATATGTGTGGGACTGTCAAGAAGATAATCTTTGGCTTCCTTTTCGGCTTGAGCTTTTTCTTCAGCAACCTTGACCCTAGCTTCTTCATCTGCATGAGCTTAAGCTTCTTTTTATGCTTTTTCTTTAGCTTCAGCCTCAACATCTTCATCAGGAATTTTCTCAGACTTTTCCTTTTCTGGTTCCTCAAAGTCATAGACGATAGAATCCTCAAGTTGCCATTGTTGTTGTTCGTGGGTGGTGGTACCAGTTCCCTTATCGGGTTGATTAACCGCATCAGAAACTGGTGTAGATAGTGCACCCCCACTTGACCCTCCGGGGCCACGAGTTTGTTCACGGGTGAATTCCTGAGCAACATGTTGAAGTCTGAGGTTCTTGAGTTTCTTTCTGTAGTCTTTGTCTTCATCCAATGGTTCATCATCGGAGCTCTCTTCTTCTTGCTCAAGCACTGGAGTTTTCCCTTTATCAGCCTTAGGACTTGGAGTTTTTGCAACAGTTAGTGGGTCATCTATGGGAGTTTCTGAGTAGATAACCTCTTCATCGGTGTCAGTCTCCTCTGAATCCTCGTCCATTAGTTTCATCGGTTCTGGTTTGGGGATAGGGATGGCTTCAGTAAGAGGAACTCTCTTCTTGAGTGTGTGAGTTCTCTTTGGGTGCCTTCTCGTACTCTGAGTGCTCGTAATACTTCCAACACTGCCTCTCCTAGTCTTCCTAACAGGTGTACCAGAAGACTTACCATCAATGAAACCTACTTTCCCTGCTTCAACTGCTACCAGATATCGTTTGTATGATTGAAGTCCTTTGGTAGCATCAATAAGAAGATAATCTGGTAACACTACACCCTGTTTCTTTGTATTTGATTTGTCTTCAAGTCTTTGGGGAATATCTGGATTGGTTTCAAGAATCCTTTTGATCAACAATTTTGTGTATCTGACATAAGGGATCTTGGAGCCAGGCCTTTTCAGGTAAGTCATCATGTCATCCCAGATCAGAGCTGCAAATTCGATGTGTTTCATGTTGACCATGCCCCAAAAGATTTGAAGTTCCATGAGCTTCGGATGCTCATAGCCACGGTCATGTCCGGAGACGGATTTAGCAATCATAATGTACAGTGTTCTCCATGGTTGAGGAATATTCTTGAGATCTACTGAGGAGTGTTTTGTGATAACTCCAGCAGCTTCATCATAGCCGATGTCGACCATGAATTGGAGAACAATCTCTTCCGTAGGAGTAGCAGAGAACTCAGCAGGCTCAATGGTTGGAAGAAGAAGAACAACCCTTAAGTCTGCAGGAGTGATGGTGACTTGTTTATGATTGAGCGTCACTATCACAGCACTTTGACCTTTGAACTTTTGTATCATGTGCCAGAATTGGTGAAGATAGATCACCGGCACAGTAGCATAGTTTGTGAGCATGTTCTGATAAGGGTGAGTCTTTAGAATGTCCACCGCAATCTGACAAGAAGATTCCGAACAAGTGAAGTTGTCAAAGTCGACTCTGATATTATTCTTTCCAATCTTCATTGGATAACCATTGGGGAAGATGTCTTCAACTGTGAGAACATTTGGTGCATCCACATTTTCCATTTGAACGTCCATATCGTGATCTGAAAGATATTTAGCCAAAAGAACCAACATATCGAAAGACATTATGTTAGTCAAAAGTTGATTTTATTGTCTAATTATTGAATTATGATATGTTAATGATTGTTACGAGTCCAATGTCACTTGTTTGTCCAATAGTCCAAAGTAGTCGTGAAAAGTTTCGTGAATTTATTAACTTTGAGTTTTAAAGTCCAAATTTTCACTAATTAACACAACATATTAACCATTTAAGCTTATTAATGACATTTTGGTTTCGTGACATTATGATTTGTATATTTACAAGTTTGTACGCGTAACACTTCATAATTTTGGTTAAAAATTAGGCTTAGGCGTAGGATTTGCAAGCTTATGCGTAAACAGTAGAACATACGCGTAGTTATAAGCTTATGCGTAGGATCTTAACATACGCGTAAGAAATGTTACGCGTAAGAAAAGAGGGCCTTAAGCATAGAGCTTACGCGTAAGCGTATATGGGAGCTTACGCGTAAGGCTTACTCGTAAGAGTGAACCTTATGCGTAAAGCTTTCTGTTTACGCATATCCTTCATAGGATACGCGTAGTCCCCTTTGTAGAACCTTACGCGTAAAGGTTACGCGTAAGATTTCTCTTACGCTTAACATTATACGCGTAAGGTGATCCTTATGCGTAGTAACTCAGTTAACCTTGATTCTGAATAATTAACGCGAAAAACCTGAAACAAATTCATCATAACATAATCATTAACACATTATTCAATACTTTTTAGTTTTCACATGTTATCTCAATCAGACACAGTTACACGTAAGATTAGCTTACGCGTAAAACTTAAACCCTAAACATTCAAGAATTAAGAATAAGGAATCTAGCCATTGGAAATGCACCAAATCATTTCTGGGATATCTAGGAGGCCATATGACTATGTTGCAACAAGTTTTAACATCAAAGACCTAATGGATCAAAAATACCTAACTCGTATGAACATAAACCCTAATTCTTAATTTTCACCAAATTAATGTTTCTGGGTATGTATTAAGCAAGGTTTTTGTCAATTAAACATGTCAAAATCATAACACAACCATCCTTTTAACCAGAAACACTCTCATATGAAAACACCCAAATCTACGCATAAACCCTAATCCTTAAATCATACTTAAATCGTTTTCTGGGTTAGTTTTGATGATGGAAATGTGTATAACACACGATTTTATGCATTTTGACACAATAACACTCATCATAAACATCCAATGATGATTTTGTGTTCTAACGCATACGAGTAGAACACCAAATCATCCCAAACATAAAAACTAACCGTTGGATGTTTATGAAATTGAAAACCGTTGTTTATACACATGTTAAGATCATAAAATCACTTACAAATCAGGATTATAAAGCACGTATTTGAGTATTTGATTTTAGGCGTAGGATAGGTAGTTGATGTAATAAATGAGAGAAGTAAATGTGATAGATAGGTAGGTAGAGGAGTTTTGTTAAAAAACAGTTATAGCTTTTGACAACTTCAGTCCCTCCACCTTAACCATTTACATCCACAACCCATAAGTTCCACTTTGGTTACGTTAAGTATGATATTTGGAAAGAAACTTGACGACACTCCCCCTCGACTTAAGAATTAATGAAATTTTATAAATTTGAGCCCGAGGAATGTCAGTAAACCAGAAATGTGACCACCATTATCAAAGAAACAACCGAGATGAGGTAACATGCAAGTACAAGGTTTTATGAATCGAAAAAATATTTAATTTCTCCCCCTAAACACTTGACCGAGAAAATACTGAATTTTGAAAGAGAAAAGTGTTGACGGAAGAATTGTACTTGCCATGTTAAAAGAAATATAGATAGAAGAATATTTTTGTTGTTTTTATCAGATTTTATATTTTTGTATTTTGTTTTTGAAAATATTTACAAAAGAGGTTTTGGTGTTTGACTGGTTTTAAGAATGTTTTAAAAGTTCATCCAGTTCCTCTGGAGTCAAACACCGCATACCAATCCGGTGGATCAACTCATTAAACCTAGCAGGAGTTAAGGCTTTGGTGAGAAGATCTGCCAGTTGATATTCAGTACCCACAAAGTATAATTCAACGGTACCCTTTTCCACGTGCTCCTTGATGAAATGATATCGAAGATCGATGTGCTTTGATTTAGAATGTTGAACAGAGTTGCACGAGATCGCAATGGCACTTCGATTGTCGCAGTACATCGGGATTCTGTCAAATACGTAACCATAGTCTTTGAGTTGTGTTCTCATCCAAATGACTTGAGCACAACACGCGGACATGGCTACATATTCTGCTTCAGTTGAGGACAGCGATGTACAATCCTGCTTCTTCGATTGCCATGACACCAGTTTATCACCAAGAAATTGTAGAGCTCCTGAAGTACTTTTCCGAGAATGTAAGCAACCTGCGTGATCAGCATCTGAAAAAGCTATTAGTTCAAAACCAGAATCCTTCGGATACCAGATCCCCAAGTTAATGGTTCCCTTGATGTATCGGAGGATTCTTTTAGCCTCAAAGAGGTGAGTTTCAGTTGGTCTTGACTGATAACGGGAGCAAAGATATACAGCAAATACAATGTCAGGCCTACTGGCTGTTAGATACATGAGAGACCCAATAATACTTCGGTATTTGGTAGGGTCAACCAATTTCCCTTGCAAATCAGCATCCAGTTTCTTAGTGTGTGCCATTGGTGTGGCCTAGGTGTCACAGGTTTGCATTCCATGTTTGTTTAATATTTTAAGAGCATATTTGGACTGACTTAGAAAAATACCACGGGGTGATTGATGAACTTGCAGTCCTAGAAAGAACGTAAGTTCACCCATCATGGACATTTCAAAATGTTTTTTCATAAGTTTTGAAAAAGCGTTTGAGTACTTTAGATGTGTTGACCCAAAAATGATGTCATCCACATAAATTTGAACGATTAAAATGTGTGCCCCGTGATATTGTAAGAAAAGTGTAGGGTCGACCGAACCTTTGACGAAATTATTGGCAATGAGAAAGGATGATAACTTATCATACCACGCCCGAGGGGCTTGTTTGAGGCCGTAGAGAGCCTTGTTCAGCTTGTAGACATGGTTTGGAAACTCTGGATCAACGAATCCTTCTGGATGGCTGACATAGACCGTTTCTTTCAGTTTTCCATTGAGAAAAACCGTTTTGACATCCATCTGGTAAACGGTGATGTTCATGTGAGCCGCAAACGCCAGGAAAATCCGTACAGCCTCAAGACGAGCAACCGGAGCGAAGGATTCTTCAAAGTCAATACCCTCTTCCTGTCTATAACCCTTAGCCACCAGACGTGACTTATTTCTGATTACGGTACCTTCAGCATCCAATTTGTTTTTCCAAATCCATTTGAGACCAATGACGTAGACCCCTGTTGGTCTTTCAACCAATTCCCATAATTCAAGACGTTTAAACTGATTGAGTTCTTCTTGCATAGATTCAATCCAGTTGTCTTTTGTCATTGCATCTTTAATGTTTTTAGATTCAGATTGGCAGACAGTGAGTGCATAAATGTAATGTTCACCGTCTGTGTGAAGACGTTGTCTAGTTATGACTGGTTGATTCGGGTTACCAATAATGTTCTCAAGAGGATGGTCTTTTGTCCAACGATGTGTGGAAGGTTGATGTTGATATACATTCTGCATATTGGGAGGATTCTAATGGCTTGTGGATGATTCCGCAACATCAGATGTGGCAGTTTCATTAGCAAACGGGTTGAAGAACGCATTTGGATCATAATATGCAGGTGGGGGTACTTCATTGTTTAGAAGATCATCAGCTAGTTCAACGTCGTTGGATGCGGTTTGTTCTACTGTTGTTGTAGAGTCAACTGGTGGTGCTTCCTCAACAGTAGTTGTTGTAGCTGGTGTATCAGGTATTGGATTTTGATCAGGTTGAGCAGCGGAAACATTGGATACACCTGGTGCACGTTCATCAATATCATCACTAAACAGAGGAGCAAATAGCTGTTCCATTTGACGTCGAGTTAGTTGTAAGCTAGGTTCAGCTGATGATGTGGTTTGAGGGAAGTTTAGACGGTTATGACCGTGTTCCAAGCTGTTATGCTTAGAAGCCATTTCAGTAAGCTCATCGAAATTGGCATGAATCGTTTCCATAATCTCCCTTGTACGACGATTCCAGATCCGGTAACCCTTGGAGTTTTCACAATATCCTACAAAGACTCAAATGTCAGCTTTGGCTTTGAGCTTACCAAAGTCATCACGATCATTATTCGGATAACAAAGGGATCCAAATACATGAAAGTGTTTCAGATTCGGTTTACGGTTGGGGATAAGCTCATAAGGTATTTTGTTGTGGCGTTTGGTAATCATTGAGCAATTCTGAGTGTAGCATGCAGTTGACACGGCTTCAGCCCACAAATAATCTGGAAGTTTAGCATTGATTAAAATCGTTCTTGCAGCTTCCACTAACGTACGATTTCGTCTTTCAACTACGTCATTTTGTTCTGGTGTTCGTGCAATAGATGTTTGATGCTCAATTCGCACTTTCTCATAAAATGCACGAAGAGTTTGATTCACAAATTCAGTTCATTTGTCTGTTCTGATTTGTCTGACTGTGTTCCGGAGATGAACTTGAATTTTCATGAGAAAGGTGATGATCATCTGTGGAGCTGATCTTTACTTCGAAGAAAATAAACCCAAGTCCATCTTGAGTAGTCATCTACAATTACCAAGATGTAGCGTTTGCCATTAATCGTCTGCACGCGCATCGGGCCACACAAATCCATGTGAAGAAGATGAAGCACATGCTGTGAGCTGTGTTCCACCTTTGAAGAAAAGTGAGCACGAGTGCTTTTCCCTTGTTCACAAGCTGAGTAGAGGTGATCTTTAGAATATCGAAATCTTGGGAGACCTTCAACAAGTTTGTACCATGCAAGATTGGTTATGGTTTGAAAGTTTAAGTGTGAGAGACGACGGTGCCATAGCCAAGATTTTGTAGATGTAGCCTTTAGAAAGTAGACAGATTGGAGATGAAGCAATCATGTCTTGCATTGAGATTGTGTAAAGACTTGATGTGTGTTGACCAGACATAAGATCGTTTCCTTGTAGATCACGAATGAAACAAGTTTTCTCCCTAAAAGCAACTTCCAAATCTCCATCACAAAATTGACCGACTGAAAAGAGATTGTGACCGAGACCTTCCATATAATAAACTCTGCTAATTTCGATGTTACCATTAATGTAATCTCCGTAGCCCATAATTGCTGCGAAGTGATCATTCCCGAACCTGACAGTGCCAATGAACTTTGAAATAAAGTTTGATAACAGTTTGAGATTGCCTGTCATGTGCCGGGAACATCCGCTATCAACAACCCAGAGGATGATCTGTATCACCTGCATTACACACAGACGACACAAATGGAATATAAGTAGATGTGGAACCCGAAGAGTTAGAGGGTTCCGATGCAGATATAGATGAAACACACATGTTCATGATTTTAGGTATCCATGTAAAGCCAAGTTTATTATGTAACCATTTCTGCCATCTCCAACTAGTATTAGGTTTGGTCTTAGTGAATGCACTAGGTGATAAGTTCTGCCTAGGAGGTGAAGGGGGTACTATGGGTACATCAATGATCTTAGCTGGAACTCTAGAAGGTGGTTTACCTAGCACAGACTTAGAAGCATTAGTGGGCCTAGAGGTATTCCGTTTTCTATTATTCCGCTTACGATTCAAGATAGCCTTAGCAACACATTTATCATGACAACCAGAAAACATGCTTTTACGACAACCAACACAAGAGGCTTCAAACAAAACATTAAGAGTACTTAAAGATTCATCATTCGTTACATCACTTTATTCATTACATTTGTTAGACGCAATAGCTAAAGTGGGTGCAACTTGAGTTTTATTCAAAGTCCTAGGGTGTTCTTCTAATTCAGCATTCTTTATTGCTCTTTTCTTACATCGCAACTTCCTATTCTTCCTCCTAGGCTGTGAAGTGCGGGCGTTGGGAAAAGAGGCAACTATTCCTGTTTCAGTAGAGGGAAGCACATTAGTTTCTTGAGGTTTGTCATTAGATGTTTTGGAGACATTTTGAGTCTGTGTAGTTACTACAGTGTTACTATTCCTATATTGTTTTAGTATCACCAACTCTGCCTTAAGATCATGGATTTTGTGTAACAAATCTTAATTTTCAGAACGAGTGAGTCCATCTCGTCGTAAAACATCTTTGGTGTATGCAAGATGATCATCAAGGTCTTTTGACGCTTTATCACGAGTCTTTTTGAGTAAATCAAATATGACACCATATTCCTGTTTAACTTTTGAAATTTCTTGTGCATATTTTGAAATTTGACACTTCAAAGACACGTTTTGATCATCCAGTTGCTCAAGTTTTGGATGAAAAGTTTTTGTGTGCAACTGATTGATTTTGTTTTGCAAAGCGAGTTCTCGATTATGACAATCTTTTTGACACCATTGAAGATGACGTTTTGCATTTGAAAGCTCGTTGAACAAACGTTCATTTTCAACTTTTAAAGACTTGATTTGTGACACAGTATCAATATCTTCAACATTTTCAACGGAATCAACAGAATCACCAGAGATATAATCAAATGCATATGCAACCGAATATATTAACACAACGTTATGGATATCAGCACATATAACATCTTCCAAGAGTCGATCAACATCTTTTCTCAACAATTTCTTTTTACGTTTAGTATTTGAAATCGATGTTTCTGTTTGTTCGAAAACTCTTTTCATAAGTCCAAGTTCCTTGTGAAAATCACTTTCCCAATATATTGCACAATTTTTTAAATTTTGGACATGTGGTAAAATTCTTTTCTGAAAAATATATCTTTGGGCTCTCGCTTGAGGCGATTGAAAATGTTCAACTTTTATTTCAGAATTGATTTCAATTTCACGTTCCAAAAGTTTGATGTCCGATAAGAATGTTTCAAATTATTTGATAACTTTACATTGTTCGGCTAGTGGTTTTATGTCACTAACTGAAGGTAAAGGACCATTAATTTGTGCAGTATTGGAAAGGGGACCCTCAGAAGTAGGTGTGATAATCCAAGGTGTGTTAGTAAAATCCTTTTGTGTGACGAAAGTAACGGCTTTTGAATAGTTAAATGGTTTGTTATAAACATCATTTTCCAATTTTGACCGACTCTCGTCTTCTGCATCTCTTGACGATTATATTCAACAACACTCATAATGGAATCATCAATTCTATGTTCCGCACTGTAAACTTCAGGATTTGGTTTGAATGCTCTATTTGAAACATTTGGTTTGTAATCAGCAAGATTCAGACCATATCCATTTGGATTTGGTTTAAAAGTAAACTTTTGAATCGTTGTGATTGATTCACCATGTTTATAAACAACATTTCGAAACTCCTTGATTTTGTTTTGTAAGTCGATAATTTCTTCAAGATAGTCATATATTCGTTTCGTGGAATGCTTTTTGTACTCAGAGAACTGTTTTTGACAAGTTAACAACTCAGACTTGGCTTTTTGAGTTTCCAAAGTAAGAGCGTTAAGTTGTTGTTTATGATCATATTTCAGTTGTTCTATTTGAGACAACAAGGCATTCTTGGATGCGACTAGATCACGTATCTGTCGTTCTAATGATTTTTCATTTTGGTAAGATTTAGCAAAAGCGACTTCAAAACCTTGTTCACGTTTTTCTTGAGTTTTAAAAACGTTGAGTTGCCTTTTTAAGCATTCAATATCCCTGGTTAACAGTGCATTTTTATTTTTTAATTGCTAATTGAGTTCACAACATTGTTCCATTCGGGATTGTTGGTCATTAAGTAAGTAGGTCAATATTTGAATTAGGCAAAGGTTCAACGTGTTCAACATGAGTCTCAACATGATCATTATTCAGATCCTCAAGTATAACCACGGAGTCAACTTGATTATCAATGGTAACCAGGAGGTCATCTTGATCGTCAAATGTAACTACTGGATCTAGTTGAGTATCATCAGAATGAGATGTGGACGGCTCATGTTGAACATTCTGAGCCTCGTCGGATTCAGATGTTGGCTGAGATATTAGATCAGTGATGAATACGGTTTGATCCGTTACCTGAGACAATCCGTCAGTGTCATACACTGGGCCTGTGTCACTTATGTGGAGTTCGTGCATGTTTGCCATCAACATAACTGATGTATTAGCCTGCAAGTCCTACATATCATCATCTGAGTCTGCATTTGCCATAAAACTCTGTTCTTTGTTTGTGAGGGTTCCACCAGCTTCATCCTTGAGAGCCAAAAGTAGAGCCTCTTTGTGATAAGCATTGCCTCTAGTCCTCGACTTTGGGCATGCATTAGCCAGGTGACCTTATAGCAACGAAGACCATTAATCCTATTCTGAGCATTACCCTGTTCAACCACTTGATCCCTTTGTTGTTGTGGAGCACCCATGTTATTCCTTCCCATTGGATTAAACCCTTGACCACCGCCCATCTGACGAACATTACCTCGATTCTGAACTTCAACACGTCTATTGTTAACAACAACCTGATTCCTTGTGTTGGATGAGGTACGAATGCGATTGTTGGATTTGTTTGAGTATCGGCCGAAGGCTCTAGCAATCATGACAAACCCTTGCTGCAATGCATCGAAAGCTTCTGTATCCTCATTAGATTCACTGTAAAGTGCTTGATCATTGTTGTTGTTGTATGGAACCAATTGAGTTTCTTGATATTGGTGCTGTGACGGATCATAAGGTGTTATCTTAGCAGATGGTTGAGCAGCGGGTTGTGGAGGATTTGTGAATACAGTTTGTAAGGTCAGGAATTGAGGATAACAAGCTTGAGCCCACAATGCTAATTGTTGATTATCCGGAAGTGAAGGTGAAACAGGTTGTCCACGGATAACCCTTTCTTTGTCTACTTCTTTTTTGTGGGGCTTCAAATAGTCGTACAACAATCCGTATGTAGCATGATGAAGATTCTTAGCTTGACGGATGAAAATGACATACTTTTCCCAATCAGGACCAAAACTACTCAGGAACTTAGTGTTGACTGCAATTCTTGGCATGATGATGTTGTGTTTGTCCAAGTCATTGATAATGTCTAAGAAGCGATGATGATATGACTCTAATGTCTCTCTGGGTTCAATCATGAAGTGTTCATAAGCCAAGTAGATTTTGGATTCCATGTCTTCTTGATTGAGTTCAGTGCCTTCCATGAGAAGATGAATATGTTCCCACATTGCTTTAACAGTCTTTTGAGCATCAACACTTCGAAGGATCGGATTGGGTAATCCCAAAAGGATGTATTGCATTGCTAGTTCATCGGCTTCAAAATGTAGAAGTTCATCAGCAGTGAGGTCATTAAGACTTGAAATGTTGGTGACATCACCTCTTGGTGGATTGGCATTTGGATCTTCGGGTGTAACGACAGTAGGCATCTGAAATGGACCTTCCATGATGACCTTCTTCAAGAACTTTCCATGTGGCTTCTTTAGATCACAGAACCTAAAGAACCTTATCACCCATTGATCATAGTTTCCAGGAGTGAGCATTGGAGGTCGATCAAGTGATCCAGCTTCATGTATGGATTGTTGGCTACTTAAAGCTTCACACATCTTTCCAAACCAAGACGGTTCCTTCATAGTATTCCTGGACGGATGTTGATTGTGAATGTTTGTGTAAGGTTGTACTTGAAGACTAGGGGGTGGTTGAATAATTCGTAGTTGAATTGCTCCTTGAGGAAATTGTTGTTGTTGTTGTTGTAGTTGTTGATAAAATTGTTGTTGTTGATTGAGTTGTTGTTGTTGTTGTTGTTGAGGATACACATGAGGGAAGTAGTTAGAGTATGGTGGTTGAGACATCTTGAAATTTGTGTTGTAAAATGGATCTTTGTAGTCGAGTGAAACTTTGTTGATGAAGAATCCTTAAGCGTAGAAATCAAGCTTAGGCAAAGAAAACCTTAGGCGTAAAATCACCAACTTACACGTAAGAAGTAATCTTACGCGTATGATTAGCTTACGCGTAGGGTTAAGGAACCTTAGCTTATGCGTAAAACAAAAGCTTGGTAGTAGAATGCTTAGGCATAAGATTTGCTTATGCGTAAGACAAGGCTTAGGCGTAAGTAAATGCTTATGCGTAAAGGATTCTACGCGTAAGTTATTGCTTAGGTGTAAAACTAGGGTTTTTACCCAAAAATCCTTTACACTTTACCAGTGTGAAAGATATCCAAAGTCGAAGTGTTTTCAGGCTTATCCAAGCAAGAAAACACTAAGTAAACCAATAACACTGAAGATCAAACCAAGGAAAGCTTATGCGTAGACTTTGATATCTTAAGCGTATAACTAGGGTTTAGTTACGCGTAGGATTTGCCAAAACTGAGATTTCTATCCAAAAATGTTTCTAAACCATATTTTTATGATGAAACAGCTTCAATATCATCAAAATAACACAAAAGTGTGAAACTTGATGATCCAAAACTCTTATACACCTTACGCGTAGAACTAGCCACACGAATAAAACCAAGCTAAAAAACAATGAAATACACGTAAAGTTTCAAACTTTTTGCCAAAAACTTCAACTTTATCATCAAATAACCTTTAAAGTACAAGAATCTTGGATTTGAAAGTGAAAAAATGAGTTTTTATGCGTATGAAAGTTTGAACACCGAATGTTACGCGTATCACAAAAGCTTCAAAAACAAAAAACTTTTCACCCAACTATTTGGAGATTGATACCACTGTTAGGTTCCTATTTATGTAACACAAGCATCAATATAAGAAGTGAGATAGGAGAAGTGATCGGTTGAACACGAGACACAATATGCGTAGGAGTATATGAAAGGATATGCGTAGATATTGAATACAAGTGAACAACCAACCATCTAAGGATGGTTTACATGAGGTATTTATAGGAAGGAACTAGGGCAACATGCAAGTTCCCTTCCTTTCCTTATTAGGCTTGGGCCAAGGCTTATGGGCCTTCTACATAAGCCTTAGCATAATAACAAACATAAAGGCCTAATTAAGCTAACTATTACATATTAATTACTAACACTTGTAGTCTAGTTTAGGAGTGATTCCAACAGAGAACATGAAATCGATGAATAAAAAATTGGGTTCTTATGTAAGTAATTGTGTTTGGTTGTGCATTGTACTACTTGAAATCGTTTTGCATTTCTAAATAGGTTTGACTTACCCAAGTCATACCACAAAGATAAGTTACAGTTTGTTGCCTTTCATAAATTTTGTTTGACTTGGCTAAGTCAAAATTCAAGATGTTACAATTTGAGGCATTGGGTGTGTTCAGTCCATTAGTCTAAAGCATTGTCAAAGCTTCTTTATAAGCTTCCACATTTCTTGTTGCCTTTCATAATTTTTTTTATTTGGGTAAGTCAAAATTCAAGATGTTACAATTTGAGACATTGGGTGTGTTCAGTCCCACTGTCAACACTAAACCAATTTCTTCCTAAACAATACACCATTGTCAATACATTGTTATGTAGTGCTAAAGCGTTTGCATTTTCAACACATATTTTTAAACCACTGCCTTTGCTTTTGCTGATACAAGGGGGTGTTTGGTTTTGCTGAAACAACTTTTGCTGATAAAAGGGGCTATTTGGTTTTGCTAATACAAGGGGATGTTTGGTGATACATTATGATTTAGTGCTAAAGCATTTTGCATTTTCAACACATATTTTTAAACCACTGCCTTTGCTTTTTGTAACATATTGGATTTCACAATCACACAAACAATCACAAGTATGGGCGAATATATGATTTTAGAGAGAGAAAGTGGGATATTCTAGTAAGAGAAACTCATGGAAGGTTAGATTCCAAATGAACATCCAACCCTCTCCCTTGTAGGGAGAGGGCTATTTATACAAAGAAGCACGCCCTCCTTCGGGCTGTGGATCAGGCATACAATGGTTAAAGACCCGTCCTTCCTCCACGGTGTTACACTAGACTAAGCTATGCTAATAACTAACTAACAAATATCGTACTACAAGATATATCTACGAACTAACTTAAGCTAGATTGTATGTTGGGGTGACCGATGCTTCACTATAGAATTTCAAATTCCTAACAATCTCCCCCTAAGGGAGGTCACCCCATGAATTACAATTTTGTGTCCTAGCATTCTATTTAAACATCAGTCTTGAGCTCGTAGACATTAATACATCAGAGTATTCAGGTTTTGTGTCTTTGTGGTGAATTCTTCAAAGTCCAACTACTTTGTAAATTAAGTGGAGGTTATAGAGCTGATCCACATCTTGATGACCTTTGAGCGTAATTTGAGATCATCAGCCACAGTAAATCTCTGGATCACCCTTTATTGTGTTGCCATCATGTGAATTTGTGACTAGTTGACCGACATGCTCACATTTTGGATCATGATATCTTCTCATCAGAGTTGCGGAAGCTTTCGTTGATTCAGAATATTTCCAGTAGCGTAGCAGAACCATGGTTTGCAAATATCAGAGCCAATTGATGAAGATATGCACTTATCATGATTTCTTTAAACGTGAATGTGATTGTGTGAGCATGCGGCTGTGGATTGACTCCTCAATTCTGATCAGCTGCAAACGTTGGGGTGTCCCTGCATACAATAGTTAGCAATAAAGCACGCGAAAGTATCTTTGATCACTTTCGTTGAATTGAGGTACACGGCCCACGGTTCCCCGTTGATCAGTACATGTACTACATGTGATCTGGTATAATTCCGAAGAATCTCCTTGACAGGGTTTCGCAGCTGTTCTAACCGTTCTCAAACTGGAACGTCTCAAAGAAGACAACACAGAGTGAGTGAACCAGCGAATTTGAGATTCACTGATTGATGAAAAGAGATTTGAAAAACAATCGAGTACTGTTCAATAAAGTGTTTTTGCAATACATCGAGGGTTTCTGAGAAAAATCAATTATCAATCATAAACACCTTTTATATTTGAAATATTAATACACAGTCGATGCGCTAAAGAAAAGAATTTTTAAGCACAACGATTGGTTTTTCAAAGGTATCCGTCAATCCAAAACCTGAACCAGGATTGATTCAAGAATTTGAATCGCCCCATTGTTTCTGTTCAGTTGTCACATGGTTGATCTATTGGATAGATCTCACATGCCACCTACCAAGAGCTTGTTTGATGTTGGCTCTAGAAGGATTTCCATCTTCATTGTGAATATGTTTGCATATCACTCAGATGTTCTGGCAATACCACAAGGATAATGCGTAGGACTCTAAAAATATATTCTCTCTTTTCACATTGTGTGAAATAGAGAGTCTTCATTGATTGTGTCCTTAATGAGATTTATTGATGATCTTGTGGCTCTAGACTCAATTGTGCACATTTGGTTCATATGTCGGAGACTAGGTGAGGGTCTCTTTCTTCAATATCAACCATCTCTAAGAGGAGGTCGATAGATAATGTAGGTTCCCCAGTGAGAATGAAACAAGTCCTTTTAAGAGGAACTTGAGTAGCTTGGGAAGATGTAGTGCAGTGCGTCGCTGGGTCCATGACGTCTTGTCTTCAATACCGGTGTTATCTTAGTAACAACCAGTAGCATATGTATTGAACCCGGTTTCTGCCCTAAGGTTGAATTATTGGAGGGCTATTTGTTTTCACCCTTTTCTCATTCAATTCTTTTTCATTCTTCAACCCCTTCAGTGCTTACCAAGACTTCATAACTAGAACCTTGTTGGGTTTAATCCAGTTCTAGCTCTATCTCAGTCCGCACTCTTCCCATATCTCACTTTTCTCCTATTTTCATCATACCTAAGGACTTCTACTCTAACTAGTGGATTGTCCCTGGGTAGATCCCTCCGGCTCTGGCGGGATCGTGTGAACGAATACCTAACCTAACCATCCTTATATCACCATACATAAAGTAAATTTGGTCGGTCTATTTGGTATTGTTCATCTGCCATTGGAACCAATTGAAAACCATTTGGAAAATCAATCAAGGTACTTGTGATACGCGATCAAAGCATTTTGTACCTCAATTGTTTTGATATTTCAGAAATGCTCCCCCTCAACATGTGCATATGATTTTATAAATTGTTTAGCACATGGAGGCAAGAGATCTTTTGAAATAAATTCTTGATCACAGTTTCCATGGAAAAAGCCATTTGATTTTCTTTGTAAATTCTCCCCCTCAATATGTGCATAGGATATTTGAAATCATTTTATCACATAGAGGTAAGAGTTCTTTTAGAAATACATCCACGATTTTCAAATATTTAGAAACCATTTAATACTCAATCAAGGTACATTATGTTAAAACATAGAAATCTTTGTACCTTGAAAGTTTATATTTGTTTTGAAATGCTCCCCCTTAATATATGATTCGAGATTCGAAAAGAGTTTAGCACATATTAGAGAGCATTATGCACTTTGAGACAAAAATTGGTCACCTTTTATCATCTTTCATATTTATATCAAATTTTCTCCCCCGATCAAAAATTTCAAATCCTTTGAGATTTTGGATCTCAAGTGATTTAAATATGTATGAAACAAAACTTTGTTGGAGAAAAATGTGTCTGGTTTTATATGATCTGAAGTGGACTACACTGAAGTTTCCTTTTTAGATAAAAGGGAAACGACAATACATAACCTATCACTACTACATACATTATAGTTGTTCATAGTACATACACCACATTTTACATATCAAAAATACAAAACATAAGCTACTTCCGGAAGATGTCTTCATTCAGTTCTTTGCAGTAGCTTGTAATGACCATCACGTATTCTCCCACCCACAAAGCTTTCAAGGCTGCGATAAATCTTTCTTGTCTTTAGTCTCCTTCCGATCGCAGCAATGAATTCTTCGCACCTCTTCAGATCTTGTTCCGACCATAATCTTGTCTTGTTCCACGGCTTCAGATCAAGCTTGATTTCCTTCACCCTCGAATTTAATTCTGCTTCCACCATCTTCAGAGTGCCATCACTGAACTTGAACAATTCACATAAGCGCATCAGCATTCTTGTCTCGAATCTGTCAGTAAAGATGACTGCTCTAGGAGTGTTAATCACTATGTAGTCGTGACGATATTCATGTCCTTTGGCGTCCCATTGAGGTCTTGTGAGATTGACCTGTGTCTGATAGCTTTCCACGCCAAGTTGAAAATCACCGACTCTTTGTCGAATGACCAAGCCCCTGATCCATAGATTGACAGCAGCAGAGAGAGCCTTCTTATCTCGAGTGGGTAGGTGTTCAAGATGTCCCTGGAGGTTCAGAAGGTAGAGATCTTCAAATTCGTTTGGCATCAAGTGTTTGAAGTCGTTCTCTTCAATAACATATTCTTTCAAATCAGCTCTTCGAAGAACAATCTTCTTCAAGTAATCATAGCCATAGATTGAGAAGATCTCTATGTTGACGACACTTAGGATACGAAGCTTGGATCGAACAGCTCTGCGACTCTTTTCAGCACTATGTCGGTCAATGTAAAATTTCTTCTTCTTGAACCACCAATGAGAAATGCCGTACGAGGCAGCAATGTCATAGACATGGTCCTTGTCCACCCAGAATTGATCAGGTACCCACTGCTCAAGACCTGGATCATTATAGGTTGCAGCTTTCATCTTGGAAATAGATAAGGGTGGTTGTCTTTCTGACGTACGAGCACATAGGTAATCCAGGTCATGATTAAAGAAGAAATCTGCTTGAATTGTCATGTGTCCAGGTTCACCACCGAGAGGAAGAGGCTTGTTCACATTGAAACGACAGATTTCATCACTGACTTGATCATTAAGCATCTTGTGACATTCTTCCATCTGGTATTGTAGTTGATTGGCATCTGAGTGAAAGACCTTGACGATTTCAAAAGCTGGTCCTTCAAGATCCTTTGGAGTGATGGACGAGATTCCCTTCTATTCACAAAATCACTTTATAAAGCTGCCCATATCTCCTGTGATGTGAAGAAGAGAATCTTCAGCTGGGGCTTCATAGTTGGCAGTTATTGTTGAAGCCCAGTTGTTGTCAGGGATCATTGTGTCAGACTCTGGAATGGACCGTGAGGGTTCTGGAGTTTGAGGTCTCTCTTTGGTGAGCCAGCTTTGAATTGTGTCGTTTGAAGGTGTAACTCTAGAGGTATTAGAGCGTTCACCTGACATGTATGCATCAAACCAATCATCTTCAGATGGCTTGGGGATATGTTTAGTGGATGCATCATCATCATCGGATTCTGACTCTGCCATGACATACGATTCTTTATGAAGCACCTGATCTTCTGGAATAGTAGAGAATGTGGGTGTGAACCTTGAATCAACGGTGGTCCAAGCTGCAGATTTCTTATGAGTTCCTTGATCACTGGATGAACTAGGTTGATTTGAAGGTTTTGGTGGTGATGATGGTGGTTGTGGTGGAGGTGTAGTGGTCGTTCCAGAAGATCCACCAGTACCAGAAGTACCAGCTCCACCAGTTGGAGGCGGTGGAGGAGGAGGAGGAGATTTGGGACCTTTATGTAAAGATTCCAACACTGAAGTCCTCCTTTTCCTTTTAGCCTCCCTTTCTCGAATATCCTCCAGAAACTGTAGATGATTATCGTGCTTAATCGATTCTTCAAGTGCATCATAAAGCTTCTTGTGAACTGCATCCTGATGCTCATTAGCTTCATACATCTTATCCGATAAAACAGCTCTCATATCAGCAATGGGCAGATCCTTGAATCGTTGAAGCAATGGAGCTTGCATTGCCCATTCTACAACATCTATTACCTCTCCCTCAATTGTGTCTGCGACTCCTTGATCGAAGTTGAGGTTCTCCAGCTTGTAAACACGACGCTCAAGGATGATGATAGATTTTGTCAATTGCCTCTCAAGAGCTTTAATTCGTTTCACAACTTTGTCGAGCAATTGATCTGATGTAAGAATTTGAGGTGGTGAAGCCGGTGGAGTGTCTGTGTCAGTTACTATAACCACTGGTTCCAGTGATAGATCTTTAGCAGGTTCGGGTGGTGGAAGTGCGGTTGTTTGAGCAGGTATTGGTGGTGGAAGTGCGGTTGCATGAGAAGGTGCTGACATAGGAGGAATGGTTGAAGTGTCTTGTTGTATGTCGACTGTAAACATGGACTTTGCTTCCTCTTTCTCATTACCTTGCTTATAAGACTCAGTGTCTGTGGGTTTGTCATTTATGAACTGATCACCGAAAGAGAAGTATGTATCTAGATTCTTCAATGAGGAAAGAGAATCAGTAGACATGTTCTGTTCCTCCATATGCCTGGTTTCATCAGATCTTGACTCAAGGTTCTCCTGTGAGTCTTTCTGCAACTCTTCATCATCATTCTGATCAGATTGGGTATCACTTGATGCAGGAGTTTCTTCTTGTGTTTCGGATACCTCCTTTTCCAATCCAGTTTGTTCTTGAGCTGAAGATGATTCAACACTTCTTTTCTTTAGCTCAAATTGGGTGGTAGTTCCAGATGGTGGAGAAGAGATGGTCAGAAGCATGTGCGCAGCTTGTTCAGCTTCCGCTCCAGCAATCCCTTTTCCTTTGTCTTGAGTGGAAGGAGATGTTTGTCGTGGCGCAGGCTCAGGTTCTCTTATCACAAATCCTCCTACTGGTGGTCTCATATTCTGGCTTTCTAGGCTTTGTTTAATTCCCAATTGCAACGCAGCCTCATCTTCATCAATCAAATTCATATCTCCCCTTGAAACCTCGGTTCCTTCAACGTTCCCCTTTCCTACATCTTTCTTCTTCCTTTTCTGCTTCTGTGCTGAAGTGTCAGTAGGTTGTGATTTGTCACGTCTCTTCTTGGGAAGGGCAGCATATGATGTCTTTGTACTGGAAGTAGACTTTGTAGCTTTGGGTTGTGATGGAATGGGAGAGTCATCAACATTGGATCTGGATGCCCTTTTCTTATATAATTTTAAGTGGTCAGTCTTCTTATTATCGTCAGTGAGAAGAACATCAGGAATTTGCAATCCAAAGATATCTTTATTGACACCTCTAGCAACATATTTGAGGTTACCCAGAACAAATTCATCATTAGCATTATGGAGGACTGATTCACTCCTAGGATTGAAGTTATGAGTCTGTTGCAAGTACTGAATGATAAGCTTCGAGAATCTTATGCTAGGAATAACAAGTTTGTGTACTTTCTTCCTTCCTTGGGCTTGATTCTGAAGATTGGTTCTGTCGGTGATGAAAGTGTGCATAGACAACGAGAATTTTTCCCAAATACGTTCCGAGACATTGATGTTCACCCCATTGATGAGACCCCATAGGATTTGCAGAATAGGTATCCTTACTTTATCGAACCCTGAGGTTTTGCCCGATAAGCATAAGTTGAGAATAGTTGTCATGGCTCTCCAAGGTTGATACATGTGTCCGGTGATGATATCTGAAGCCCTTGTTATGCCAACTTGATAACCCAAACCAATTAGAAAGACTATTAGCTCTTCCGCACTAGGTGGAGGGACATATTGTTTGGTAGGGTCACATGGTGTGATTCCTAGGGCCTTACTGAGAATGTCAGATGAGATTTCAAATTCCTTATCATCAAGCTTGTAGGAATAAGTGACAGTGATCTTGTCCCATGTGATGGTGTTCCAAAATTGTTGTAGGTAAATGGAAGGGATCGTGCATTGCTTGGTCATGGCACTAAAGAAGTTAGTGTTTTTAAGAATGTCAATAGCAACTTTGAAGATTGGATTTTGTTGCAATCTTTCCATGTCCACATAGCAGTTGCTTTTGCCTATCTCTACCCATTTATCTTCTGGAAGAATTTCGTTGTCTGTAAGAACTGTGGGTGGAGTAGAAGCAGCAAGATTTTCGGATGAGGTTGTGTTTGCCATTGAGATTCTGTAGAAACACACATACAACACCAGTGTTCGAGAGCGTGTTAGATTAGACATGGTTAGCTGAACAACTTTTAATGTAACCTCATGAACTAAGCACAACGAGTAGCAAACATGACTGATTACCCATAAACAGAATGACATGCTTAGAAAATAGATTAAGATGCTTTAGTAATTTTCAAAGTAACAAATCATTTTGACAAAGTTTTCAAGAGACAATTTGTTTTGAGCCAAAATAGTTAAAAACAAAATAACTATAATAGGTTTTCATGAGACAAGATGCAATAGTGGAAGTGTTATAACAAGTTGTTAAAACAAGTTGTCAAATCAAGTCGCTACAAGAGAAACCAGATACAAATTGCTTAAACAAAAATTGTTATAGTAAGTCGCTATGAGTGTTTTGTCAAGACAAGTCGCTACAGGAAAAACCTGAACCAAGTCGCTATCATGAAATTATTACAGCAAGTCGCTTTAAACAATTTGACAAAGCAAGTTGCTACAAAAATTAGTGACAAGTCGCCATTGTGAAAATGATATAGCAAGTCGCTAACTTGTCAAAACAAGTCGCTATAAAAAATACTTAACAAGTCGCTTTTATGAAATCGTTTAAGCAAGTCGCTAACTTGACAAGACAAGTCGCTATCAAAAATTATAAGGCCAAGTCGCTACAATTCGAATCATCTAGTTAAAAAGCAAGTCGCTAGCAAGAATGTATTAAGATATCACAACTCGCCACGAGGAATATGTGCACCGAGTCGCTACCAAGAACAATGTGCTATCTGGTAAGTCGCTACCAAGAACATAACAAGACATACGCAAATCACAACAGTCTAATCCACATATATAACCATTACAATGACACAAACAAATTGCTACAATGAGCCAATACAAACAACTACAAGCACAAGCATAACCATAACATCGCAACACAACACACTCAACCAAATAATACAATTATACGCGTAAAGGCCCATATAAACAAACAATTGCACCATCACAAATATCCAAGTGAACCCAAACTACACCTAATAATCTCAAGTGACCCCGTTAAACGAATACATTAACAAACCTAAACGAGGGAATCAATAGACGAGGCAAAAACCGCACGGTGGAATCTGTTAAGAGAACAGAGTTAGGGGAGGTATATAATCTACATGATTTGAAACAAAAACGTTGAAATAAACCTACCACAATCAAGTCGCTAGCCCAATGGTCACGAGAGAAAGATAATAAACACTTTTTGGGATTTTGAAAAGTTGTGGGTTGAGTTAAGTCGCTAAGGGGGATAGGTATAGATTTCAAGTTTTACAAGTTCACACATTCAGTCCGTGTACTTGTGCAGAAAAAGGCAACTCGCTAGTTAAGGTTAAGGACAAGTCGCTATCCCTTAGTAAAGCCAAGTCGCTATCCATGATTAAGGCAAGTCGCTATCCAAATTATCAACAAGTGTTATATTTGGAGACAAGTCGCTACCTATCTAAGTATCAGACATAAAATTTGTACAATTTACACTTTCAGTCCTTGTACTTATCAGATTGCTTGCAGATACAGTGAATAAGAAGCATTGATGTTGAGTAATATGACAAGTACCAAAAATGACAAAACATAGATAAGCAATCTAGCACAGTGGACATAACGAAACATGACTTAAACATGCAACAACACACATATCACACAATGATGCAGAGTGAAACAGAGATAACTTGAAGTATTCTCCCCCTCAATCAATGACACCAATCAACAGTGAACATTGATTGAATTTTAATCCCTCGTTATAAAACAAGAATATATCTTTTGTTCGAACTTCATCTATGGACCCGTGTAATTATTGAATGACATTTCTAGGACCGTAGATGTTATCGATAACAGAAGATACATCTTTTATCAGATTGTGGGTAAAGATTTAAAATAATAAAAATTTGATTTAAATAATTTTTTTTAATACAAGTGAAGGTAAATAAGTACACGGATTCGAGAGAACGAGTCCTGGTTCAAGTTGAACATGAGTCAAAGTACGAGGTTCATCAATTCTGACAAGCTACCATTCCTGAGTGAGCAATCTTCATTTCTGATGGAAACCAGGTCATGATGTTCATGATTGAGTTGAGCATTGTACCTGAAAAAGACTGAGGACACTTTGCACTAGAAGCACATGTAGTATTGCAAATAGATGATTTAGTGACATGAGTAACCTCACTATTGGATGTAGCACAGTTTGATCTAGGAGTGTCATTAATAGAAATCCCTTTAGGTTCAATATTCTTGAAGAGTTTTCCTGTGGGCATCCACTTAAGGCAAGATCTAGGTATGTAGGTCCGTTTGGATCCTGAAAACTTAAATAATCTACCAGTGGGAATCCATTTGAAACAACTGCTAGTAGATTTGGATGAAGCCACTTCCCTGTTTTGAATATTGGTCCTTTTGTAATTAGTTTGTTTCTTAGGGGATTGATCAGTCATTTGATGCTTCTTATAAGAACTAGATGAACTCCTAATATTCATGATCTTAGGGCTTCGAACATTAAGCTGGGGATTGTTATTCATCATATCGGACTGAATTAGTGAAGTGACTGGTTTTGTCAAAACTATATTCTCATCAACTTGGGAGGCAAGCTTAGATTTTGATGGTTTAAATCTTTCTGTTCTAAAAGCATTGGGCTGCCTAACTACAGTACGTTCTGAGTTGTTCAGTATAATTGGCTTTCCCAACGTTGATGGTTTTGCAAACTTAGTGTTCACCCTATTTCCAATAGATTTCCTAAGCTCATTTTTAAGGCAACAATGGTGAAGCTCTTATCCTGAATTTGGGCTTTGAGGGCATCAACGTCTGTCAACAAGGAGTTAGTTTGATCTATCAACTTGGAATTGTTCTCTAATAAGTTCTTTCTTAAGGACTCATTTTCCCTTAATAGGTTGGACACACACAGAGCCAATTCATCATTCCTAGATTTAAGCGTATCACGCACCTCATGGTTAGGATTGTTCATCCCTATATTACATTTCTTATGCAGATATGAGAGTTCAAATTTCAGATTGCATATGGTTGAATCTTTGTCATGAATCTGGGTTCTTAAGTGGTTAATTTCAAAAAATTCTCGAAATTCTGGGAATTCCGGATTTATGCAAGTTTTTGTATCAAGAAAACTTTCTTCTCTTTGTTGTATTGCAATTTCCAAGGAAATACAATGTTTTTCAAGAATTGAGTGTTTGTTTGAAAGTTCATCATAAACCCCTTTTTCAACCATGTCATTTGTTTTAAAGATTTTAGATTCAGGCTTAACCAAGAAACATTTATCAATATCATAATCAGAGTTAGAATCAAATTGATCAGGTACATTAGTAAATGCATTATGTTGATCAGTTAAGGGTACCTCATCACATGACACCGGTTCATTTGCAGGTATGGCATCTGTATTCACCTCATGCATAACAGGAGGTCCTGAAATGCAAGCTGTTTCAAGTTTTTCTGACTCTGAGCCTTTGTATTCAGTACAGTCGGTTTCATCATCCTTTGTTGTATCTGATATTCTGCATTCAGCATCATCCGTTCTTTCAACTGACCCTTTACCCGATTTATCACAACTTTCACTTAATTTTTTTTACACCCATTCAACACCATCAACTTATCATTCTCTTGAGCAGCTTCCTTAATCTACATTTCCACATTATCTATAAGTTGGATAAATGTGTTGATGAACTCATGAATTTCCATTCCAGTATGTTTCTTGAATGAAATTCCAGTCACGTGTTGATCAAAGTCTGCGGAATATTCCCCATTGATAAATGGCTGAAATTGGTTGTAGATTACTTGAAGTGCAGCATTAGAGTCATCCATTAATACCTTCTTTTTGGTAATTTGAAGCTTCAGTTGTTCTAAGTTCATCAACACATTTCTTGTCAATGTGGATAAGTCCTGACGGAAAAGAGCACTGCATGTTCGATCCCTAGTTGTGGATAATAGTTGTGTGAGGTACTGATGAAGTAGTTGAAAGGAGTCAATGTTGCATTCCATTTGCCTTGCATCATGTGTCATTAATAAGTGTGATTCATTGATATTTGACTCAGAATGTGAAGGGTTTTGATCATAATTTGCTGAATCAATCATGGTTAAACATTCTGAATAGCAGACAGTTTCTTTGTTTTGTAAGGTATCATAGAGTTCAAGTACTTTGGAGATTAAAGGGTGAGTGATGTATGTCATTGTGTTGATGGATATTAGGCACAGATAACTTGCATCAATTCACCAAATTGCTAAATACCTTGAAGACAAGTCGCTACTTACCCAAGTCGCTAGATACTCAAGTTGCTATAAACCTTAGAAACAAGTCGCTAAGACACCAAGTTGCTAAATACAAGTCGCTAAGGCACCAAGTCGCTAAGCAGACAAGTCGTTAAAGAACAACTCGCTAAGTATCAAGTCGCTAAGAACAACTCGCTAAGTATCAAGTCGCTAGAAATTATAGAGACAAGTCGCTACGCCAACCAAGTCGCTAGCCGGGGTGGAACCTCCACTACGTTGTATTGTTTGTCGGCTTGTCTCAATAGACAAGTCGCTAGGCTCAACTCGCTACTCCTCTAACTACAAGTCGTTGGAAATTAACAAATCAAGTCGCTACCAAGAAAACAACTCCGAGCCTCAAGTCGCTAGGTAGAAAACTTTAAAAACAACACTTTTCAATCCAAAACAAGCTCAACCACAGTGATTCAAGCTTTCCAAATTTAAACCCAAGCACTTACAATGATTCTAAACACAAAAGTACACTCAAAATTCAAACTTTAACACAAGTAATGATCCAAATGATGCAAAAACCACTAAACTTTTTCAATCCCAAAAACCATATAAAACCACTAGAAATCCAAGGATATGTAAGAGAGATGATCAAACCATGGCTCTGATACCAATTGTAATATATTAGATTTCACAATCACACAAACAATCACAAGTATGGGCGAATATATGATTTTCGAGAGAGAAAGTGGGATATTCTAGTAAGAGAAACTCATGGAAGGTTAGATTCCAAATGAACATCCAACCCTCTCCCTTGTAGGGAGAGGGCTATTTATACAAAGAAGCATGCCCTCCTTCGGGCTGTGGATCAGGCATACAATGGGTAAAGACCCGTCCTTCCTCCACGGTGTTACACTAGACTAAGCTATGCTAATAACTAACTAACAAATATCGTACTACAAGATATATCTACGAGCTAACTTAAGCTAGATTATATGTTGGGGTGACCGATGCTTCACTATAGAATTTCAAATTCCTAACACTTTTGCTGATACAAGGGGGTGTTTGGTTTTGTTGATTCAACTTTTGCTGATAAAAGGGGTTGTTTGGTTTTGCTGATACAAGGGGATGTTTGGTTTTGCTGATACTAATTAGACTAAAATACACCCAATATCACAATACAAGAACAGATTAAACACATAAAACTTAGATGATATTTTATCATTAATATAGTCGGTTACAAGATCAGAAACAACTACATCAAACCAAGACCAACAACTAAACAAAAGATCCAATTTACATACCTTTTTTACTAACCTATATTTCCAAAACTAGCACCCAAAAGACCCTATTTATCTACCCCCTTGAAATACCTAAAATTCAGGCATTATGCTCAGCCATTTTCTTGACAAAACCTTCGTTGAAACGAATAGCTTCATCAGTTTGACCAACAATCTGTATGAATTGAACAAGTTGGTGTGTGTGCCTCGCCTGGATTTTCCTCAGCGCATCCAAACAGTCAAGCGCTATTCCCCGAGGTCCCAGAGCTTCGTTATCTTCGATCAGCTCCCTACGCTTCATGATTCCCCTCTTCAGATGATCAATGCACTAAAGAACTAGCTTTTTCAAAAGCCCTTCTCGTGCAGCCTCTTCTTCAAACCATACAGCCATACGATCATTCAACTTGGATGAACCAGCAATCTCCATGAGTTCATTCAAAATCAGGAAATCTTCCATTGGAAATTGTTTGTGTGTGAAAAAAGTGGTGGATGGGTTTATCGGTTGGTGTGCACAAGTAAATAGCGTCTCCGGTAAGAGACGGTTAAGGGTCTAATAGTGACTTTTTTTTCACACTCGGTCCCTGAATTTTTCATTGTTGCCGTTGTCATACTTAAAACTCCCGCCCAATAATCACTTTTGTAAGATATTGGTTTTCACTTACACATCAAACCATAACACAAAGTGGGCGTATAAGTGGAATTCTAGAGAGAGAAAGTTAGAGGTTTAGGGAACTTAGTGAAAGTGAAAGATATTATTATGAGCTCCAACTCTCTACCTTGGGAGGTAGAGAGTATTTATAGTCTTACATAAAACACCACACAACGGGCTGTGGATCAGGCATACAGTGGGTAAAGACCCGTCCGTCCTCCACGGTGTTACTTAACTAAATACTACTTAACTTAAAATAACTACGACTACGAGCTTTCTAACGATTACATATACTTGAGGTGACCGACTCTTTAATGCCTGGAATTTCTAATTCCTAACAATCTCCCCCTAAGGGAGGTCACCTCAAACATATACTAAAATTACATTGAATACAAACAGATATGTCATTAACAATTGTTCTTGTATTCTTGATGTAGTACTTTGCTCCGAAGCTCGTAGTCATTGATTCTTCTCATTGCATGTTTGGTTACTCAAGGTGGAGGTCTTTTACGGATCCACGTGATAGTAAATTTGAGCCAGCTTTTGAGATCATCAGCTATGAAAAATCTCTGAGACATCCATTGTGGTGTTGGAATTTTGTGATGTTGTGACATTCGGACCGACATGCTCACATTCTGGATCATGATATCTTCTCATCAGAGTAGCGGAAGCTTTCGATAATTCATGATATTAGCAGCAGGGTAGCAGAAGCATGGAGTGAAAATATCAGAGTCATTGATGCACTAATCATGATTTCTTTTGAGATGAATGTGTTAAGTGAGCATGCGGCTATGGATTGACCGCTTCATTCTGATCAGCTACAAACGTCGGGTGTACCTGCATACAACAGTTAGCAATAAATCGAACGAAAGTGTCTTTGATCACTTTCGTTGAATTGAGGTACACGGCCCACGGTTCCCCGTTGATCAGTACAAGTACTGCCTGTGATCAGGTATAATTCCGAAGAATTTCCTTGACAGGGTTTCGCAGCTGCTCTAGCTGTTCTCAAACCGGAACATCTCAAAGAAGACAACACGGAGTGAGTGAACCAGCGAATTTAAGTCCACTGATTGATGAAAAGAGATTTGAAAAACAATCGTGTATTGCTCAATAGAAATTGTTTTTGCAATACAACGAAGGTTTTTAATGAACATCAATTATCAATCATAAAACACCTTTTGATTTGAAATATCCGTACACGGTCGATTTGCTAAAGAAAAGAGTTTTTAAGCACAAAGACCGGTTTTTCAAAGGTATCCGTCAATCCATAACCTAAACCAGGATTGATTCAAGAGATTGAATCGCCCCATTGTTTCTGTTCAGTTGTCACATGGTTGATCTATATAATAGATCTCACATGCCACCTACCAGGAGCTTGTTTGATGTTGGCTCCAGAAGGTTTTCCATCTTCACTGTGAATATGTTCACATATTACTCGGATGTTCTGGCAAAACCACAAGGATAATGCGTAGGACTCAAGATATAATCTCTCTTTCCACATTGTGTGAAACAGAGAGTCTTCATTGAAAGTGTCCTAATGAGATTTATTGATGATGTCGTGGCTCTAAACTCAATTTGTGCATTTTTGGATCCTGTGCCGGAGACTAGGGAGAGGGTCTCCTTCTTCAATATCAACAATCTCTAAGAGAAAGTCGATAGATAATGTCGGTTCCCCGTGAGAATGAAACAAGTCCTTTTAAGAGGAACTTGAGTGGTTTGGAAAGTTGAAGTGCAGTGCGTCACTGGGTCCATGACGTCTTGTCTTCAATACCGATGTTACCATCAGTAGCATATGAATTGAACCCGGTTTCTGCCCTAAGGTTGAATAAATGGAGGGCTATTTGTTTTCACCCTTTTCTCATTCAATTCTTTTTAATTCTTCAACCCCTTCAGTGCTTACCGAGACTTCATAGCTAGAACCTTGTTGGGTTTATTCCAGTACTAGCTCAGTCTCACTCCGCACTCTTCCCATATCTCATTTTTCTCCTTTTATCATCATACCTAAGAACTCTACACTAACTAGTGGATTGTCCCTGGGTAGATCCCTCCGGTTCTGGCAGATCATGGGAACCAATACCTAACCTTATCATTCTTATATCACCGTACATAAAGTAAAGTTGGTCGGTCTATTTGGAATTGTTCATCTGCCATTGGAACCAATTGAAAAACCATTTGAAAATCAATCCAGATACTTGTGATATATTGTCAAAACATTTTGTACCTGAATTATTTTTGATATTTTTAGAACGAGAACTCCCCCTCAACATGTGCATCAAATATTTGAAATCATTTTGCACATGGAGGTAAGAGAAAGAATTAACTTCTTTGATTACCATTTTCTAAAAGATATCAACATCACTTACCTAATCAAGACAAGTAGATAAAGCATTTTGGGGAAGGATGAGATTTTCATAATATTGCTCCCCCTCAATATGTGCCTCGAGATTTGAAAAGAGTTTTGCACATACTAGAGGGAACCTGCACATTGAGATAAGTGATCACGTTATACATCATAGGTTTAAGATAGATGCTCCCCCTCAACATGTGCATGGAAAATTTGAAATCGTTTGTCACATGTGGGAAGGAGAGCATGTTCATCCTTATAAAACCATTTCCCTTATTATCAGTTTAAATCCAATTTAAATCACACATTCTCCCCCGATCACAATTATCAAATCATTTGAGATTTGTGATCTCTTATAGATTTAAATTGATTTTGAAAGCTTTTAAGGAGAATTGTGACTTGATTATGAAAGCGTTTTAACTGATAAGGATCGGATTTAAAGACTTTAAACTCCATTGGTAAAACATGCATGAATATCTTTTGAAAACAATTTAATGCCAAATAACTTTTTAATTTAATTGAAATCATTCTCCCCCTCAATCAATGACATATGTTGTTGATTGAGAGATTGATATTTTCACAAATAAGTCCAGATGATTATCAAATATAGAGTCCGAGTTATTTTTCAAAACAATTTGTTTTCAGCAGATAACATGTTAATAGAATCAGAGCATGGAATTTAGAAAACGTGATAAAGTATGGCTCTGTTCTTTCTTTAAAAAGCGGGTTACTGCCTGAGATGACAATAAACCATTGTTTCTCTTTCTCTCAAAAAAATTTTTTTTTTTTTGATTTTTTTTTGACATTTTTTTTTTTTTTTTTTTAATAAAAATTCGAACAATATCTAAAGTCCCGTGTCATTCTTTGAATGACAGCACAAAAACCGTAGATATTATCGAACCGAGAAAAACATGACAAATAAACAATATTTTTTGAAGATTTTTTGAATTTTTCAAATTTTTATGTATTTTGAGAGTTTTATATTTTTATATTTGATTTTTTGTTTTTTTTTTGAATAGATATTTACAAGATATAGATGAAGGAAACCTTTTACTCATCGTCTTCCTCCTGAAGACGTTTGAGTGTTTCTGGTTGAAGGCTTTTCAAGCCAAGTCGTGGAAGAATAAACTCAAAACGTTCTCTTGGAAGAGCTTTGGTGAAGATGTCTGCTAACTGGTATTCAGACCTCACAAAATTGAGTTCCACCACACCTTTTTCCACTTGTTCCCTAATGAAATGATGTCGAATGTCGATATGCTTTGCTCTTGAGTGTTGAACGTTGTTGCATGAGAGAGCAATAGCACTTTTATTATCACAGTACAGAGGGATTTTGTTGAATTCAAAGCCATAGTCAGATAATTGAGATCTCATCCATAAGATTTGAGCACAACAAGATGACATGGCTATGTATTCAGCCTCTGTAGAGGAAACAGAAGTACTCATTTGCTTCTTTGAGGACCAGCTAACAAGCTTATCACCCAAAAACTGGGCACCTCCAGATGTACTTCGACGAGTATCTTGACACCCTGCATGATCAGCATCTGCATAGGCTGTTAGTGACATACCGGTGTCCTTCGGGTACCAAAGACCCATATTGATGGTTCCTTGGAGGTACCGAAAGACCCGTTTAACCGCTTCAAGGTGCTTTTTAGTAGGCTTAGCCTGGTATCTAGCACACATGCAAACAACGAACAAGATGTCTGGTCTACTAGCAGTGAGGTACATCAGGGATCCAATCATACTACGATATTTCGTTTGGTCAATCATGATCCCTGAGTGGTCCTCGTCTAGTTTGGTTCGATCAATCATGGGGGTGTCAACAGGGTCACTTGAATCAAATCCAAATTTCTTTAAGATCTCTGTTGCATATTTAGATTGATTTATGAAAATGCCTCCGGGACTTTGTGAAATTTGTAATCCCAAGAAAAATGACATTTGTCCCATCATTGACATTTGAAATTTTGAACTCATTTCATTTGAAAAACGATCACATTCCATTGGGTCTGTCGAGGCAAAAATAATATCATCAACATAAATTTGAACATGAATTAAATGTTTGCCTGACTTCCTGGTGAACAATGTTGGATCAACTGCTCCTTTGCTAAATCCGGTAGATAGAAGAAACTTTGACAGTGTATCATACCATGCCCTTGGAGCTTGCTTTAAACCGTAAAGAGCCTTCTTCAAACGATAAACGTGAGTAGGATGCTCTTGATTTACAAATCCTTCAGGTTGGCTGACGTAGACGACTTCTTTAAGGTCTCCATTCAGAAATGCCGTCTTCACATCCATCTGATAGACTACCATGTTCTTACTAGCAGCATTAGCCAAAAAGATTTTGATTGCCTCGATTCGAGCAACTGGAGCAAAAGATTCTTCAAAGTCAATACCCTCCTCTTGACGGTATCCTTTAGCAACTAATCGAGCCTTGTTCTTCAATACATCACCATGCTCATCAAGTTTCACTTTGAAGATCCATTTAAGAGCAATAATCATTGCACAGTCTAGAGCAGGTACTAACTCTCATACATCAAGTCGATCAAACTCATGAATTTCATCTTGCATGTCATTGAACCAGCTATCTTCATTCATGGCGGTTTTAACATCTTTTGGTTCGATCTTAGATAGTACGGAGTTGAAGAAACACCATAAGGCATCGGTTGCAAGTTGTTTTCGTGTTGATACAGGACGAGAGGGATTTCCAATGATGTTGTCCAATGGATGATCGTGAGTCCATTTTCTAAGGTGTTCATGTGGCAGTTGTTGAGGGACTGAGGTAGCAGAGTCGATGTCTCCTGAAGAAGATGGTTCTGATGATGATTCAGGAGCAAATATGTTTTCAAATGGAGCATCTTCAGGAGTAGCAAAGGGATTAACTTCATTATTGATTCCAGAAGCAGTTCAATGATGTACATTTGAAGAATGATGATTTGTTGATGAGACTGAAGGATCAGCAGCAGGTGCTTCTTGACTTAAAGATATTGAGACTGAGGGATTGACTTCATTCACAGGAATAAGAGCAGTCTCTGTTGTAGGAATCGACACCTCATTAGTACTTGGGTCATAAAGTTCATCAAACATCGGATCAAACAATTTCTTTAAATCATCTTCAGATGGAGGTACATATGGAGTTTCTTGAGAAGAGTTTGGAACAAGGGATGAACCAATGGGACTGTTTTGAATTGCGGGTCTTGAACTGGATTGTCCAGGAGCCATTTGACCGGTCAGCTCATCAAACGTAACGTGAATTGTTTCCATGATATTTTGGGTTCTTTTGTTGTAGATTCGGTATCCCTTTTTGTTTGGAGCATACCCTACAAATACTCCAATGTCTGCTTTAGCTCTAAGTTTGCCTAAGTCTTGTCCCTCATTAGTTGGATAACACAATGCACCAAACAGACGAAGGAAAGAGAGATTAGGTTTTCTGTTGTGGACAAGTTCATATGGAGTTTTTCTATGAAAAGTGTGAATCAGGGAACGATTTTGTGTGTAGCATGCAGTGGCAATAGCTTCAGCCCAGAGAAACATTGGAACCTTTGAGTAAATCAGCATTGTTCTAGCGGCTTCTACAAGAGTTCGATTTCGTCTTTCAACTACACCGTTCTGTTGAGGAGTTCGTGGAACACTTCTTTGATGGCTGATTACAACGCTTTCATAAAATTCACTGAGTTGTTTGTTGACAAACTCAGTTCCATTGTCTGTTCGGATTATTCTGACTGTTTTGTTAAGTCGAACCTGCAGCAGTTTGATGAGTTTGATGATGATATCAGGAGTTTCATCCTTTGTCCTTAAGAACTTGACCCAGGTGAATCTAGAGTAATCATCAACCACAACTAACACATATTTCTTCCCGAAGATATTCTGCACTCTCATTGGTCCACATAAATCCATATGAATTGTATGAAGAAATTTTGTGACAGAGTTAGTAGGTTTGGGTTTATGGGCATACTTCTTGCTTTTTCCCAATTGACATGCTGAACAAAGATGATCCTTTTCATACTTGAGTCTAAGTAAACCTACAACTAAGTCCTTTCTAATGAGATCATTGATGGTGCCGAAGTTCAAGTGATTGAGACGATGATGCCACAACCTTGACTTTGATTTAGAAGCCTTTGACAACAAGCAAATTGGAGAAGACTTTATCATATCTTCGATAGAGATGGTGTATAGATTTGAACCACGTGAATCTCTTAAAAGTTCCTTACCATCAAGTTCTCTAACGAAGCAGGTATGTTTTCTGAAGGCTACTTCTAGATCAGAATCGAAGAATTGACCAACAGAGAACAAGTTATGTCCAAGACCTTCTACATAGTAAACCCTGGAGATAACACTTTTGCCAACAACATAGTCTCCATAACCCATGATTGCACCGAAATGATAGTTCCCGAATCTAACTGTCCCGATGAATTTGCTCACGAAGTTCATGAGCCGCGACCGGTCGCCAGTCATATGCTTGGAACAGCCTGAGTCCAGGTACCACAGAACGATTTGAACGATCTGCAGTTGAACACAGACAAGAATGGATAACTGGATAATTGGGATCCCCATGCAAGAATGGGTTCCATTTGGTTAGTAACAATGGTTGGAACACCCACATCAGAAATAGAAGCATTCATATCAGAAATTAAGGCAATGGAATCATTGTGAATAGATACAGTACTAATGTCGGTATTATCCCTGTTCACAGTGTGCTCACTTCTTAAGGGAATAGTTCTACCAGTAGGCATCCATTTTCTAGTGGGCATTGTCTGATTAGTCTTATGACCAACAGGTAGCCAATAATAACCTATCTTACTAAATGTTCTTCCTGTGGGTTTCCACTGTTTTCTAACTTTCTTTCGTTTTTGCCTTTTAGCCTTCTTAGCATGAATTTTAGCATTAACAATATTAACTGGACAATTAACATCATTAGGCAAAACATTAACACCACATTCATGATTAGAAACAGAATTCAAGCAGACATCAATACAAGGTTTGCAAATAGTATCAGAATTCGAATTAATTACAGTACGCCTATGGCTAATACTAGAATCAACACGATTCATTTTATTCGGTTCAAACTTAAAGTTCCTAGATTGTTGTTCTACTCTTTTCCAGTGCACATTCTTAGCTTGTGAGGTCCTATCATTCCTTGTATTGTCTTGAGACTTTGACCTGCTCCCTTTAATGTCACTGATTACTCCTGTAGAGGGAATGGGAACATTAGTTGGTTTTACTACTCTTTGCATCACCTGTTTAGATGTGCTGGGATCTGAACTACATGCAGGCACACTAAGGTTCACTTTCTTAAAACTAGAAGTGCTGGAATTTGTACTCCTAGAAGGCACGCTTGAGTTCTCTTTCTTAGCATTGACAAATATGGAATCTGACCTACTTAAAGGTACACTAAGGTTCACATTCAAAACATTGGGCATCGAATGAATATCATACTTGGCATTAGGCATCGAACATGGAATCAAAGGATTAACTCTCTCACCTAAGGACTTTGGGCATATTGTGATCAAGCATTCTAGGATTTCTTGAGATCGTTTGGCATATAAGCATGCATGTCCGATTGCATTATCATGAGGTTTCTCTAACTTATCCTCTTCAACAATCTCACGTAGACATTCTAGGCAATCCTTAAGGGATGAGAAGTATGTTTGAACAGCAAGTTTGTTGTTCCTAAGATGAGGAGGGACATATTTCACAGACAAAGCATATTTATTACAGACATGTACCTTTGATACACCATTCTCCCCATTGGTCATTGGCATCTTCCCTTTTACCTGACTCTTTAGATTCTCAATTTCTTTTTGTAACAAGGCTACCGTTTCGTTATTTTTGTTACGAGTGACCTTTATAGATTCAAATAATTCATTGAAATGACGTTTAACCTTTTTATTTTCTTCAAGAAAAACCTCATTTTCCTTTTGTAAAGCATTTACTAAGTTTTGAAGATGAAAGTTTTGAGAATTCTGAGAATCTAAAGGAGGAGGCATTTGGGGACCAGTCACATTGTTCGTTTGACCCTTTAATTGAGAGATTTGGGATTTCAATTTTTTGATTGTGTTGCAATGAGCTTGAATCAGTTCATCACGTTTGTTAATTTGAAAAACTGCATCAAACTCTGGAGCATCCGAGGATGTCTTGATATTTGAAGTTTTGACATTTTCCTTAAGATGTTGATATTTTAGTTGTAAATTAAAATGCTCAACTTCTAGTTTAGAAAAATGTTTAACCAAATTGTCGTGATCATCCAGTTCAATCTTCTCATTTAGTTCAGAATTAGATTTTTCAAGCTCAATGACACGATCATGGGAGACTTTCAAAGCAACAGACAGTTCATGGAATCGAGAAGCAGTAATAGAACAGTTAGTAGCAGTGTAGAACACATCTTGAGCAATACATTCAGAAATCAGGTTCTCATTTAGTGTATGCAAGTTCTTCCTCTCAATCTCATTATATTTTAGTGCTCGCTCATAGTCACTAACCTCAACTATCATTGCATCAAATTCCTTTTCCATTCCCTTAATATCAGTATCTATCCCCTTTTTAAGACTCTCAAAGTGATCTTTTAGAAGTTTAAAGAAAGGCATGACCTCAGTTAAATAACATTCTTTCATTTGCTCAAAACCCCTTTCTCCTTCAGTTATACCAGTGGGTGTGATCCTTTTCTTGCAAGTTTTCTCAAAATCAACAAATAGTTGAAAGATAACATATTAGCTAATTAAGGTCTTGCTTTTAGTGGCAATTGTTCTAGGAACAAGATGCATTGGTGTATTAGGAGGATACACAGTCGCTCTAGGCATTTTCCAAAGGGGAGGGTTTGTTTCAACAATATTTTCTGCTTTCTGCTTATCTAAGTCCATTTTCCAGAACACTTGTTCGGGAGTCAACAATGTTTGAGGCTTAAACATGTTCAAGGAGATCCAATTCTCCTTTTTGTAGTCATGGGGAGTGATAATTACTTTCTTCTCTTTGCATTTAGGATCATTTAGTTTCTTATTCATTTTCTCCCTAGTGATTTCATCTAATTTCTTATCTTCCTCTGTGCACTCAAAGCAACTAGGTTTCTGTCTAGGTTTAAGAATCTCATTGCCATCATAGATCACACTTTGAGCTGCTTTTGCTATCTTCCCGTACTCAGGGTTGGGTTTATCTATAATGGGAACACTATGCTTATCGCTTAGAACTCTATGCTTAGTGATCATGTGAGCAGTCTGAATGGTGTTCCCTTGTATGTACAACTTGTTTTCAAGTTTGTTTTTCAAAGTTTTCAGATTAGAAAAATCTTTCAAGAGTTTTGATTCCTTTGCATTAAATTCTTGCTTAAGCATTTTCACATTTTCTTGAAGTTCTTGTTTTTGCTTAGCAGTTTTAGAAAGCTTTTCTTGCAAGGAATTTAACTCTTGTTTCAATACTTCTTCTCGAAAATTACTTTTTCTAATGATTGTACGCACTTGGTCGTCCATTTCCTGCTCACGAGTGGTCAACTCAAATTTTGCACGTTGTTCATAAATAGCAACACGTTCTTTATAGGCATTTAGTTCAGAAATTACAGAATCATCAGGGGCACATGCAGTGTATTCATCAAAGACATAGTCATTGTTGACTGCAGAAGATGCATCACTTGGTACAACTTCACTTTCACTTTGTTTCACATATTGATCATATGGGACAACATTGATATTACCCATATTTTCAATATTTGATTCAATAGTTTCAGTTGATAGTACTTTGTCATGCATCTTTTGCACATCAGAATCATCGTATAGTTTTAGTACCTCTGAGATGAGTTTGTCTTTGGATGGGCCAGCTTGTGGTGAAGAAGAGACCTTGGGAGAGACCATTGGAGAAATGCTAGCCATAAAAATTGTGTGTGCGGTAGGTCCATCATCCACATCAGAGTCGTATGCATCACAATCAACGACTTGAAAGGCATTCTGATGATTGTGACCTATCTCCTGAATAGGCTGCTCATCCACATCTGCATCATAGGTCTTGGCATTGCCCTCAGCAAGAAACAACAATTCCTCTTCATCCAAAGCAGCACCATTATCCTGAGCTTGTACAAGCAGCATCTTATCTCTGAAGTAATCAGCATTCTCTGGACGTTTTGGAGATGTGCAGTTCCTTGCAATGTGTCCCTCACCACCACAGTTATAACATTTGATCGGCTTAGCTTGACCTTGATTACCATTCCTTCCTCGATTCTGATTACCAACATAACCTCTACCAGCTCCACCTCTTCCCTGATCATACTGTCTTTCCTGAACTGGTTGCACCACGATCCTCCCATCTTTAACAGTAGCTTGATTGTGTGGGTTAGATGCTGTTATGAGGTTGTTGTTGGTTTGTGGGAGAGAATTCATGTTTTGACTAATCAGAAGAGCTAGTTGATTAATGATGTTACCCACGTGTGCATCAGCATCAGCTTGTTTGAACATAGGATCAGGAATGAGTTTGTGATTACCATTACCCATGGGTATGACTTGTGAGGCTTTGGTTGTGATTCCGATGTTTGAGTAGAAGGCAGTTGAGTCATTAGATGAGCTTGTTTCTCCCTCGTTGGTTTTGAACTGATTAAGAATCATTTTTTCAAACATAGCATGTCTCTCATTCTGAAGGAGGAAGGCATAGAGTTGCTCATAGTTTGTATTCTTCAATCCTTTAGTGAGCTTCACAGAGGTGACAAACTTGTGCCATTCGGGATTCATGTTGTTCACAAATTTTGAGTTCAGCTGAATGTTAGGCATAGTCATTCTGATGTTCCTCATATCATTCACCAACTTATGAAATCTCACATAGTACTCATAGACACTCTCATCTGGTTTCATCTTGAAGTGTTCAAATTTGTCATAGAGTTGTGACTCTCTGTCTTCCATAGTTAATTCAGAACCTGAGAGAAGCATCTTGACATTATCCCATACTGCCTTTGCTTCGGTGTTGTGATTGATCAGCTTGTAGATGTCTTTAGGAAGACCTTGAAGAACAATGTTAGAAGCCCTGATATCAGCATCGAATCTCTTTTTCTCCTTATCATCAAGCTCATCATACATCTTTGGTCTGTCCATTCCGTAAATCAGAGTTCCATATTCAGCATTATCAAGTACATCTCTAGTCGTCTCAACTTGATACGGTCCTTCATCAATGGATTGAGAATGTTGACACCATTTTCCTTTCCAAGACAGTACAATCTGATTCGTTGAGCCCAAGAATCGTAGTCAGTTCTGTCAAGCATGGGTGGACGAGTATCTGAACCAGCTGCTTGAACATCCTCGGCAACAATGGAGATGATTGTAGAAACGTTGGTAGACATGATGACAAATTAAACGGGATTTTATAACTCTATGATTAAACCGGGAAATAGATTCTTTCACGGGATTTTACTAAATCAAGAGAAAACCGTAAAGAAATCACCCAAGTCGCTAGAAAATTATGCACCAAGTCGCTATCTTCTAATTCGCTATTCCACCAAGTCGCTAAAGTCCCAAGTCGCTAAACAAAGGACAAGTCGTTAAATAGCAACTCGCTAAGCCTCTAGTCGCTAGCAAAATTTTGGCAGCAATTCGCTAAGATACAAGTCGCTAAGGAATCAAGTCGCTAAATAGCAACTCGCTACTTACCAAGTCGCTAACACCAAGTCGCTAACACCAAGTCGCTAACACCAAGTCGCTACCCGTAGTGGAGCATCCACTACTTGTACTGTTAGTCGCTAGGCCTAAGTCGCTAACTCCACTAACTGTAACTCGCTACAAAAATGTAAAGCAAGTCGCTAGCAAGAAAGAAATCCGTAGGTCAAGTCGCTAGCAAGAAAACATCACAAACATCACTTTTCAATCCAAAAACAACCCAACCAAGATGATTCAAGCTTACCAAATGAAAACCTAAATACTTGTGATGATTCTAAACATAAAAGTACTAACAAAATCCAAGCTTTAACACAAGAAATCAACCAAATGATGCACAAATCACTAAACTTTTTCAAACTCAAAAACCACCTAAAAACCACTAGAAATCCAAAGATGTGCAAGATATGAACTAACCATGGCTCTTGATACCAATTATAAGATATTGGTTTTCACTTACACATCAAACCATAACACAAAGTGGGCGTATAAGTGGAATTCTAGAGAGAGAAAGTTAGAGGTTTAGGGAACTTAGTGAGAGAAAGTGAAAGATATTATTATGAGCTCCAACTCTCTACCTTGGGAGGTAGGGAGTATTTATAGTCTTACATAAAACGCCACACAACGGGCTGTGGATCAGGCATACAGTGGGTAAAGACCCGTCCGTCCTCCACGGTGTTACTTAACTAAATACTACTTAACTTAAAATAACTACGACTACGAGCTTTCTAACGATTACATATACTTGAGGTGACCGACTCTTTAATTCCTGGAATTTCTAATTCCTAACAACTTTAGAATACACAATTGGTCCCTCAAGTTGCCAAGTTACGTATACTACAACTTAGTTGAAGATTAAACAACACAAAACCATTACAAGTTTGTCTTTGTTAAGTCAAACTTCTAAAACATATCAATAAACTCCAAAAAACATATATAGAGTAATGGTTTTGCATTTTTGACTTTACAAAGTCAAATATTGAGTAATAGTTTTGCAATTTTGACTTTACAAAGACAAAATGCAAATACTACGTACAAAATAGCCATTCACCATAAACTACAACCACATACAATACGCACAAACAACAACATATGAACAAGCTAATTTTAAGCAAACCATATAAAAAAATACTGTACCAAAATACAAAAAATATTTTGCAACATGAATTGTCATAGGGTATTCAACCCATACATAAACTACAACCACTCAAATAAATCTATTACGGCTGCGGGGGAAGCTCTGTGGAGTTTCAACAGCTTCCTAGCCAACTCCCAGTTCTTCCTGATATTTTCATTCCCATCATGACTCCTATCGCTGAGCCTGATATTGATTGTCTTTAGCGACCGGGAACACGCAAGTATAAGCTTTATTAAAGTTAATTCATGCTCTGTTCTAGGAAAAGCTCGAAACACCACAGTCTGTAGCTGGCCATGGTTGAATGTGTTTCTGTCTACAACATTGGATATTTTTTCCAAAGGTAGAACACTAAGCGTGTTTGCAGCCTGAAAAATCAAATAGTGTTGAGATACACAAACATGGCAATTTAGGAATTTTTATTTGATACATATGCATTACATCATTACACTTACTCTGGTATCCAACATTTTCAAATTTGGAGATCCACGAATCATTTCAATGATGAACGATACCATAACACTATTCCCAAAATCAACATCGGACAGCTTAACGTTAATCAGGGATACAAAGGGTACATTCATCCTAGAATTAGCTTCATGTATCAACTACAACAAGTTTTAAAGATTAAATTACATTACCGTTACACATTTCTTTAACATTGTAAAATTATAAGTGTAAAACTCAAATTGTTCTTACCGTGCAATCACCAAAATCCAATGTAAGGGTCTCAAGATTTTGAAGTTTTTTCAGGTGAAAGATATCGGATGTTGTGATTGTCGTCACAACATTATAAAGACCGAATCTCAAATCTAACTTCTTCAAATTCCTAACTTTTGCAATATCCCATAGTCTCATCTCGTTTGTACTAGGACGATTCATTTTAAGAGACTCAAGTGAGGGACAACCAGAAATAAAGTCCTAAACTGTACCGCTTAGAAAATTGACATGAATCAATTCTAAGCTCAGTAGATTTGGAAAGCCATGAAAATATTCCAAAGTAGCCATAGCACAAACATGAAGTACCAGATGTTTCAACTCGCTACGAGAGTAAAGTTGGGTTGGGAACGTAACTCGATCACCATACCAGTTTGTAATAATCAGCTCCCAAATTCCATGCCCAACAAAAAACAAGAGCCAATCACGAATCTCTTCATAATGAAAGTCGTCTCTTCCAAGCATTGATCTTGGCTCTACAGCGAAGACAAACTTTCTTATTGGACCCATAAGCCAATTTAAGAGTCTAGTAACAAGCCTCCCATCAAACTCATATGTAAATAATAAAAGAAATCTTCATCAACTATGACATCGGTGAGCAAAATCCACTTAGACCTCCAGTTTCACGCTAAACTAGAGGTTCTCACCGCTTCTAACAAAGGCAACCGATTCAAAATGTTAGTGATCACTACATTTGGCATGTTGCTAATACGATCGAACGACATGGTTTTGTTGGAAGTTGGGTTGGTCTTTTGAGTTCTGGAAATGAGGATTTAGATTCGTATTTCGATTTTCAGTTTATCGTTTCTGGATAATGGTGTATTATGATTGGTAAAGTTATTTGTTGGGTGGGTGTATTGGTTCGCGCGAAATTAAATGCTAGCGTATCAGGGAAGAAACGGCTAGTAGGCATAATCACAATTGGTCCCTAGGTTGAAGATTGGGTCAAAATTATGAATAGTCGATTATACCCTCGAATTAAAGCCAGAAAATTAAAGTTGACTATGGCAATCCTGGTCAAGGGACGAGTTTGGCATATAAAGCCCAAGTTTTGGACCTCTGGCGATGATAACGCCCAACTTTGTCCCATCGCGAAGCGTATGACCAAGTTTAGGGACCAACGGTGTATTTTAGTCTTTTTTTATGATGTATGTATTATTTTGTGAGTGTTTAATAGTGTACGTATGATTTATGACATGAAAATAAGCTCAAACAAGCCCTATGTATAGTTTACAAAGTTGAAATTTAGAACAGCTCCAAAGAACGACCTAACTAGACAAATCAGTGAACTTTGAACTTTAGGTAATAAGATAAGATTGTAGAGCTATGTCTTATGGTCGTTTCACCGGGTGGCGCACTCCGTAACTACTCCGAATGATTAAATTAGAGCCAAAATGGTAAACTATGTTGAAAACTGTACATTGAACTTAGTTAGCTATAATCTCTTAAATTTGCATAGAACCTTCTGCTACACAAAGAATAAAGTTGTAGCTAACACTTTAATCTAATCATTGCCGCGAGACCCGCGCCAAATGAAGTTGTAGAACTCAACTTATCGCCGTTTTGGCGGGACTATAGTATGCTGTCCAAAAATCTGCATTGACTTATAAGTATATACTAGTAATTTGACATAAGTTATGAAATAATTAAGACCATGAGACCTATAGAAATGGTAAATACATTCCAATACTTTTTCGAGGATATAAAAAATAATTCATAACAATTTACGGTTTATAAATAACGTGGACATTAAGACGGGATAAATAGGTTTATAAAAACTTAACGATAACGATTAGTATATTTGACTCTTTTAAACCGAATTGGTAGGACCAACTATTAGAAAAACGACTCATTTACCTTTCTATTAAATTAAATAAGACTTTGTCGTAATGATTTACGGAATAGGTGAGTCATTAAAATTGACATCAACCCGACCCTAGGATAACTTATCAATAGGGATTGTTATTGAAAAAAATCGAACTTTCACATTTTTGTAAACTTACAAAAATGTGTACAATGTCAAAAATTATATAATTACTTTTATAAAACTCGTTTCATATAATCTCGTTATATATAAATATCAAAGACGCGACTATTATATTTTTAGGTTGTTGTTAAAGCTCGCGACTTCTCGATATACACTTTATATCGTCGAAACCTATTGCTTATCTATACGGTGAGTTCATAGCCCTAATTTTTTATTTAATTGTTTTTATAAACTCTTTGGGGGAGATACATGCTAAATGTTTTACCATAGACAATTATTTGCAGATTACATGCTTTCGTGAATGTATTATTGCTAGTGCCTTGCAAAAAAAAAATACTTCCTAAAAAAGTACTCGTAATAAAAAGCATGACGTGAAGATGACATTAAGAAAAAGTAAAAAAATAAAAAACCTCGATGTTCTTCTTAAATCATAAATAATCTAAATAAATGCTAAAAATAAAAAGCATACGATCATGTCAAACAGCTGAAAATATCGTGTTCACGTGACAACCGAAAAGAGAATGCGTCAGCTAAGACATAAGAGTTTGAACCCAAACGCATGCCCAACCCCCCTAATTTTTTATTAGGACCCCCTTTAGATTTTTTGTTTTTTTTTTATTTTTTTTAGAGTAAACTACACCGTTCGTCCTTGTGGTACACGTTGACCATCAAGTTTCGTCCCTTGACCAAAAAAATTGCATCGTTGGTCCTTAACTCCGAATCGTTAGTCATCGTTGGTCCCTCACACTAACTGGTTGGACTAACGGGCGTTAAGCCTTGTTAAGTGGAGGGTATTTATGTCTTTTCACACAAAAAAAAAAAAAAAAAAAAAAAAAAAAAAAAAAAGACTTAGCAAGAAGTTAGATAAACAAGTTACTGGGTTGAGAAATGCTTTTCTGGTCAAGAGTTATGCACGAGTGTGTCTGGTGTTGTAGTTTTAACCCATTTTATACATGAATATGTTGCTTTAGGTTGGATTTTATATAAATCAAATGTGTAAAATAGAGAAATGGCTTAAATGGAAATGAGTAAAATGGGCTCAGGCTGCGAAGCGCTAAGAGCCAGATAAATGATTAAGTGTTATGCATTTTCAGTCTTAACTCTTTAACTTCTCATTATTTTGAAGTTTGGTTTCCTTTTATCCAGATTTCATACGATTTGCTTTTAGTTTCTCATTGTTTGTCTCTCCCTCTCTTCTATCCCTAGCCGCCGCCGGTCATATCCACCCACCGCCGCCTCACCAAAACAATCCCCTCCTCCTCCTCTTCCCGATCTCCTACAACACGCGCCCCCTCCTTCACCCGTTCATACCACCTCTACAGCACCACTTCACCTCTTCACCACCATCTATAGCACCACTTCACCACCTTCTTAGGAGATCGAGTAGAAGAAGAGGTAGGGACGAGTTTCTTGTTACTCGTGTTTCCGAGTCACGAGTTGACTGTCTTTTGGTTCTAGTTGCTGTTGGGTGTTTAGTGTTGCTATAGCAAAAATATCCATTTTGATTTTGACTCTTACCAAACCTACCAGACTCACCCATTTGTCACCTCTGATTTTGATCCTAAATGATCAGAAATTATGAATCAAAATCACTTTTGCCGTGACTGGGGCTTTAGGTTGCATTGATTAGTTTAAACACACATCTAAACGCCCCTTATACAAAGCCCATCAAGAATCTTTGCTTTTAGATGTTTTTTTGTTTTATGCAGCGACTTCTTTTGAGAACAACAAATCCCATTAATAATTTTGAAGAGTAAATAAGTTGAGATAACTAACCAGGGTGTGAAGAGTAAATAAGTTGAGATAATAATTTTGATTTTGATTTTGATTTGCAAGTTTGGGATTATTTCTAGAGAGAGAGAGAGAGGCAGAAATGGAGGAGAGAGAGGCAGAAATGTTGGTGTGGGTGGTGTGGGTGGAAAAAGACATAAATACCCTCCACTTAACAAGGCTTAACGCCCGTTAGTCCAACCAGTTAGTGTGAGGGACCAACGATGACTAACGATTCGGAGTTAAGGACCAACGATGCAATTTTTTTGGTCAAGGGACGAAACTTGATGGTCAACGTATACCACAAGGACGAACGGTGTAGTTTACTCTTTTTTTTATTTTTTTTTTATTTTTATAATTTTGTTTATATCAAAAAGCTATAAACCTGAAAATGCGGAACTGTAAATATAAAGTTTAATAAGCCAAACGCTTAAAACTGTCAGAAATACGGAACAGAAACTGACAAAAAACTGTGTTATACTGAAAAAAAGGGGGGACAAAAAGAATATTCGATATGATTTGACATCATAGGGAGGGTTCAATAGTAGGACCCTTGATAAATTCGTGTCCACAAAAGTCGAGAGAATCTTATATATTTTGAAGTCAGGTGGCCCTTTAATATAGGTTGAAGGGTTCAATTTCGACATGGTCCATAATATCGCATAGGGAAAAAAAATCTGTTTCTGCAATTACTGGATGCTATATGTACAACCTTGTAACATACTATATTATTCTACACAAGATATATAATTTTGCATCTTATTCAGTAAAAACGATTATATCCCAACTAGAACACTTTTGTTAATAATATGCCGAAGTATAATATAAACTATAACCAGAGAATGAAAAGTATACATCGTATGAGACATAAATCATCAGACCAACAACCTTAGCAATTTTATTGATTATACGTACTTTATTACAGTAATAATAAACGAAGATTAAAAATACATCCATGTAGAAACTCAGTATTGCCACAAAAAAGCACCCATGGCAAACTTCCTCTTTTGATTTACGTCTCCAGAGATAGGTAGACTGTAAGATTTAAGCAAGCAATCAAGCTTCCACTCGGGCATGGTCTCGTACTCTACCCGCGTATATCTTGGGTAGTGCAATGGCATCTCAAAAAACTCCTTAGCCGGCATTGGGCGTGCTGGTGTCTCCATTCGTTTGCTAGTGTTTCTGTGTTTTTTCTTTGTACTAACGAGAGTTGAGAACCTTTATTTATAGACTTGAATAACAAGAAAACAATGGACGATGATTTGTGAGAGAATATTTGGTTTATTATTTTTGGTTAAAGTTGACAAGAAGCATTGTTTCCATATATATATAATCGTTAGTAATAGTATTAGTTATAATCGAAGGGGTATTATGTAACTTAGCTAATTGTAATTAGGAAAGAACTAGCTAGGTAGCTTGGAAAATACGTAAACTTGATAAGGAAAGAAATTTACTTGATTTAGAGGGAATCTAGGTTTCATAGTCGGTTCCAACTTTGATTATTGAGGTAAAATTCCAACAGGTATTATATTGATCATACGAGAATTGTTATGTTTTAAATTTGTGTTACTACTTGTATTAGTTCCATGGACCATGATCAAAGATATATGTATGCAGTAATAAAATTTAGATGTATGCACTTTGGGCGATAATAAATATGAGAGTGTAATGTAACTAAACTTTTAATTAAGGGTAGAACCATTTTAAAACACGTAATTTGTGTAATCTTGTTATGTTGCTTCTTTAGTAAGTGGTAGCATATAATGATCTTCATTAAACTCAGTTTTCTTAATGGTACATTTTAGTAACTATCTAGCCCAAATAAATGGGAGAAATAATTACATGTTTGGTCCCTATGGTTTACCCCGAATAACATGTTTAATCCCTAAGTCGTTTTAATTACATCACACGTATCTATTTTTGAAACCTGTTGCCCATTTAGTCCCTATTTTAAAAAATAGGGATCATCTGTGTAATTATTTTTCTTACACGGATAGTCCATATTTTCTATGATAGGGACTAAATGTGCAACATGTTTCAAAAATAGGTATGTGTGGTGTAATTAAAATGACTTAAGGACTAAACTTGTTATTTGGGGTAAACCATAGGGACCAAACATGTAATTTTGTCTAAATGGGAGGTCTTTGTTTGCCTTTTCTTTGAGACTAGAAGGGTACCCGCGCAATGTGGCAGCGAGTACTCTTTGACTAAATTTAATAGCGAACAAATGTTTTTCATTTACATGTTTTTTTAACAACAACTTTATGTATTTTAATTTCCGGTGAGCTACGTATTTTAAGTTATCACACTCGGCCGTATTGCTGATGTTTTATATGTGTGTGAGAGATATATGAAATGGTTTGTGTGTATTTATATAGTAGATGCGGTTATATGTTTTTAATAATTATTGTTGATGATAATGATTTTTGGCGGTTACACGTTTTAATAATGGACTTTGAAAACTGTAATTAATTTAATGGGATGTATTGACTTATAAGCATTCCTTTTATAGTAAGTGTGCATGTTTATTTTTTTAAGACTTCCTTTTTAGGAATGACCTAAATGCATTATAATAGAGTTAAGATGATAAGTAATTCATTTAAATCGATCGCATTGATTGATACTTGGAATAAGTATCCATGAATATCTTGAAATAAGTCACCTTGTAAGTAACAAGGGTGATTAGTTAGGACTCTAACTGTATGATCCTTAGATTGGATGCACTAGGGGTGACCCCTCACCTTTTTCCTTGATTTTCACGCGTCACACCCATTGCATGGGTCTCAGCTCATACGCCAGGAAGGAAGAAAAAGAAAAAAAGAAAGGTGAGCAGGGTGACCTCTCGTGTACCGTGCATATGTGGCCCCCATAGGTGTTTTAACTATTACTTATTTGATTTGTGAGTGTTCGGCGTATGTTCGTATTAAGTGGGTGTTTTAAATGAAGGGTGAAGGAGTTGTGACCAATGCCCCTGAAAAGTGAAGAGAGTGGTGATGTGTTGAATGCTGATATCGCGTTGAGGTGGAATGTGAGGGACTGGTGGCCCTTGCACCTAGTCTTAGATTGCTCGAAATTGCATCAAAGCTCACGAGTGAACTGCTTAGATGGAATCACCACTCATTAGTAACAACACCAATCAATATCTCCTTCACGTGTGGGCATCAAATTTTCAGAGGCTAACGGTGAGCTGTAGCATTGGTGAGAGGATTTGTATGTATTTGTTAATGTGAGGTATAGGTAAATAGTGATAAAGAAGTGATTGTCATGAAGTTTGATTGATGAATGCGTGAAATGCAAGAGAGATGATTCGCCGTTGAGCTAAAAATTGTAAAACGGAGAGTATTGATTAACTGAATTGATTGAATAATGAGAGAATACAAATGATTTAATATTTATAGCCTAAAACTTGGGCTTATATCAATCATAATCTAATACAATTATTAATATAATTTTTACTCTAATACAAATCCAGTAACATCCTCCAGCAGCTCCTTGAATAACAAATTACAAAAAAAGAAGAAAAAAAGCCACTCCAAGCCAAAACTTTAATTTGGTTTTTAACATGACTCATTGCAATCTGATCATCATTCTTTAGGTGTCAGATAAAAATATGGGTTGTGTTATACAAACCCCCCTATGGGTCAACCGTACAAACCGAGAAACACATAGTACAACACGGTGATGCACACAATACAATCTTCCAATGCGTGCAATGATTGGAAAGCCCCCTATAGGGGGTCCGCATAAACTGCCCCTAAAATAATAATTACATAACTAATGAATGGTTGGTTATACCTGATTGGTAATTCACCGACCAAGTTGGAGCAGGAGTAGAACGAACACTCAAACTGTCTCGAAACTCAGTAAACAAAATAGTACTTTTAGAAAAACCTATATATTCATCAATGATATGTTTTAGTACATCAAAATACTCATTTTATCTTGAAACTCAACAAACAAAAAAATGCATTACTTGTAGATTCACTAATGATATGCTTTAGAACATAAATTTTTTCACAATGATTCTTAAAAAAGTAACACTATGCGGCATATTAAAGAAGTAACACCAATAGTCGAGCTTTAGTCGACTTTAGGTGTACTTTAGATAAAGATTGGCCAAGCATTAGTCGACTTTAGGTGTAAAGAAAAAAAAACGTAAAGAATTAAAGAAGTAAAATAAACAAAAACAACCGCACTTAGTTCTTTCTTAAAGTATACCAAATTCAATTGAATTTTCAGTCAAAACCCAAAATGAAAACAAACAGTTTTTTAAACCAAACACGATCAAAGAAACTTTTTTTTTTTTTTTTTTTTTTTTTTATAAATTGTAAGACGTGAAGACTAGTCTGACTTTTATGAAAGGGAAAATGGTCTAAAAAGACATCAAACTTGCCACTTTTTCCTTTTGTAGGCATCAAACTTTTTTTTTCCTAAAGTAGTCAAATACTTTCTTAATCTTCCTATTGTAGCCTCATACTTTCTTAATCTTCCTATTGTAGCCTCTAATCAAAAGTTAATTACATAAATTTACATAAATAGTCCCTGTGGCTCTAAACAATTACACCATTCGTCCCTTGAGTCTTTTACATAAAAGGTCCCTGTGGCTCTAAACAATTACACATGTCGTCCTTGTGGCTTTAAACTTTAAACGAATCAAGAATTATTTACATAAATCGTCCCCGTGGCTCTAAAAACTTTACACTAGTAAATTATTGTCCTAAAAAGAAATCCCAATCATACACCCCATGTCCTTTCCTCATATACATTCAAATTCCAACAATGATGAATTTGGTGCCATCAGGTGAAAACCTTACACAGTTGACAAAATTTGTGTGATCCCTGCATACGAGAATTACAAATGCAACAAAAGGATACTTGGTTAGTCAGCTATACTTTCGTTTATAATGGTGTCTTAACATACTGTAAAATTCACCATTAAATGGAAATAATCAATCATCCAGATACTATGTTAAGCTATTTTATGAAACGAACCTATGTGCCTGCTTGAACTTAAATGGTGGTCCTTCATAGAAATTCACCAAGAAGTCCTCTCCAACTGAGACTATGCGGAATGGTCTTGTTGGTTTGAATGCACAACTGAGAACTCTCCAACATTGCTTCCAGAATCCCACCTGTTCAAGGCTGTCAAATTAGTCTCGTCTAGTATGGCGGATCAAAAGGTTCATACTTAAGACAACAATCAAGTTCTTAATGTTAGCTCTTGAAAACTTGACACATCACTGTACCGCACAATTACACAGAAACATAAACATAGAGACATGATTTATATACAACTAAAAAGCAACAGAAGCATATCAAACACTTGAAATATTACCTGAAAGATACTGAACAAGCATATCAAAAAGACTTTACCTGCAATGAACGAGCATTGATGCTGATTCCAAAGCAACACGAGCAGCAATCCAAGCGGAACCAACCAACACATTCTGAATATGCTGTAACCAACCACTATCACCAAGGGTTGATACTGGAGCAGACATACTGCTGAGATTACCTCCACCCCAAGTCCATCCACCATTTCTCTGTATAGATCACAAACTAAATGACACGTTACATAATAAGGTTAAAATTTAAGGTTCAAGTTATACCAAGAATGATGACATTCCATCCGATAATTTGGTTCCATTTGTATCCAAGTAGTCTCTGAGACGAACAAGACTCTCTCTCATAGCATGGATATTGTCTATCCCAAAGAATAAAATCTAAACAAAACAAAAGTTGGGAGAACTATGTCAATAATTTATAAAACTTTTAGCCCTTTTGGTTAACAATCGTTGCCTCGTCGGTCCTTTATCATAACGGACGTTTATAATTTAAAGATTTTCGAATTTAGGCACGTTTTTATACGTTTTCTTACGTTTTCATCCGTTTTCGTCTGTTTTTATACGTTTTCGTCCGTTTTTATACGTTTTCGTCCGTTTTTATACGTTTTTATCCGTTTTCGTCCGCTTTTATACGTTTTCATCCGTTTTTATACGTTTTTGTCTGTTTTAAACGTTTTTGTGACAACTCGTACTTTCAGGTCATTATTTCAAAACATTATTCATGCTTCATCATTTATCGTTTATCGTAAACTAGGTTTACGAGTTTCAAAATTCGCGTAACCTTAGTGGTTTAGCTGCGAATTCATGAGCAATCATTAAGGACATTTCATATAGACTAGGTTTAGTCTACATTTCATTGGCATCATTATCATCATGTTAGTTCATTCATAATTTTTCATTTACATTAAACGCGTAATTTTCATATTAAATAAACGCTATCGCGTAATTAATTATTTTGAACATTTGATCCGTTACTTCCAAAAATTATCCCGACATATTTTTATACTCATATTAAGTCTATAAAAATAATATTATGAGTTTGCCCGGTGTTTTAAATTTATTTCGTATATAAATTGTTATAGTTATATAATTACGACGGTTTTCTTAAATATTACACGATAATTATTATTTCACTCAAATTTTGCAAGAAATGTATTTTTATAATTTTTATGACATCAATGTGTTTTATTTTGACCCGTTAAAATTTATTTTTAGTTAACGCTACCTTAAATACTCAAATGTGTATACAAGTTACTACATATCTTAAATTAATTTCACCTTTACTTACACTTATCTACATCTAATTACTTAAATATATATATATATATATATATATATATATATATATATATATATATATATATATATATATATATATATATATATATATATACAAACTAAATCAAACACACCCTTGTCGACATACAAGGGTGAGTCATTTGACAATTTGCAAAATATCTACATGTATATCATATTATACTCATTCACTTCACATACAAGTTATAATACAAAGTGTAAAAGACCATTTCTCTCTTCTCTAGCTCCATAGAACCGGCAAACCACAAGACCAAGAAGGGATCATCAAAAATTTTTCAAGACAAGATTATTACACTCTAGTTACACTCTTTGTATAGGTTTTGAAATAAAAACCTTGGGTGATTAGGAAAAATCCTTTGTTCTCATAAACCTCATCAAGTTACTAGTAAGCATTCATATTCATCATAATATTTCATATTCATTGTTTTGGTCATTTCATTTTATTTGAGAAAACATGCAAGTCTCATGAGGTTTATACCACTTTTTCATTGATTTTAAGAGTTATATATATATAAGTCATCCTATAATTACTCCTTGTTATATATTATTTTTGGTGATGTCTAGGAACCTATGACACCCTAAGAAGGTGTATGGAAGGATTAGAATAGCTTCGGAGTTGTTTTGAATGAGTTAGAATAGGTTTGGCGTGAGAAAAACTCATTTCGACAAGTTTTAAAAAGGGTTTGTCCTTATTTTCGAAATCTGGAATTTTCAACAGTGGATAAAAATTTTTGGCCTAGATATTTAGAAAATATACTTTAAAACGAAAACGTGGCCGCTTGAACGGATTAAAACGGAGCTATAACGAAGAAGTCATGAATTTTTCAAGTTGGCGACGAAAACTATAATTTTCTGGAAATTTCAGCATGTATTGTTTATTTTGTACGAGTCAAAAATGAAACTTAGGTGTTATAAATTATGTCGACTTGTCAAAAAATATGTTAGTATACTTTGATACAAAGCTAAGGACCTTTAAAACGTAGAAAGCGGACTTGTAACGAGTAAATTACACGCGATAAACCAAATTGCCGTAACTTTATTCTATTAGCAAAATTAATATATTTTCTATTAAACACATACTACGGCAACGAGGGACCATGTTGAGGGTCGTTTTTAACAATGACGGAGTACTTTTTATAAAATGATGTCTTCTAGTAAAAGTAAGTTCGCCTAGCCTGTTTTCCAAAATGTCCAACCGTTCATCGAGCGGAGTTGTAACGAATAAAATATAGTCACTTAAAATTTGCCGAAAACCATCTTTAAACTATACTTTGGACTAAGGTACTATACTTAACCTCTATTTTCTTTATGTTCGAGATCTCTAGGATGGAAACTTAAACACTAAAACTTTGAGATAATGAAACGAGCTTCCAAAAACCGTTGAGTTCGTTTCCTAACACTCGACGTGCACCATTTTACGACTAGTTTTTAGAGGCCGTTTTAGTCACTTTCATGAAAATGTCAACGACATTATTTTACGACGAAAAGTTATAATTTCTTAATAAATGACTAAATGATTATCGTCGGATATCATTTCAATATAAATACTTGTAAAGTAGGTTATAAATTGTCAAGACGTTATAAGAATTATTTTTCGACGATAAGTATTATTTTCAAAAATTCACAAGTGGTATAGATATCATACGAATTGCATGCATAACATTACATCATAACTTATTATGTATCATATCATTCATAATAGGTCAAGTTTAGTGATTCACGCTACATTTCGGTGTACTCACTTTTGCCATCGCATCATTGTACCAAGTGAGTTTCGTAGCCCCTACTTTTGTATGTTTTGAACTATTTTGGGGGAGATACATGCTTAACTATTTTTCACAAGTACTTTATATTTTTAAGGATAAATTCTATCATGATCACCATCGTTTCAAAACCGAATGTTGTACTATATCAATTGTTCTTGTTTATGTGCTATAGTTCTACGTCGTATAATGTTCTAAATCAGTTGACTACTGATACATTGAGTCAGGTGCTATTGATTATGTGCTATAGTTCTACGTCGTATAATGTTCTAAATTAGTTGACTACTGATACATTAAGTCATGTGCTATTGATTATGTGTTATGGTTCTACATCGAGTTAGGTACTATTGTGAATTCATTTGACGAGGTGTGTTTGAACATAAACTATACATATTTTGGCAGTGGGTTGTGAACACACAGGTTGCAAGTTTTGTATGGGCGGAACTTGGAACTGAGTGGATTTACAATGCCTTTGCTGCATAAACGATTTTGAAAGGCTTTACATTTCAACGCAAACTCTATGACCTCACTCAACCTTTGCGTTGACACTTTTAGCATGTTTTATCTTAGGTATCTAAGGCATTCACTTCATGGCATGCATGTGGACTTATCATAGAGTCGCGGTGACGACGCGTCTCACATGGGATTTATACACTTTAAAAACATCGTTTGACTGTACTAAACTTATTTTCCGCACAAGTTGATTTCAATTGGGACCTATACTTTGTAAACTCTGATTATTTTATTAAATCAAGCGATGTATTTTCCAAACGACACTTTAGGACGTTCAATATAACTGTGATTGTGATGCTATGACAGTCAACCCCCAGGAATTCCATTCCGCTGCAAAACAAGTAATTTGGGGGTGTGACAGTTTTCATCCGTTTTTCTTACGTTTTCATCCGTTTTAATACGTTTTCGCTCGTTTGCTTATATTTTTTTTACATTTTGGTCCTTTTTTATAAGTATTCATCCGTTTTTCTTCCGTTTTTATACATTTTCATACGTTTTTATCCGTTTTCATATAATTTCATCCGCGTAATACATTTTTTTTTATCCATTTTCGTCCGTTTTTATACGTTCTCATAAGTTTTCATCCATTTTTAGCCGTTTTCTTATGTTTTAATACGTTTTCATCCATTTTTATACGTTTTCGTCCGTTTTTATACGTTTTTCGTGCATTTTAATCCGTCTTTATACATTTTCTTACGTTTTTATATGTTTCATACTTTTGTATACGTAAGAAAAACAAAAGAAAATGTATAAAAACGGATAAAAGCAAATTAAAACGTATCGAAAGGACGAAAACGTATAATATTTAAAAAAACGTATAAAAACGGATGAAAACGTATGAGAACGTAACAAAAAGTACAAAAACGAACGAAAACGGATAAAAGCAGACGAAAACGAATAAAAATGAACGAAAGTGGATAAATACGGATGAAAACGTATAAAAACAGACAAAAGCGAATTAAAACAGACAAAAACGAATAAAATAGGACGAAAACAGATAAAAACGTATAAATACAGATGAAAACGTACAAAAATGGACGAAAACGAATAAAAACATATGAAAACGAATAAAAATGGACGAACACAGATAAAAACGTATTAATACGGATAAAAATGTATAAAAACGGACAAAAACAAATAAAAATGGATGAAAATGTATATAAAAATATATGAAAACGTATAAAAACAGACGAAAACGGATAAAACGTGAGAAAAACGTATAAAATCAGACAAAAACGTACAAAAACGGACCAAAATATAAAAAAATGTAAGCAACGGGCGAAAACGTATAAAAACGTATTAAAACGGATGAACACGTAAGAAAAACGGATGAAAACGTATAAAAACGGACGAAAACGGATGAAATCGTAAGAAAACGTATAAAAACGTGCCTAAATTCGAAAATCTTTAAATTATAAACTTCCGTTATGATAAAGGACTGACGAGGCAACAATTGTTAACCAAAAGGGCTAAAAGTGTAAATTATAACGGAACTTAGTTAACAGCAGTTAAATAAGGGACCATAGGTGTTATTCTTTTCAGATATAGGGACTATCCATGCAACTTTAAACTTTCAGGGACTGTGAGTGAAACTTTGGACAAACCTTAAGGATCATCCGTGTAATTTACTCTAATTTTAAATTCATTTATAATTTTTAAGTTACATAAACTTTTGATTATTTATTCATTTTCTCTCTCCTTAATTTCTATTAAACCAATTCCTAAATCCAAATCCGATTCCAAACCCATCCGCAAACTAAACGCACCCTAAAATCTAGAGCATCTTTAATGCATAATTTTTACAAAAACCTCTTTGTATTTCAAAAGTTTTAGAATTGCAAAGTCGGGTTTTTTCAAAAGTTTCCAATGTAAAACTACAAAGTGTTTGAACTTCGAAGCTTTGTACTATACTAATATTTTAATCAAATATTATGGTTAACCTGTAATTGACTCTTGTTTTCCTTTTTTGTAAAAAATTTACCATTGGAGTTGTCTATAAATATAAGTTCTTCCTGAAAAAAGTAATAAAAACCATGACATGAAGGTGATGAAAAAACTCGTGTTCTTCGTAAATCATAAATAATCTAAATAAATGCTAAAAATAAAAAATATACGAGAAAACAGTATAGCTTTTCAATCATGTCAAACAGCTGAAAATATCGTGTTCACATGATAACCGAAAAAGAGAATGCGTCAGCTAAGACATAAGAGTTTGAACCCAAACGCATGCCCAACATCATTGATAAATTCGTGTCAACAAAAGTCGAGAGAATCTTATATATTTTGAAGTCAGGTGGCCCTTAATATAGATTGAGAGTTCAATTTTGACATGGTCCATAATATCGCATAGGAAAAAAATTCTGATTTATGCAATTACTGGATACTAATAACAGAGAATGAAAAGTATACGACATATGAAACATAAAGCATCAGACCAATAACCTTGGCAATATTATTGATTATCAAAACGTAATTTATTAATAATAATAATCGAAAAATAAAAATACATCCATGTAGAAAGTAGAAACTCAGTATTGCCACAAAAAAGCACCCATGGCAAACTTCCTCTTTTGATTTGCGTCTCCAGAGATAGGTAGACCGTAAGATTTAAGCAAGCAATCAAGCTTCCATTCGGGCATGGTCTCGTACTCTACCCGCGTATATCTTGGGTAGTGCAATGGCATCTCAAAAAACTCGTTAGCCGGCATTGGGCGTGCTGGTGTCTCCATTCGTTTGCTCGTGTTTCTGTGTTTTTTCTTTGTACTAACGAGAGTTGACAACCTTTATTTATAGTCTTGAATAACAAGAAAACAATGGACGACGATTTGTGAGAGAATATTTGGTTTTACTTTTGGTTTCCATTTATATATAATTGTCAGTAATATTAGCTATACTTGAAGGGGTATTATGTAACTTACCTAATTGTAATTAGGAAAGAATTAGGTAGCTTGGAAAATACGTAAACTTGATATTTGATAAGGAAAGAAATTTACTTGATTTAGAGGGAATCTAGGTTTCATAAGTCGATTATATATACTTACTAGCTTAGAGACCCGTTGACACCGGGTTAGTTTTTAAAGAAATATGAAAATGAGATAATAAGAAAACAACGAACGTCAACATGTTTCATTAATAATAAATATAAATAATGATATAAAACATGAATTATTCAACAATCAATTGAGTTTGTAACATTTAAAATAATAGACGTTCGTGCGTTGTCATTTCCACATTTGATGGTCTTGAATAGCAAATGGCATATGTGAGCACTAATCAATATAATAGTCAATGTCCATTCGGTGTACACCCAATAGTTCATAGAAACCCTTTAAACAACCACATATAGTTGTCCGTGTGTGAATACCGGATTTTGTAAAGCTAAACAAAAGTTATGTCTTTATAGTAAGTATTTAGCTCCATTAATCCTTTAAAGCATAGGTAAATAGGTTCTTACATGCAAACATCATGGAAGTAAAAAAAACAAATAAAGAACAACTAATGCATTATCTATACCCGATCAAAACCTATCTATATTTTAAATTGAAAGATTTGCCAGATATTCTTCATCCATGTGATTCAATATATGGATAACATGATCTTCTTCATACATGTGTAACTATCAATATCTGCAAAATATGCACAGATAATATACATGAACAATGGGTAAAATGATCGAAAATACTCAAGATATAATATTGTATGAGATTACCTTATGTTGTTGTATAAGTGTTCGTCGTATGAAAATGACATAATAAGAAAACAATGAACGTAAACATGTTCTATTAATATATAAAGTAAACAATGAGATAATACGTGAATTATTCGATAATCAATGGAGTTTGTAACAGTTAAAATAATAAACATCCATGTGTTGTCGTCTCCAAATTTGACGATCTTGAATAGCAAATGACGTATGTGATCTAATCATTTAATAGCAAATGTCCATTCCGTGCACACCAAATATTCCATAGAAAATGTAAGTAAAAGTGGGTTGTGATTAATAATCTATAAAAATTTAAAATATGGTTAAAAAAAATAAAATAAAATAAAATAAAATAATAAACATGTGATATGTAAATTGTACATACCTCTTGACTCTTATTCATAGACCTTGAAGTACTTCTTTGTAGACGACATTTGTAGTAGTTTTAGAGATAGTACCATACTGATCACAAACGACAACCTTCAAACATCTTTCTCTTTTAACTTTTGAAACAACAACGTATAATTGTCCATGTGTGAAGACGTGACAGGTACAAACCAACTATTGAAAGTGATTGACCATGGCTTTTCTTAATTGTAATGGCAAATGAAACTGTTAGAGGAAATTGTTTCGTGAAAATCTTAAGCGGTAAATGTTTATTAGATGCAGTAATTCTCAACCTCGGTATCGGCGCCACATTCAGTTTTATCAACGCTGTCGCAACTTAAGTAAATTAACAAACAACAACAAAAGTAAACATGTTCCTTTACTTTTTGAAGGGAATAATAAATAATAAGTCAATGATACGATAAACAATTCAGCAATGCTTTCTCGATCACAAACAACAACATAATGCAACAATGTTTGGCCCTCGTTATCCATCACGTAAGAAAATCAATAGAAATATAAGTTCATGTAAGGGGATAGGTCCGACAAAATGAAACGAACATTTGTGTTGAAAATTCATCATGTACCTTGAAGTTTCGTAGACAACATTTGTAGTATTTTTCGAGATATTACCAACTTTATCATAAATGAAACCTTTAAAGCTATTTTGCTTTTGACCTATTGAATCATTAAGGATTAAGGAGTTATGTGTCTAAATAAATTAATAATCAACAAATAACATAAATAGATTATATTATTTTTTGAAGAAAATAACAAACGTTGTGTCAATGATACGTAAAGAACTTGGTGTGGGACTATTAAGAAAAAAATGTGAAGTGAACATCAAACACTTAGTTAATCCATGTTCATTGCGTGAACACCTAAATTTGAAAAATAATAAAAGTCAAACTAAAATGTTGTTGTTGAACAAAAGTCAAGCTTACATTTCTTTAACAAAGCAGCAAGATCACTTTGTGGACTCACGGAGCATGTAGAGGTTACATTAATGTTGATAGAAATATGAAGTATGGAGTGCGCAGTTTTGCCTCCCGACATCAACAAAGATGCAATACCACGGGAAACAACGTTTAACACAATAACACCTTTCCTTCTTATTCGAGCAGGTGCGTTTTCCATAGGAAGGTCTTCCTTGTTCCTCCGTAGCCATATACAACATCTTCGTGTTTTAACGGAGTTCATTATTGTCACGTACTCGCATACACACCTTCATTTGCCGAGGTTAAAGTGGTTACCAATACATGCAGATTGTAACTCAATGCGGATGTCTTCATATCTGCAATAAATGAACAGGCATTTTAGAAAATAGTTCCAAAAAGACATGACATATTATAATGAGAATAAACTCATCACCCAAGATAAAAATTTGTAGGACTGATTCCAGAATTCCTTGTACCAACGTTATCTATGTAATGTTTATATAGATAGTTCCAAAAAGTATATTTGAATATTCTTTACTCTTGTTCTAATAGACGCTATCTATATAATGCAAAAAGAATATATAAGACTGCATATATATTTAACCAATTGTTTGTAATTAATCCTGCTTACCTATGATTTAAGCAATCCTGATTTTGTTTGAAGAAAAGAAGTTATGATGCAACACAAGTTGATGAAAATAGCATACGGACAAACCCGTATGGTACCTAAATGAAAAAACCATAAAGTGATTTTCTTTGAAATGTACCTCATTTTATATGTAAAATACACCAAGAAAAGACAAAACAATTCACAAACCTGAGCTATCGACAAAAGCTCACCAATGAATTTAAGCAATCATGCACTTCTGTTTAAAAAGGATTTAACGAAGCGCCCTTGCGAAGTGCTTATTTGTTAATCTACTTGGTATTTGGAAGTATTCAATTAAGACAAATCTTTTACCGCATAAACACAAACTCTCAAACATTTAAGCACACTAATACATTCTTTAGTCACCTCTTGACAATACGTACTTATCTGAAAATGGTATACCATATTATAATATATCTTCGATGATTTTGTCACTGGCAGTCAGTATCAATGGTGGTGGCATTTCAATCTACTGGGGTTAAAACAGGGGGTGATCCATACATTTGGAAACAGTCAGACGCCAATGATTAATCTTTCATGTCACTGTGATCCATACAAAAGTGGTTGCACCAATTTAACCACTGACATTAAACCATGCCAAGCTAAAGGGATAAAAGTAATGCTTACCATTGAAGGAGCTTCAGGAAGCTACTATCTCACATCTATTGCAGACGCCAAACAAATAGCCACTTACCTCTGGAATAACTTCTTAGGTGGGTCATCATCTACCCGTCAACTTGGTGACGCTGCTTTAAATGAGATTGACTTTGATATCGAAGGAGGAAATACTAAACATTGGGGTGACCTTGCCATCCTGAATACACCAGTGAAGGCAAGAAGGTGTACTTGACCACAGCTATCATGAATTCTATCTAACTGCTATAGACATCCTTAACAAATCAAAATAATTCCACACTTTATGCGTTCCTTAACATCCTTGACAAAGCGTCAAACATTAAGTTTTACAATGAAACAAAAACAGCACTCGGGTGAACCCGACCTGACATGACCCATTTGTACCCGTACTTAAATTATCAACCTAAATTTACCTCGATGGAAACTCTAATTATCATTATATCCAAAATATTTACCTCGATGGAAACTCTAATTATCATTATATCCAAAATATCCAAAATATTATTAATACATAGTATATTGTAATTAAAATTATAATTATATGTAACACATAATTCAGTATAGATCTTTTAAATGGATCAATGGAATAGACATATTTGCAGGTAAATCCCACTTAGCCCAGCCCTTTCACCTGTACTAAAAGATGACCCATTTCAACGATTACCCACCCTTTTTACAGTTAGTTGCACTTGCTCACCCATGTTGATCACTTTCTACAAATATTAAACCCCTGAACAGGAAGAAAGAGGAAATTTTTGCGTTGCGAAACTTGTTGGAAAACTGTATAGCTATAAAGTATAAACATCTCAATATCGAGTAGCTGGGCAAGATTCTGGGGATATTCAACAATATTGATCAAACGTTAAAAGCATCTTCATAACTTCAATTTAATATGAGTTAATATTGCACACATAACAATTATGCGGCCTAGAAATATTTTCAGTAAGCAGGTCAATCACATTAACTAATGAAAATATAAACTATAAAAACTTACCTTCTTCCATTTGGAAATGAGATTACTGTCTGCATAGCCTTGATCTAAGCAAAACTCGAACAGTTCAGCTGAAATTTCTTTCCTACGATGGTAAAAATTAAAGACGTAGCGACTCTGCTGATGTGCAATTTTAAAGATCGGCCTCATGTTTTAACATTTTCTCTTCCCATCATGTGGATCATTCTCAGCTGTCAAATTTAGAAACGAAACTTTTACTACTCAATCTTCCTTATAAATATATTAAGCAAAGTAGTATTATTTACCCTGTTGAAAGCAGGTTGGTAATCAGCTGGAGCTCCACTCTTTTCACCTCCGAATTCCCCAAGATGCCCTCTTGGACCAGCACGGTAACCATATATGTCACCAAACCTGGGTCTGTCTCCTTCAAATCTGGGAGGACCACTGAAATTCCAACAAACACATCGAACATCTTACACGTCAGGAAATTAAACAATCAAATAATAGGTTCATTTATGATATCTACAGCTGCAGAAAGACAAAAAGTTTATGTAAGTTTCTGTCTAACGTTGTACCTGGAAATGAACAAAAAGTTTATGCAGAAAGACAAAAAGTTTATGCAGAAAGGCAAAGTGTATATATTGTTCAAGATTAACTATCCGAACGAAATCAGTAGGACACAATGAGTAAACATTAAACTCACTTTTGTTGTTCAGACTCTTAATCACTTGAGCACTTCTCAAAATTTTCTGTCTAACGTTGTACCTGGAAATGAACATGGAACAAAATTGTTAACATAAGTTTATGAAAGTGAACCAAAAGTATAAAAGTGAACCATATCAAAATCTAATACAACACATATAAGCCACTATTCTAATAGCACACCCATTAAGTGCAGAATATAGTGTTTGAATGTGTATCATTACAAAAACATCATCTATAAACACATGCCACGAAAAGGTTAATATAATGTTTACCTGCTACTCATTACCATTTCTATATGTTCTTCATGGCAAGATCCTTAAAAATCTAACCCGTGATATTCTTCATATACATCTCCTGCACAATTCAAACATCACAGTATAGATTACTCCGAAATCACAACCTTTTTGTATCTGAAATTAGAACAATCCATTTGTTCTAATTCAAATAATAGCACACCCATTAAGAAAGAATTTCAAACATGGGTCAACTAAGGTGATTTATTCTTTAGCGGGTCAAACATGCATACAAAGTCAAATTCCAAACTCTTTATTACCCGATCCAACACATATTCTTATGCGACCTTAATATCGATGATAACCGGTCTATGTGACCTTAGGATTCGTCTACTTTGTGCTCTACCAACTCAGTTTAATTTATTCTGCAATTGCAACTTGACAAAAGGATCAAAGAAAATAAGTAGCAGGTCATTCAAAACTTGTTACCTTTCAAATACATTTCATCGAACACCTTGCATTCAGTCATCAAAACCCCTTAGATATCTTTTTTAAATGCCTACTCATCTCATACTATGCCGGGAACTCTTCTAACAACACCCTTTGGCTCAACTGGATTATGTCATCATCAAGCAAAACCACCTAAAATAGCAGACATGAATAGCAACATTCCATCGAACATCTTGTATGCGACCTTCAAAAAAAATGTTTCACATAGATTATAAAAGTGAACCAAAAGTATCAAAATCTACGTCAACCATATTTAAAAAACTAACTAATATCAAAATTATTAAAACAAAATCGATTGTAATCATAGAAAATGGTGCTAACAAATAAGGCAATTGTAACTGATGCTCGCTAAGCATTTCATCAAGCACGTCATGTGCATAATAAGCTAATGACATATATGTGCTATGTATAAAAAAACCATATACAGAAAACTTAATAGTAGTAAAAAACCATAATAACACAAAAATTACCCATGATTGTTATTAGTAATTAGTTATTATAAAAATTATACAATCAAGAGTTTTAAAACAGCCAACTAAAGTAGACGACTCCAATTCGTATTTGGTTCATACATACATTTCATCAAGCAGTTTGCAGGCATACATTTCATCAAGCAATTTGCAGGCATAAAAAAAATACCTTAATTTCTGTCACAATTGCATACATCAAGTGAGCCACATCGGAGTTCTGTCACAATATCGCATTATATTAAAATACATTAAATTTATATTAGCCTAATCTCTTGCTTCCAATGAGACTGTTTTTAACCATTTTCATCAATCCAGATCATTTACTTACAATTAAATTGAAGAATGAAAAGAGATAAAACATGTCAAACCTCGTAAATCTTCCTCAATCACATTCTACCTACAAAAATAAATTATTTCATAATTAATCGAAATATATCATGGTGATTTCCCCCCAAATAATAATATATTCATCAAGGTGAACTTCCCCAATTTTTTAGGGTTCTGATTAAACAGATATATTAAAATCTAAACATAATCAATCGAAATATATATCATATGTTTGGATACTTACCAATTCGTCCATGTTGACAGCGTACAAATCACCGTATGTAACCAATTAATGACAGAGGAAGATTGATTTGAACGTATAGAGGAAGATTGATAAGAGGTTTTGAATTCGTGTATGGTAGAAGCTTTCGATTTGTATGGTAGGAGCGTGTTTTGATTTTTGGAAGTGATTGTTTTGATTTGTAAGAACTGTGTTTTGATATATGGAGGTGTGTAAATGGAGCGTGAGAGAGAGAGAGGTTATGAATGTATGGAGGGTATTGAATGTATTTACTGATTTACAAAATTTACAAAAATACTGATTTACAAAACCTCCTGCATAAAATCATTGTACTATGAAGCTAATTAAGGAAGTGCATTAAACGAATTTTTAATGTTGGTAGCTTAGTAGGCTTGTACAAAAGCTTATTTTATTATATATAATAGATTAATGACAGAGGAAGATTGATTTGAACGTATAGAGGAAGATTGATAAGAGGTTTTGAATTCGTGTATGGTAGAAGCTTTCGATTTGTATGGTAGGAGCGTGTTTTGATTTTTGGAAGTGATTGTTTTGATTTGTAAGAACTGTGTTTTGATATATGGAGGTGTGTAAATGGAGCGTGAGAGAGAGAGGTTATGAATGTATGGAGGGTATTGAATGTATTTACTGATTTACAAAATTTACAAAAATACTGATTTACAAAACCTCCTGCATAAAATCATTGTACTATGAAGCTAATTAAGGAAGTGCATTAAACGAATTTTTAATGCTGGTAGCTTAGTAGGCTTGTACAAAAGCTTATTTTATTATATATAATAGAAGGTTGAGGTTACGCGATTTCTTTAAATAGGAGACTTTAATTATAGACGGTTTTTTTTTTTTTTTTTTTTTTTAAATATAAATTTATTACGTGTTTCGTGATAATATAGAGGTAGCCGTTTGAACTAAGTATTGTGCGTCTCTTTTCTCAATTTTCTTTGTTTTGGCTGTGTCGATTTATCGTTTTCTTAGTCGGTCTGATACGCCTGGGCCCGAGCCCATGGCCTATTAAGGTCTTAGGGTTTTACCCTAGTTTGTCTTATAAATACTCTTGATATTATTTATTATAATTCAATCAAGTTTTAAGATCAATAATATTCTAGTTCTTCAATCTTCTTCTTAAGGAGCCCGCGCCCGCTTGAAGTGGTGTCTTATCCCGATACAACCCCTAACCGGGTCGTATCAATTGGTGCTTTCATTGAGAGCTCTCGTTGAGAGGGCTTACGATTAGGGTTCCAATATTAAAAAAAAAAAAAAAAAAAAAAAAAAAAAAACTATTCACGGGGTACTGTTGATCGCACTGTTCACGGGGGGTACTGTTCATCGTGCTTGTCATCTGTACTGTTCACCGGACTGTTCATCCGAAGTACTGTTCATCGGAGTACTGTTCATCACGGGTACTATTCATTAAAAATTTTGAGTTATTAATCGCTTGAGTATTATTCATGGCATCAGGAGGCAGCGATCAGGACGCGGAATATGCACTCTCTAAACTCTTGCAAATGGGTACGGTGGCCCAATATGAGAGTGAGTTTGTGTTACTAGCAAATCGAGTCATAGGGATCTCTGAATCGTTACTTAAATCGATGTATATCTCGGGACTTAAACTGCTTCTACAATGTGCACTCTTAAGGTTAGCGCCTACAACTTTAGGAGAAGCCTGTTCCATTGCCCGTATAATGGAGGCTCGTTTTGAGATAATTGCAGGGAAAAAGCTGAACATTGAAGAGAAAATAGATATCGTTCTATCATGGCCAAGTGAAGAAGCTCCATATGTGATTAAAGAGTCCTTAGATGCTAATGAAGATATTGGTGTTGTTGAGGTTAGTAGCGCGATAAACGATGTTTTTAATATTGGTGAGAGTTTGGTTGTTTGTTTGAAGTGGGTATATCGCGAGAAGAGCCGTGGGGCAGCAAAAGATGGAAGAATGGTGTTGTGTTATGTCCAAGGCAAAGGAATACGGAAGAAGAAAAAGGCGAAGGCTGCAATTCAAAGAAGATTATGGGATCCCGGATTACGCCAATGTTGCAGGAGGACGGACCGCCCAAATGACTCAAGAAGTCCAAACGTATGGCATAAAGATTATGTCATATAATCTATCTTTATTTACGTGTCTTTGTTTAGGATTGTTTTCATGTTTATTTAGGAAAGTCAATTAAGAATGTTTTAAGACAACACCTTGAGGGCAAGGTGGTTTTGAAGGAGTGAGGAATGATACGCCTGGGCCCGAGCCCATGGCCTATTAAGGTCTTAGGGTTTTACCCTAGTTTGTCTTATAAATACTCTTGATATTATTTATTATAATTCAATCAAGTTTTAAGATCAATAATATTCTAGTTCTTCAATCTTCTTCTTAAGGAGCCCGCGCCCGCTTGAAGTGGTGTCTTATCCCGATACAACCCCTAACCGGGTCGTATCAATTTGATACGACCCGTTGAGGTTGTATCAAGATAGGGCACCACTTAAAGCGGGCGCGAGCTCCTTAAGAATATTTAGTGAAGAAGAGAATTATTGATATTAAACTTGATTGAATCATTAATAACATTATGACACCTTAAATACTAATTTATGAGATAACTCTCACAAACATAAGACTTATCCTTAACATGACTCAAAACATATCCTAAACAATGACTCCAATACTTATCCTAATAAACATAATAAATAAACTACGATAGTTATCCAACACGCCATGCCGGGATAGCCGTCCCTCATCAACCTCGGGTGTATCACTCCCCACTCCTTCAAAATCACCTTGCCCTCAAGGTGTTGTTTAAAATAATTCTTAATTCCAGGATCCCATGTTCTTCTTTGAATTTTAGCCTCCATTCTCATGGAAACATCCATTTTTTTAAAAGTTATCAATAATAGCAATGTCCTTGATGTGCTGGTCTGTACCCACTTTAGAATAATAACCAAACTCTCACCAATATCAAAAACACCGTCTATCGCGCTTCTAACCTCATCAACACCAATATATTCATCAGCATCTAACGACCTTTTAATCTCATGTGAAGCGAATTCACTTTGTAACGATGGAATGGTATCGGATTTCTTTTCAATTATAAGCTCTTTCTCCTTCTCTTCAATTGCCTCAAAACGAGCCTCGACTATATAGGCTAAGGAAAAGGCTTCTCCTAAAGTTCTAGGCCTTGCCCTCAACAGTTCTATTTGTAACGTCAGTTTAAGTCCGGAGATATAAAATGATGTAAGTAAAGATTCAGAGATCCATGTTACTCGATTTGCAAGTACCACAAACTCACTCTCATATTCGGCCACCGTACCCATTTGCAAGAGCTTAGAGAGTGCGTATTTCGCGTCTTGATCGCTGCCGCCTGATGCCATGAATAATACTCAAGCGATTAATAACTCGAAAAAAATAATTTTTTTTCGATGAATAGTACCCCGTGAATAGTGCCGATGAACAGTAACTTTTTTTTTTTTTTTTTTTTTTTTTTTTTTTTTTTTTTTTTAATTGGAACCCTAATCGTAAGCCCTCTCAACGAGAGCTCTCAATGAAAGCACCAATTGATACGACCCGTTGAGGTTGTATCAAGATAGGGCACCACTTAAAGCGGGCGCGAGCTCCTTAAGAAGAAGATTGAAGAACTAGAATATTATTGATCTTAAAACTTGATTGAATTATAATAAATAATATCAAGAGTATTTATAAGACAAACTAGGGTAAAACCCTAAGACCTTAATAGGCCATGGGCTCGGGCCCAGGCGTATCACGGTCCCAACTTTATTGAGGTAAAATTCCAACAATTATTATATTAATTGTCATACGAGAGTTGTTATGTTTTATAGATGTGTTACTACTTGTATTAGTTCCATGGGACATGATTAAAGATATGTATGCAGCAATAATTTAGATGTACTGTATGCACTTTGGGCGATAAGGGTTAGAAATGCGGCGTGATGATAATCTTAAATATTGATTAAATTATGAATATTTCATTTTCTAAATAAAGTAGTTCGACCTTTATTATCTAGGTTATATAAAATCTTTTCAGGAATAAGATAATAAAGCACTCTGTTTCTCGACACAGAAGACAAAGCAAAACAAAGAGGTGTGTTTTTGGTATTTGTCAAATGAGAACAAGCGTCTGTTTAATAACACTAGCTAGGTACCCGCGCGTTGCGGCGGCGGTTACCAGTGTGATTATATTTTTTGGTGATAACAAGGTCTTTCTGATGCATTATTTTTAAAGAAGGAAAAAAAGAATGCCCAACAGAGGTTATTATTGGAATATATTTTGTTTTCTTACTTACGCATTTAGTAACATAATAAAACGCTTTTATAATAGGGTGCCTACGCGATTAGATGTTTTTCATGATGCTGACTTAGCACATGTCGATAACTTAATGGAAAAACTTTACCGCCCAGTGTTGCTTTAAAAAATGACAAACTTGCATCACGATGCAACGACGATACGGAAACGATGGTCAACGATATAGCTATTCGTTTAGGACGTGTAATATTATATATCGTTTAAACATACAAGGTGTTTTAAAATAGCGGTTTTAGCACCATCTAGTGGTGTCTATATTGCTAAGTTGTAGTGGTAAATGGTGGTCCGTTGCATTGTCGAAAAATGTGGTGTTAGAAATTCAGACTAAATAAAAGATTGGTTTCTATAATCCGCTTAATGATTTATAAATTTTATTTAGTGGGTGTTTTAAAGAAGAAATATAAGATAAGATGATTTATGCGTTATTGTTTCATATCATGTGATATATTAAGTGTGCTTTTGAGTGAAGAATATTTTAATAATATCATTATTTAGTGGGTGTTTGAAAGATATAAATGATAAAATGATTTATGCATTGTCGTTTTGTATTATTTGATATATTAATTGTACTTTTGAGTGGTGGTTTATTTTAATTATATTATTAATGATTTGTAAATTTCATTAGTGAGTGTTTTAATGAAAAAAAAATTAGATGATTTATGTATTGTTGTTTTGTACCAAATACTATATTAATTGTATTTTTGAGTGAGAGTATTTTAATGATTTTATTAATTCTGACATTAATATACACGAATGTTACAAGTTATATGATTTATGCATTATTGTTTTGTACCAAATGTTATATTAATTGTACTTTTGGTTACAAGTTTAGCGGGTTACTTTTATTAGTAATATTTTTGGTCTTAAAAATTTTAAGACTTCTATATTTAAAATGTACTAAACACTTTATATACTGTTGGATCCAACAATCATGACTGTTGGCCAAAAGATGCAATGTTTGGTTTTTGGTAGGAAAAACGAGTAACTAATTTGGAGCACCAAGTATACCGTTTGGGTCGGGGAGCTGCCCATGACCCCGCAAGGGGGCGTAACCCTCTTGAACCTTGCGTCTTTGTCGGGTGGAAACAAGTATGCACTGTACACTTTCTTGACTCGTATCTAAACATAATATGAAATTTCATTGGTCTTTAGTATATCATAATTACCTAAAATAGTTGATGATACTAAAATTACAACAATAAATAATATGAGATGTAAATAAACTTTTAATTAAGTGTAGAGCAATTTTAAAACGTGTAATTTGTGTTATTTTGTTGTGTTGCTTCTTTAGTAAGTGGTATATCTAATGATTCTTTATCGAAAGTAAACTCACTTTTCTTAATGGTACATTTTAGTAACTATCTTGCGAAAAAAATGGGAGTTCTTTGTTTGCCTTTTCTTAGAGATGATAAGTAATTCAGTTAAATCGATCACATTCATTGATACTTGGAATAAGTATCCATGAATATCTTGAAATAAGTCAGCTTGTAAGTAACAAGGGAATCGGTAGGACTACTATGATCCTTAGGTTGCTCGAAATTGCATCAAAGCTCATCAGTGAACTGCTTAGGTCGAATCACCACTCATTAGTAACAACACTAACCAATACCTCCTTCACGCGTGAGCATCGAATTTTAGAGGCTAACGGTGAGCCGGCGCATCGGTCACAGGATTTGTATGTGTTTGTTAATGTGAGGTATAAGTTGAGAAAGAAGTGACTGTCACTGAGTTTGACTGATGAATGCGTGAAATGCAAGAAAGATGATGCGTCGCTGAGCAAAAAACCGTAAGCTGAATAATATTGATTAATTAATTAATTGAATAATGAAAGAATGCACATGACCCAATATTGTAGCATAACACTTACACGTATATCAATCCTAATCTAATGCAAATATAAAAATTCTAACTCTAATATAAATCCACTAACAACCCCTCGCAGTTAGAGCGGGAGTAGAACGAACACTCAAACTGTCTCGAAACTCAGCAAACAAAGCATACCGATTTACCAATGATGTGCTTAGGACATCAAATTACTCAAACTGTCTCGAAACTCAGCAAACAAAGCAGACGGTACTTGTAGATTCAACAATGATGTGCTTTAGGACATCCAATTTTTCACAGTAATTCAACAATGATGTGCTGTAGATTCAACAATGATGGTCGAGCTTTAGTCGACTATAGGTGGATACTAGTCGAGCGTTAGTCGACTTTAGGTGTAAAGAAAAAAACCGTGAAGCATTTTAAAGAAACAAAACTAACAAAAAACAACCGAACTTAGTTCTTCCTTCAACCAATACCAAATTCAAAACGAATCTTCAATCAAAACAGAGATTTCTTTAAACCAAACATGATCAAACAATTTTTTTTTTTTTTTATTATTATTTTTTTTTTGTGCCAAACTATAAGATAAGACTAAAAAGTAATCATGGACATGGACTGTGTTAAAGGATAACATTGGACAAGAAAAATAAAAAGTAACTTGGAGTCGACTTTTATAAATTATTGTAGTTGTGTTAAAGGATTATATCTTGCAATCGATATTTTAAGGGATGTGGCAGTTGACAAAAGAAAAACAATCGACCAAAAAGTAATAAATCTTGTAGTCGACTTTTTAAGAGATGTGGCAGTGGCAGTGGAAAAAAGAGAATCGATCAAATAGGTAATAGTCTAAAAAAATATCAGTGGACTAAAAAGTAATAGACTAAAAAGCAATAGATTGTGTTCAAGTCGATAAAGAGAAAACCGAAAAAAAAGCTGATGCAATCGACTTTCATTAGAATTGATGAAAAAATTGATTTGGATTACATAAAAAGATTAATATAAAACTAAAATACGTTGCGAGAAAAGTAAATCGATCGAGATTCTTTCGCATTATTGGCGAGTAGCCGATAACCATAAGACAACTATTAAAGCTCCAATACCATGTAAAAGTGAATGATTAATTAATTAATTGATATTGAATGATAATTGTGTTTACATGAGATTCGATATTTATACTAAAGATTTACCTAACACTTGAATTTGATCCTAAATCAATACAAATGCTAAAACCAACTGACTTAGCTCAGTTGGCCACTTGAGTTTCTTCTAGAGCTTGGGAAGGGGTTTTACCCGGGTTCGAGTCTCGTAAAAATATCCGGATTTTCTTCTTAGTGTGAAACCGTGAGTTTTAGAAGTTTCCATTCGCTGGTCTCTCCTAATGGTTTGGGTCTCGGGTCCTGCCCGTTTGGATGGTTTAATTTGAAGGGTCAGTTTTTGAAGTGTGCATTTCTAAAAAAAAATGCTAATATGATTTTAACTCTAATATAACTTCACTAAAAAACAAATAAGAGGTGTTTTGGTGATGACCACTATAGTTAACTTTATGATTCATGATTAGCTGACTAAAGCTTAAGGAATACCATGGGTTTGTAAATTGTAACCTTAAGTCCTTAACCCATATTGTCTTACTTGTGGGCTTGTGGCAACCTTCCGACAATGTTAACCCGAGTTGTCCCAACAGTTTTTTAAACGATAATTTTAAGTATCTCATAACATTAGATCGTAAATCTACTTCAAATGAACTCACAATCATTTGATTATAGAGTTTTTCACACAGTAGGTACCATTGAACATAAATTTTTTTATGTGCCTGTCCTGACAATGATAGATGAAAGATATTATTCAGACCAATTCAACAATTTCTCTAAAAATGTGGCTACGTAACATATGTGAAAAGCATGAATACCATAAATCCATCAGCAAATTTAATTGCAATAATATATGAGACTTAATTCGCATATTTTTTAATATGCGACATATCGACAAGGCAAGTTGCTCAACAAGAAAGTAGAACTCATCTATAATTCGAATTATAAATTGATTGATTTTGCAGGTACCGTTAAACTTGAAGCGTTATTATCTTCGTAAATGGCAAGAATCACAAAATTACACAATCGTTACTTCGTTAGATTTATAAGTCGATTTGTTGGTTACGACTAATTACAACACAATGTTTAACATGTACGGAGTACAATTACATTGTTACTAAGCTCATCTGTTTTATGATATTATCAGAGAATAACAAGTACTAATTAACATACACAATATAAACGAGCAAACAACTGATCTTAGCATTATAATTATCTAAACAGCACTTTTTTAATACACCTCATAGTCGAAAATGAGTAATACATATAAGTAGAAACTCATATGATCCATCTGTTTTATGATATTATCAGAGAGTAAGAAGTAATTAACATAGCAATATACTGTAATTATCTAAACGCACTTTATTTATACACCTCGTCATCGAAAATTAGAGAAATACATATAAGTAGTTAGAAGCTCAATATTGCCATAAAAAAGCCCCCATGGCAAACTTCCTCTTTTGATTTACGTCTCCAGAGATAGGTAGACCGTAAGATTTAAGCAAGCAATCAAGCTTCCATTCGGGCATGGTCTCGTACTCTACCCGCGTATATCTTGGGTATTGCAATGGCATCTTGAAATGCACACTACAATCTTTCATGTGATGCCCGTTAGGATTTTGGCGCGCTACCGACTCCATTCCCTCGCTCGTGTTTATGTGTGTGTTTTTGTTCTTTGTATATATTAACGAGAGTTGTGAGCCTTCAGTATTTATAGGGTTGAATACAAAGAAAAAGATATGTGATGAGTTAGTTGTTACAAGTAGGTGGTAATTTAATACGGAGAAAACAATGGGTGGTGATTTGTGAGAGTATATTTGATTTATTGTCGACTTTGGTTTTGTAAAGTTAACAAGAAGCATTGGTTGCTAGCTTTTAGATATTAAAGTCTTGTGAAAATTGTTATGTTTCAGATACATACGTGTTATCTATTACTTGCATGACAAGGATAGTATTAAAGAAGTAACACACTGATTTATTGTCTTTGGTTTTGTAAATTTGAAGAGTGTGCAAATCACCTCATTTTTCACAGTGATTCTTAAAAAAATAACACTATGCGGCATATTAAAGAAGTAACACCAATAGTCGAGCTTTAGTCGACTTTAGGTGTACTTTAGATAAAGACTAGTCGAGCGTTAGTCGACTTTAGATGTAAAAAAATGGCGAATTAAAAAAGTAAAACAAAAAAACAACCGAACTTAGTTCTCTCTTCAACCAATACCAAATTTAAACCAATTTTTAGTCAAAACTGAAAATCAAAACAAACGGTTTCTTTAAACCAAACACCATCAAACAAATTTCTTATTTTTATTTTATTATTATTATGTATATTTTTTTAAAATTGTAAGACGTGAAGACTAGTGTGACTTTTATAAAAGGTGAGGTGGCTAAAAAGTAATGGACCAAAAAGTAATCTTGGATTATGTTAAAGGATAACAGTGGACACAAAAAATAAATGGTAACTTGAACTTTTATAAATTAGTGTTGCTGTGTTAAATAGGGGTGAGCAGAAACCGCACCGCAAACCGCAAACCCGCACAAAACCGCAAAACCCACACCGCAAAAACCGAAACCGCAACAAAAACCGCGGGTGCGGTTCTTGAAAATAAAAAAACCGCATTTTGCGGTGCGGTTTCGGTTTCCACCAAAAAACCGCACCGAACCGCAAAGTCATATTCATATATATTTTTATTTTTATTTTAAATAAACCAACTATATTCTATAATTTTTGTATGATTAAATACTTTTGTTAATATTTTCATAATTAGTTATTTCAAACAAATTTTAATAGTTAATTATTGTCTGAGTTTTTATATCATATAATTTTGTTTTTCTATCAATATATCGTCGAAATTTTAAAAAATTTAATCGCATTTGACTTTTATTATTCTACAGATTTATAATTTCATACTACTACCCAACATTAGCATATATATATGTTTTTACTCATTATGTAACCATATGATATATTTATTCTATAATAAATATATACCAAAAAATAGAATTTGAAAAAAAAAAAAACTTTAAAAACGGCAAAACCCGCAAAACCAAACCGCAAAACCGCAAAAACCGCAAAACCGCAAACCCGCAAAACCGCAACAAAAACGGATTCTAATTTTTTAAAAACCGCAATTGCGGATGCGGTTCGGTTTTTACCAAAACCCGCACCAACCCGCACCATGCTCACCCCTAGTGTTAAAGGGTTATTGTGTTAAAACAATCTTGCAGTCGACATTTTAAGGGATGTGGCAGTGGACAAAAGAAAAACAATCGACCAAAAAGTAAGTAGGCTAAAAGGTTAACAGTGGACTAAAAAGCAATCGACTGTGCTCTCGTAATCGACTTTCATTAAAGTTGATGGAAAAGACTAATAAACGGGCAAAAAGTAAATTATTCGGGATCTCTTCGTATCATCGGCGAGTAGCCAATGACCAAGGGACAACTATTCGTGGTGAGCTGAACTTAAAGCTTTGATAACATGTTAGAGATGAATGATTAATTGATTGATATTGATTGATAATTGTGTTTAAGTGAGACTCAATATTTATACAATGACTAATCTAACAGTTAGATTTGGGCCTAACTAATACAAATATTGATATAATTCTAACTCTAATATAAATCCGTTAACAAAAACAAGTGAGAGATTTTTTTGGTGATGACCACTATAGTTAACTCTAGGATTCATGATAATCTAACTAAAGCTTAAGGCATACGATGGGTTTGTAACTTTAACCCATGCTAAAGGTGTCAAAATAGGTCGGTCGAATCAGGTTTGAGACACATGTTTAAAGAGGTTTGGGTCTAGATGTTCGGGTAGAGATGAGCACGGTACCAGATTGATACCTAACTCATACCGAATTTGTGGTACTGTTTTTTCCCGAACATAAAAGGAGGTACTAGTACGGGTAACGAACGAGATTTTGGCACCGGAACTGGTACCGGTACTCGATACCGAGAAAGTTGTACCAATTCGGTTCTTCATGTTTTATGTTAAATAATAATAATAATAATAATAATAATAATAATAATAATAATAATAATAATAATAATAATAATAATAATAATAATAATAGTATATTAAAAATAAAAATAAAAATAATATTTCATGTTAGTATTTGTTTTTGAAAACAAAAAAAAACAAGATAAAACGTGCATTTTCGAGTGATTTCGAACCACCACATGTCAAAACACGTAACTAACCAACAATTAAATACACACATCACCAAAATAGTCGTAACTTACAAATGTTTTAAACCCAATAAAGTTTCACTAAAATTATATGAAATCGTTCAAAATAAATAAATGAAACCAGTAAAAAAAACAAAAAGAAAACAACAACCAATTAATCTTGTGTAATTGCAATCTCATTTTTGTAGAGTTTTGCTTGGCAATCCCATCTTTTTAATAATAGTTAGAGTTTAATTTTTGAAAGAGTTTATGAAGGATTTATAGTTGTCACAGTAGGTTTTTGAAATGTTTATTTATTTTTTTATATTATCAATTTTCTTAATTTTCGTCGGAAACGACGTCATATGCTACAGTTAGACCCGATTTCAACCCGACAGAATGTGAGTGTATGCTACAGTGCTCACTACTTTTTTTGTCGTTTCAAGTTATACAAAAACTTAAGATGTGTCGTTTCGGGTAACAAAAACCCGGATTACATCATCACCGCCTCAATCTTACCCTCTTATTATACTAAACCTAAAAATCACAAAGCCCAGAAACTTCACCAAGTAACTGCAAACTCACAAATCCTCTCCTTCTTCAAACTTCTTTATCTCTTCGACGAGATAAAAAACCACCTGATCAGATCAAATCCATCTTTGATTTGATCTAAACCTCTGAAACTAATAACCGAGACGTAGACCATTGGCTAGACGATTTGAAAACACAGGTATGTTTGCTTTATATAATTTTAATAAAAAAGATTGCTGATTTTATTATTTTATTATGTGATTATTGAAAAAATTGGATTGTGGGTTTGGTTTAATATTGAATTTCAGATATGGGTTATTATGGGGTTTTGATTTTGTGAATTTGTTGGATTTAATTTTGAGTTTTCATAAATTAAACCTTACGTGCAGTTTCATTTTGAACAATTTACAGTTTCCTTATGTGTAGTTATAGATTTATATGCATTTGCTTTTGTTGTAGGTTTGCTGATGTTGGGTTGTATTGGATCAGGCTTGGTTTCCATAGCCCACGGCAGCTTATTTTGTTTGGCTGTTTGAGGTTTTTTTTTACTGATTCATGTGGATTTTCGGCCTGTGTGAAATCTACATATATCTTTGGCATGGCATCACCACGACAGTGGTGTTTGCAGCCATGATGTGTTACTCACAGCCATGATGGGCGTTTATTGAGCTTCTTTATGTGTGCTATTGTGGCTGTCATGAGTATGAACGAGTCGAGTTAAAAGTGAGATTGGCCGTATCTTGGCATGGCAGCCTGTTAGGCTTACAACCATGGCGGGTACATCCACGTGTTCCTAACTGCTACCCTATCTCAGCCTAAAAAGTATGATAACGGGAACCCATAACCGACTATGGGTTCAAGTAGTATGCACATTGGCACGACAAATTACTGTATTTGCAGCCATGGAAGTTCCACCTGTTTTTTTTTACGATCCTTTAACACACTATCAGGAATGAAGCTTTGGTTGTCTCGCTTTTAGCATACCATGTATGGGTTCAATAAACCTGAAGTCGTAGGCCTGTTGGCGAGGCAAGTTAATAGGCTTGCATCCATGGCTTATGTATCCTCTGTTTACCGATCCCGGACAAATTTTTTTATTCAAAATGTTCTGGCCTCATGGTCTGATATTTAGGTTTAGTATAATAAGAGTTATGGGTTATGGGTTCAAGTAGTATGCACATACATACAGCCAATGATGATAGTTATTGTTGTTTACAAATTTCATGATCATGATTTACCAACGGCAGTATCTTGGCGGGGCAACCTTACCCGAGTGGTCGTTGCAGCCATGGCTGTTGTAAGCTTTTGCTGCTATATTTACAGACCTTTGGTATTTCAACATGACTGCTTTGGCGACGTAGGTGTCTTGGTGGGGCAACCTTACCCTATGTGGTAGTTGTAGCCATGCCTGTGTTTCGCCTTTCTGAGCCATTGCGTGATGACCATCCGGTTTTGATACTGATGTGAGCATATGTATGTATGTATGCGTAATGGGAATTCAGGTTCATTGAGTTTAACAAGTGTTTGAGGTTAGACTAATTTTTCTCACTGTGGTTACTTAAATATAATATGATAGTATATAATAATTAGACTAAAATACACTGTTGGTCCCTAAACTTGGCAGGACGGATCGCGATGGGACAAAACTCGCCCTTTTCATCGCCACTGGTCCAAACCTTGGCCATCAAATGCCAGAATCGTCCCTTGACCAGAATTGGGACAGTCAAACCGATTTCCTTCGAGGGTATTATAGACCATTCACTTTTTTGACCCAACCTTCAACCCAGAGACCAATTGTGAGTATGGCTATTAGCCGTTTCTTCCCTGATACGCTGCATTTAATTTCGCGGAAACAAATACACCCACCCAACAAACAACTTTGCCAATCATATAAAACCACATTATCCAGAAACGATAAACTGCAAATCGTATCAAGAATATAAATCCTCATTTCCAGAACTCAAAAGACCAACCCAACTTCCAACAAAACCATGTCGATCGATCGTTTTACCAACATGCCAGATGAAGTGATCACTAACATTTTGAATCGGTTGCCTTTGTTAGAAGCGGTGAGAACCTCTAGTTTAGCGCGAAACTGGAGGTCTAAGTGGACTTTGCTCACCGATGTCATACTTGATGAGGATTTCTTTTATTATTTAACATACGAGTTTGATGGTAGGCTTGTTACTAGATTCTTAAATCGGCTTATGGGTCCAATAAGAAAGTTTATCTTCGTTGTAGAGCCAAGATCAATTATTGGAATAGACAACTTTCATTATGAACAGATTCATGAGTGGCTCTTGTTTTTGGCTGACAATGGAATTGAGGAGCTGATTATTACAAACTGGTATGGTGACCCAGTTACGTTCCCAACCCAACTTTACTCTCGTAGTGAGTTGAAACATCTGGTACTTCATGTTTGTGCTATGGCTACTTTGGAATATTTTCATGGCTTTCCAAATCTACTGAGCCTAGAATTGATTCATGTCAATTTTCTAAGCGGTACAGTTTGGGACTTTATTGCTGGTTGTCCCTCACTTGAGTCTCTTAAAATGAATCGTCCTAGTACAAACGAGATGAGACTATGGGATATTGCAAAACTTGGGAATTTGAAGAAGTTACATTTGTCATTAGGTCGTTATAATGTTGTGACCACAATCACAACATCCGATATCTTTCACTTGACAAGACTTCAAAATCTTGAGACCCTTACATTGGATTTTGGTGATTGCACGGTAAGAACAATTTCAGTTTCACAACGTATAAGTTTGAAACTGAGTTTGTTAAATAGATGAAGGTATTCGGTTCAACCAAGAGTTTGTTAAGAAAATGGCTGAACATAAAGCCTGAATTTTTGGTTTTCCATGGGGTAGATAAAGGCGGTCTTTTGGGTGATAGTTTTGCTAAAAAGGGTATGTAAATTAGATTTGATGTAGTTGGTTATGATGTTTAACAGACTTTATTAATGATAAAATATCATTTGGGTTATGTGTTGTTTAATCTGTTCTTGTATTGTGATATTGGGTGTATTTTAGTGTTATTAGTATCAACAAAACCAAACATCCCCTTATATCAGCAAAACCAAACATGCCCTTGTATCAGCAAAACCAAACAGGCCCTTGTATCAGCAAAACTTTAATCAGTAGAACCAAACACCCCCTTGTATCAGCAAAAGCAAAGGCAATGGTTTAAAAAGATGTGGTGAAAATGCAAATACTTTGGCACTAAATCATAATATATCAACACACATCCGCTTGTATCAGCTAAACCAAACGGCCCCTTTTATCAGCAAAAGTTGTTACAGCAAAACCAAACACCCCCGTATCAGAAAAATTAGAGGCAGTGGTTTCAAAACACGAGTTCAAAATGCAAACGCTTTAGCAGTAAACAACAATGTATTGACAATGGTGTATTGTAACATCTTGAATTTTGACTTACCAAAGTCAAACAAACTTATGAAAACCAACAAATTGTAACTTACTTGGGTAAGTCAAACCTATTAAGAAATGCAAAACGATTTCAAAAACAATTACTTAAATAAGAACACAAAATTTTATTCATCGATTTCATGTTCTCAAGAACTACAAATGTTTACTATCATCTAAACATACACTTAGCTAGACCCACAACCCTCCCTATCATCGTTTTCCTTCTTTTCCTTCCTTTCCTTAAGATATTTAAACAAAATTTCCAGATTTTTAATCCTTTCTCCCAAATCGTTAAACTTTGATAACAACATGTCATCCTCTTCCTTCTCCTTCTTAACACCCAAACGCTTTTCATTTGCGCAGTCTGCTTTCCTCAACGAACTCAACAAACCCTTCCCTTTATCGTTTTGTGCCATTATTGTTTTTCTTTTTGCTTTGGGAAGAATGTGTGTTGATTGTATTTTAGGGTTCACTCTTGGTCGTAGATACATATATGGTTGAAGGTTGGGTTACATTTTAACTAGGTTGGGTCAAAAAAGTGAATGGTCTATAATACCCTCGAAGGAAATCGGTTTGACTGTCCCAATTATGGTCAAGGGACGATTCTGGCATTTGATGGCCAAGGTTTGGACCTGTGGCGATGAAAAGGGCGAGTTTTGTCCCATCGCGATCCGTCCTGCCAAGTTTAGGGACCAACGGTGTATTTTAGTCTAATAATTATGTTTTGCATAGGATTATAACTAACTAGATATTTTTATGACTAACTGGTCATTTATGCAAATATGGATATTAAAATCTTATGTGGCAATGACTTATATTCGGAATCTGGTATGTCTGGGGGTAATTAGGACTTTCTTGGGGTAGTGGAAAAGTTTTAATTTTGATTAGCATGTTTATTTTGATATTTTTTTTAGTTGGGTTACACAGATTATCCAATGCGACCTACTCGCATCCAATCATTACCTGTTAGCCTTAATAGTTTTTAATAGAAGTGATGGTTATTTATGTTTAGGAACTTTGTAACGTGTGTTAGATATCGTGATAGAATAGTCAACGGGCTCGTGGATTTGGCTAAGCTAAATGACTAATCGTTTAGTTAAGCTAGCCTTGTATAAGTTCATGTAACCCAATCCATGTCCAAGCCCATCTCACGACCCATGGCCAAGCCTTAGGGCATCTAGTTACTTGTACTATAAATACCCCTCAAAGTCTCATTTGAGGGGTGTGCTTGAAAGTGTGTGTGTGTGTGTGTGTGTTTTCCTTATGAAATATTGTTTTCATCTTCTTTCCTTTATCTCTCTAAACATACGCCTAATATATCAAGTCACCATCTCTCATCTTAATCTTTCTTGCTTCATCTTTATACGCATAGCGTAACTGTTGTGGTTTACACATAAAGTGTGTTTGTGTCTAAAGTTGTGATAAGGTATACGTGATAAAGGGGCTTTACAATTGGTATCAGAGAAACTCGTGATAGACATGAACTTACATGGGTCTAACCTTCTTTTCAAGAAGTGTTTACAACTTCAAGGTAGTTATTAGAGCTAGTTGTCACCTAAAAACTGACAATGGAACTCTTTAACTAAGCGACGTAACCGTGTCTCGTGGGGAATTGTTTATCATGAGCCGATCAATTCAAGGGGGAGAAACGTGATTAAATTGTGATAAAAAATGTTTTATGATCGGTGTTTGAATCTCAAATGAGCTCGACTCAGACGTAACCAATGAATTGACGATAAAATACTGTCAGTACTCGAAAAGACTAGTTCCTGGACGGGTAATAATTTCAAGTTGGTCTAACCAGTGATGTAAGCGTGTCTCGAATAGGACTTGTCTAAGTAGAATGTACCATTTCGAGAAACTTTCTTTGGATTTGACCAGGACGGGTAATAATTTCAAGCTAGTTCTCTAGTGATGTAAACGTGTCTCGAATCGGTCTTATTCATTGAAAGTCGATCAATTCAAAAAGTGCGAACTCTACCCTCACTGTGCAGATTTAAGTTAAAACAATATAAGCACATGTGAAGGGGGAGTGTTTTTGAAAATACAAAACTCTCTAGGTGTTAACAAAATATACTTTATAATCATAAACACTTTGAGAGATTTTCAATAAAATGGTTTTATGGCAATATAGGAATAGTCATGGAGTTATAAGGTGACTAAGGATAGGAAATCCGTCCTATGATCCGCCAGAGCCGGAGGGATCTACCCAAGGACAATACCCATAGTTAGTATTAGAAATCCTTAGGTATGATTGAAAAAAGGAGTAATGTGAGAAAGGAGAAAGAAGGGGTTGAAGAATTAAAAAGAAGTGTAATGAAAAAGGGTGAAAAGAAATAGCCCTCCATATTCAACCTTAGGGCAGAAACCGGGTTCAATTCATGTGCTACTAGTAGTCACTAGATGACACTGGTATTGAAGACAAAGACGTCATGGACCCAGTGATGCACTGCACTAAACCTTCTAGCCACTCAATTCCTCTTAAAAGGATTTGTTTCATTCTCACTAGGAACCCTGCATAATCTATCGACCTTCTCTTAGAGATCGTTGGTATTGAAGAAGGAGACCCTCTCCCTAGTCTCCGCTTAGAAAAACCAAAATGCAATAATCGAGTCTAGAGCCACGAGATTCATCAAAATATCTCATAGGAACACTTGACATTTCATCGCTTACTGTTCATCAATAAGGACACAAGTGATATATTCTAGAGTCCTACGCCGATCTTAGCAATCTGCCAAAACATTTATGAGAAGTTTCACATCTGTGATCTTCAGTGACTGAATGGAAATTTCTGCCAGGGTCAACATCAAGCAGCCCAGACAGCAGGTCACTTCGGTAACTCCTCGTGGATTACGCTTATTGTGTCTCAAACGGTCTACAGTCGTGAGGTGATGCTTTAGTGTACCTCAGTGACTCATCTGAACTGTAGGTGTACTTCGGTACATCGCGTTATCTCACTTGTGGGACTCCAGTTCAGGAACGGCCTTTGTAAGAATTAGAGACGTGTTTTCACACTATGCTGTTAACACACTCGAAATTCAAACTTGTAAGCGCTGGATTATTTCTAACCCATGTTTTATGTTTTCTTCTTATGGATGCTTGTGGGTGGAAAAGATGGTGCTGATTATCCCATGCTCATACCAACAACAAATGAATGTTCTCATCAAAATCAAAGGAAACTCAAAGTTAAAGATGATTCTTCGTCAATGTCAAAGAATCTTCAAAGTATAAAGACTCGAGAACTACATCATTGGCAATTAAAAGTAAAAAAGAAGTGTGAGCATGGTGGAGAAAGACGTGGAGACACCTAACCAACGAAGTTGACAACGGCCGACAACCACATTAATTGATCACAAAGCATGAAGGAACGAAAATCAAGACTATTGTATATCGACACACAAAGTTCAAGCTCAAGAATTCTAAAGACCTAGTCAAGTGGAGCATCTTTTGAATGACCACCCCTTAGGGGGAGATTGTTAGCCTTAATAGTTTTTAATAGAAGTGATGGTCATTCACGTTTAGGAACTTTGTAACGTGTGTTAGATATCGTGATAGAATAGTCAACGGGCTCGTGGATTGGGCTAAGCTAAATGACTAATCGTTTAGTTAAGCTAGCCTTATGTAAGTTATTATCCAATCCAACCCAATCCAAGCCCATACAAGGCCCATGGCCAAGCCTTAGGGCATCAAGTTACTTGTACTATAAATACCCCTCAAATGGTCATTTGAGGGGTGTGCTTGAAAGTGTGTATGTGGGTGTTTTCCTTATGAAATATTTTTTTCATCTTCTTTCCTTTATCTCTCTAAACATACGCCTAATATATCAAGTCACCATCTCTCATCTTAATCTTTCTTGCTTCATCTTTATACGCATAGCGTAACTGTTGTGGTTTACGCATAAAGTGTGTTTGTGTCTAAAGTTGTGTTTGATATACCATCTCTCATCTATTTCTCTCTTTGCTTTCTTAATCTTTACGCATAACTTGTTTATGTGTAACATGTTCTTCGTGCATTAGAGAAGCTTGGTATTCGTGTGGTAAAGTTGTGTAAAAACAAGGTCTTACAATTGGTATCAATCGCCTAACAATGGTTTAGGAGTGTTTGTGTTACGTTTTTGTTAAAGCTTTACAAAGAAAGTTGCGTTTTTTCCTATAAACGTGGGCTTTTTTGCTTAAAGTTTTGATTTTTACGTGGTTTTAAGCTTAAAGTTGTCGACTTTATGGATTTTTAAGTGTTTTGGAAGAAGTTTGTGCAAAAGAAATCAGTTGAAAACGCGTTTTTGGGTGAAAAATTCGTGTTTTTGCATTTCTGTGCATTTTTTACGCGTAAGCATACTTTTGGTCAAAACCATCTTTTTACGCGTAAGAAAAGTCAAAACCCTAATCCTACGCGTAAGGTCTACGCGTAAGAATTTTGGTTTCTACGCATAAGCTTTTGGTGCAGATTCTTCGAGCTTCCACGGTTACTCAGTGCTTCCCTTACTTGGATAAGTTTGTGGAACACTTCGACTTTGGATATCTCTTACACTGTGATAGTGTAAAGGATTTTGTGGGCAAAACCCTAGTTTTTACGCAGCTAAAAACTTACGAGTAGAATTTCTTTTGCCTAAGCATTTTCTTACGCATAAGCTTGACTTACGCATAAGCAAATCCTACGCATAAGGATTCTACGACTAAGCTTTTCGTTTTACGCATAAGCTAAGGTTTCTCAAGTCTACGCGTAAGCTAGGTATCCTACGCATAAGATCTTACGCCTGAGCACCAATGTCTACGCGTAACTTCTTCTGTCTACGCCTAAGCTCTTCAAAAAAAATATATATATATTTTTGGCGGGAAAATTCGAGTAAAATTTAAATTTTAGGGGAGTCTAAACGTTCAATTTTTACTCGAAATTCAAATTTTGGTATAACTTGAAAAATTTTGGTCAAAAATTCAAATTTTTGGACCCAAATTCAAATTTTTTCGGTCAAATTTGGCGTCAAAATTGTCTAAACTCAAATTTTTCATACAACCTTCGAATTGATTTTTACTGTGAATTTCAAATTTTGGGAGAGAAAAATTTTACGCCTTAGAACAGGTTTACTAGTAAGATTCACTGAAAAACTTCAAACGGCCATAACGGATTAAACACAACTCCTTTATCGTTGAATCGATCCTACATCAACTTTATCAGTAATACCTTCATCAATGGCAACTCAACAAGACATTCATGCAGCCGGTGCCGAAAACCGTCCTCCTATGTTGGAAAAAGGTGGTTATCTTCAATGGACAAGTCGTATGCTTCGTTACATCAAGACCAAACCTAATGGAAAACTCATGATTCAATCCATTACAAATGGACCCTTCAAGCCTCGACAAGTCCAAATCCCTGGAAATGCTGATGCAACACCTCTCGTCCCATCATCCTCTCGTACTAAAAAAGAATCAGAATACACTGAAGAGGATCAGAAACAAGTCGATGCAGATGACATGGCAATTCATATTGTCCAACTGGGTTTACCAAGAGACATCTTTGCTGCTGTAGACAGTTGTGAAACTGCTTTTGATATGTGGGAACGTGTTAGACGGCTTTGTCATGGAAGTCAACAAGACATGGAGAACAAGCTGCTAACTGAATGGGAGAAGTTCACATCAACTCCAGGAGAATCCATTGAATCCTACTATGGAAGATTTTTCACTTTGATGAATGAGCTTATTAGAAACAAGTTGGCACCCAGAACTATCGTTCAAAACATCAAATTCCTGAACAATCTTCCAGAAGAATGGGGACGATATGTCACTCTTGTCAACCAAACAAAAGACTTACATCAGGTGAACTTTGATCAACTAAACGATTTTCTGAAACAAAACCAATCTGAAGTGAATGAAGTCAGGAAAGAAAGATTGGCAAAGAATCATGATCCATTGGCACTAATTGCAAAGACTCAAACTTCAGTGAATACACAACAACAAGCTTCATCATCTTCCACCAACAACAACTTACAGCAATACATTCCACAACCACAAGCTGTTATCCCTCAACAACAATTCTATCCACCAGAACAACAAGTCATTCAACAACAACAGTATCCACAATACCAGGAACAAGGAATCACTGATCCTGTAACTGAACATGAAGAGGCTTTGTCACATGCTTTTGCATTCTTGGGTAAAGCATTTAGAAGTCGCATGGGTAATCAGGCGGTTCCGTATCAAGGTAATCAGTTGGGTCAGAATGTTGGAAATCAGATAAGACAGAATGTTGGGAATAGAGCAGTGGGTAATCTGAATGGGAATGTTGCAGCTCCAGTAGTTGGGAATTATGGAAATATGAATCACGGTAATCAGGTTATGTGTTACAACTGTCAAGGAGTGGGTCACATGGCAAGGAATTGTCCTACTAAGCCGAAAAAGAAGGATCTTGCGTTTCTTCAGAAACCTATGATGTTAGCACAAAAGGCAGAAGCAGGGTTGCAGTTGAGTGCTGAGGAACATGACTTTTTCGCTATTTTGGATGATTTGGAAGACCTAGAGGAAATCAATGCGAACTGCATCTTCATGGCAAATCTTCAGGAGACTAAGTACGACACTGACTCTGATGCACCTCATGTCTATGATGCCAATGCAGTATCTAAGGTACCAATCATTGATCCATGCTATAACAATGTCATATGTGATGTGTTTACTCATGACGAACAACATTCTGTGACGCCAACACCTACTTATGATACATACCTGGACAATCTGAGTTGTAGCAATACTAACTCTGAAACTCCAGATGTGGATCCTAGTGGAGGCTGTGTGGCACAAAATACTGAGACTGATGTGGAAACACGTGCTTATTTTGAAACATTAATCAATAACTGTGGCATTGAAATCGGGAAAGTTAAAACGGTCAATCGCGAAGTTAAGGCCGCGAATGCTAAATTGACCGCTGAGCTTAAGAGTTACAAGGAGAACGCAAAAGCTTTTGAATTTCATACAAACAAACTATCAGAATTAGAAATTGGTTATCGAAATTCTGTTTTAAGAGAACAACAATTGCAACTCAAGTATGACACACTTGATGTGAATTTGAACTTGAAAATAAAATCTTTAAACAAGGAAATTTCTGAACTAAAAGACCAACTTTCTAAACAAAAAGCAACGTATTCTGATCTTGAAAAAGAGAAGAAACAGTTGTTTGCTGATTTTTCAAAACGAGAAGATTCTCTTCTTGATGAAATTCTTGATAAGAATGAAAAGATCAAAAATTTGGAAAATTTGCTTGTTACAACGGGTCATTCTGCCAAATCAACCAATATGCTGATTAATCAAGTTAATCCGTATTATCATACTACTCAAAAAATGGCTCTTGGTAACAAACCTCCTTGTTTCCTCAAGAAAGCTCAGAAAGAACAGAATGTGTTGAACAATGGTAAACCTTTGCATGAACCCATAATTGTTCATGATTCTCTTGAAACGTTAGAACTATCTGAGGAGAGTAGATCAATAATGAAACAAAATCATCCAGAAATCAAACCAATTGATTATAATAAATGGAACAAAATTAATGGTATTTCTTTTGTTACGCAAAAAGAACAATCAAAGTTTTCCATAACACCAAGTGTTTCAAACAAAGTGTCAACACCAGTCTCAAAACCTGTTCCACAACCAGTCTCAACTCCTGTAGTTGTCTCAAAATCTCTTTCGAACATTGAACAAATGTCTTCAAACAATCCTTTTAACACAAGTGATGCGAGAAGTATTTTAGAAAATGTGAAAACTAGAATTGCGGATCTTCAAGAGACTGTTAAAACTAAAACCAATATTACAACAAACATCTGGTTTAATAGTTTTGATAATGAAAATAAAAAGTTTTTTGAAACTGAAATTGCCCCTCAGCTGAATAACATCAACTCAAGGGTAATTCATTTTGAACAAGCATTTTTGAAAGAAACAACTGACTTTGTCAAGGACCATAAATCCCTGGTAAAGAAAGCTAATGAAAGTGTTGAACACATTAAAGTTTTGGAAAATTTGAATGATTCTCTCTTCGAAGATGTTATGACTACCAATATCATGTCCATTATCTTACAAACATATTCTGTTGAAGACCATGAAAGACTCCAGTCTGAGACCTCTGCAATTGTTTCAAAATATGAAAACGCTCTTGAAAAACTTGAAAAAGAAAACGTGTCCTATTTTAAACAACTTGATCGAAAATATGAGGAATGCAAGTATGACAAACTGTCGTATGAGCGTGCCTACAAGGACATGAAAGAGCAAAATGATCTCTTGAGAGCTCAACTGGGAAGTCTAAAAGGAAAGGCTGTGGATACTAAGTTTGCAAAACCATTGACTGAGGAGAAAACAACTGTTCCCAAACCGGTTTTTAAACAAAAAATGTCTATTTCTTAGTTTCCTCCAAAAGTCAATGAGAAAAATGATTTATCAAAAACAGTCACTCCACAGACTTTGCCTATTAAAAAGAGAATTATCAAAGGTTTTGAAAAAGAAAAAGATGTTGCTAAAAAACCTAAAGTGTTTACACCTGGCATTTCTAGGAATAGTACACGGAATGTGACCAAAAATCAAGCTAAAGCATCTGTCGGTTCTAACGACATGGTCAACAATCACTATCTAGAAGAAGCTAGGAAAAAGGCACAGCTTCGAAAAGACGGAATTTTAGGTGCAACATCTAGGGTGATGAATTCTACAAGATTTCAAGGCACTGCTAGTAGTAGTAAACCATTACCTAGGAACACTCTACAAAAGACTAGGGATTGGCTTGCATCTAAGAGTAGTTGCGCAAAAGAAAATGTTATGCCCTTAGAAAACAACACTAGGAATTCTAAGTCTTTTTCGAGCAAGAATCAATTTCCAAAAGACTGTAGTGACAAAGTTAAAGCTGCTGTTTTAAACAAGAATATTGAATTTGTCTGTACTACATGTAAAAAATGTGTCTTTTCAGCTAATCATGATGCATGTGTCTCACAATATCTCAAGAAAGATAATTCTCGTGCCAAGGCACAATCCACTAAGACACCAAATAGAAACAAGCCCGTTGATAAAAAGACAAACAAAAAGACACCTAATAGGACGATCTCTTCAGGACGTAGTTTTTCAAAAAATGAGTCTTCCGCTGCATCTGAAAAGAAAACAACTCCTAGATCTTACCTTAGGTGGATACCCACGGGAAATGTTTTCAACAAAGTAGGTCTTAGATGGATTCCCACAGGAAAGATTTTTGATACTTGCACCGACACAAATAATAGTGACAATCATCAGGATAAGGAAGTAGAAACCATTACAACCGTTGACAGTGAACACCCTCAGAGTGAGGAATCAAATACTTCTAACACTGTTATTTGTGAAATCTCTTCGTCTTTGGTTGCAGGTGATTCAAATATCTCAGAACCCAGCTCATCAGAGGGTTCCAATATTGTAAACTCTTCTTCATCATTCTTTCTCTCTTCTATTATTGATTTTCCATTTCTTCTATAAAATCAAAAACAAAATACAAAAATAGAAAAATTTCCAAAAAATACAAAAACATTAGAAAATTTCAAAAATCAAAAATATTCTTCTCACGACATGTCTCTCGTATAATCGATATTCTGTACGTTTCTAGAAATGTCATTCAACAATGATACAGGCATGTACAGATGCTTGAGCGAGAGTTCTTTAAATGTTTTCTAAAACATGTCGTTTCTCAAAAATTTCTTAAAAACATAATGGCTTCTGGACACATCAGTTCAGGACCCGCGCTTCAAAGAAAGGAAAGTGCTTAACCAAAACAAAGGTTTCAAATATTTTTTCAAGCACTTTTCCTAAAAACAATGGCTTACAGTTACTTCAGACTGTAACCCGATCTTTAAAGAAAGGAAAGTGCCACGCAAAATCGATTTTCATAAATATCGAGCACTTATCCTAAAACAAATGAAGATAATTCTTCTTCAATATCTTCAAGTGATTTTTTAAAATCTTCATCTTGCGTACCATTGATTCGAAATTTTTCAAAAAGATTTTTCAAAATCTCTCACATTTGGTACCAAGATAACTCCCTCTAAACCCTTAATTGATTCTAAATTTTCTGTATGAAAAATATGCTTTCGTTAAAGGGGTGTATTAAACCAAAATTGTTCCAAAATTCATGCTAAATCAGTTTCTCTCCAAATGCTTTTCGAAAAATATATCTTTTAATCATTTTGTTTCAAAAACATCATAGATATGCAATTTTTGAGGGGGAGAAACGTGATTAAAATGTGATCAAAAATGTTTTATGATCGGTGTTTGAATCTCAAATGAGCTCGATTCAGACGTAACCAATGAGTTGACGATAAAATACTGTCAGTACTCGAAAAGACTTGTTCCTGGACGAGTAATAATTTCAAGCTGGTCTAACCAGTGATGTAAGCGTGTCTCGAATAGGACTTGTCTAAGTAGAATGTACCATTTTGAGAAACTTTCTTTGGATTTGACCAGGACGGGTAATAATTTCAAGCTAGTTCTCTAGTGATGTAAACGTGTCTCAAATCGGTCTTGTTCATTGAAAGTCGATCAATTCAAAAAGTGCGAACTCTACCCTCACTGTGTAGATTTCTGTCAAAACCTATATAAGCACATGTGAAGGGGGAGTGTTTATGAAAATATAAAACTCTCAAGGTGTTAACAAAATGTGTTTTATAATCATAAACACGTTGAGAGATTTTCCAGAAAAATGGTTTTATGGCAACATGGGACAGTCATGGAGTTATAAGGTGACTAAGGATAGGAAATTCGTCCTATGATCCGCCAGAGCCGGAGGGATCTACCCAAGGACATCACCAATAGTTTAGAACTAGAAATCCTTAGGTATGATTGAAAAAAGGAGTAATGTGAGAAAGGAGAATGAAGGGGTTGATGAATTAAAAAGAAATGTAATGAAAAAGGGTGAAAAGAAATAGCCCTCCATATTCAACCTTAGGGCAGAAACCGGGTTCAATTCAACTGCTACTGGTTGTCACTAGATGACACTGGTATTGAAGACAAAGACGTCATGGACCCAGTGACGCACTGCACTAAACCTTCTAGCCACTCAATTCCTCTAAAAAAGGATTTGTTTCATTCTCACTAGGAACCCTACATAATCTATCGACTTTCTCTTAGAGATCGTTGGTATTGAAGAAGGAGACCCTCTCCCTAGTCTCCGCTTAGGAAACCAAAATGCACTAATTGAGTCTAGAGCCACGAGATTTATCAAAAGATCTCATAGGAACACTTGACATGACATCGCTTGTTGTTCATCAATAAGGACACAAGTGATATATTCTAGAGTCCTACGCTGATCTTAGCAATCTGCCAGAACATTTATGAGAAGTTTCACATCTGTGATCTTCAATGATTGAATGGAAACTCCTTCCAGGGTCAACATCAAGCAGCCCTGACAACAGGTCACTTCGGTAACTCCCCGTGGATTACGCTTAGTGTGTCTCAAACGGTCTACAGTCGTGGGGTGATGCTTCGGTGTACCTCATCGACTCATCTGAACTGTAGGTGTACTTCGGTACATCGCGTTATCTCACTTGTGGGACTCCAGTTCAGGAACGGCCTTTGTGAGAATTAGAGACGTGTTTTCACTCTATGCTGTTAACACACTCGAAATTCAAACTTGTAAGCGCTGGATTATTTCTAACCCCTGTTTTATGTTTTCTTCTTATGGATGCTTGCGGGTGGAAAAGATCGTGCTGATTATCCCATGCTCATGCCAACAACATCACAAATGAAGTTCTCATATATATCAAAGGCTACACAGAGTTAAAGATGATTCTTCGTCAACGTCAAAGAATCTACAAAGTTTAAAGTCTAGAGAACTTCATCACATTGGAACTTCAAAGTCAAATAGAAGTGTGAGCATGGTGGAGAAAGACGTGGAGACACCTACACCAATGGAGTTGACCAACGGCAGACAACACATTAACTGATCACAAAGCATGAAGGAACGAAAATCAAGACTATTATATATCTACACACAAAGTTCAAGCTCAAAGAAAGTAAAGACCTATTCAAGTGGAGCATCTTTTGAATGACCACCCCTTAGGGGGAGATTGTTAGCCTTAATAGTTTTTAATAGAAGTGATGGTCATTCACGTTTAGGAACTTTGTAACGTGTGTTAGATATCGTGATAGAATAGTCAACGGGCTCGTGGATTGGGCTAAGCTAAATGACTAATCGTTTAGTTAAGCTAGCCTTGTATAAGTTCATGTAACCCAATCCATGTCCAAGCCCATCTCACGGCCCATGGCCAAGCCTTAGGGCATCTAGTTACTTGTACTATAAATACCCCTCAAAGTCTCATTTGAGGGGTGTGCTAAAAAGTGTGTGTGTGTGTGTTTTCCTTATGAAATATTGTTTTCATCTTCTTTCCTTTATCTCTCTAAACATACGCCTAATATATCAAGTCACCATCTCTCATCTTAATCTTTCTTGCTTCATCTTTATACGCATAGCGTAACTGTTGTGGTTTACGCATAAAGTGTGTTTGTGTCTAAAGTTGTGATAAGGTATACGTGATAAAGGGGCTTTACATTACCAAAAAGGGTTTGATCACTTATGCATTTGGTGGAATTTGATTTATACAAGGAAGTCATTTTAAATGAAATCGGCATGTACGAGAGATATGGTGCTCTTTTTAGACTCTGTAACCAACGAGCATGACAAGTTTTCCCGTCAATCACGGTCCTTTTATCAGTACGTAGATTTATTTATCTTTGATTTCAAGGTACCTATGCTCGGCGTTTGGGACAGTTGCACCTACTCTGTATGTTGCATATGCTGATGTGAGACAGGATCTTCATCACCACCTCGATTTCTTAAAGGTCAATATGAAGAGTACGCCAAGTTTGTAGCCACACGTCCACAGATACATACTCACTGGCTACCAAGAAAAGCCCAAAGGTACGTTGACGTTTACTGATGCTCTCAATTAATGGCTTGCATAGATCGGACACACTATTATAGGAAAAATGGTTGGGTCAGACAAGTTGCATGATGGATCAAAACGGGTAGTTTTTTTTTACTCTACTTGCAATCTGAATATTTTATGTGAACCATATATGTATAATGATAATTAATGTATATACTATCAAGCTTGGGTCTGGATCGTTTTGGTTACAATCTCTGACTTTATCCTCATAAAAATCACACATGGTGAAAGATGCAACTTATCAGTTTGTAGTTTTCTTGATTTTGTTGACAAAAGTTTATGTATATTTAGGAAAAGTTAGACAATTTTGCATCGACCGAAATAATCAGTTTTCTTATGGTAACTCGATCTATACCGTTTTATGCAATTGCAATTATTTTGACTAAGTAATTAGAAATTTTGAATCATGATCAATGTTTTCCAAACGTACAATGTAATTATCGTAACTCCTGTATTAAAAGAAGAACGTCATGTCGATAATTTGTTTTCAAAAAATGCACAAGATGCAATTCATGCTCTTGCTGATGTTGATCAAGTATCAGCTCAGGGAACTAAACCAGAAGGCTCTATGTGGTGGAAAAAACCGAGACAAAGGTAAGACCAGATAGAGTGGTTTGCAGGTGGACGTTGCTGAAATGGGTAGGTTTGGGGGCTGAAATGGGTGAGTTTGGGGGCTGAAATTGGTGTCAGTTTTGGGGATGAAATGGGTGGGTTTCGGTGCTGAAATGAGGGCTGAGATAGGTGCGTTTAGGTGCTGGAATGGGGGCCAAAAGAACAAGGTTATTCGAGTCATTAACATTATTCTTAAATATCAAATTCTTTTAGTCAAAAGCATCATCTATGACAATCCATTTCTAGAGTTCTATTGTTTACATAACGACCCAAACAAAATATAAACCTATCATTTAATGACATATTTAAGTTTTTTTTTTGGCAGAACGAATGGGCAGATAAAGTTAAAAAATGGGCAAACTGCAACGGAAATCAGACTTGGGTGTGATGATCAGTTTGTGTCAAAGGCATGCAGGTGCATAAACAACGTTCCCTCAAGAAGCCCCGGTCCAACGATATTGGCAAAGCAAGGTGACACTGTCAGTGTTATAGTTTACAACAGTTTGTTTACTGAAAGTATCTCCATTCATTGGCATTAAATTAAGCAGGTAATTAAATAGGTACAGATATATAAGTAAATAAGTCAAGACAAGTATTTTCTAACGGTTTGCTAATTAACATGCAGTTTGGAATTCCATCAGCTGATGGAACAACAAGCGTTACTCAATGTCCTATTAATCCTAGAGAAATTTCTAACTATACGTTTGTTGTTGATAGGGTAAAGATAATACTAACTATTGTATTAAACTACGATTTGTATAAAGTTTAGTTTTTCAAGTGTGCATCCAATAAACTTTGTTAATATGACTGATTTGTATATATCATGCAAACAAAATATATAATTTTCATGAAATTTATGGAATGTGCAGGCAGGGAAATTCATGTACCATAATCATTATGAGATGCAACAAAATTGAAAAAAACAATTTGTTGTTGCCTTACAATGTTGGAAATTTGGAATGGATTAGTGAATGGTTTATCTAGTTGCAAAGATCATTTAGCTGTTGCCTTATAATACTACAATACTAACAGATTATATGTTTTTTTTTTTTTTTTTTTTTTTTTTTTTTTTTGGTAGTCCTAAAACTAACCGATTGTGTTCATAGACCCTTTAATTCAAAATATAGTTTTCTTATGCTGATGTATAAAAAAAATGGAAGACGAAAAGCCCGCCGCAACGCGCGGGTTTCCATACTCGTTTTACTTAATTATTGTTTGGCTTGCAACTAAACATATAAGTCTCAAATTACCGACTCTCACTTGTGGGCTTGTGGCAACCTTCCGAAAATGTTAACCGAGTTACGTGTCTGTCAACGATGATAAATGGAAGATAATATTCGGACCAATTTAGCAATTTCGAAAAAAAAGTGGTTACATATGTGAAAAGCATGAATATTTTTAAATAGGAAGTTCTCTTCTGCTTAGTGACCAAAAAGAGTTCACATAATTAAGTACCATAAATCCATCAGCAAAATTAATTGCAACAAGATACGAGACTATCACACATTTTAATTTTTACCATGCCACATATCGACAAGGCAAGTTGGTCAACAAGAAAGTAGAAATAATTCGAATTATAAATTGTTTGATTTTGTAGGTACCGTTAAACTTGAAGCGTTATTATCTTCGTAAATGGCAAGAATCACAAAATTACACATTCGTTACTTCGTTAGATTTATAAGCCGATTTGTTGGTTACGACTTACCACAGTACAATGTTTAACAATTAGGGCTAATTATTGCATGAAAATGTTTACATGTTACGGAGTACAATTACATTGTTACTAAACTCATCTGTTTTATGATATTATCAGAGAATAACAAGTACTAATTAACATACACAATATAAACGAGCAAACAACTGATCTTAGCATTATAATTATCTAAACAGCACTTTTTTAATACACCTCATAGTCGAAAATGAGTAATACATATAAGTAGAAACTCAGTATTGCCACAAAAAAGCACCCATGGCAAACTTCCTCTTTTGATTTATGTCTCCAGAGATTGGTAGACCATAAGATTTAAGCAAGCAATCAAGCTTCCACTCGGGCATGGTCTCGTACTCTGCCCGAGTATGCCTTGGGTAGTGCAATGGCATCTCGAAATGCACACAACGATCTTTCATGTGATGCCCGTTTGAAATTTGGCGCGCTACCGACTCCATTCCTTGATCGCTCGTGTTTATGTGTGTGTTTTTTTCTTTGTATTAACGAGAGTTGTGAGGCTTTTAGTATTTAAAGGGTTGAAAACAATGAAAAAGATATGTGATGAGTTGTTACAACTTACAAGTAGGTAGTAATTTAATACGGAGAAAACAATGGATGGTGATTTGTGAGAGTATATTTGATTTATTGTCGACTTTGGTTTGGTAAAGTTAACAAGAAGCATTGGTAGCTTCTAGATATTAGTATTTTAAGTCTTGTGAAAATTGTTATGTTTCAGATACATACGTGTTATCTATTACTTGCATGACAAGGATAATAAGCGGCAATAACTTATCTATTCTTACACGACATTGATTGACATCATGGCCGTTTTTGAGGTGTGCAAGGTGAGTGTTGGCGTATGTGTCCGGACGTCCCGGTGTCTGGCAGAATCATTGGCCGGACGGTAGTCAACAGTGACTGACCGCAGATTTCGCGGGATTTCCTACCACGTGGCCTACTAGGTAGGGTGGTTATAGGCCTACAGGCAGATAATATAGGTCCGTATGAACAGTGGCGGAACAGTGGAGCAGATACAAAGTTGGGTAATATAAATACCCCAACACATTTAATGTTTTGCATTGAATTTTTCACCCACTCTCATTTCACATTTATTACCACATTTATTGCCGTTTTCTTAATTTCACGCCGGAGCTTGGTCCTGGGATATCACACAGGGCGAGGCTAACGCGTGTCGTGCATTGTGCAAGAACTACTTCTTTCTTCCGGATCGTTTGATAGAAGCTCGACTCCTAGGTCAAACCGGACGACAGGAATTTGCTTCAACAGTGAGAAATCACTCAAAGCCTGAAAAAATATTAAAGGCCTCAAAATTTGTCCCGTTAAAATTTATATGCATAACTATATATATTTTCACAAAGAAAAACAGTATTTAGATAAGAAAATAGAAACGGAATAAGAAGACAAATTAACCAGATGCATTTATAAAAAAATGTACAAAACTAGAAACATAATGTTATGAATTGGGTGCATTTACGAAAAATAGATGTTTTTATAAAAAATTACATTACGTCACAAAACTTTATGAGTGTCCCTGGACCATCAGGGTTCCACCCTGATTCCGTCTCTGCTTGCATCTTGTAACAACTATGAAGTAATGATTATGTAAATTAACCAAACACGTACGATACTATAGACGGTAGTTATGTTATGTCCCTAAAATGATTGGCAAGGGAAAGAGCATGATATGGCCATACTTTACAGGCGACACATGGTTGTTTCGATTCGATGCCATGGAAGAGAGGTAATTAAAGAGTTACTTAAGTTATGGGTGGTTGGTAGTTACTAGTGTAATAAATACAGGGTAGTTGAATACTTGCATCAAACTACTTGCCTAAAGCAAAAGGTGCATATGAACCAATCATTATTATTCTGTATCTATTAACCTGGACACCTGGTCTGTTTTTTGAACTAGTTAGGTGAAGATATTCGATCAAGAAACGTATCTCTTGTTTTGTACCATAAAAAGGTTAAACTAGGATCTGATATGATTATGGTCAAGTAGTTGTCTTTCAAGAAAACACTTATCGTTTGATGCGTACCAAGACGAGTTGTTCTTATAAGTTTCAGTTCAGACATAGGTTTGCAATAAAGTGCCATTGATCATAAATTGTAGATCGAACTTGGTATATGATACGAAGAGGTTATCTTATTTGATGCTCCTATAAGTTATTTAAGCATTTAACATATGACTGAAGGTTTCTGTAACCTATAGCGTTCAAACTTACATAGTTACATGTGAAAGATCAAATCTAATAACTTTTCAATAACAACAACACTTAAATCCTGTCAAAACGAGGCACGGGGGAAGTGAAATGTAAATAGATTATACTCTTACCTTATGGAAAACCCGAGAATAAGGAGACTACTTCCATGAAATCTAATTAATAACATTATAAAAAGTTTAATTATCTTTCCGAATACTCACTAGCTACGTGTAACCTAATAAAACTAAGTTTTATGATATTAACGTATAGCCATTAACAAGATTTGACATGTTCAATGTGTTGACGGAGGTGACATAACCAAGACGTTATAACATGATATGATCCAATGATAAGCAAAAAAGTGGTTTATCAAAACTACACGTCAAATAATAAACTACAAGAGTATTAATATGAGTAGTGATATTATATAACTCGAGTATTATATAAGAGAAAAATATTAGAACAATCTCTTAGCTACCAAATAAATAACTCGAGACGAATTTCAGTAAGTAATTACAACATGTAATTTCTTTTCATCTTTATCTTGACAAATGTGTATTTCAAAATTGATTATATTGATGGCAATAACCAGTAAAACATAGACGTGGCTAAATCGAAGGTGAAACTATGGGCATCTAAAATGGTTCATTGACATGTCACCGTCAAATCAGCATCTCATTATGTTATACAAAACTCTACAATGCATTAAACTCTACACATTTGAATACATTTCCACATCATCATATTTAATATTTTTAAGATTTATAAAATATTTAGATGAGCATCCAATGCACTACTCACCTTAAAATAAATAAAAGGACACATGCTTTTGAAGGTGGCCCTACATCCGTACGTATAACAATGGTTTGGTGTGTTCAAAGAGATTATTTTTCAATACACGGGTCTACATGGAATTTTACAATGCATTAGATGATGAGTAAGCACTCAATGATCGATTAAATGGTATCCATTGTGGATGCTCTAAGGGGTGCTTGGTAGGTATTTTTGAGAGTGGGTAATGGTAAAGGTAATGAAAAATAATGTTTGGTGCTATATAATTGAATGACTCATTACCCAATAGTTGGTAATGGACCATTACCTAATAAATTGGGGGAAATGTTTTTTTCTCCCTTTTCTTTTCCCCACTATTATCATTATCTATCTCTTTCCCTTTCTCAAGTTTGAACCAAGCACACCCTAAGGGTTTTACGGTAAATCACATTAGATTATCTCGCGCATTGTAGAAATAATAGAATATCTTGATACTTTTCTAAGAGCTGTGGGTATAGTGACGTTATTGTCTAGCGCCAAGCTACCAGCCCACCATGGAGAACGACGCATTGTACCGGAGGTTGCGCTGTTAGGACACCTGCCAACGCCATTCTAATTTTTTTTCTTTTTTGTTTAAAAATTTGAATGTTTGGGCAAAAATATAAATGTTTGGCAACAGATTTCTAGCCGTTTGGACCCAATTAATACCAAAAAGAAAAAAAAATCAAAATTTACCCCTTTAAATACCTCTTTATTATTTCATACTTCACACATACTTCCAATATATTTTTTCAAACAAAATGAGTAGAATTTGGAGCCACGAAGAGGAGTCTCTTTTGGAAGAGTGTTTCACTCAAATATATGAATTTTTAAAGAAAAAATTGGGCCTTCGATTGAAGTGTACGTTGACGACATGAGAAAAGTCCAACTATTCAACAAAACACATCAAAGACCTCGACGAGACGCCTCTTTCACCATCACGAGAAAAGTACCCCATGAAGCTCAATGCAAGCAAATGAGATACCAGGCTACTCCACCGTTTTGATCCTGGAATTTCTCAAAAATTTTGGAAATGAACGACACCACGCACACGCAATCCTATTTCTTTCTCCCTTTCTTTCCGTTGGTCAACAACCAACAAAAGTTCTCGTTTAGTTCTTCACTACTCGTACAGGAAAAAGTCACTTTCTGTATGGGGGGGAATCCTTTATTCTCAATCAAGATGCCTCAACTGGATAAATTCACTTATTTCACACAATTCTTCTGGTCATGCCTTTTCCTATTTACTTTCTATATTGCCAATCTAAATACGAGTGCGGATCAACAAATGAATACGTTTTGGGATAAAGTTCTCGACGCATACAACAAGGAAGCCAAGAAGCGCAACTACCCTATTCGTACCAAGAACTTGTTTATGGGAAAGTGGACTTCTTCCCTTGCCCGAAAAGCATGAATCAGGGCAAATAATCCAAACCAAAACTAGTTAACTTTATGTAGTTTTAACATGTGTTGGTTTAAATTTCGTATTGGTATTGTAATGTTAAATTTCTGTTGGGATTTAGTAAATCCAGTACTTAAAGTGTCGGTCACCTCAAGTATGTATACTCGTTAGAAAGCTCGTAGTCGTAGTTATTCAGTGTTAGTATTTAGATTACTTTGTAACACCGTGGAGGACGGACGGGTCTTTACCCACTGTATGCCTGATCCACAGCCTATTAGAGGCGTCTAAGCTTGTAACCTATAAATACCCTTTGCCCTCCAAGGCAAAGGGTTGGAGCTTCATAATATATTTTTCTTTGTCTCTCTAGGGTTCCCATTCTCTATCACTTTCTCTCTCTAAACTCTTAACCTAGCCGCCGCATATGTGTTGTGTAACAAACCAAGATCCTACAAATGGTATCAAGAGCCAAGGTTTGATCATGTTCTTGGTTTGATAGTTATTGTTCGGGTTAAGGTTTAGTTGTTGTTTTACGCGTAAAATGGGTGTCTCGCATACGAGTTTTTGAATCTTTAAAGCTTTAAATTTTACACTTTTTAATCCAAGATTCTTATGGGTTAAGGTTTATTGAGTGTTAAACTTTCAGTTTCTTGCAAAAAGTTTCAAACTTTACAAGTTTCTCTTGGTTTTTAAGAGTGTTTGGATACGCGTGTACGGATCTACGCTTAAGAGAGAATAGTGGTTTTGATCTTCGAGACTTGTTGTTTTTGTGTTTTTAAGGTTGTGTTATCATCTTTATCTGGTTGTCTTAACGTTTTTTATCATAAAAAACGTGTTTGGGAAAATTTGTACTTCCTACGCATAACGAAACCCTAATCCTACGCGTAAGGAATTTTTCACTTGATCTTCATTTCTGGTGGTTACTCAGTGTTCTTCTTGCTTGGATAAGCCTGAAAAACACTTCGACTTTGGATATCTCGTACACTGTGAAGTGTAAGAGATCGTTTTGGTTAAAACCCTAATTTTACGTATAACATAAAACTTACGCATAACAATTCTTACGGATAAGCTTTTTCTTACGCATAAGCTTGTCTTACGCCTAAGGGAAACTTACGCATAAGGTTCTTACGCCTAAGCTTTGGTTTACGCATAAACTTAAGTATTTTACCCTAAAACCCTAAGCGTAAGCTCTAGTCTACGCGTAAACTCTGTCTACGCGTAAGCTTGTGTCTACTCGTAAGTTGTAAGTTACGCGTAAACTGCTGTCTACGCGTAAGCTCTCATCTACGCATAAGTTCCTACGCATAACTCTGTTGTCTACGCATAAGTGCAGAAGTTTTACAGTTTATCTCTTGATTTTGTAAAATCCCGTGAAAGTATCTATTTCCCGGTTAAGTCAAAGATTTGTAAAATCCCGTAGAATTTAAACATGTCTTCCGTTGCTGATGATGTGCAAGCTGCAGGATCTGATACTCGTCCTCCTATGCTTGACAGAACTGACTATGAGTCTTGGTCACAAAGAATCAGGCTGTACTGCTTAGGAAAGGAGAATGGGGTTAACATCCTTAAGTCTATTGATGAAGGACCTTATCAGGTTGAGACTACTAGAGACATGATTGATACTGCTGCAGATGGAACAATAGTTTATGGAATGGATAGACCTAAGATGTATGATGAACTCACTGATAAGGAGAAAAAGAGATTCGATGCTGATATCAGGGCTTCAAATATTATTCTTCAAGGTCTTCCAAAAGATATCTACAAGCTTATCAATCACAACACAGAAGCCAAGGCAGTTTGGGATAATGTCAAGATGCTTCTCTCAGGTTCTAAATTGACTATCGAAGACAGAGAATCACAGCTGTATGATGAATTTGAGCACTTTAAGATGAAACCTGAAGAAGGTGTTTATGAATATTACGTGAGATTCCACAAGCTGGTGAATGATATGAGGAATATCAAGATGACTATGCCAAACATTCAGCTGAACTCAAAATTCGTAAACAATATGAATCCCGAATGGCACAAGTTTGTCACTTCTGTGAAGCTTACAAAAGGACTAAAGAACACCAACTATGAGCAATTGTATGCCTTCCTTCTTCAGAATGAGAAACATGCTATGTTTGAAAAAAAGATTCTAGAACAGTTCAAATCTCAACCAGGAGAAATAAGCTCATCAAATGATACAACTGCATTTTTCACCAAAGCATCACAAGTCACACCCACTGGAAATGATAATCACAAGCCCGTTCCTGATTCGGGATATAAGCAACCTAACTCTGATGAAGTCATGGAGCACTTTATCAATAAATTGGCTTTTATGGTTAAACAAAACGTAACCTTCTCTCCACATACCAACAGACTTCACACTAACAATGAGATCAGGACTGCATCCAATCTACACAACCATGCTTTGGTCAGAGATGGAAAAGTTACAGTTCAACCAGTTCAAGAAAGGCAGTACGAACAAGGAAGAGGTGGAGCTGGTAGAGGCTATGCTGCAAATCAGAATTGGTGAAGGAATGGAAACCAGGATCAAGCAAAGCCAATCAAGTGCTACAACTGTGGTGAAGAAGGGCACATTGCTAGGAACTGTACTCAACCAAAACGCCCTCAAAACGCAGAATACTTCAGGGACAAGATGTTGTTGGTTCAAGCACAAGATAATGGTGTAATGTTGAATGAAGAGGAGCTGTTGTTCTTGTCTGATGGGAATGCTAGAACATATGATGGAGATGTGGACGAACAACCAGTGCATGCTGCTCAGAACAATCCCAACGCCTTTCAAGTTGCAGACTGTGATGCGTTTGACTCGAATGTTGATGATGAACCATGTGCACAAACTATATTCATGGCTAATATCTCTCCAATGACCTCTTCATCTCAACAAGCCAGTCCATCCAAGGAATCCATCATTAAAGAGGTACTCAAACTATATGATGTGGTTGATGAGCAAAAGATTCACCATGAAGTACAATCTACTGAAGTCATTGAGTAAGATATTGAAAATATGGGAAATAACAATGTTATCCCATATGAACAATATGTGAAACAAGATGACAATCTTGTTGTACCCAGTGATGAATCTTCTGCAATTAACAATGAATGCATGCATGATGAATACACTGCATTTGTGCCTGATGATTCCTTGACCACTGAGCTCAATACCTATAAGGAACAAGTTGCTATTTATGAACAGCGTGCTAAGTTTGAGTTAACTACCCGTGAGCAGGATATGGATAACCAAATGCGTAAAATTATCAGAAAAAGTAATTTTAGAGAAGAAGTATTAAAACAAGAGTTAAACTCCTTACAAGAAAAGCTTTCTAAAACTGCTAAGCAAAAACAAGAACTTCAAGAAAATGTGAAAATGCTTAAGCAAGAATTCAATGTTAAGGAATCAAAACTTTTGAATGATTTTTCCAATCTAAAAACTTTGAAAAACAAACTTGAGAATAAGTTGTACGTACAAGGGAATACCATTCAGACTGCTCACATGATCACTAAGCATAGAATCTTAAGCGATAACCATAGCGTTCCCCTTGTTGAGGAACCAAGTCCTGAGGTTATTAAAAAGGCTAGAGCTGCTCATAAGGTACTTTATGATGGTAATGAAATCCTTAAGCCTAGGCAGAAACCTAGTTGCGTTGAGTGCACAGAGGAAGATAAGAAATCAGATGAAATCACTAGGGAGAAAATGAACAAGAAGCTTGAAAATCCTGAGTGTAAAAAGAATAACATAACGATCAAACCTCATGATTACACTAAGGAAAACTGGATCTCCTTAAACAAGTTTAAGACTCAGACACTTCTAACTCCTGAACAAGTGTTCTGGAAAATGGATTTAGATAAGCAAAAAGCAGAGAATCTTGTTGTTTCTAACCCTCCCCTTAGGAGATTGCCAAAAGCAACTGTGTATCCTCATAATACACCAATGAACCTAGTTCCTAGATCTATTGCAACTAATAGCAGGACCTTAATCAGCCTATATGTTGTTTATCAGCTGTTTGTTGATTTTGAGAAAACGTGTAAGAAGAGAATCACACCTACAGGGATAACAGAGGGAGAAAGGGGCTTTGAGCAAACCAAAGAATGTTATTTAACCGAGGTCATGCCTTTCTTCAAACAATTAAAAGGACAATTTGAGAGTCTTAAAATTGGAATAAACACTGATATTAAAGAAATGGAAAAGGAATTCGATGCAATGATAGTTGAAGTCAATGATTATGAACAGGAACTAAAATACAATGAAATTGAAAGGAAGAATCTGCATATACTAAATGAGAACTTGATCTCTCAATGTGTTGCTCAAGATGTGTTCTATGTTGCTACGAATTCTTCTATTACTGCATCTCAATTTCATGAATTATCTGTTGCTTTGAAAGTTTCCCATGATCGTGTCATTGAGCTTGAAAAAACGAATTCAAAATTGCATGAGAAAATTGAACAGGATGATCATGATAATCTGGTTAAACATCTTTCAAAATTAGAAGTTGAACATTTTGCTTTGCAATTAAAATATCAACATCTCAAAGAAAATGTTAAAACCTCAAATATCAAGACATCGTCTGATGCTCCTGAGTTTGATGCATTTTTTGAAATCAACAAACGTGATGAACAAATTCGAGCTCATTATAACACGATCAAAAGGTTGAAAGCTCAAATTTCACAATTGAAAGGTGAAAAGAGGGATGTAACTGGTTCCCATGTGCCTCCACCTTTAGATTCTTAGAATTTCCAACTTCAAAACATCATTTATAACTTACAAAAGGAAAATGCTTGTTTTAAAACTGAAAATTCAAAGGTTAATGATCAAAACAAAGAGTTATGTGATTCATTTAAAGTTACACATGATAAACAAATTGAAAAGATAACTTCTTTACTTAATGATATTGAGGATCTTAAGCGTGAGGTAAAAGGAAAGTTGCCAATCCCCAATTGCAAGTACTCTGTTCCTAAAGTCTCTGATTGTGATAAGTATGTTATTGATATGTTATATATTCCCCCGCCCATTAGGAATAATGAACTTGCACATAAAGCATATCTCTCATCTCTTAAGGAATGTTTAAAGGGTCTTCGTGAGATTGTTGAAGATGAAAGATTAGAAAAACCTCTTGATAGTACCATTGCCTATGCTTGCATGGATGCCAAACGATCTCAAGAACTCTTAGAGTACATAATTGTCACATGTCCGAATTTTAGCAATAGGCGAGATAGAATAGTAGCACCCAGTTCTATGCCTAAGGATAAGAATGTGACTTTTAATGTGCCTCACAAAACTTCAGAACCCAGCACTTCTAGACCACCAAGGCACAGTGTAGTTTCACCAACTAATATTCCTGTTGTTCCTTCTACAGGAGTAATCAGCAATACTAAGGTTAGCGGGTCAAAGCCTTCAGGCAATACAATGCGAAATAGGATCTTGCCAACCAAAAGTGTTGAAGAAATGCTAGTAGAAGAACACCCTAGGAAGAATAAGTTTGAGCTGAATAAAACGAATCGTGTTGATTCTAGTATTAGCTATAAGCGTACTGTAATTAATTCGAATTCTACTGCCTTTTGCAAAACATGTAATGAATGTTTGATTTCTGGTCTTAATCATAAATGTTCTGAGAATAAGGTGATTAATGTTGATAATACTCCAGTCAAGAATATAAAAAATGCTAGACATGTTAAGGAGATCTGGAAGCCTAAAAAGAAAAAGGTTATCAACTGTTGGAAGCCTACAAGAAGAAAATTTAGCAATATGGGTTATCAATGGAAACCTACTGGCAGAAAATTCAAATTGAATGAATCTTGCCCTAAGTTGTCTAGATCCATACCTTCTAAGAAATGGAAGCCCACTGGTAGAATCATACCTTTAAGAAGTGAACATACCTCACACAGGTCCACTGTCACTACTAGTGTTGCAACCAATACTAATGAGGTCATATCTCCTATTACTGATGTAGGTGCTCCAATAATGTGTACTAACCAAACGGAACCCAATCGTTCATGGGGTTCCAAATTATCCAGTTATCCATTCTTGTCTGTGTTCAAATGCAGGTCGTACAAATCGTCCTATGGTATTTGGACTCAGGCTGTTCCATGCATATGACTGGTGACCGGTCACGGCTCATGACCTTCGTGAGTAAATTTATTGGAACTGTTAGATTCAGAAACGACCATTTTGGAGCTATTATGGGATATGGTGATTATATGGTCGGAGATAGTGTAATTTCCCGGGTATACTATGTGGAAGGTCTTGGCCATAACTTGTTTTCTGTTGGTCAATTCTGTGATTCCGATCTTGAAGTGGCGTTTCAGAAACATACTTGCTTCGTTAGAGAACTTGATGGTATAGAATTATTAAGAGGCACTCGAGGTTCTAACTTATACACCATCTCTATCGATGACATGATGAAGTCCTCTCCAATTTGCTTGCTGTCAAAGGCTTCTAAAACAAAATCTTGGTTATGGCATCGTCGTCTCAATCACTTGAATTTCGGCTCCATAAACAATCTTTCCAGAAAGGATCTTGTCAGAGGCTTACCCAGATTAAAATATGAGAAAGATCATCTTTGCTCAGCTTGTCAATTGGGAAAAAGCACGAAATATTGTTGTTCCCCGTTCACTATCGTTTAAAACAGCTTAAGTTTATAAAACAAGTTAATAGTGAACTATGACTGAAATTAATATAAGAAAACACACTAAGTAATTTTCAACATAATATTCTTATTAGATATAAATCAACAAAGAATACATTACCCAAGTACTTGCGGAATAGTACTTGGGATTGAAATGACAAAGTTGGGTGACTCCTCTCTAAGCTCAGGCTAAGTCTGAGCACAACTCTTAGAGCTCACTGAGCTATCTCAGGAACTAAGTTGTATTTGGAGGAGTGAAAAGATGGCTTGCGTGTATGTGTGTTTTTACAATTCACAAGCTTAACCTTTTCACTCCATCTCTTATGCTATTTATACATGTATGATTTTTGACTCTTTCCTAAGTGACAAACTGACATCATGCAGAAGACAAAATACTGATGTATTTTGTCTCTGTTTACAAAGACTATTCTAGGCAAGAGACAAGACTACTTTCATAAGTTCAGTGATGACACTGAGCCTGATCTTTTGCTATTCAGGGAAAATTGACTTTGGTTGATAAGGACTTCGTCTTATCTGATTCAAACTTTTCCCGTCTTGTCCCGCTCTTTCTTCAGTCTTTACATCCTTCAGTCTTCTACTTCAGTTTGTCTTCAGTGTAAGAGTTGGAGAGTAGTCTTAGGGATTCAGTGAGTTATTGTCATCACTCACTGAATCCATCATCTTCTTCTTGACTCAGTCTTCACCCTTTAAGTTCCGCCTTACTGAGTGGAGAGACTTCTTCTTCGCCTCGTACTGAGTATCCCGAAGATGACTCACTGAGAGGCTATGCACTCAGTGACCTGATTAGTGTTTAACGGACTAAACACTTGGGCTATTTTCTATTCAAATCCTAGATTAAGGGGTTTGGGTATTTATTGAACCCAACAGTCTCCCCCTATTTGGATATACAAATAGCCTAAGTGATTGATCAGTGTAAGTGAGCAAATGGCTTCTTCCTACACTGAATGTACTAATGAATACAATAAGGAACACTGGGTATTTTAACAAACCATACATCGTTTATTGACCAAATTACAAAAGGTTCCTATCACTAGTACAAAAGATAAATCAAAATGATGTCAGTTGAGATGGATCCCCAGTGCTTCAAGCTTAGGCTTCTTTTTTAGGAGTGTTTCTTTGTCAGGGTGCTCTCTTATCTTGGCATTCAGGTCTTGGCAGAACCTGATGTTTGCTGGGGTTTGGATTTGAGAGGCCACTGGTATGTAGCTCAGCATTGCAGCTACACCAGCCTGATCAATGTCACTCCATCTTTGAAAAGCAGGGTTTCCATAGACATCAATGTGAAATAGCCCTCTTTCAGGCTTCTCAATCACTAGACAGTTCACAAATTTCACACCTTTAGGCAGCTCCCTGTTGCATTCTAGTCCAGGCACTTTGATTTCAGGTTGGAACTCAACTCTCTTTCTTTTGTCAGTCGATGATTGTGGTTGAGATCCTTGAGGTGCAGTTAAGGCGGCCTGAATTCCCAGTTGGGCTGGACAATCTCTCAGTCTTTCATATCTTTTACTGAGCATTTTCATCAGGTCCTTAACCACCACATTTTTCTTCTTTTCAATAATAGGACCAAGTTCATCAAGTTCAGTGATCCCGAAGTCAGTGAATTTTAGAGGATCATGAACTTCGAAGTGCCTTTTATCATCCCCTCTGTAGACGTTCATGGCCAGAGGTTTGGTATTTGGGATGATTCTGACATCTGTGATCTTTTCAGGAAGCCTTCGGCTTGTCATTGTCCAGTTGTACTCCTCAATTCTGCTTTGCCTGAGAGCTTCAGTATTCTTCTTCTTTTCTTCCAACTGTTTTCTCATAGCAGTCATCTGAGCAGCCTGAGCTTCCTTGAACTTTTGTCCTGCCTGACCCTTTTGAAGCTTGCTTGGATTAAGTCCCATGTTTTCAGCTTCTTCGGCGACAACCTGTGCCAGTGCTTCTATGTTCTTTTTCTCTTCTTCAGCTAGTTTCAATATTCTTTCTTCTTTAGCAAGATGTTTACTCAGCTGTTGTGGTGTTAGCAGGTACTCAGTGTCGCCGATTTTATAGGGAATCTTCTCAGGCTCAGAAGTTGCCATTTTTCCTTTTCCTTTGTCCTGGCCTGAGGAAGATGAAGTTGCTACCAGGGGTGGTGGTATTGTTGTGATTACTGTCAGTGTTGTTGTTGATGATGTTGTTGGTGGGATTGATGAGATAGGAGTTGCTGAGACTGGTGGGGATGATGAGATTTGAGCCACTGATGCTGTTGGTGTTGGCTCCCCCTTAGTGTGAGAAGGAGTTTCTTCAGCAATATTCTCCCCCTCAACTGTTGCCGGAACTTCAGTGAGGGCAAGAGTTGGAGTTGGTGCTGAGGGGGACGGAGCTGCTTGACCCTTGAAGGCCTGATATATTTAAGTGATCATAGCCTTTATCTCTGAAGTATCTGCTTGAAGACCAGTGACCTTGGTATCCAAGTTAGCTTGAGAAAGCTCCAAAGCAGTCATCCGGGGACCAAGATTCCAGGCCATTGAAGACGAGGTCTGAGCTATAGCAGCTACCTGAGTGTTCAAAGAATCCACTGAGGTCTGAAGAGTCTGAACTGAAGATTGGAGACCCTGAACATTGGCAGAGTTGAGCATTTCAATTAGTTCAGCCAGTTGAGATGAGTTTTTCACATACACCTCAGTGGCCTCCAACACTTTGGTATTGAGTGCTGGGTCTTCTTTAACAGCGTCCCTGATTTCATCAATTGTAACCCCACAAGTCTGAAGATGCTTGAGGAACTTAACCAGGTTTTCATCCAGTCTGATCATGTGTTGGTACATAAGATCTCGATGCTCATGAACATTTTCGTTGAAGGTGAGCACATCAGATCGAAGATCAGCGTAGCTGGCAGCGGCTTCAGTGTGTTGATCCCAAAATTGTTCAGTAACCCCAGTATACAGTTTCCTTGAGGCTTTAGTGATCCACTGAACCAGCTGTCTTTCAGTGACTGGAAGAATATTGTCAAACCGGTTGAATTCCCCAGAGCTGGATGAAGAGGAGTCTGAGTCATTATCTTCAGGGTGAAATGGTGACTCGGTATGCTCCTTTGGATCAGGATGAGGCTCTTGTTCAGCTTGAACCTCAACGTCCATTTCTTCTCCAGCTGATAAGATTTCATCATCAGTCTCAGCAAGCTCGTCTTCAGAAAATAATATCCCAGTGACATCAGCAACAGTTAACCAGGGATTGTTGATGGGTTCCATATCAGCGGGTGGTATGTTTCCCTCTGAGTCTTTGTCCCCCGTTGACCCCTCAGACACTGGTGGGAGTTTCCCAATGCCTTCTCCGGAGTCAGGATTGGTTTTGGGTTCCGTATCGGCGGGTTGTTTCTTTCCCTCCGAGTCTTTGTCCCCCAGTGACCCCTGAGACACTGGTGGGTGTTTCCCAGTGCCTTTGGCGGAGTCAGTGATTGTTGTATCCCTATCAGTGGGTTGTTTGTTTCCCCCTGAGTCTTTGGGATCGATCAGTGTGCCCTCAGACAAAGGCTTGGATTTGCTAATGTCAACACTGGGCGTTGTGGAAGGCGCTCCCCTACCAGCGGGTTGTATGTTTCCCTCTGGATCTTGGGGAGTAGAAGGTGTGACCAAGGGCACTGACTGTGATGTATCAGTGTCCTTCGTTGTCACTAGGGTGGTTGTTGCCTGGTCAGTGGGTGTCTTTTTGGTCTCGGGCTTTTTGTGCCTCTTAGGCTGTGCTCCTGAAGCCTCAGGGCCCTGAGACTTTGGTTTAGTCTTAGTCCTAGTCTGAGACTTCCCCTTTTTCTTTTTAGAAGCAGGGTTTGGAGACACTGATCAACTTTGATTGTTTACAGCAATCATGTGGGCCGTCAATTCAATGGGAGTGACGAGGATGGGTCCTTTTGAAAATTTGAAGGGCTCAGGATGCCAGGTAAATTTCCAAAATTTTCATCCTAAGTATAATTTGAACCCAGTAACGATTGCAGAGCACAAGAGACAAACCTAGGATACGAAACGTACTTCGTCCTAGTTTTGCTCTGTAGCTTCGTTACGAGATCACTGTAAATGATCTCCCCTATGTCGACAGTGACCCCATTCATCAAGCAGTATGCCATCATCAACTGAATAGAGTTAACTTGTTCTGTGGATGAGTGGTTCCCGCCGAGGACCTGAATCACAAAAGTGAAGAGGATCCTCCAAGCCACGGGGAATGAGCTTTTAGTGACTGGGGTCTTGTCCAAAAAAGTTGGATCTAAAACGATTTGTTTTAACCCATCCTTCACTGTGAAAGCTAAAAACACGCAACGTGATTTTTCAGAACAACCGATGTACGCAACGAATTTTGAAAATGACCATTGTACGCAATATATTTTCAAATTTAGAACAATGTACGCAATATGACCGGTAACTAACAAGTTACCAGGTCACAAACTTTCAAAAATGACAGAAATGGTCCCTGTGACTTGCGTTGACTTTCACATGTCATCCTTTGACTTTATTTTCGGTTAAAAAAGTTCCAGTAATGGTCCTTATGGTCATTAACTTTCAGATTTAGTCCGTTTTTTCCGTTTTCATCCGTTTTTGTCAGTTTTTCTTACGTTTTGTCCGTTTTTCTTACGTTTTTATCTGTTTTCATCCGCTTTTGGCCCTTTTTCTTACATTTTTGTCCGTTTTTATCCGTTTTTCTTACGTTTTGTCTGTTTTCTTTCGTTTTTGCCTGTTTTCATCTGTTGTTTTTACGTTTTGTTCGTTTTTCGTACGTTTTTATCAGTTTTAATTCGTTTTTGTCCGTTTTTCTTACGTTTTTATCGATTTTCATCCGTTTTTGGCCCTTTTTCCTACATTTTTGTCCGTTTTTATCCGTTTTTCTTACGTTTTGTCTGTTTTCTTTCGTTTTTGCCTGTTTTCATCTGTTGTTTTTACGTTTTGTTCGTTTTTCGTACGTTTTTATCGGTTTTAATTCGTTTTTGTCCGTTTTTCTTACGTTTTTGTACTATTTCAACATGTTGAAAATTTTTTCCATAAAGAAAAAAAATTCGGAAAAAAATTTTCCAAAAAAAAAAAATTTGGAATTTTTTCGCAATTTTGAAAAAATAAATAGGAAAAAAAAATTTTCCGAAAAAAAATTTGAATAAAAATTAAAAAATGTAAGTAAAAAATTTCAAAAAAAAAATTTGAATAAAAAAAATATTTTTCAAATAATTTTTTTTTAAAATATTTTCGAATATATATATTTTTTTTTTTAAAATCTTAAAAAAAAAAATTTGAAAATTTTGAAATTTTATAATTTTTTTTCAAAATTTTTTTTATAATTTTTTTATAATTTTTTTTTCAAATTTTTTTTTAAGATTTAAAAAAATATATATATATTCGAAAAATATTTTTTAAAAAAAATTATTTGAAAAATATTTTTTTTATTCAAATTTTTTTTTTGAAATTTTTTACTTACATTTTTTAATTTTTTTTCGGAAATTTTTTTTTTCCTATTTATTTTTTCAAAATTGCGAAAAAATTCCAAATTTTTTTTTTGGAAAATTTTTTTCCGAATTTTTTTTCTTTATGGAAAAAATTTTCAACATGTTGAAATAGTACAAAAACGTAAGAAAAACGGACAAAAACGAATTAAAACCGATAAAAACGTACGAAAAACGAACAAAACGTAAAAACAACAGATGAAAACAGGCAAAAACGAAAGAAAACAGACAAAACGTAAGAAAAACGGATAAAAACGGACAAAAATGTAAGAAAAAGGGCAAAAAACGGATGAAAATCGATAAAAACGTAAGAAAAACGAATTAAAACCGATAAAAACGTACGAAAAACGAACAAAACGTAAAAACAACAGATGAAAACAGGCAAAAACGAAAGAAAACAGACAAAACGTAAGAAAAACGGATAAAAACGGACAAAAATGTAAGAAAAAGGGCCAAAAACGGATGAAAACCGATAATAACGTAAGAAAAACGGACAAAACGTAAGAAAAACTGACAAAAACGGATGAAAACGGAAAAAACGGACTAAATCTGAAAGTTAATGACCATAAGGACCATTACTGAAACTTTTTTAACCGAAAATAAAGTCAAGGGATGACCTGTGAAAGTCAACGCAAGTCACAGGGACCATTTCTGTCATTTTTGAAAGTTTGTGACCTGGTAACTTGTCAGTTACCGGTCATATTGCGTACATTGTTCTAAATTTGAAAATATATTGCGTACAATGGTCATTTTCAAAATTCGTTGCGTACATCGGTTGTTCTGAAAAATCACGTTGCGTGTTTTTAGCTTTCACCCATAAAAATTTTATAATGTCTTTATAGGTTGGGACATTTTCAGGATATTCAAAATTTCTTATGACATTATTTGTTTTAAATTCAACATTAGTAAGATCCCCTACCCTCTGAGAAGCAAACTGGAGAGATTGTGTTCTAGCCATTTCTATTAACAAGGATTTAAGGATTTAAAAAGATGTTTTGACTAGAACAATCAAAGTATTTAGATCTCTTCAAGTTTGTGATGAAAAACTTTTGTAAATGTTTACAAGAAGGGTTTTCCAAAAGAGGTTTTAAGAGTTTTTGAGTACACACAAATGTTTTTGAAATGATTTTGACAGAGTTTTGTTGCATAAAAGATTTGTGTGTGTTTGTTTGAGTTGGAAGAGGGTATATATAGAGTGATAAGAGGGGTGTTTTGTGCACAAATGGGAATATTAAGAGTCGGTTTTTGAAAGCCGTTTGAATTTCCACATTTAATGCTACCACTCCATTACCCGCAGTAAAATCCCGTTTTTCAAGGGAACAGTTGCAGTGCACAGTAAAAGTGCCCTTTTGCAGAGATAAAATATCAATTTGATATTTTTGTAAGAGGCATTAAATGCCAAGTGGGATGACAGTAAGACAAAGAGACATATATTCCTTTATTAAATTGGCATAGTTACCAACCTAGGACATTAAAGTAACTGATACTTGGATCATTTAGTTACTTATTCAATGCTCTTTGTCTAGTGTCAGGGACCCTGAATGAGTCTTACTCATTCAGTGAGAGGTTTATTTTGTGTGTTCAGGGAGGATGAACCATTTCAGAGAGCTTACTGAGATTGGTTTTCAGATACTTGACTTTCAATGTCAAGCATTCCCAATTCAGCTTTCAGTCTCCTGAAGGTGGGTTCATCCAAGGGTTTGGTGAAGATATCAGCCAGTTGATATTCAGTAGGGATGAAATGAAGTTCAAAATCTCCTTTCATTATGTGATCCCTAATGAAGTGATATCTGATATCAATGTGTTTGGTTCTTTGGTGGAGGACAGGGTTGTTGGAGATTGCAATTGCACTAGTGTTATCACAGAAGATGGGCACCATTTTGTAATGGATGTCATAGTCACTGAGTTGACTTTTCATCCATAATACATTGGCACAACATCCTGCTGCAGCTACATATTCAGCTTCAGCTGAGGACATAGCCACTGATTGTTGCTTCTTTGCACTCCAACAAACCAGTTTTCCTCCAAGAAATTGACAGGACCCTGAGGTACTTTTTATGTCCATGTTGCAGCCAGCATAATCAGAATCAGAGTAACCCTTGAGATCAAACCCTGAGCATTTTGGATAATAGAGTCCAAGGCTTGGGGTTCCCTTCAGGTATCTGAGTATTCTTTTGGCTGCAGTGAGGTGAGATTCTTTGGGATTGGACTGATATCTTGCTATTAAACATACTGAAAATTGTATGTCTGGTCTAGTAGCTGTTAGATACATCAGTGAGCCAACAATCCCTCTGAAATGAGTTTGATTGACTGATTTGCCAGTGAGATCAGGTCCAAGGTTGTTAGGTGGGACCATTGGTGTCTTCACTGAGGCATAGTCAAATATCTCATATTTCTTCAAGAGATTTCTGGTGTATTTCTCTTGACTGATGGATATTCCTTTATCAGTTTGCCTGATTTGCAGTCCAAGAAAGTATGTAAGTTCCCCCATCATCCTCATTTCAAACTTCTTTGTCATCAGTTTTTCAAACTGTTTGCAAAGTTTGTAGTTTGGTGAGCCAAAGATGATATCATCAACATACACTTGGACTAGTATCACATCTTGTTGGGTTCTATAGATAAACAGTGTGTTGTCTATCTTTCCTCTGACAAACTTGTTTTGTATCAGGAAGGCTGAGAGAGTTTCATACCATGCCCTGGGAGCTTGTTTAAGTCCATAAAGGGCTTTGTCAAGGTTGCAGACATAGTCAGGGAATTCACTACTCTCAAAGCCTGGAGGTTGCTGAACATACACATCTTCCTTGAGATCACCATTTAAGAATGCACTTTTAACATCCATTTGGTAGACCCTAAAGTTCATGTATGTTGCATATGCAAGGAAGATTCTGATGGCTTCCATTCTTGCAACAGGAGCAAATGTCTCATCATAGTCAATGCCTTCTTGTTGACTGTAACCTTTGGCTACAAGTCTGGCTTTGTTTTTAATGACAATGCCGTTTTCATCAGTTTTGTTTCTGAAAACCCACTTCATTCCTATGACTACTACATCCTGAGGACATTTGATCAAGGTCATGACCTTGTTTTTATCAAACTGTTGCAGTTCTTCTTGCATAGCCTGAACCCAGCTTGGGTATTTTAGAGCCTCAGTGACACTTTTAGGTTCTATATCTGATAGGTAATAAAGATAGAGACATTCATTAGCTGAAGCTGCAGTTAGACTAGCAGCCATGCTTCTGGTGAGCATGCCCTCAGTGGGTTCACCAATGATGTTTACAAGCTCAATATCCTGAGTTCTTGTCCACTTACTTTGTGGTCTGGGATCTGAGCTTGATGATGTCACTGGGTGTTCAGAAGTGAGTTCAGGTGCAAGAGTCACAGAATCATTTAGATCATCTGTAGAGATGTCTGGTTCAGGTTGGGATTCATGAGTTACATGATCCTGATTATTTGAAGCAGTGTATCCTAACCCAGCAGAGATTGATTGATTATCAATGAACTCACTGATGGTTGGTTGGGGTAGATTCTGAGGTAAGACATAATATGAGATGTCAGCATCAGCTTGATATGAGGAATTGAATTCAGTGTTGTACTCATCAGAAGGATATCTTGATGAGTCATCAATTCCTATTTCCTCCACTGAGGTGTTGGTGAACCTGATACTTTCAATACTTTCATCAAAGGTGACATGAAAGGTTTCCTCAACTTGTTGTCTCCTTGTGTTAAAAACCCTGAAGGCTTTGGAGATCAGTGAGTAGCCTAGGAAGTATCCATCATCAGCTTTTGCATCAAACTTGCCTAGATGATCCTTGTGGTTATGAATGAACACAGGACATCCAAACACATGAAAATAGCTGATGTTAGGAAGTCTACCTTTGAAGATCTCATATGGGGTTTTATTGTGTCTTTTGACAATGATTGACCTGTTTTGAGTGTAACAGGCAGTTTTGACTGCTTCAGTCCAGAAATGTTTTGAGAGGGCTGAGCCATTTAACATAGTTCTAGCAGCCTCAATGAGAGTTCTGTTTTTCCTTTCAGCAACCCCATTTTGTTCAGGGGTATAAGGAGATGAGAAATTTTGAGAAATTCCTTTTTCATCACAGAAACTCTCAAGTTCCTGATTTCTGAACTCAGTGCCATTGTCAGTTCTGATTTGTTTAACTGTAATGTCTTTCTGGTTTTCTATCTTCCTGATGAATGACATTATTGTATCAGCTGCCTGACTCTTTTTGGAAAGAAAGTATACCCAAGTGTATCTTGAGAACTCATCAACAGTGACAAGTGTATACTTCTCATGCTGGATTGATCTGGGACTGACAGGTCCAAAGAGATCCATGTGCAGGAGGTGAAGGCAGCTTTTGATGGAGAAATTTTGTTTGGTTTTGAATGATGCTCTGTGGTGTTTACCCTTTTCACAGGCAGAGCATGGTTTGTCTTTTGCAAAAACCAGTGATGGTAAGCCAAGGACCTTGTTTTGTTTTGCCAAGTTGTTGAGGTTTTTGAAGTTTAAGTGTGAGAGTCTCTTATGCCACAGCCAATTGATAGTTTCAGTGGCTTTAGCAAAGAGACACGTTCCATCTTGGGAGAGTGTTGACATGTCTAGCACATAAACATCATCTCTCCTAGGAGCTATCAACACAACTTCCTTGTTGGCATTGAAAATGGTACCTTGTTTATCATTGAATTGTACAATGTATTTAGCATCACATAGTTGACTGACACTGATGAGATTGTATTTGAGACCATTGACATAGGCTATTCTAGAGAAAACTATTCCATTGCAGTTTACTGAACCGTAACCTTCAGTGGGACATGATGAGTTATCACCAAATACTACCTTGGGTCCTGGTTCCTTTACATACTTGTGCAGATATTCCTTCACACCAGTCATGCTTCTTGAGCATCCACTGTCTAGATGCCAAATAGGCTCCCTGGCATGTCTCTGCACAAGTAGTAAACTGAATTAGTTTCTCTTCGTGACCCACTTACTAGTGGGCTTGGATCTCAAGGTCTCTTTGAAATTTGCAATTGACTCATGGTCAGTAGTTGTGTGCATAGTGCTACCACAGGTTTTGCATTTAGAGGCTGAGGATGACTCAGTGACTCTGGGTTGTTTGGAATTTCTCCTTGCATGAATGACACTGTCATGTTGGGATGTCTCATGAGCTGGATTACCGCATATATCACAACATGTATTCATGAGACAATCATCCTGATGATGATCATTAAACCCACAGTGAGGACACAGAGGAAAAGGTTTTGCTCTATTCTTTGGAGCAGCTTTGGAGGATGAAGCATACTGATGACAAACTTTGGTATATTTTGCTTGACTGACATACTGTAGATGATCTGCAGTCCTGTGATCATCCTTTTTGCAGATCATGCAAAAAAGGATTCTATAGCAGTTGTCAGTGGTATGGCTGGTATAATGACACAACTCACACTTTTGTTTGTTTTTGGAGGTTGACTTAGACTTTGAGGAACTGGAGGAAGCTGACTTTGTCTCCTTGATTGGTTCAGGGACCTTTTCAATGGATTCCATTTTCTCAGTAAGCTTCCTCACAAGTTCAGTCAGTTGCTGAATTTGGTCAGCTTCAGTGGGGACAGAGGATGTTGAAGTCTCAGTAGGAGTAGACTCTTGTTGGATTAGTTTTGCTTGTCTTTGAAGGATGGTTCTACCAAGTCCAGACCTTTCCTTTGGTGAGTGAGGATTGAATTTTAGAGGAGTAAGCTCAGAGCTTGGATCAGCACCCTGAAGAGGTTTCAGGGGTGGAAGCGGTGTTTCAGATTCTGCTTCAGACTCAGAGATGTGTTCAGTACCACTGGTCATCTCAGGAAGTCCTAGCATGCTCTTAAGAGCTTGGCTCTCAGGCTCAAGAATCCTTCCAGAATCGAAGTTTGGAAGCTTACTCTCAGGATTAACCCGTTCAATCCAATCACTGGAATTTGGAGTTGTCAACATGTTGGTAATCATACCACCAGACACAAATGGTTTTGAACTTTGGTCTTTGTTGCGAGAGTCAGGGAGATGATCTTCACCTATGACTCTCTTTTTGCTACTGGGGTCACCCACAACATCAAAGACCCTGGGATTCTTAGCAGTCCAACTATCAAGAATATCTTGTTCCTTTTTAAGTTCGTCTTGAAGAGCCTGATTTCTCTTAACTAGTTCAGTGTTTCGAATTTGCAAGGTGACAGCCTCAAGCTTGACTTGTTTTAAAATAAGCAGTTCATCTTTACACTTGTTTAATTCAAAACTTAGCTTGTTGTATTTTGAAAAGAGATTTAATCTTTGCTCTTCTACGAACTTAAGGTCAACATTAAGATAATTCATATAAGACTGCCAATCAGAGTCATCATCCATAGATAGTAAGATGTTTACCTTCTTCATAGTGATGTTGACCCATTCCTCGTTTCTAGCATGATTCTTTCCAACTGCTAGCTTGTCCTCTTCTGAGAGGGCCATCAGTGCACTGACATGCACCATTTCATCATCTGATGAAACTGGCTCTTCATCCCAGTCGAAGGTCTCAGCAACAAGGCCTTTGTTTTTACCCTGCACAGATTGAACACTTTTTGTTGTTTCTGAGGGACTGGTCTCGAGCAATGCAAGCTTAGCTTTGACTTTCTTATACTTAGCTTCAAAGTCAACAGTTTTGTTTTGATCATATTTGTTTTGAAAATTTTGATGAGACTGATAGATTTTTGGTTGAAATTTGCTAAAGCCTGAGGACTGATTTGACCCTGATGGTTTATAAGAGGGTTCAGAAATTGTTTTTGAAAAACAGTCTTTTGCAAAATGTCCTCTTTTGTGACACTTAAAGCATTCAGTGTCCTCATTTGCTTTGGCATTCGAAAAACTTTTGTTTCTTTTTATAAACCTTCGAGAGTTAGCAAGGAGTGCCCTTTCCTGAAATTCAGTGTTCAGGTCATTTAGGTACTCCTCACTTGATCTCTCATCAAGCTCATCATCTGAATTTTCCTGAAAATCTTGAACAACATTGTTAGAATAGAAGGCAGTTGATATTGGTGATGAGGTGGTGGTCAGGGACTTCTTGACTTCCTGAGACTTCTTTAGGTCAGGGTATCGTCTGTTAATGAGATTTTCCTCATAGACAAATTTCCAATAAATTTCATGAAGCTCAAGATTTTGGATATGATTAGAATTCCTAAGTCCCTGAGAGAAATTCAACCACTTCTCAGGGAGACTGTTGACAAAACCAACATTGATTTCATGTTTGGACAACTTAACACCATCGTTTGACAATTCATTTAAAAGAGTTTTGTACCTGGTGTAAGTTTGAGAGAGAGTTTCTGAGTCCTTAGCCCTGAAGGTGTTATACTCAAGTTTCAGGTCCATTATCCTGTTTTCCTTGGTATCAGATGGTCCTTCATGACTATGAACTAGGTCATCCCAGGTTTGCTTAGCTGTACTACAGCTTATAACAGACTCCATGATATCGTCAGGAAGACAAGATATTATGATACTTTTGAGTCTTTGGTCCTGGTTGACCACTCTCCTTTCATCCTGGGTCCACTTAGCTTCAGGTTTGGGCAACCCTTCAGCAGTCTTTGGGACAAATGGACCTTCATTTATACACTTGATATAATAAGGTTCCATCCCAATCAAATAGCAAAGCATTCGCTTTTTCCATTTGTTGAATTTGCCAACTTCAAGTCTAGGGGCAACAGCTGAATAAGCTCCACCCTTTTTATCGACTAGTTGGGGTACATCAATTTCAGCCATTTAGGATCCTAATTTAAAAACTTTTAGAGCGGCCTAAAAAAAAAGTTTTATAATTAGCCTTCTCTGATACCACTTGTTGTTCCCCGTTCACTATCGTTTAAAACAGCTTAAGTTTATAAAACAAGTGAATAGTGAACTATGACTGAAATTAATATAAGAAAACACACTAAGTAATTTTCAACATAATATTCTTATTAGATATAAATCAACAAAGAATACATTACCCAAGTACTTGCGGAATAGTACTTGGGATTGAAATGACAAAGTTGGGTGACTCCTCTCTAAGCTCAGGCTAAGTCTGAGCACAACTCTTAGAGCTCACTGAGCTATCTCAGGAACTAAGTTGTATTTGGAGGAGTGAAAAGATGGCTTGCGTGTATGTGTGTTTTTACAATTCACAAGCTTAACCTTTTCACTCCATCTCTTATGCTATTTATACATGTATGATTTTTGACTCTTTCCTAAGTGACAAACTGACATCATGCAGAAGACAAAATACTGATGTATTTTGTCTCTGTTTACAAAGACTATTCTAGGCAAGAGACAAGACTACTTTCCTAAGTTCAGTGATGACACTGAGCCTGATCTTTTGCTATTCAGGGAAAGTTGACTTTGGTTGATAAGGACTTCGTCTTATCTGATTCAAACTTTTCCCGCCTTGTCTCGCTCTTTCTTTAGTCTTTACATCCTTCAGTCTTCTACTTCAGTTTGTCTTCAGTGTAAGAGTTGGAGAGTAGTCTTAGGGATTCAGTGAGTTATTGTCATCACTCACTGAATCCATCATCTTCTTCTTGACTCAGTCTTCACCCTTTAAGTTCCGCCTTACTGAGTGGAGAGACTTCTTCTTCGCCTCGTACTGAGTATCCCGAAGATGACTCACTGAGAGGCTATGCACTCAGTGACCTGATTAGTGTTTAACGGACTAAACACTTGGGCTATTTTCTATTCAAATCCTAGATTAAGGGGTTTGGGTATTTATTGAACCCAACAAATATGCCCACAAACCAAAACCCACAAACTCTGTAATGGAAGTCCTTCATACCCTTCATATGGATCTGTGCGGACCAATGAGAGTGCAAACGATTAATGGGAAGAGATATATTTTAGTCGTTGTTGATGACTACTCTAGATTTACTTGGGTAAAGTTCTTGAGGACTAAGGATGAAACTCCAGCCGTCATCATCAAACTTATCAAGCAACTTCAGGTTCGTCTTAACAACACGGTTAGAATTGTTCGAACTGACAATGGCACAGAGTTCGTCAACCGAGACTTAAGTCAATTTTATGAAAGTATTGGAATCAGTCATCAAAGAAGTGTTCCACGAACTCCTCAACAGAACGGTGCAGTTGAAAGACGAAATCGAACTCTTGTGGAAGCCGCAAGAACAATGCTGATTTATTCAAAGGTTCAAATGTTTCTATGGATGGAAGCCATTGCTACAACTTGCTACACCCAAAATCGTTCCCTTATACACACCTCTCATGGAAAAACTCCATATGAACTAGTTCATAAACGAAAGCCTGATCTTTCCTACCTTCGTGTGTTTGGTGCCTTGTGCTATCCAACGAATGACGGTCAAGACTTAGGAAAATTAAGAGCAAAGGCAGATATTGGAGTTTTTGTTGGTTATGCACCAAACAAGAAGGGTTACAGAATCTACAACAAGAGAACCCGAAATATCATGGAAACAATTCACGTTACGTTCGATGAGCTGACCGGTCAAATGGCTCCTGGACAATCCAGTTCTGGACCCGAACTTCATAACAGTCCCATTGGTATATTCTTCTCCAGCAACTCCATATGTACCTCCATCTGAAGATGACTTAAAGAAATTGTTTGATCCTATGTTTGATGAACTCTATGAGCCTATTGCTATTGAACAGTCAATTCCCACAACAGAGGCTGCTCATAACACTGAGAATGAAGTCAATCCTACAGTCTCAATATCTTTAAGTCAAGAAGCGCCTGCTGCTGATCACTCAGTCTCATCAACAAATCACCAATCTTCGAATGTACAACATGGAACTGTTTCTGGCATCAATGATGAAGTCAATCCCTTTGCTACTCCCGAAGATGCTCCATTTGAAAACATCTTTGCCCCTGAACCAACACCTGAACCATCTTCATCAGGGGATATAAACTCTGCTACATCAGTCCTTCAACAACAACCACACGAACATCTTAGAAAATGGACACATGACCATCCATTGGATAATATCATTGGGAATCCTTCTCGTTCCGTATCAACTCGAAAACAATTAGCTACTGATGCCTTATGGTGCTTCTTCAACTCAGTATTCTCCAAGATCGAACCAAAAGATGTTAAAACTGCAATGTCTGAGGACAGCTGGTTTAACGCGATGCAAGAAGAAATTCATGAGTTCGATCGTCTAGATGTATGGGAATTAGTACCAGTTCCAGATTGTGCAATGATCATTGCTCTCAAGTGGATCTTCAAAGTGAAGCTTGATGAGCACGGTGATGTTCTGAAAAATAAGGCACGATTAGTTGCTAAAGGTTATCGTCAAGAAGAAGGTATCGACTTTGAGGAATCTTTTGCTCCTGTTGCACGCATCGAAGCAATCAGAATCTTCCTGGCTAATGCTGCAAGTAAGAATATGATTGTCTATCAGATGGATGTAAAGACGGATTTTCTCAACGGAAATCTTAAAGAAGTCGTATACGTCAGCCAACCAGAAGGTTTTGTGAATCCAGAGCATCCTACTCACGTCTATCGCTTGAAAAAGGCCTTTTACGGTTTGAAGCAAGCTCCAAGGGCATGGTATGATATGCTATCAAAGTTTCTTCTATCCACCGGATTCAGCAAATGAGCAGTTGATCCAACATTGTTCACCAGAAAGTCAGGCAAACATTTAATTCACGTTCAAATTTATGTTGATGATATTATTTTTGCCTCGACTGACCCTAATGAATGTGATCGTTTTTCTATGGAGATGGGCTCCAAATTTCAAATGTCAATGATGGGACAAATGTCATTTTTCTTGGGATTACAAATTTCGCAAAGTCCCGGAGGCATTTTTATAAATCAATCTAAATACGCTAATGAAATCTTAAAGAAATTTGGATTTACCTCTAGTGACCCTGTTGACACTCCTATAGTGGAGCGTACAAAACTGGATGAGGACCACTCAGGGATCGTAGTAGATCAAACGAAATATCGTAGTATGATTGGATCCCTGATGTACCTCACAGCCAGCAGACCAGACATTTTGTTCGCTGTATGCATGTGTGCTAGATATCAGGCTAAGCCTACCAAAAAGCACCTTGAAGCGGTTAAACGGGTCTTTCGATATCTCCAAGGAACCATTAACATGGGACTTTGGTATCCGAAGGATTCCGGTATGTCTCTAACGGCCTATGCAGATGCTGACCAAGCAGGATGTCAAGACACTCGTCGAAGTACTTCAGGTGGTGCTCAATTTTTAGGTGACAAGCTCGTAAGCTGGTCTTCAAAGAAACAAATGAGCACTTCCATATCCTCTACAGAGGCTGAATACATAGCCATGTCATCTTGTTGTGCTCAAATCTTATGGATGAAATCCCAATTATCTGACTATGGCTTTGTATTCAACAAAGTTCCTATGTACTGTGATAACAAAAGTGCCATTGCTCTCTGCTGCAACAATGTTCAACACTCTAGAGCAAAGCACATCGACATTCGACATCATTTCATCAGGGAACAAGTTGAAAACGGTGTGGTTGAACTGTACTTCGTAAGGACTGAATATCAACTAGCAGACATCTTCACCAAAGCTCTTTCTCGAGAACGCTTTGAGTTTATTCTTCCACGACTAGGCTTAAAGAGCCTTCAACCAGAAACGCTCAAACGTCTTCAGGAAGACATCGAGGAGTAAAGGTGTTCGACTCTATCTATTCTTTGTATATATATTTTCAAAAAAAACCAAATACAAAAATATAAAACCAACAAAACAAAAATAGAAAAATATAAAACTTTTCAAAATCCATAAAAAATCAGAAAATCTTCAAAAATATTGTTTCGGTTCGATAACATCTACGGACTTTGAGTTGTCACTCAAAGAATGGCACGGGTCTCTAGATGAAGTTCGGAAAAAAAAAAAAAAAAAAAAAACGAGATGGAGAAAAATGTTGGTTTATTGTCATTTCAGACAGTAACCCGCTTTTCAAAGAAAGAACAGAGCCATGCTTTATCATGTTTTTCAAATCTCATGCTCTGATTCTATAAACATTTATCTGCTATCTAATGAAAACTAATTGCTTTGTAAAACAACTCGGACTCAAGTTTGAAAATCATCTGGACCTAAAAGTTTGTCAAAATATCTATCTCTCAATCAACAACATATGTCGTTGATTGAGGGGGAGAATGATTTCAGTCATACAATTGTTTTCAAAAGATAATCATGCATGTTTAATCAATGGAGTTTAAAGCCCTAAATTCGATCCTTATCAGTTAAAATGTTTTCATAATCAAGTCACAATTCTCCTAAAAAGATTTCAAAATCAATTTAAATCTACAGAGATCATAAATCTCAAATGATTTGATAATTGTGATCGGGGGAGAATTTGTGATTTAAATTGGATATAATCTGATAATTCATTAAATGGTTTTATAAGGATGTACAAGCTCTCCTTCTGACATGTGCCAAATGATTTCAAGATACTTTATGCACATGTTGAGGGGGAGCATCTATCTTAAACCACTAAGTTTTGAAACGTGGTCAATGTGCAGGTTTCCTCTTGTATGTGCAAAACTCTTTCAAACCTCAAGGCACATATTGAGGGGAAGCAAACTTATGAAAACCTCATCCTTCCCCAAAATGCTTAATCTACTTGATTTGATTAGGGAAGTGATGTTGATATCTTTTAGAAAATGGTAATCAAAGAAGTTAATTCTTTCTCTTGCCTCCATGTGCAAAACGACTTCAAATACTTGATGCACATGTTGAGGGGGAGCTCTTGTTCTAAAAATATCAAAAATAATTCAGGTACAAAATGCTTTGATAATATATCATAAGTATCTGGATTGATTTTCAAATGGTTTTCAATTGGTTTCAACGGCAGATGAACAATACCAATTAGACCGACCAACTTTACTTTATGTATGGTGATATAAGGATGATAAGGTTAGGTATTTGTTCCCATGATCCGCCAGAACCGGAGGGATCTACCCAGGGACAATCCACTAGTTAGTGTAGAAGTCCTTAGGTATGATGATAAAAGGAGAAATATGAGATATGGGAAGAGTGCGGACTGAGATAGAGCTAGAACTGGAATAAACCCAACAAGGTTCTAGTTATGAAGTCTCGGGTAGCATTGAAGGGGTTGAAGAATGAAAAAGAATTAAATGTGAAAAGGGTGAAAAGAAATAGCCCTCCATTAATTCAACCTTAGGGCAGTATCCGGGTTCAATACATATGCTACTGGTTGTTACTAAGGTAACACTGGTATTGAAGACAAGACGTCATGGACCCAGTGATGCACTGCACTAAACTTCCTAAGCTACTCAAGTTCCTCTTAAAAGGGCTTGTTTCATTCTCACGGGGAACCTACATAATCTATCGACTTTCTCTTAGAGATTGTTGATATTGAAGAAGGAGACCCTCTCCCTAGTCTCCGGCACAGGATCCAAATATGCACAAATTGAGTCTAGAGCCACGAGATCATCAATAAATCTCTTTAGGACACTCTCAATGAAGACTCTCTGTTTCACACAATGTGGAAAGAGAGTTAAAATCTTGAGTCCTACGCATTATCCTTGTGGTATTGCCAGAACATCTGAGTGATATGCATACATATTCACAATGAAGATGGAAAGCCTTCTGGAGCCAACATCAAACAAGCTCCTGGTAGGTGGCATGTGAGATCTATTCTATAGATCAACCATGTGACAACTGAACAGAAACAATGGGGCGATTCAATCTTTTGAATCAATCCTGGTTCAGGTTATGGATTGACGGATACCTTTGAAAAACCAGTCGTTGTGCTTAAAAGTTCTTTTCCATAGCACATCGACTGTGTATTAATGTTTCAAAATTAAAGGGTATTTATGATTGATAATTGATTATCCATAAAACCTTCGTGGTATTGCAAAACACTTTCTATAAAGCAATACACGATTGTTCTCAAATCACTTTTCATCAATCAGTGAATCTCTATTCGCTGGTTCACTCACTCCGTGTTGTCTTCTTTGAGATGTTCCGGTTTGAGAACAGCTAGAGCAGCTGCGAAACCCTGTCAAGGAAATTCTTCGGAGTTATACCTGATCACAGGCAGTACTTGTACTGTTCAACGGGGAACCGTGGGCCGTGTACCTCAATTCAACAAAAGTGATCAAAGACACTTTTGTGTGCTTTATTGCTAACTGTTTTATGCAGGAACACCCAACGTTTACAGCTGATCAGAATGAAGCGGTCAATCCATAGCCGCATGCTCACACATTACATTCATCTCTAAAGAAATCATGATAAGTGCATCAATGACACTGATGTTTTCACTCCATGCTTCTGCTACGCTGCTGTAAATATCATGAATCAGCTAAAGCTTCCGCTACTCTGATAAGATGATATCATGATCCAGATTGTGAGCATGTCGGTCCAATTGTCACAACATCACATACTATCAACACCACATTGGAAGAGTCAGAGATTTATGGTTGCTGATAATCTCAAAGCTGGTTCAAAAACTCAAACATCACCTGGATCAGTTAAAGACCTTCTCTTGAATTAACAAAACATGCAGAACATGATGAATCAAAGACTAGGAGCTAAAGAACAAAAGTGCTTAATCAAAGAAACCACGAACAACGAAATGTCATATCAGTTTGTAATCATTGTAAGTTGAGGTGACCTCCCTTAGGGGGAGATTGTTGGGATTTAGTAAATCCAGTACTTAAAGTGTCGGTCACCTCAAGTATGTATACTCGTTAGAAAGCTCGTAGTCGTAGTTATTCAGTGTTAGTATTTAGATTACTTTGTAACACCGTGGAGGACGGACGGGTCTTTACCCACTGTATGCCTGATCCACAGCCTATTAGAGGCGTCTAAGCTTGTACCCTATAAATACCCTTTGCTCTCCAAGGCAAAGGGTTGGAGCTTCATAATATATTTTTCTTTGTCTCTCTAGGGTTCCCATTCTCTATCACTTTCTCTCTCTAAACTCTTAACCTAGCCGCCGCATATGTGTTGTGTAACAAACCAAGATCCTACAATTTCGTATTGTAATGTTAAATTTCTGTAACTTATATGTGTTTTATTTAAACGAAGAACCAAAGTAGAATACGAACTTTTTTCATTACTCAAGCAAAGCAGAGTACGACATTGAACTGAAAATAAAATTACGATACAGAAAATAAAAGACATAAGTTCTTCAGCCACAAATTAATCTGTGTTATAACCCTCGTCGTAAGAAGTATACCCCTCTGCAACCGTGTTCTCTTCCCACTCGTTGTACAGAATATTAAACAAGTTGTCTTTGCGTTATTGTGCTTCCCTCGCTTCCTTGCTCCCTACGAGCAGCTTCCTCTCGTCCTTCGTTTTCTTTCAGTTCTCTTAATACTTTTTCATCCTGAAGAAGTACTCGTTGATGTTCCTCAGTAAGTTGAAACTGATTGGCTTCTTGTTCTTCAACCGGTTCCTCTTCCGTTGAAAAAAAAAACGGAATGATATATGTTGGTGGAGTGTTAACCGTGTTTTTGGAAAACTGTTGGGAGAAATTGTTTTCATTGAGAAATTGTTGGGAGAAGTTGTTTTCGTTGGGAAATTGTTGGGAAAAGTTTTCATGAAATATTGTTGAGATAATTTGATAAGAAGTTGTGTGTGTGAGAGTTGTTTGTGTGAGAAACAAAGCAAAGTGTGGGCATATATAGGGAATTTTGGAATTTGAATTTGAATTATTTAAATTTGAAATTTGAATTCGTACTTTGAAATTTTTGATTTGAACGGTCAATTTGTAATTGAATTTTGAATTTGAATTTGAATTTAATGAAGTTTATTTTAGTTAATATTGTGTTGGTTTTATTTTATTTTATATAAATGAAAAAAAAAATAATTTGTTCAACGGCACCACATTTTCTGGTGCCAACGGTAACGGCATAAAATGTGATGCTAAAGAGTTTCTGATGCCGTTGAGTGTTTTGCTAACGGGACAGTGATTTTGCAGAACGCCACGAGTCAGGAGGAGTCTTTCAGATAAAACAAAGAAAAATAACATAATGGATCTTAGCTGAATTAGTAAGGACCAAGTCCTTAATTGTTGGCTAAATTTATTTGATCCGGTCCAGTCCAGTCCAAGCCAATTCTTGGCCCAATAAAAATCCTTAAATGTTGTAGCTACAACCTACTGAAAAAAATGTCATATTTCCAGTCCAGTCCAAGCCATTAATGGCCCAATAATAATCCCTAAACATCATTGAACACTAATAATACTACTAAAGAATTTAACAATGATCATAAAAAAAAGTTTCTCTAAATCAAGTTTCCAAAATGAAGATCCAAATAGCCCATATTTAAATAAGCAATGCCACCAGTCACAAACTCATGTTATTATCGGGCTTAAACTCGAAATCGGTCATGTTTTAGTCATATTTCTATGCATTCTTTTGGCATAAACTTATGCATCAATAATTTGTCTAGATTTGATATATAAAATGTTGGTTAAATCAGCCGATTTTTAACTTTCATCTTTTTTCTCATGTGTCCAAATCATTTATAAACGAATTTATAATTCAATTTGGTGTAGTAGTACGAATGTATCATCTAACTTGTAACTTGATTATAGTGTAATGACTTTAGTATATAGAGCGCTTATGAACCAATAAATTTCTATGGAAAAATAGAGCATCTTGTAAAGTCTTTGTTAGATTTTTTCAAGCAAATTTATGGTTGTTCAAAGATTCTTTCATGCATTATGTTAGGTATCAAGATAAATCCATTCTTTCTTCAAAAGGGACGTTTTTTTTTTTTTTTTTTTTTTTTTTTTTATGAATAAATGAAATATTACTTTGTCAATTTTTAGAAATATTATTTTTACTTGTGGCCTCAACAAGCAAGGATTTATATAAACAATTATACAATCATTCCCTTGACTTTTTAAGTTATCTTTTAAGTGTGCGGCTAAATCCTCAACGGTACACATTCAAATGCTAGAAAATGCATTTCTAATCGATAATGCTATTAAGAAGTTTGATACTCTTGTTCCAATTATGCCTCTGATTGGATTACTGGCTAAATCGAAATTTTGTAACGCACTGGGGCATCCTATTGGCAAGGCGAATTGTAGCGATTTATTAGATTTTGATATTATTATAGTTAAATGAATCTGGTTAAAACTTAGCCGAATCAAGGCGTACTAATATCGTTTGAGAATAAATGAAATACTAAGGTTTAAACTGAAACTACAGAAATTATTGACAAATTTTGCATAAAAACATAGAAAAATACAGACAAAACGTAAAAGGAAAAAATGATTCTTTAACGAGAATGAATTCGGTTTAGATGTAGGATACTCATCCAGACGTTTTCGCAACTCAATCATAGATGATGGAATCATCAAAGATTTGACATTCTCGAACTCTGTATGTAACTCACTAGAGGCCCCGAAAACAAAGAGAAGATGTGTACAAACGAGATGTGCAGCAACAAGAAGAAGTAAGAGGATTGCATAAAGGAACTCCCGAACATTTTTCAAATGTGTCGATATCAATGGTGACTCATTATTTCGATGACTCATTTCTTCGGACAGAAGAAGATTATGGAAAAACTTACTTGAAATCTCACTTATCAGATTCTATTGTGGAAGACATAATTTTTTCTATTGTGGACAGAAGAAGATTCGTCATGATATATCGAGTTCGGGAGTTATTTTAGATCATTGCAACTTTTTTAACCTAGTTTATGTAAAATTGTAAAATGAAAACAAAAAGTTTGTCAACGCATGTTCTGAAGACAGCGTTTAATATGATTATAAAAGAAAATTTTGAGTTTATCAAATCACATAGGTTTAATTAATGTGTATTCAATGTATTTCTTGATATGAAATGAAAATTTGAGGTTAACATATTTGAGGATATTTGTTAGACAAACCTTAAAATAAATATTTTATTGTTGTCGGTCAAATGAATCTTATAACCACATGACTTATAGTCTAGTGAAGCACTTGGTGTAAGATGCTCTCAAAAGGCTATAGATGATACTGGAAAAAAGGGTAGTAAATTGTGTTTCATATAGACAGACTAAAGTAAGATTACCTTTTCTATAAATATAAACTCGTCTAAAACATGTGCAAAAGATTTCATAAATATTCCATGTAGTTGGGTTCCTAAAGCTACACCCTCTTTAAGCTCGTTACATATAAACCATTAATTAAAGATCTTGACATTTTCTCACCAAATAACCATGTTCGACACATGCATAATGTGATATATTGATAATGCCAAGTGTTGTGGTTACGACCTTCATGTTCGCTATATAAAATAACGGCGCCTACTATGCGGCTTCAAAATGACGAAATCGATATCTTCATAATTCAGGCATGGGACGGAACAGGTCGATCTATTGGCCCAATATAGTTTCATTTTCATTGATGGATACGTTTTAAAGATACATTTTCTTTTTCTTTGTTTTGACCTAATTTATTTATATGTATTTATTAACATGCCGACCAAACAGAATATAAATGAAACAGGGATAAAAGCGCTCAAGTTCATAGTTGTTTTTTTGGGTACTTTTCTTTTAAATTTATCATTTTTAGGGTATTTTACGAAAATTTTGGACATTTTTGCCCCTCTTAGCTAATAGAAATTTTTTTTCCCGAAGGGCAAAAATGTCACATACTACCCTAAAAAGGATGAATTTGAAAGAAGAGTACCCACAAAAGCAAACAAATTTGTTCGCTACCCACAAAAAGAAATGATGACAAGTATGATACTTTTTTTAATCATTTGCCCTTTATTATAAGGATGAATAAATAAACATGTTACCTCCGAATTAGGGCTTGTACGGTCATTTATAACGAAAAACCAATTATTTTCCATCTATTACCAGTTTAACTAAACAAGACTAGAGACATGAAACTTTATACATCAGGTGAATTCGAAAAAGATGAAAACTTTTTACAAGAATTAGCAATACGCCTGTAGTAATTCATACTGCTTTAGAATCCTTAGGATAAGATTCATCCTAATTCCATTTCTGAAAGGCTAAAACCAAATAGTAAGTCTATAAAAAATAAATATTATGTTAAAGTTTTCCTCAAAAGATTTTTTTTTTTTTTTTTTTTTTAGAAACGCAACATATTATTAAGAACCTTGAAAAAAAAGTACAATACAATACAAGACGCCTCATTCAATTCAAGATGATTAAGAAAGAATGAGACCCGATGAAAAAGATTGAAATACAAAGAAAAGACATGAAACTAGTAAACCTACCAACATGTTACTCTAACTCGAATTGTACCAAAAGAATTTGGTCTATAATCTCTTTGGCGAAGTTCATCTAACAAGATATTTTAGCCGAGTGTTTTGTAAGCCGTGTGGTCTTTATCAGTTTTATTAAGCCTAGCTCGTATTTACTTTATTCTAGTATTCTCTATTTTGTACTATATATTGTTTTGATAAATCAATGAGAAGCAAGGAAAATTACAAATCCAATATGGTATCAAAGCCAAAAGATCTCTAAAAACTCTAAACATACCATTCCTCTCTTTGGTCTATTCACATGTACGTTTTTTTTTTTTTTTTTTTTTTTTTTTTTTTTTTTTTTTTTTTTTTTTTTTTTTTTTTCACTCTTTTTCAAAAACCATGGTTGACTTCTTTCAATTCTATGGCACGCGACGATAGTTAAACTCCACCACCACCACTGTAACACCCCAAAACCCGTTTTTAAGTATTTTAATGATATAGCGTCTTGAGTAGTTTGACTAAGACTTTTATGTGTCGAGAGACCCGATATGATTGGTTAGTCAATGAAAGTTAAGTTGTAGTTAAACCTAAAGTCAAATGTATATGTAATAATAATGTAATATAGTTTTAGAAAGTTTAATGTGTCACATACATGAAGGAATAAGACTTAAAGGACTAAAACTGTCATTTGGCTCAAGTTGTAGCTAGCTTATATGTGAAGTAATTCCAACATATTCCAAAGAGTTCCAAGAGAGTGTGGCCTTGTGTGTGTGGGACGAACCAAGCCAATAAGAGGGAAGAATCATGCATTCTTAACGATTCATTGAAGGTAGATTAGTGTATAGATTCAAGAGGTTAACCTTTAATGATAATCCTATGCAAGTAACTAGTAATTATCCTTGATTAATTGAGTTAGGGTTTATGCAGAGAAAATGAGGATTTCATCATATGATCAAGATATGATCATATGATGATTAGAAATGGATTTGGGTAGGTTCTTGGGTTATATAAACCCTTGTTATTGTATTACATTAATGTGTTATGGGTGTTGATGTTTTGGGAAGGATGCGACTGATGATGATGATGGTGCCTTTGGTAATTAGTTTACATGTGAGGTAAGTAAAATGGTGATAATATGGTATTGTATTAATTTTATCACAATAAGTGTTATGTATATGTGTTTGTGTAGATGAAGTAAGGATTTTGGTAATTCTTGACTAATTTGCTTGGTTGAGGTAGAAGGAGGATTAGTTGGTATAGTTAGCCAAGAAGATGGGTAGACTTGTTGTGGGATAAATTAAGGTATGTAAGTTTAATTTTTGTAGCATGAAGAGGTGTAGGCGTTTTATGCAAGAAATGTTGTAGACAAGTCTTATGGTATGTGTGTGATGCTTATATGATGAATGATGTATAATGGTATGTTATTACTCGTTTTACTTACTAAGCGTAAAGCTTATAGTTTATTTTTTTAACTGTTTTGTAGGTTGTATGATCTAAGGATGACACGGATAGTAGATTATGGCGTTAACAAAGTACGGAAGAACTTGTAGTTATTAGACAAGTAATTATGATAGATACCGAGCTCGAAATAATGTTAAATCCCCAAGTGTCGTAAATGGTTTTTAATGTTGTTTTGTAGTGTCAAAGTCCATATTTTAAGTGTGCAAATGAGTTATGCTCAAGTTGTATTGAAATTAGGTCAAAAGAGTGTTTGTCAAAACACCTGTACGTTTGTAAAGTATGTGTTCTGTTAGGATTTAGAAAATCCATAGTGAAGAGTCGGTCACCCCAAATATAATATAGCATAAGTTAGCTCGTAGACATATCGTTATTTATGTGTTTATTAGCTTAGTTTAGTTTAGAGTAACACCGTGTAGGAAGGACGGGTCTTTACCCACTGTATGCCTGATCCACAGTCCGACAGGAGGACGTATTAGTTGTAACTATAAATACCCCTTCCATCCTTGGAAGGGGTGGAGCTTCTAATCTAGCATTTCATTCTTTTTGTTTTACTTTCTCTCTCAAGAACTCCATCTCTACTCTTTCACTCTCTAAACATGACATACTTGTATAATCATCTCCCTAGACCACCCGAATCATCAAACAACATAATATGTATGATCCTACAACTGACATCAGAGCTCAGGTTGTGTTTTTTTTGGTGATTCGAATGGTTTTTATACGGTTTTTCTTATGCGGTTTTTGTGGTTTTCTATGATTCGGTTTGATACGGTCTTAGTGATGTTTGAATGAGTTTGATTCCGTTTTGTTGAAGTTTGTTGTTGAATGAATCCGGTTTTAAAAGTGTTAATCCTTGTTATGTTTGTTATGAGTTTTGATGTGTTTGCTGCTGATTTCATGTTAGTTTTATAGCTGGTTTAGTATATGGAATCTGGTTTTAGTGTATTAAAGCTGCTAGTTGATTCTGCTGATCATTTTGTGCTATTTGTATGCCTGCTCGTCGATGCGGTTTGAGGACCTGTTCTATCATGCGGTTTGGCGTTAAATATGTCCAGATTCTATGTATTTTAAATGCGGTTTGTCACATTCAAAAGATGCGGTTTGTCAGATTCAATGTATCTTATGCGGTTTGACTATTGAGTCAACTGCGATTTGACTCTGGATGCGGTTTGTATGTGCGGTTTGACTTAGTCAACTGAGTTTTGACTCAAGACGCGGTTTGTTAATATTGGGTCAAAGGTCAACTGCGGTTTGTTAAAGTCAACTGCGTTTTGTCTCAAAAAGGAAGCGGTTTGTCATGTTCAAAAACTGGTATGCGTTTTGTATCAGAATGATCTATGAGGTTTGAGAATTAAAGACTGGATGCGTTTTGTCACAAAAATCAAAAGCGGTTTGACTCCAAAATTTGGTGAGGTTTGTTAAATCGGACTGCAGTTAACTGTGAGGTTTGGTTCAAAGCAATTTGACAATAGATCGATGTGGTTTGATATCAAATGGAATGTACTAAAGCGGTTTGTTAAGACAAATGTGTTTTGATGTAAAAGTTTTGGTTTGGGAGAAAGTGGTTTGATTTCTTTTAAAGCGGTTTGAAAACTGTTAGACAATTACTGATGAAGAATTCGACATCCTCATAATCGCAACCATATTCTAAACAAATCAAAATGCATATGTTTCATCACAATCATCATCAACTATCTCAACATCAAGAATCAAGACTCGACCCAACTTTCATTTTTATTTAACCTACATCCGTATCACTATCTTCACATCACAACCATATATTCACATCACAACTTATCGAGTATCATAATAATATTCACAACAGATTTCTACTAGCATCTACATCAAAATCAAATATAAATCTCATTTCTAACTAACCGTGACTCAAAAAGAATAAATCAGCATCATCACATAACCTATCATGTCTCGAACATAAAGAAAAAGCAATTGATCTCAGACTTGCCTTGCCAAGTTGTATTACTAACGTTTTGAACTCAAAAGATCAAAGGCAATCTCTTCATCGATCTTAAGTGATGGCAACGCATCTATATTATTCGAACTTGAAGAATCAGAGTCATAACAATGATGATTATGCTCCTTTCCTGTTCGGTTTTCAGTCACACAAGAACGAGTAACAATTTCTTTATAGATCTCAGTAATTACTTTTCGTTATATTAATAAGAACATCAGGACTCTTGGAGGTCCATAAAACGAAAGTGAAAATCTTCACCGATCTTGGTTTGATTATAATATCCGAAAAAAAATTGAAGAATGAACAAAACCCATATTGGTTTTATCATTCTTCCTGTTCGGTTAAATGGTGAAAACAAAAGATGATATGCAAACCTACCGTGATTCCCTGGAAAAGAGCTCGATACAATACCCTATCTCTCATGCCATCCCTGTGGTGTTGATGACGACCTCAACCCAACCCTGTGCGAGGTGCTCAGATCCGATTTCAATTTGTACGGGGCGGATTATTTGTTAATTGTGGTCAGGGTTTGCTAAAGGAGAAAGATTAGGGCTTTTGTGATTAATATGATTTGATGAGTTTTTCCTGTAAGCTTCTTGAGATGAATGTGAGGAAATGGGGGCGTATTTTGTTGAGAGAGTACTTAGGTTTTGATTGAGATAAATCAGGGTATTGTGTGAGGTTGGCTAGGCGTTATATACTCATGATATTAGGGTATGAAGGGGATTGGATCATCTAAACTCATGGACTGAGATTCGAAATGCTTGGAATGGGCCTAGTATTAATTACCTGATGTCATGTTACTTTGTATCAGTTTGAATTTTGAGTTGGGTTGATGGATCGGGTGCTATATCTTGTACATGGGCCGAATGATTGAAATGTTTTACATGGGAAGTGATAACGTATTGGATCCGAATTTTACATGGGCCGCAGTTGAAATATGTGATACATGGTAAATGGACCAAATCATTTTGTGCTAAATTGGATCGAGTCGTGTGATATTGGATTTATCTATAGACCAGGCGTTCATTAGATATTGGAGCCTGATCGTGAATTTGGATTTATGGTTTATGATAATTTATGGGCTGCGAGTTATAAATTGATCTTTGATGATAAGACTTGTTGATGAGATTTGATGATTAGATTTGATGTTGAGATTTTTTGTGTTGTACGGGTTGATACTTTGGTTATACATTTTCACGGAGAATATTATTTCACGGCGCGTTTACTTATTTCGTCTTCTTTCTTTCTACCCTTCCGCGAAGATGACTTGTTTGGGCATTTATAGAGTGTGATAAAGATTTGGCTATCTAGTCACCTTTGTGATTCTTTCTCACTTAACCCACAAAGTAGCTATCACTTCGGTGTCTCACGCAGTTGAGAATACGTCAAGAGGTTTTGTACATTGGGTACACCGTTTCTTTTCACAAGGATTAGTACAAACTTAAGTAACAAATCTGGGGAATTCTTATTCATGCTCAAGTTTGGCATATCGGGTTTACATCACCAAGTAGTCACTGCAATAGCCGACAGAATGCGTGAATGATGTGTTTACCTAAGTGTTTATTGGATGAGATGTGATCAACAATTCTCATGGAAAATTCTTCGCTACAAAATGTCAATGATACTTCACAGTCTGAGCAAAATCTTTCGAGAATATTCAATGTCACTCATGATTTTTCAAGATGTTTGCTTATGACAAGAACTTCTCGTGCAAATGGTCGTACACGTTATGACGCTTCCGAAAGTTCGAAACAGTCATGAGGGAGAAACGTGTACTTTGATGGTTTATGGTTAACCTCTAGGGAAAAGGAGTTTGTACTACTTGAATTTGTATGGTTTGTGAATTTGTCTACATATGGGTAAAGAATTGTTGATGATATTGTTGAAGATGGAGAATGAACCGTTGATGAACCGCTGCATGTTCCCATAAAACAAATATTCACCGAAACCAAAGTTGTCATAACACATTCAAGCTGACATTGTTTACGGTTTTGTCTTGATTTTGTAAAATCCCGCGAAAGAAACTATTTCTCGGTTTAAATCATAGATTTGTAAAATCCCGTGACAATGGAAACATCCTGGTAATAGTAAAGTGCATTTCCGGATCTATCTTACGGTTTATTCTTGGTTTTGTAAAATCCTGCGAAAGAAACTATTTCTCGGTTTAAACCATAGAATTGTAAAATCCCGTAATGATGGAACCATCCTGGAGAAAGGAAAGTGTATTTCGGGATCTTATCTGACGCTGGTGCTACAGTTTCTGCTTCGAAGAAGGGATAAAAGGGTGTACTTCATGAATTGGGTGTTTGTTTGAATTGTTTTCATGGCAGTTTGGTAATTACATGGTTTTATGGGGTAATATGTGTTTGACCAAGGTCGGGATGAAACCATTATCAAAGTTCATTTAAAACGTCAATGGAGGCTAGAACTGGACTTTTAATCCATAAAATGCGACAACGGCGTTAATTCATTATTATTTATTTGAGGTTGAAGTGAAATTTTATGGGCGAGTGTACTTAGTATCTGAAGGTATCGGGGATGGTTGGATGAAGATTCTTCGAGATCCTTGTTCGAGCTTTTAACATTCTTAAAAACGAAGACTTGGAAATCTAGTTATTTTTGGGTGATTTTTCTTTTTCCTTTTACCACCACAAAATAACTATCACTTTAAGGAGTTACGTTGTAGTGCTCAGTGTCACATTTAAATATGGATTTTCAAGAGGTGATGTACGTCTTATACTTGATGGTTGGTTGGATGAAGAGTATAGAGTACTTAGGGATTCAAAGGGGGATGAACTCTCGGCACCGCTCTTTGTTACATGTGTGCAAGTTTAAGTCACGAGTTCGGGTTAATTCACTTCAGGGTCAAATTCATCATATTGGGTTTTCTCCATCAGCTGTCACGACAAAGAGCCTACTGAATGATAATGGGGTTGATTACAAGTTTACCAAGAGTAGATGAAAAGAGAGAGATAATGACGTTTAAACACAACAGTTCAAGCCTCGTTCTCTAAAGAAAAGAAAAGTGTACGTTTCAGTGCGCTTTATCTTCTGAAGAAGAGAAATCTTCTTATGACGTTTGAACACAACAGTTCAAGCCTCGTACTCTAAGGAAAAGAAAAGTGTACGTTTCAGTACACCTTATCTTCTGAAGAAGAGAAATCTTCTTATGACGTTTGAACACAACAGTTCAAGCCTCGTACTCTAAAGAAAAGAAAAGTGTACGCTTCAGTGCGCTTTATCTTCTAAAGAAGGGAAATCTTCTCACTTATGACCATTCTCATCAACATGCTTCATGCTTTTTCCATGCGCGCTAATTCATCAAATGAACCGAACTATCGTTGCTAGTACTCTTATTCCACTTGGTCAATTATAATGGCGATGGCGACATCATATGCAAATTTTACGGGGAAAAAGTGTGAATAGAATACATTTGGATGATTTCACTTATTCAATCAAGAATGGCAACTCCGTATGCAATTCTTGAGGGGGAGAAAAAGTGTGAATTTACTGCATGGTTGATCGATATCTGAGAATATATGGTCATACGGCTCCTAATTCATGTAAGAACCGAGCTTCTTCTTATCGGGTCATCTTCACATGGAGTTTCTTCTAAGAGCCGTTGGTTGACATCTTCTCACGGACTGATGAGTTTAACGAAAAAGTGCTTCAAGTTGCGGGGCTGATTTCCTTGATGAACATCTTTCTGTTCTTGTTTGATTGGGAGGAATTTTAGTTGAGGGGATTTGCTATATATAAGTTATAGGGAATGCATTGGGTGAGAAGAAGATGTTAACTTTCTATTCCCCAAACGGACAATATTGAAGAAGGTCGAGTCTAAAGTCTGTTCTACATATTCTGCTGCATGTTAGAAGACTAAAGACGAGTTGCATTTGATTATCTAAAGATTTCTTCATACTCCGGGCATTTGTCGAAAAGATTGTCAGTTTAGGGGAGAGCACTAATTAGGAGAGAGTGAAATGTCAGATTCAATCCCTAATTAGACTTGCTCACAATGCTCTTCAGCAACTTGATTCTCACAGATACATCTGAGCTAATGATGTTCTTCTCAAAAGATTTCTAGTATATGGGCTTTCAATGTGTTGCTGATTCTGAAGTATCAAAACCAGCAAGGGGGAAGGAGACACGCATCTAAACGCGAGTAAACTTAATGAACTTAATACTTCTAAGTGATTGAAGAAATCCCGGGAAGACAAATGTCATTACCGCAGAGAAACTCAAGGTTGACTCATGGCATTTAGTGTTCTTATTCCAACTATGTGGGGGAAGAGATGGAAGAGTTAGTTTCTGGTGATAAACGAGGTACACAAGTGTGTGATGATTTCGATGTTATCGCAATCATCAAGGGAGATAATTGTGTACATTGGGGACGCACAGTTGTTTCACTTGAGAGCTAAATCAGTGATTCAGTGATAGATCACTTATTCTGGAGATGACATTCGCAGAGATAATCAGTGATTCAACATGCTACTTCAGTGTTATCAGTTATTCTTTCTTTGGGCATTTGGGTACTTCGGGCTCTTGAGCTTCATACACTATCATCAGGGGAGAGAAAAGTATACATCGGGGTTATTGTTTGGCTATCGGACTTAATCTGCTACTTCGATGCTATCGGCTATTCTGTCTTTGGGTATATGTGTATCCGGGTTCGTGAGCTTTATTCAAAAATACTGATTGCATCAATTCAACTACGTGGGGGAAGTGGTCTCGTGACACCTTTTTAGTATGGATCGCTTCAGAATTCAGTAGAAACCAAATATGAGAAGATTCACTCAAGCATGGGATGATACGTTGCTGTTCTTGTTGATGATATAACCCCGATCGAAGAATCACAAAGATCATTCTTAAAAGGAGCAGCAAGATCGATGAGAATGGTGTGCTTCTTTGTGCACCTGGCTAAGGCAAGCTTGAAATAGAGCTTCGAATCTGCTCAACAAAAGGTTTTTCAGTTTGGGGGGAAGCTACCAAAGTCTCACTTTCAGAAGGCTCAACTTCTCTCTTCGATTCAAGAGCCTTGGAAGCTTTGGTGGTGAAAGTTTAAGAGATGATGACTTCTATCTTCTACAACGGGGCTGTTTGATATCCTTATCTCGGTACTCGTATCATCATTCTTCTTAAACTATATCATCTACTCTATCTGTAAATATTTATCAAAAACCAAAATACAAAAATATAAAACCAGCAAAAAGAAAATAGAAAAATATAAAACCTACAAAAATCCATAAAAATCAGAAAATTTGGAAAAGACAAAAAATATTGTTTTTCAAAGACATGTCTTCTGGTATCGATAACATCTACGGTCTTAGAAATGTCATTCAATAATGGCACGGGACCGTAAATGAAGTTCGAGCAGAAGGTGTAAATATTCTTTTCAATACATGTCTAAAAACTATGGCTTGCAGTTACTTCAGACTATAACCCGTGCTTAAACCATGGTTTGCTATTATTTCTGATACCAACCCGCTCTTTTAAAGAAAGGAAAGTGTTGCGCTAAACCAATTTTTATAAATTTGTGCACTTATCCAAAATAAAATGAGGAAAGTATGTCGAAGGACTGCTGTTCCTACACAAATGTTTTTCTTTCTTAAAATTCTTCAGAAAAATATTTGTTGTTTCTAAATGGTGGAAAATTGAGTTGCTTGAAAATCAATCAGAATCATAATTTTCACAAATTTGCAAAACTCAATCAATTATTTCATTTTGGCTAAAACTTTTTATGAAATGAGTCATTGATTGAAGGGAGAATGTTTTCAAATTTATATCATCTAATGAGCTTATATAATCATCCTACGTGCTTAACTGGAAAAGATGTTTACCTATGTTGAAGGACTAGGAATCTAGGATATGATTGTTAGGATTAGATGACTATAGTTTGATAAACACATTATTCCCATACTTTACATGATCAGATTGATATGTTGGATTGACTTGTATTAGTCGATTGCTGTTTGGGTGATCTCGACCACCATATATCTGTATGTATGTTCACTAACGTATGCAGATATCATGGTATAAAAGAATGTTCCCGATCCGGATCCCACAAAATAAGATGATTGGATGCCGAAAGGAAAGGGTAACTATATCTTGGGTCGACAAATGAAGAAACGGAGCTTAATCGGACCTCTATGGAGAGTTGGCATGACAAATGCAACGTCAGAGGTCTCACTGCATCAGCAGACGGTTTTCTTTCATCCTCTCAGCAACAACATAAGCAAGTTATCCACTTAACGTATCTTTGTGCAGGAAAAGTAGTGGATGATACCATTTTTCAACAATTTTATAAATATTGTTTTGAAAATGGAAAAATATTGTTTTGAAAATAAATCGAACTTAATTTTTGAAAATCAACTGGACTTCATTTTGTTTAAAATATAAGTCACTCAATCAACGACTACGGTCATGGATTGAGAGGGAGAGTGATTTCAAATAAATATTTTCAAAAGATGTTTCTTCATAAAAGTCCGTTTTGTACAACATAAAGTGGTGATCTAAAGATTTAATGTTATGTCATGATATGATTTTCTTTAAAACTCAAAGATCTTACAAAATGAAATATTTTCTGTTCTTGTTTGATTGTGAAATTGTTTTATTTTACTTAAAGATCTTTTAAAAACTATCATACCTGACACTAAAAATCTTTAATGTCTATAATTGGTCCTCATCAATCAATTTCAAAATTTAAATCTTGCCACATCTTTCCCCAAATTTTTTCTAAATGATTTAAATCAATTGGGATCACAAATCTCAATTGGTTTGAAATTTTTGATCGGGGGAGAGATCATGATTTAAATCTCAAATCTGTTTAAATGGAATTGGTTTTAGTCCTTTAAAGGCACTCCTGCCTCCATGTGCCAAACGATATCAAATATCAAATACATGATGCACATGATTGAGGAGGAGCATTTAACCAAAAACCACAAGAGAATTTAAACCAAGCATATTTTCTCCCAAGTTTTCTAAAACTATTTAAATCACTTGGGATCCAAAATCTCAAAGGGTTTGATATTTTTGATCGGAGGAGAAAATGTGATTTAAATATAAAATTTGATAAAAGATGATTGTTTTGATTCAAAGTGCAAGTTCTCTCTAATATGTGTTAAACACTTTCGTATATCGATGCACATATTGAGTGAGAGCGAATGGTTTCTATTGGCAATCGTGGAAGTTCTTAAAAAACCTCTTTCCTCAATGTGCAAAATGATTTTCAAATATCCATCGCACATTTTGAGGGGGAGAATTTACCAAGAAAATCAAAAGGCTTTTTCTAAGGAAATTGTGATCAAGAAATTGTTTCAAAGAACTCTTGCCTCCATGTGCTAAACAATTTCAAAATCATATGCACATATTGAGGGGGAGCATTTCTAAATGATCAAAAACAATTAGGGTGCGTTTGGTAGAGAGAAATTCAGAGAAAAGAAATGAAGTAGAGAATAGAATCTCAGAGAATAGAAATCAGTAGAGAATTTTGTTCAATTCTAATGTTTGATAACAACAGAGACTTGACCCGAGAAATGAAAAAAATTTTATTTAAATAATATTTTGTCTAAATAAAAATTCTTAAAAAATATTAAAAAAAAAATTATTTAAAAAAAAATATATCTTTTTTTTTTTTAATTTATTTTTTAAAATTTTTTGTACTTTCTTTAAAAAAACTATTAAAAAAAACTTATTTTTTTTAAATGTATTTACTTAAAAAAAAAAACTTGTTTTTTTTAAAAAAATATTTTTTAAAATGTATTTATTTAAAAAAAACTTATTTTTTTTAAAATAATTTTAAACTTATTATTTTTTTTAAATAATTTTTTTAAAAAAAATATTTTTTTAAATTTTTTTTTAAATTTAAAAAATATATATATATATATATATATATATATATATATATATATATATATATATATATATATATATATATTTTCAAAAAAATTAATCTATTTCTCCAATTTCTCCACAAAATTAAAGGAAATGGGGCTACTTAAATTACACTACTCAACTCTCTCCATTTCCCCACCAATTTCTCCAATTTCTCCGCTTTTTCATTTCTCTGGCTTACCAAACACGAGAATTAAAGCCATTTCCATTTCTCCATCTTCAATTCTCTTAACCAAACACACCCTTAAGGTACAAAATGCTTTTGATATTGTGGAAAACTAGAAGGGGGCTTGAATAATTTTACCAATTAAAACTTCGTTTTAAAATATTTAGATTAACTTATGTCAATCTATTTTGTTGTTTATGTTGATAGATAGATATATAAGCGTGTAATGAAAGATAAAGAGTAAGTAGCACATAACCACGACACGAGTATTTATAGTGGTTCGGCTACAAGGACACCTTCCTTGCCCTACTCCACTCCCCGAGTCACCTACTCGAGAGTTCGTAAACACTACACGACACCAATCTCCTTATGGCGGAGAAGCCTTCACAACGTCGCCTACTCTTTTTCCGGTACTAGGCTAACCACCGGGTTCTTTCATACCAAGGTTAACCACACCTATCACAACGTCGCCTACCCTTTATTAGGTACTAGGCTAAGCACCTAGTTCCATTACTATGGAGGAACTACTACCCATCACAACACAACACCTAATCTCAAGGAGATCCACTCCTTGTTACAACACCATCAAGGATATCACCATCCTTGGAAATAAACTAGTACTATATGTATAACGATGCACCTCATCGATTATACGACCTAGGCATTCTTCTCAAATGCCACTAGATTTGATTCCTAGGCATTCTTCACTAATGCCTTTGACACAACGCTTGGCACCTTTCACTAATGCATTCGTCTTGACACCTTTAGCACTTCACTAATGCTTTTGACACGGACGTGAAGCACCTTTCACTAATGCTTTCGTCTTGACTATTTCGGCATCCTTCACTAATGCCTTCAACACAACACATCTACGGAAGAAGAAAGAACTATCAACAAGAGAACCTCAGTTGTCTTGATGATGACGAAGCATGGCAACTCATGGACTTGAGCTTGCTTGACTTCAAGAAGTGGTGATCTTGCCTTTAAGAGGAACCTAGAGAATCACACCAGAACAAAATACAAACTACATAGAAAGATCCCTTAGGATCAGTGGTTAGAGAGGTACAATGCTTGGAGAAAGTATATGTGAAAGTGGTTAGCTAAAAGGAAGAAATGGCTCACTATTTATAGAGGAGAAAGTTTACTGTTCCCCGGATCCCACAGATCCCTCCCACAAGGGATCCGTCTAGCTTAAAGCTAGGGATCCGTGGGACGCTCCTCTTTACCCATGGGTATTTTGGTTATGGGTCATGGGTTATGGGTTGATCCATGGGTCTTTTACTAGATACAATGTATCTCATGGGTTCAATGTTCCTAGTCAAGTGGTTCGGATAATACCATGGGTTATGGGTCAATACCATTTGTTAGTTTTTACCCATTTTAGAATATACTAGTTTAAGTATATATTTACCAAAATATGTAAACACTAGTTGTAATACATATGTATTACTAAATCATAAAATCACTTATACTTGTTTTAGTGTTTTATGTGAAAACGTAAGTGTGTTAGAAAACTATTGGCTCAAAAAGTTTACGTATTTTATTTGTTTCGTTAAAATGATTTTACGTTTGTTATCGACAAAACATTAGAAGATCGTAAAATATAAATAAATTTTACGGATTATTTGTATTAACAGATATTATATCACAAGTACCTTGATTAATTTTCCAAATGGATTTTCAATTGGTTTCAAGAAGAAATGAACAATACCAAAAGATCGACCAATTTACTTTATGCATGGTGTTATAAGGATGGTTAGGTTAGGTATTCGTTCCCACGATCCCGCCAGAGCCGGAGGGATCTACCCAGGGACAATCCACTAGATAGTGTAGAGTCCTTAGGTATATTGAAAAAGTGAAAAAAATGAGAATATGGGAAGAGTGCCGACTGAGACAGAGCTAGAACTGGAACAAACCCAACAAGGTTTTTGTAATGAAGTCTCGGTAAGCACTGAAGGGGTTGAAGAATGAAAAAGAAATGAATGTGAAAAAGGTGAAAAGAAATAGCCATCCAATAATTCAACCTTAGGGCAGTAACCGGGTTCAATACATATGCTACTGGTGGTTACTAAGGTAACACTAGTATTGAAGACAAGACGTCATGGACCCAGTGACGCACTGCACTAAACTTCCCAAGCTACTCAAGTTCCTCTTAAAAGGACTTGTTTCATTCTCACGAGGAACCTACATAATCTATCGACTTTCTCTTAGAGATTGTTGATATTGAAGAGTGAGACCCTCTCCCTAGTCGCCGGCATAGGAAACCAAATATTCACTATTGAGTCTAGAGCCAAGATATCATCCACAAAATCTCATTAGGACACAAAACTAATGAAGACTTTCTTTTTCACACAATGTGGAAAGTAAGTATATATTAAGAGTCCTACGCATTATCCTTGTGATATTTGCCAGAACATCTGAGTGATATGTAAAATATTCACGATGAAGATGGAAATTCTTCTAGAGCCAACATCAAACAAGCTTTTGGTGGATGACTGATTCGCTTCCAAACAGTCAAGTTTAATCACACAAGCTAACCACTTGTGAATGGTCAACCGTAATAAACTTAAAACAGCTCAGAAAGCAAATGCAATTAAGATCAGAGGAATATAGTGGATTCCTGGGTCGTTAAGTCCCACGGAGGATGAATGGTGTTTAACACAGACAGATGTCGAATAATCACTAAGGATAGTGATCAGTAAGGATTTTGAGTTATTTATACCTAAAGAAAAAGTTTGTAAATTACAGAGGCTTAAATGCAAATTAAAGAAAATTAAAAAAAATAAAATATATTAAATAAACGCTATCACTATTTTTACAATGATGAACGTTTAAAACCTAAAACGTATGTTTAAATAAAATTACGTAAACGTACAAAATAAAACGTGAGTTTTAAGAAATAAAATGCCTACAAATATGAAAATGATATTTTTACAATCCTAATAATAAAAGAAAATTATTAGAAAAAGAAAATTATTTTTAAAACTATTTATTTAATTATTATTAAATAAAAACTATTTTTAACTATTATATAATAACCTAAAATATGATAAAATATGAAATAAAGCTAGAAAAATAAAATTATGACTTAGAAAAATCTAAAATATTATAAAACTTATTTTAAAATTGAAAATATATTTTTTTACACTTTTTATGTATTTATTATTAATTAAAAACTATTTAAAACTAATTAAAATTAAGAAAAATAACAAATGAACAGTAAAAATAATGAAACTTTACAGGAAAATCTAAAATATTATTCTTAATCTAGGAAAAATTAAAAATTATTTTTATGAAGCTTTTCTGATTTATTTGTATTAAAAGCTAATTAAAAAGTATTAAAAACTGATTATAATAAAGAAAAATAGCAAACAGTGGCAAAAAATTATGAAAAATTCAGGAAAAGTCTAAAATATTATTCTAAGTTTATAAAAAATATAAAAACATATGCTTATGTGTAAGATATGGAATCTGTAGTGAAACTGCTTATGGATAAGCACTTCAAAATAAGCCAAAGACCACAATTTGACACCAAATGAACACAGAAGCTAGTTTATGCTATAACTACTTAATACTAACCTATTCCAACCATCCTAAACCTCTGAAAAGCAATTTAGACCAAAAATTAAGCAAAACTAAACTAGTTTCAACTCTAAAATGGGACAATATTATAGCTGATCTAGGAGTGGGGTCCATAGAGCTTAAGCTCAAAAGCTTGACTGAAACATATAGTCAGCTGGGTGGTGATTCCAAAAAACCAAGAAACACCTACTGGGGCCCACTGAGGTGGCCTGAAGGACCCACCAAAGTGGTGGTGATGGCCACTGTGTTGGTGGTGCACAGCTGCACAGGGCATGTTTTTGAGAAGGGGTTCAAAAGAAACAAAGAAATAAGCAGTCAATAAGCTAAGAAGTGATAAGCTAATATTTTTCTAATTAAGTTAAGCAACTAAACTTTAATATCCCAAAAGGATTTAAGCTAAATCTTAATATTAAGTACACAATAAAATTCTAAAGTTTATTCAAAAACTGTAAAATGGGAAATTTGACTTTATGAATTACACTAAGAGTTTGACTTTTATGAACTTTTGATGATCCTATATGATCTAATTTGATGTATTAAGCTACTTTAAGACTTATTTAGGCTAAATTAACAACTTTTACACTAGTATGCATGATTATGTAATCAAAATGTCTAACAGTGAACAAGTAATGTGATATTAAAGCTAGTTTTGACTTTTTAACTAATAAGCACTATGTTTTATGGTTTATCTGAGCTATTTAGACATAAGGTAACATGTAACAAGCAAAAACAATGACATTAACAACCTTAAACACAGTTTTAACAATAAATCCAAACACCCCTTTATTAGGCAGTTTTGAAACTTATTGTGCTAAAACAACTTTTCAAACCATAAAAGCTATAAATTAACTTATATAGACTATAATGAGACAGGATAAAACCAGAATTAACAAGATTTAATTACTAAAACTAGGAAATGCAACTTTTAAATAAATGGCTTACAACTTGATTTCAAGTATAAAACTGAGGACTGATGATTAATACCACTTCCTATAGCTTTCCACAAAGCTCTAAACCAAAATGCAATCCAAGATTAGCTCTGCTCCAATATCTGGCATATTCTCCATGGAATTTTTATTTTCTAACTATATTTTTGGTATTTTTCTTGTTTTTCTGTTTTTGATACTAGACTGATTTTAAACGTTTCTAAAAGCTTAGAAAAGCTTTAATAAGAGCTTATATGAGTTTATAAGTTCTTAATAACAACTACAATCACATTCAAATAGACTTGAGATTTTTAATCTTGAAAATCACACAAACTGAGTTCATATGTATAAACTGAAATTGACACTGTAAATGAGTTTGAAAAACAATGGAATATGATTACAAAGTATTAAAAAGCTTGAACATACACTGGAAGATTTAAAATATTTAATACGACATACATAAAATTAAATTACACTACATACATCTTCTTCTCTCATTCTCCTCCTTATTTATTGACTTCATTTTGTTCCTTGTCGACATCTGATTAATTCCCACCTCATTCCAACCCTTGGATCATTGAAATTCATCATAACCGTGCACTTGGCACTTTTGGCGGGAAAAGTGGTTTTGGGTGGGTTTCTGCAATTAATGCAGTTTGGTGTATGTGGAGGTGGAGGGGGGTTGGTATACAGCTGGGGAGCAGGTGTAAAGGTGGAGGTGAGGTGGAGAAACCATGGTGGTTTCTGGTTTTGGGATAGCAGGTGAGAAGGAGAGGGGTATACAGTGATAGGCGGTATTCTGTTTTAAATTTTGGGCCGGGTTGGAATTTTGGGCCTGAGCTGGGTTGGATATTACAAAAGGGTCCGTTTGGTTTTAATTAAGCACAAGGACCATAGTTGTAATTTGGTGAAAGTATAGGTGCTGGTTTTGACAATTTTCCAAATTATTTTCAAGGACCAAACCTGCCAACTATAATAAACCAAGGACAATACATGTATTTATTTTCCATTTTAAACTTCCAAGGACCAAAACTGTCAAGTTTGTAACTTGAGGGACCAAACATGTAATTTTCCAAAAGTTCACCATAAGGACCAATTTTGTCTTTTATGAATAGTACAAGGTTTATTTTTGATAAATTTCCATTTTTAAATTCACCAAGGACTATTTTTGACATTTTTCAAAGTTTAAGGACTAAAGTTGTCATTTTGTAAATTTTAAACTTTAAAGGGTTTATTTTGACAACTTTTGAATCCCATGGTCCTTAAATGACATTTTACAAGTTTTTGAATTGCCAGGGACTAGTTTTGACAACTTTTGAAACTTGGGGGACTAAAACTGCCAATTATGCAAACTTGGTACGTTTTTCACCTGTTTTTGGTATTTTTGCAGTTAAAACACATAAAACACTTATTTGTGATATTTTCATCATTTTGATGCATTTCTGAGTGTTTTCAGAGGTTTTTGGCATTCTAAACAGTACAAAAATGATGAGTATTTAGACACTCATCAATGACATGTGAGATCTTTTCTAAAGATCAAACTTGTGACAACTGGAAAGAAACGATGGGGCGATTCATTCTTGAATAAACCTTGGTCCAGGAAATGAATTGACGAATACTTTTGGAAAAACTGTTCGATGTGCAAATCTTCTTTTCTCTAGCACATCGAATGTGTATTCATGTTTTCAAACACAAAAAGTATCTTTGATTGAAAAAATACTTTTGGAAAAACCGTTCGATGTGCAAATCTCTTCTTTTCTCTAGCACATCGAATGTGTATTCTTTTTCAAATAACAAAAAGTATTTCTGATTGAAAATTGATCCTTCTCATAAAACCTTCATCGTATTCCAAAACTATTTCTTTTAAGCAATACGCGATTGTTTACAAATCAAGTTTTCATCAATCAGTGAATCTCAATTTGCTGGTTCACTCACTCCGTGTTGTCTACTTTGGGACGCTCCGATTTGAGAACGGCTAGAACAGCTGCGAAACCCTGTCAAGGAGATTCTTCGGAATTCTACGTGATCATAGGCAATATTTATACTAATCAACGGGGAAACCATAGTTCTTGCAACTATATTCAACGAAAGTGAACAAAGACACTTTCGTGTGTTTTAGTGCTAACTGTTGTTTACAGGAACTATTGACGGTTGCAGCTGATCAGAGTTGAGAAGTCAATTCACAACCGCATGCTCACAACATTCACACTTAATTGAAGAAAATCATGACCATCAAAGACATACAACAAAGATGCTTCCGCTACTCTGCTGAAAAGATGTCATGATCCATAAAGTGTGAGCATGTCGGTCCAAAAGTCACAACATCACATGAAGGCAACACAACAAAGGGTGATTCAGAGATTTGTTGTGACTGATGATCTCAAAGAAAGCTCGAAGATCATCAAGATGTGGATTAGTTAAAGACCTCCACTGAAAGTACAAAATCATCGGACTATGAAGAGTCACTGCTAAAGCACAAAGATGCGGAAATTGAGAATTAAAGTCTACGAGCTCAAGACTAAAGATAAAATAGAATGCTAGGATTCAAAATGTAAATCATATGGTGACCTCCCTTAGGGGGAGATTGTTAGGATTTAGAAAATCCATAGTGAAGAGTCGGTCACCCCAAATATAATCTAGCATAAGTTAGCTCGTAGACATATCATTATTTATGTGTTTATTAGCTTAGTTATTAGCTTAGTTTAGTTTAGAGTAACACCCTGGAGGAAGGACGGGTCTTTACCCACTGTATGTCTGATCCACAGTCCGACAGGAGGACGTATTAGTTGTAACTATAAATACTCCTTCCATCCTTGGAAGGGGTGGAGCTTCTAATTTAACCTTTCATTCTTTTTGTTTTACTTTCTCTCTCAAGAACTCCCTCTCTACTCTTTCACTCTCTAAACATGGCATACTTGTATAATCATCTCCCTAGACCACCCGAATCATCAAACAACATAATATGTATGATCCTACATGTTCATAGGTCGTCTAGACCAAGTAACGTTATGAAAATAGTTGAATAATGGTTTTGTTATGTCTTTGATCAAGTTGTGTTTGCAGAAATAAGTTTACCAAAAAATAAAGCCTTGATGGCTCCCAAAGTCCATAATTTTACACTAAAAGTATGAAAGTTTTGATAGCTCTCGAATGGCAGAATTTTGTGAGCAGGTTTTGTCGGTTTTCTAAAAATCATATCTATTAAACCGTAAGTTTTAGGAGTCGTATCACCTATCATTTTGAAGGTAACTGAGTTTAGTTTCATTTAAAAATACTTTTAGGGGTTAGTTTGTAATAGAGTTTCATCAGTTTACTAAAGAGTAATAGAAGGTTCGTTATAGTTGAGTCAATTTCGCGATTTTTTTTTAATTTTTGGTCAAATCGAGAAAGGGGCGTTTCAACCACTACCACTATCTTCTTCTGACAAACTTCTTACATTTGGTATTGCTATTATCATAAATAATGTTCTTGTCATGTTAAGTCTCAGAGAAACTTAACTATAATTCTTGGAGATATTACTCTAGGATTCAGCTAGGAAGTCTTGGTTTGAAGAAACATTACATTTTGCAACCTAAATCACACGTACCACTGATCCTGATTGGCACAAAATGGATTATCTTATTAAGATGTGAATCCTTGGAACTCTTTCCGAATCTCTACAAGATGAAGTTGTGACAACACCAGGTATTTTTTGGGTAAAGGGGAGTAATCCTGCACCCTGGTAAAGTAAGTGACAACACCAGGTACCGCCAAAGACATTTGGGATCACATCAAGACACTCTTTCACGACAATGAGGATGTAAGGGCTAATGAAGTTTAAAAAAGTTCATGAAAGTTCAAGAAAAGATATCGAACGCGTTTTGGGAGTCCTACAAGGTCGTTGGGGAATTATACAACAACCCTCACGTGATAACCAAGTCAACACGCTACGAAGAATCATGTAATGTTGCATCATATTGCATAACATGATATTAAAAGATCAAGATTTCGCAGTTAGTGAATTTAACTAATTGTACGTTTCTCCGCAGCCGAATATTCAACGTACTTGGATCAAACGATGCGAGATACAATGAAGGAAAAACAAAGAACTTCGGGATAGGAGAGTACACGACGACCTTCGACACGATATCGTGTAGCATTTATGAAACCTTAATCACTAAATTGTATTTTTTTAATGTATCATTATTTTAATTTTTTTTACTTTTATTATGTATTTTTGTTATTAATAGAATTTTAGTTTTAGTTTAATGTGTTGTTTTATTTGAATAAAAAAAAAAGAAAAATAAAATGACTGTGAGGTCCAGAGATGTCCTATGGCACCAGATTTTGGTATTGTAGAAAGGATGTGCGTTATGTGTTATAAGAAAAAATGTTGTTATAAGAAAAAATGTTGATGTGGCAGTAGTTTATTTACGGCACCAATGCTCTAGAACTACACAACTTTTGTTAGTCGAGATTTATACAATGGGATTGGCCAGAAATATAAAAACGTATAGTAGAAAAGATATAAAACTTGTAAGAATCAAGAAATTAAATGCATATAATTGAATTTGTAAATGTTAGTAAAATTTTGTAAAAGAGCTAAATAGGATAAACGAGGTGGAAGCGGCGGGGCTTTTTATAATTTTCTTAAGCGTGATATATTAAGTTCTGACGTTATGGCTGTTTTTTTGTTTTTGTTTGCGTGGATGGGTTAACCACTTTTGGATAAAACATTGTTGAGAATCTGTGATAAGAAGTTGTGCGTGTGCGAAATAAAACTATATATATCTCTGTCATTTATAAGAATGTACAAAAAAAAGGTACTCCACAACTATTTAAATATCGATCAAAAGATGTTTGTTAGTTGACTGGCTCATAACATATGTGAAGAGTTTATAAGTTGATGAGTGTCTAAATACTCATCATTTTTATAACAATATAAACTGCAAAATCATCTGAAAACACTCAGAAACACATCAAAATGATCAAAATATCACAAATCAGTGTTTTATGTGTTTTAAATGCAAAAATATCAAAATCAGATGAAAAACATTTCAAATTTGCAAAAATTGCAGTTTTAGTCCCCCAAGTTTTAAAAATTGTCAAAAATAGTCCCTGAGTCAAAATTTCAAAAGAAAAATCACCAAAGGTCTTTTTAAAATCACAAATTGTCATATTTAGTCCTTTGGTGAAAAATCTAAAAGTTTTGAGAAAATTACAATTTAGTCCCTAAAAATCCAAAATGGTCAAAACTAGTCCTTGGGAATTTAAAAAAATGTCAAAACTTAACCCTTGGATTATTTAAAGTTGGCAACAACAACCCTTTGACTACTTTTCATAAAGTACATGATTGGTCCCTTAAATTTCAAATGTTACATCTTTGGTCCCTTTTGTATTAATAATCCAACAAACCAAACGGATCATAGGTATTAACTTGGCCCAATCTAAGCCCAATCCTCATCCAACCCAGCCCCTTTGATATTACAACCCGGTCAACTGACCCTCTCACCCCAGTCAAACTAAACAACCCCGCCAAGACTTTCCCCTTCACCCAATCCCTGAAATCACTCCACTAGCCATTCCCCCTCCTCTCTTTTCCACACCCTTGTCCCCCCACCTCAACACAAATACAAGAATCATTTAAAGCTCATTCCACCCTTTCACTCAATCTACCTCCACCTGTCAAATCCTCTTTGGCGCCAAAATACCAATTGAAGGCCAAGATGAATTGGACTTATCCAATGGCTACAAATGAAAGTGGGAAATGATCAGAAAGTCAAGTGGAAGCTGTTTGGATATAAAAGAAAGAAGAAAGGAGAGAAGAAAGTAGTAGTTAGTAGTTTAGAGTTTTTTCTTAATGTCGTTTTTTTTAGCTTAGCTTAAAATTATGTAATTTCTTGTTTTTATGTTTCAAACTCAAGTTAAGTTAGCTTTGTAATCTGTTTTAAGAATAAATTTCAAGGTTTGGTTAAAGTTTCATATTTCATGCTTACTATTACAGATTTCAGTTTCAAAATTCTTATGTACAAGTGTTAGTGGCTTATTTTCAAGCTCATACAAGCTTATTTAAGCTTCTTGTAGCTTTTTATAAGTTTGTGTTTAAGTTTATAGCAACATTGAAACAAAGTCAAGAAAAGTCAATCCGGGTCAAAAGATGGAAAGTCAAACATAATCTTGGTTAAAGTCTGATTTGAATAAGTATTTGAGATTAGTTTAAGCTTATTTTGTGCATTACATTTGAGTTTTGAGCAAGTTTCCTTTAAATTTCAGTTTCAAAAATGATTTTGAGTTATAAAGGAGTGCTTGGTTTAAGCTTTGATTCGGGTCAAAACCCAATTTTTACCCACTTTGACTCTCAAAGTCAAAGTGGTTGAAGGTCTAGACAAGTTTTAAAGTTGAATTGAGCTTAAGTTTAGCAAGGTTGCAAAGTTTGGTTTATAAAAAAGTCCCATAACTGCTTTCTGTCCACTGTCCAAAACAGCAGCCATAGCTGCTGTTTGAGCCCCCTTTTTCCAGCTTATTTGTGGTTCAAACTCTGTCCAAATCACTTTTCTCACATCTCCACATACCCCTCTTTACATAGTAATAGTTTATTTGGCTCTTAGGATAGTTTAGGTTACTTAAAAATTGCCTTAAAAGTTGTCAAAAAACCACCTACAACTGCAAGTGCAGTTGCTACAGTAACTGTGGCATTTTTCTTTTTTGTTTAGCTTATTTTGGTTGTTCCCATTAGCTTATTTAGTTACCTCTTAGTGCTTATTAGTTCCATAGGTTAGGTTAGTTCATTAGATTGCTTATTAGTGCTTATTTAACATATTAGAGTAGCTCCTCAATCCCTTGATTGCTCAACAGTTTTAGCTTAGGACTCCCTTAAACTGCTTATCACCCCCCTATTTTAGTGCTTATTTTCTGTAACCTTTAGCTTATTAATGATCCCCGAATGTTTGCTTAACTCATTGTCCTTCAAAATTGCTTAACTTGTTGTTTTTTTTAATGCTCAAAAACTGAAATGGTGTTTGGTTTTAGCCACTGCCCAACTGTTGGAATAAGCAGTTGAGAAACTGCTTATTTCCAAGGTTTGGGTAAAAGTTGTTTCACAAAAAGTTCTTATTTTCACCTTATTTATAAGTGGCAAAAAGAAAATTTGAAAAAAAAAAATAGTTTACAAAAAGGTGCAGGGGTGGGATTCGACCCCCTGACCTTTAGCTCACAAACCCAACACAACACACTCTAACCAACTGCCCTAGGGTCTTTGATCAGTCTTCTTTTGCATTATCTTTTATTTAACTACCAGAAACAGTTTATAAGCTTGCTAGCTTATTTGCTTATTAGTAGCTTATTTTGTTAAGTAGTGTCCCATTTTTTTATTTTTCTTAAAATCATCATAGCTTAAAATATTTTCTGAGAAATTTTCATATTTTTCTAAAATCATTTAGTATTTTTTATAATTAAATTAGATTAAAATAGTTTTTAAATCATAATAAATAATTTAAGAGTCGAAAAAATACCCGGCTTTTTCCTAAAATTTTCTTTTATCATATAGTACGTAATAAAATTAGTTTCGCATTCGTAGGCCTTTTATTTCAATAATTTTACGTTTTATCTTGCGCTCCAGCGCTATTTTTGTAAATAACGCTCGTTTTAGTTTTAAGTAACGTTTTTAGGTAATTTAAATTTACGTTTTAGTTAAAATAGTTTATTTAAGTTATTTTGTTTTATAAATCATAAACATTCATCGATTTGTAAAAATAGTGATAGCGTTTATTTAATAGATTTTAACTTTTTAATTTTCTTAATTTGCATTTAAGTCGCTTTTATTTATAAACCTTTTCCTGTAGTGTAATATTCAAACCAAATCCTTTCTGATCGCTATCATTAGTGATCATTCTATCGTCTGATCAAGTGTTTAACACACCATTGAGTCTCCGTGGGACTTAACGACCCGGGAATCCCCTGTATTCTCTGATCTTATTTGCATTTGCGTCTGAGCTGTTTCAAGTCTGTTTGACTTGACGGTTCGGACGCAATCATAAGTGTATAGCAACACCCTAGAAACAAAAGGGTTTCTAAGAGAAGAAAAAATATGTTATTGAAATTAATTCTAAAAATATGAACAAACTTGCCATAGTCGATTGCTTCCAAGAATTTTACATAAAATACGACGCTAAAAATTTATTTTATGTTTGTTAAAAAAAGGTATACCTTTTTAAAAAGATATTGGGTAGCCCGCGCATTATCGCGGGAATGTTTTTGTCAGAGATAATTTAGCAAATGTTGTTTTTGTAGGTTTGTTATTCTATGTTTGTTTATGTAAAAATATCGAATATACTTCATTTTTTGTTATTTTTATTTGTCATGATCCGTTGTATAATGTATGTGTCTTAAATAAATTATTTTCATTTTTGTTATGGTTTGTCATAGTTTGCATCATCGCTTTCATAGAAGTGTATTAGCAAAAGAAATACATTTGATATTAATTGTTTAAAAGAGGAATCTTATGCACTTAAATACATATGTCGAATATAATATCGGGAAATCATATATACAATTCAGCTATCAAACTATTGTTAGTCTTTGTCTGTTTATCTCACGTCTCCTCTCTTTAAATGTCAGGAAAGCTGTGAAAATGAAGCAAAAAAGTTAAAACTTGCAACCCAATATACAATTATACCAATAACATTTACGATTTTCTTGTTGCAATTCTACAATCAATAGTTAATCCGAACAAAAGACAGTTTTTTTTACACATCAGTTTTGTAGATCATTTTTGATCAAACTGATAATGATAATCTAACCTTTTTCTTCCTTTCTTTTATATATATATATATATATATATATATATATATATATATATATATATATATATATATATATATATATATATATATATATATATATATATATATATATTTTTACGTTTGTGAAAATTTCATGGGATGTGAAAGGGTGGATAGTAAATGCTTATTCATACATGGGGAAGATAAACTAATAATGAGTTGCTGTTTTTGTGGGTGGCTCAAGGTGGCAATCAAATCAAATGGTCTTATAAGTCAGATGCAAACACAGATTTACAATCATAAGAAAAGAAAAATTACACTCTAAACACACACACATAGCAAAAAAATAGTTTTTTTTACCAAAAAAAATGACTACACCAATGCCCTTTTGCAAGGAGTTGGCTGCTGCTGCTGGGTCAAGCTTGGTCAGAGACATGATGGTGGTGCGATTTCAGAGGGAGGTCACTGTTACTTTGGCAGATGAATCATAACTAAGGAAGAAAGCCCAAGACATAAGGTCCCGTGTAACTGAGATGGATTTTGTGATTGGAGAGTTGGAGCTTCTGTTTCCTTTTGAGTCTTCTTTGCAGAGCATTTCACAGCTCATCAACTTGCAAACCGAAGACTTGACAGAAGTGGCGATGATTTTGGTTAATATGCTGAAGAAACAGAAGCGAGCGACAGAGCTTATGTCGTTCATTGAGAAGCTAAAGACCATGGTGTACTGATCTGGTATGTTCTGGTGTTTATAATGTTTGTTTTGGGTTTTAGGTGTGGTGTAAATGTGCAGGGTTGTGGGGGTATTTTGAATAGAAGTTAGTAGGGTTTATGTGTATGGATATTTTAATATATGGTATTTTAGTTTATGCATTAATATCTAATTAATTTAAGATTTATGGTGCTAAAGTATTTTTGCTGGAACTTACATGTCTTTTGACACATGTCGTGGCCTGCTGGTTTGCTATATTGCTCTTGCCAACCGCTCATTTGTTCCGTAATTTTTTTACTCTACTTCCGGATCAAAGCCGATCCTGTTATAGTAAAGGAACTGTTAGTGTATAATTGAAAAAATAAAGTTATAAAACTTTTGTCAATTTCACCCCTCAAACATAAGTTTTAATCTAAAGGCTGATTCAAATTTAAAATACCAATTTTAATGTGACAATAAAGAATGGGAAGAGAAGAAAACATAACACAGTTGTCTTGTAAAAGGTAATGTATTAGCATGTAGACAATCAGTTTGAGAGAGTCAGCTGGTTAAGTATGGTAAATGTAAGTGCTCGCCGTTTGTGATTCACGATCGAGCAGTATTAGTAACTGATGGCATATTTTCCGAAAGACTTCCTACGTTATTTTTATAAGCGAATCAAAACATTTTCAATCTCGAAAGTAATTTTATCACCTTTGTTAATCATATTATCAGAAGCTGTTGTTGACATTTCCTCTATGACCTTGGTAAAACAAAGGTGCACACGCATGCTATAGGATTGCCTATATTTCTTTCGGAATACTACAATGTTAAGTAAGTTTGCATGGTTGCAGCAAGGATGTGTTTTGTTTAAAGTTTAAGAGAACTATGTATTTGTAATGAATGGGAGTGTATTGAAGAAAGTATATGATAAAAGACATGCATGAATTATTTGTGTCAGATACTTTCTAAGTGAATCCAGACGAAACCTGCAGGAATAGTAGCGAATCTATACGTTTTGTTTTCATGCAAATAGTATTCAACATCTAATTATGTGTTATACATGTGGCCAATGCGTTCTTTACCATGCAAAAGACATTGTTTGAAATTCTTACTAGATTCAGTTTTGCTATTTAAGAGAGTCTAAGTGGACATTTTTTTTTCTTCATAACTCATCTGATAAATTGTAATAAAGAAGGAAGGAAACACAATGTATAGGCGCCCTAAGTGTGACCAGCTAACAGCAGAAGCTAATTCGAATAATTGGTCTGAGATGCTTGATGACGTATAGTCCATATTCGGGTCACGGACCCGCCCAAAACCCAATACTGATAAGCCCAGCACGAGCTGGGCTACGCTGATAAGTGTTTAGGCCCACGAAGGCCCAAATACGAATCTATTTACGGAATAGATATCGGATATCTCTTAATCAAGGAGATAATCATTCCCCAACCGACTTAGGCGGGATACGCCGAAGGTTGAGGAACACGGAATAAAGGGAATCACATCCCTCGTTGAAGGTACGATCTCAAAACCCTAACTCACCTTTAACCCTAAACCGATTACTCACTCTCACGCCGGAGGATAATCGTGGGAGACAATCCCACGATAAGCCTAACGGTATTTTCGGTCTTTAGTGCGCAGGTCTCAAGCAACAATCATTAATTGGTACGAGAACCGGAGCACCGAACAAGGAACGCCCAACTTTTGTATCAACAAGTGGCGCCATCCGTGGGACCATTCACTAAGAACTAAGACTAGAATGACGAAGCATGGAAATCAGCGATCGCAAGCGGATCTTACCGGAAAGAAGCCGCACATCAGTTCAGCTTCCAAGCAGACTCCTGGGACAACCAGTACTGCTAAAAACAAGGGATTAGGCCATGACTTGGTCTTCCCTCTGGTGGAACCGCGCTCGGGGACAACCCAGGCCACTACAACCACCACTAGCGCAGTGGATCCACTGCGCACTGTCCTTACCACTCCCCTTCAATCGGTGTTAGAGACTGACCTGACAAAAGCACCAGATGCACCGGATGGAAACAAAAACACTGCGGTAGAAGCAAATACCCTCGCTCTAGAAGGGGTCGCACCGGAATTGACACCAAAGGATTTCGTATCCCAAAATTACGAAACCTTGACCGCTCTTATGCAAGAGGAAGCTAGAAAGAGGTCGAGTCGAAGCCTACAAACCCGACTCAGTTTTGACTCGGAATTCGAAACCTCACCACCGCGCCGTCAGAAGGAAAAGCGCGGTAGAGACAATCGCCGACCCCCTGTGTTTAACAGAATTGGGAAGAAGGTTGAGGATGATGAGACGTCCAACTCACAGCATCTGGAAGGAAGTGAGGAGGATGAACAGCGTACCAGTGTCCACACCAGACTTGGTAGCCGCAGAATACAGGACAGACTTGGGCGACGATATTCCCCAAGCGAAAGCCCTTCGAGTACAAACTCTGAGGACAGTCGTCGCAAGCGCCGAAGGAGGGAAAATTCGTTCTCTGGAAACTCATCGGACAACGAGGATAGCGAAACCGGACACTGGAAGTCCAGAAATAGATATAATGACCAAAAGGATGAAGATATATCTCTCCCGTGGCGCCGTCAAAAGGTGGATGCGTTCACTCGACGCATCAACGACTTCTCAGAGAACAAAAGGAGGCGCATCCCTGCCAACGTAAAAACCTATGACGGAACAGGTGATCCTGACGATCACCTCAAAGTTTTTGAATCAGCCGCTACAATTGAAAACTGGCCACAACCTGTATGGTGCCACATGTTCAATTCCACGCTGGTGGGAAACGCGCGGAACTGGTTCAGCAAGCTTCCACGCAGAAGCATCAATGGCTTTGAGGAATTAAGAAAGGCGTTCCGCCTAAACTTTACTCAGCGGAAGAAGTGTGCTAAAAATCCTGTCGAACTCGCCAGGGTAAAGCAGCGCCAGGGAGAATCTACAAGCGCATTCATGGAACGCTTCAAAGATGAATGCATGCAAGTTAAAGCATGCCCCGAAGTGCTAAAGATCTCTGGTTTCATGAATGGGATAAATAACCCAGAACTCATCAAGAGGTTGAACGACAAGATTCCCGAAACCTTTGATGAACTCATGAAACGCTCTCGGTCCTTCGTCCAAGGAGAAGCCGCCGCGGCGGATAGCAAAAGAAACTACTCGAACTACCGGTCACAGGAACAACCTGGGAGACAATCCACTGACCGGGGTAGCAACCGCAATAGGAGCTATCGCAGTCAGGGAAGCGGAAGAGATAATGACAGATACACCCCGCTGACCAAGACTCCTAAGGAAATACTCGCAACAGAAGGTGCGAATTTTCCAAGACCGCCGCAAATACGCACTCCAGAGGATCGACGCACCGGAAATGGATACTGTGACTACCACGCACAGAAGGGCCACACTACTAATGAATGTGTCCAACTGCGCCAGCTCATTGACAAAATGGTTAAAGAGAGTAGATTGGACCATTTGGTCAAAAATATCAAGGAGGGAAAGGATAGACAGAAGAGTGGAAACAAGAAGGAGACACCCAAAGACAAGGCTGACACCATCTACATGATACAATCATGGCAGCGGGTTACTAGACCGAAGGTCAGCCAGGAGTTTTCCCGAGGAAGTAAAATCTCCTTCCCCACCTTAACTGCGGACAACGCAGTGATAGAGCTACTCACCATTGAGATTAGTGCGGGGGGTCACGACATCCACCGCATGTACGTTGATGGTGGAGCATCGGCGGACATTATGTATGAGCACTGCTTCAAGCGACTGCGGCCTGAAATACGCAGTCAGTTAACCCCGGTCAGAACGGCGCTGACTGGTTTTACAGGTGAAAAGATATGGCCTATGGGGCAAATACGATTACCAGTCAACATTGGCAATGAAGAACACTCCGCGACGGCCTGGATGGAATTTATGGTGATCAAATCCCCTTCGCCATACAATGGGATTATTGGAAGACCAGGGATATCGGCTATGCGCGCGGTGCCATCTACAGCGCACATGATGCTTAAATTCCCAGTGGAAGGTGGTATTGTTACCCTTTACAATGCCACTGTACCGCAAAGAGAATGTAACACGATTACATGCGATACGGCACCGATCCCAGAACAACGCGTAACCAAAGTTCCAAATCTGAAGGTGGCAATTCACCTGGAATACCCGGAACAGGAAATATCCATCGGAGGGTCACTGTTGGATAATGGCAAAGCAGCTGTATGTACGCTCTTGCAAAAGAACTTGGACATTTTTGCATGGGAGCCAAAACACATGACTGGAGTACCACGTTCAATCACAGAGCATAAACTGAGAATCCGACAAGGATACTCACCCATACGCCAGAAGAAGCGCGGCCAGGCTCCAGAGCGCGCGCAGGCAATCCTGGCAGAGGTACACAAGCTAGTAGAGGCAGGAATCATGCGGGAAGTCTACTATCATGACTGGCTCTCCAACCCAGTCATGGTAAAGAAGAGCGATGGTAGCTGGCGGATGTGCGTAGACTTCACCGATCTTAACAAAGCATGTCCACAAGACTGCTACCCATTACCCGAGATAGACTGGAAAATAGAGTCTTTGTGCGGATATCCATTAAAGTGTTTCCTCGACGCATACAAAGGATACCATCAAATCCAGATGGCTAAGGAAGATGAGGAAAAAACGGCCTTTCACACAAGCCAAGGCGTCTACTGTTACACAAAAATGCCCTTTGGCTTGAAGAATGCAGGCGCCACCTATCAGCGTTTAGTAGATAATGCTTTCGAAAAACAGGTGGGCCGCAACCTAGAGGTCTATGTTGATGACCTGGTCATAAAGAGCCATACTGAAGATGAGTTAGTACGCGATATTGAGGAAACGTTCAAAACTGTACGAGAGATCAACATGAAGTTGAATCCAAAAAAATGTACCTTCGGCGCGACTGAAGGCATGTTCCTTGGATACCTGATAGAACCTGACGGTATAAAACCGTGTCCAGAAAAGACTAAGGCTGTCATTGAACTCCTTTCATCGCGCACATTGAAGGAAGTCCAATCTCTCAACGGAAAGTTGGCCGGTCTAAACAGATTCCTATCCAAGTCAGCAGACAAATCATTACCCCTTTTCAAAACACTCAAGAGGTGTATAAAAAAGGGAGACTTTCGGTGGACTACGGAGGCAGAAGAAGCCTTCACACAGCTTAAACAACACCTGGCAACGCTACCCACACTTGTTGCACCCAGACCTGGGGAAGAGCTGATTATGTATTTATCTGCAACTAAAGGAGCAGTTAGCGCAGTGTTACTAACAGATAGGGATTCAATACAAACCCTTGTCTATTTTGTAAGCAAGGCACTCAAGAAGACGGAGATGAACTATAGCGCCATGGAAAAATTAGTCCTGGCATTGGTGTTTGCTGCTAAACGGCTACGTAGGTACTTCCAAGCGCACCCAATAGCAGTAATCACAGACCAACCGATCAAGCAAATCATCTCCAAGCCTGATGCATCAGGACGACTGCAAAAATGGAGTGTGTTGCTAGGTGAGTACAACATCACCTACAGACCACGTACTGCAATAAAAGGGCAGATACTGGCTGATTTCATCAGCGAAAAGCCAGACACTGATGATGCACCTGCACCACGCACGGAGGAACTACCAGATCCATGGATCTTGTTCACAGATGGATCCTCATGCGTGGATGGGTCAGGAGCAGGCCTCATCCTCACAAACCCAGAAGGAATGGAATTCACTTACGCACTGCGTTTCGAATTCACAGCGACAAAAATGAGGCAGAGTATGAAGCCCTACTAGCGGGACTACGCATCGCATTTCGAATGGGTGTACGAAACCTCGAAGCAAATGTAGACTCCATACTGGTAGCCAACCACGTGTTAGGCGAGTATGTAGCCAAGGAGGAAAACATGATTCAGTACCATGAAAAAACCAAGGCAGTAATTCAAGCTTTAACAGGTTTACCATCAAACAGGTTCTAAGAGGGGAAAACCGCAAGGCGGATGCACTAAGCAAAATCGCATCCACAAGCTTTGCGCACCTATCCAAACAGGTGTTGGTAGAAACATTGAAAAGCAAATCCATCTTAGAAATGGAAGTATCCACGGTAATAGAGGAAGACGGACCTACGTGGATGACACCAATAGTAGAATTCATAAGCAATGGAGTATTACCCCAAGAGCAGAAAGAAGCCCGAAGGATACGGCGCACAGCGCAAAGGTTTGAACTTCGGGACAACGTCTTATATCGACGCTCTTTCTTGCAACCATGGCTCCGCTGTGTTGGTCCCTTACAAGCAAACTATGTACTGCGAGAAATCCAAGAAGGTTCATGCAGCATGCATTCAGGACCACGGTCAGTGGTGGCGCGCGCTTTACGGTCAGGCTATTATTGGCCCACCATTCACCGCGATGCGCGGGATTTGATAAGAAAGTGCAGCGACTGCCAAGTCCACAGACCCATTCCCCGCAAACCACAACAGGAGTTAACACCAATTACGACGCCATGGCCATTCCACAAGTAGGGTATTGACATTGCAGGTCCTTTTCCTGTTGCGTCAGGAGGTTTAAAGTTCCTCATAGTCGCCATAGACTACTTCACCAAGTGGATCGAAGCAAAGGCAGTGGTAACAATCACTGGCAACCTGGTGAAGCGCTTCGTCTGGGAAAACATTGTATGCCGCTTTGGTCTACCTGGTGAGATCATCTCGGACAACGAGAAACAATTCTGCGACAACCCTTTCAAGGACTGGTGCGAGAAGCTAAAAATCACACAGCACTTTGCCTCAGTAAAACACCCACAAACCAACGGCTTAGTTGAACGTGCGAATCGAAGCCTGGGTGAAGGAATTAAGGCACGTTTGGACAAGCACAAAGGAAGATGGGTGGAAGAACTTTCGCATGTCTTGTGGGCGCACCGCACCTCAATCAAAACCAGCACGGGAGACACTCCCTTCTCTCTAGTCTACGTGACAGAAGCTGTCATACCAGCCGAAATCGGAATGCCAACTATCCGCACTACAGAAATCAATGTGGCAACCAATGATGACGAGAGACGTATCGACTTAGACCTGCTCGAAGAACGGAGCGAACGCGAAGCCATCCGGGAGGAGAAATCAAAGTCAAGAATGAAAGGATACTATGACGCTAAAGTGCGCCGTGTTTCATTCAGACCAGGTGACTTCGTTTACCGCGCCAATGATGCGAGCCACGCAGAAGACACAGGTAAGCTTGGACCAAAGTGGGAAGGACCCTATGAGGTTACTGAAGCCTTGGGAACAGGCGCGTACAAGCTACGAGGCTTGGATGGTCGTGAACTGCCACGCACATGGAACATCTGCAACCTTAAGAGGTGCTACCTATAGGAACGGCTACGGCCCAGCGCATAAGCGCTCTGGCACTTTACTGAAGTGCCCAGTAACTTTCTATGTATTTACTTTTGTTTCCTTAGTATAATGTCTCATTTATTTCTCATAAAAACTTGCAAGTATCAATACAACGCCACGGTTTCTAGCTAACTCCGCGACATATTTTCATTTGTTATTTTCATATACTGTATGTCTTAACAATTTTTATTTCTGGCCTACATGGCGTGCATGCACTACATAAACCCACGATGGTAAAAGGATAAGTTAACCTACTAAACAACTTGTTGAGTAAGAGGGTTGCAAAACCTTCAACATTGGATCACGTATCCTTGTTAAACACCTTGTTCTCAAGACGTTGGAATAAGTTTGTGCGCCTCCCACGATGGATGCGCAACTATGCATATGGTGCGCGTTTAACAACATAAGGAATCAACACGCTTGGTTCTTTAAGATGATATTTACAGTACGCTGCATATCACATCATACACGATTATGACACTATTACTTAGAAACTATGTTTAAATATACTATGATCTTCATACATGACTATGAATTTCCCACATTATTTGCGCTCGTGTACAACTTGGATACTCAGACAAATATATCTTTTACGCAAAGATAGACAGATAAGTACGCACGTCACAAGCTGCAATAAATATTAACACACATCTAGCAAAAGGAGATTTCCATTAATGACGACAAGTTATTACAAAATGATGTTTTACTTTACAAAGTATAACCTACCAACTATTACAACGTTCAAGGGTTGAGCTACCTACACGGTTTGCTGCATCTTTAACCTCGCTTAAACTCTTTAACAAATCAGCATCTTTACGAGCTACGGTAGCAACACTAACAGGCACTCCGTCAAAACGGGGAAGGTGAGCTGCGCCAACGCCACACAAAACGGCCTTACCCTTAATACCTTCCTTCTTGGCGAGCCTGGCAGCATGAGCTTCCAAGACCTGCTTCAAGGGAACTTCCTTCTCCAAAGCGAAGGGGTTCATGATATCTTTGGGACGGGAAAAAACAGGCACTTGAAGCTGCGAGACATCGGGCTTCAAAAAATAATCCGGCTGTGCTTCTGCATTCTCCATACGATGGCGCGCCAGGGTCAACCCTTCCATAATCACAGTTATAGGGTAATCTTGGTCGCGTTCCATTTCAGCAATCATTGGAAGATCCAAATACTTCATCTTCTCCATAGCAGACACTAGCTCATCATAAGACAGCGCATTATAGCCGGGTACCTGTTCAGCAGGCACCTTTAACATATCTGCCTCATGAAGCTTCTCCACAGCTTCTGCTTTACCGCGCTCCAGAGCGCACTGGACTACCTCCCCGAAGGCATTAACCACTTCTGGTGACTCTAGGGTGGTAAGGGCGGCGAGACGAAGACCATGAGCTATAAGCCACCTGCGCTCAGCTATAGTCGACAAGAGTTGGGGGTACAACTCCTCGTCGTACTCAATACTGAGTCTGCGCAATTTAGCCTCCTGCGCCTCTAGAGCACCTTTCACAGTGGCACCAAAGTTTTCAAGCTGTGAAGTCAAGTCCTTTTTGCCCATCTCCAAATAATTCAGTGCCCAAAGCTGTGCAGCCTTGTATCCTGAGGCCTCTGCACGCTCTTGGTTTAGTTGACCCATCAGCGCCATCCTTTCAGCAGCCTGCTTCTGGGCATACACAGAAAGACTCTCGGCCTCAGCCTTGACACTGGCCAGCTGCGACTCTAGCAAGGCAATCCTCTGATCTTTTTGAGCGCCTTGGCTGCTTTCACCAGAAATTTGCGCCTTTAGCTTCTCAACCAACGACGCTTGATACGCAGACACCTGCACCAATTCTTCAACCAATTGTTCCATTGGAGCATCCCCAGCAGACACATTTTTGCTTTTTTGGTTGTATGGCTCAGAAGACGGTGCAGGACTATCAGGATGGGGCGACTCTGCACCCTGTTCAAACCTGCATACCCAGACAGAGAATTGTCAGTTTTCCGTCAAGAACAGTTGGTGCGCAAACAATATATATTGATGACATTACTTACTGTGGGCCAGATATATCAGCGGACGGGTGCGATGATGCAGCGTCGCTGGCGGATGATTCTACAGTAAGGATCACCGGACGTTTTTTCCTCGAGGAGCTTGCGCCATCCTCTCCGAGCACTCTTTTGTGCTTTAGCCCAGACTCATGTTCTTCTTCTTCTTCTTCTTCCATTGGCTGCGCCCCTACTACGGGTGGTGGTTGCGCCACGGCGGATGGCACCCTAGGACTTGGCACGCTTTGCTGTTGCGTCGCTTCCACTGCAACCGATGAGCTGGTCCCTGTCTCTCCCACACTCATCTCCAGGGTACGCCCTGCGGTAGAAGCCAGTATCGGCTCTTCTCCTTCTTTCAGTGGCCGTGTCCCTGTTTTCACATCAACTGGCTTCGCTAGATGCACCACGGTGAAAAGATCCATCTCTGCGCAGCAGGGAACAACAAACAACACAGGTTATATAATGTGCGGAAAAAGGCAGAAAAATTCTTACAAAAGGGGGTGCGGAAGAACGAGTACCCACCCTGGCCATTGGCGCCTAAGAAGATTGGCATCTCATCCGGCATGCCAAAATAATTACGGCTGATGCCCATATGCACCAAAAATTCCTCAGGATAGGAACTAATGGGGATGCGGTTAGCGTTTATCAGTTCCGCATCCTCAGCGACATATGATCCAGGCAAGGGGCACTCATCCCTCGGCAGCGTACCCCGGGTATAAAAATTATAATGCCACGGAAAGCATGTGTCGTCTACCCAAAAAAAGAAATCCCTCCAATTCCTAAGCGCGTCTAGCTTTTCCGTATAGCACTGAAACCTACCAGCGCGCTTAGCAAAGGATACCCACCCATGTGCCCATGTCGTGTGATAAAAGGCGCGGAATAGGTGGATAGTTGGGTTAACCGCCGGTAAACGACAGTTCACCTCAACATTGGTGATTTTAGCCGCACCGATGCAGTGCAGCTGGGATAGGTGCAGCTCGTAATAATTTAACACATCGCACAAAAATTGGGACATGGGCACACGTTGATTCGCGAATTCGAAGAAACGTGTGTATACCCCTATTTTCCCTTTGGGGAAATCTGCAATGGATGCCCGCGCACCCGGAACAACCGGATGCACGTCAAGTGGTATAAAGTAGTCCGAGGTGAATTCTAGAAGATCACTCTCGGTGAGATCGGAGGTGAAATCAGACAACTGTTTGACCATAGTATTGTTCTACAAAGCGCACGCGCGGCTACCTTAGAAATAAGCGGTTTTTCTGGATTGCAAAGGTAAAGATTCTTGAAAATGGCGGATTGAGTTTTCTTTTTACTGTGAGGAAAACGGTGGAAATAAAGTGAAGGGTTATATAACCTCCCTCTTCCACACGATGAGTGACACGTGGACCACACCAACCCTAACTTTGTGGCTGAGATCGCTTGATGGGACACTGCTGCAGTAACTTTTCCCTGAATTACGAGGCGTCCAATTTTTTAATCCCATGTCTAGATACAATGTACGGGAGGATATATTTTTATGACTTCTTGGCTACGCTTCGACGTTGTTTCATTGACTACGGTTATTAGTCTAGCATCCGCAGTTATTCACTACGCATACTAGACTAGGGGACATGATGACGTATAGTCCATATTCGGGTCACGGACCCGCCCAAAACCCAATATTGATAAGCCCAGCACGAGCTGGGCTACGCTGATAAGTGTTTAGGCCCACGAAGGCCCAAATACGAATCTATTTACGGAATAGATATCGGATATCTCTTAATCAAGGAGATAATCATTCCCCAACCGACTTAGGCGGGATACACCGAAGGTTGAGGAACAAAGAACCAACAAGGATTCCGTGTGTATATAAAAGGAATCACATCCCTCGTTGAAGGTACGATCTCAAAACCCTAACTCACCTTTAACCCTAAACTGATTACTCACTCTCACGCCGGAGGATAATCGTGGGAGACAATCTCACGGTAAGCCTAACGGTGTTTTCTGTCTTTAGTGCGCAGGTCTCAAGCAACAATCATTAATTGGTACGAGAACCGGAGCTCCGAACAAGGAACGCCCAACTTTTGTATCAACAATGCTAGTGCTCTATTCTCGTGAAGCTACGGGTCAAGATATTCAAATGTCACAGCAAATGAATGTGCTCTCTGGCAGATTGGTCAGCATTACTCGTGAAAGGCTTGCTTTCATTCAAGAGTTAGAAACGGTTGGGAATACCTATGCCAAGAAAACTGCAGAATATCTAAGAGAAGTCCAAGCAAAAGATGAGCAAAAGGTCATGCAAATGCGTATTTTGGCTGCTGAATTGGAGCTAAATGCTCGTAATCATGATGTGTTTATCCAGAAACTTAAAGGCCTAATCGATTGGTAAATGTGTATATGCTACCGGAAGAAGCTGATGTTGGTCATGATGTGTTGTTTATGTTGGTGTTTGCATTTGTAGTTGTGTATTTCAACTGAATTTTATTATGAGTGTCGTAATATTTCGCTCCAACCTTTCGTAGGTCACTGTAAAATATTTTATCAAATAAAACCAAGCGTTTGTGTTAAGTAAGTTTATATAGTTTACCTTTTATTGTCTTTGCATCTGATGATTCGTTGTGGAACAACATCTCCTTTTCTGCTTCATGATTGCTCTGCTGAAATGCCTTTCTTTCTGAATTTTCTTTGTTTGTCACTGTGCGAAAAGAAGATGATTAAAATTTGCATACATGAATGTAATTTTTAAATTAAAAAAAAGTAATTAATCATATGGTATAATAGGCTATGAGCAACAGTTGTATCTGCAAAAAATAAATATACCTTATTATCACCGCTGACAGAAGTATATCCGCAACATGACCGATTGTGTTATAAAATAAAAGAACACGATCTTCGTGGCATATTAAATGTTATTTTATGACATATAGATGTGCATGCTACATGAGATTTATGTCTCATAAAATACAATTTAACAGCTCAAGAAGATCGTGTCTCTTTTTTATTTTATTTTAATGGGCCAAGTCTGTTGGTATCAAAAATAATTTTGCCAAATAAATTGACATAGACAGTATTGTTGGAAAGATAACTTGCATCACCAAAACAATGGATAATCGTGTTCGACACCGTATCTGTGGAAAGTGTAATGATACACTAAACATCCAAAGAATCGTCTGATCGATAGTTCTAAAGTAGTTTTTTTGTATAATGTGGTACATATTAGTTGGCGAGTTAGACGCACCAGTAGAAAGCAAAAGTGGTTGCTTTATAAAACAGCAAAAAAAAACACGATATTCCTGAGCTGTTAAATGCTATTTTGTGACACATAGATCGCTTGGTTTATTAAATTTATGTCTCACAAAGTAGCATCTAATAGCTCAGGAAGAGCAATATTTTTTTTATCGAATGAGAGAACATTCCTTCCATGCCTTCTGCCACTGTGGGAAAATGAACATACAAGGACAATAGTTGTAATACCGTTACAACATATATTTTGATAATCGTTTAATGTGATTATCTGAATCGACAGAAGAACAGAATAGATAATACTTACAATCATCCCAGCATGTGCGCACATGTAGAAGTCATTATTGAGCGGGTGACAAACCTTGTTATGAATCACCGTTCCTGTTAAAATGAAAGGTGAAAATCATTGTATGTGCACTTGGTTTAAATCATACTAACAGACACACTTTCCAATCATTTGGGTAAATAGATTACACAAAAACCAAACAACCATGTATTGTTCAAGTAAACTTACCAGGTAGAACATTATCTTCTGTTCCTTGGTAGAAAAACTTTGTATGGTGATTCTTTTGAGCAACTACCACGAGAAAGTTAGGAGACCACTAGTCATCCAAAAATTGGCATATACATACCTAAAATAAGAACAAATACGAAATCAGGATATGGCAATCTATCGTTCACCTCGTTAACAACCCACTGCAGTATGAAAAAATAATTTATGACCAAGGTTATTTGTCAAGAAAGGTCACCGAATGAACACTCATACATCTGAAGAATTATTTAGTTGACATGTGAAATATGAGATTTTGTAAAAGTTTTCATTTTCTTAGGTAAAGCCACATCAGAAAATGGCATTATCCCATGGAAGCAGGTGTTGTTAATACATGTTCTGTTAATTTTTTTTATTGGCCAACTCGTATCTATAGGTATAAGAAAAGTGCAAGTCAATACGGGTATGTGGCAGTATTCGTGGCAAATTTTTTCGGTTAACATTGAGTGTACTAAACTGTCGATATTCAACCTACAGTATTTGACCAATTCGAAACCATAGCAAGTTTCGTTTGTTAATAAGACTAACAGTCATACTACAGTAACCCTTCCACAGTCTACACAACAACAGAAGACATGGATAGTACCTTTAGTAGTAGCAGAAAGCAGATAGTTTCCAAATTGCCTTGGCCCCGATGGAGGATCTGGTAGCCCATAATCCCTTAATGACTTTCCATGGATGGTGAGCAATGACTTTCCATGCACGCTAATGTATAAAGATAACAAGAGCTTCCGACAAACGGCTAACGCTATAAAACTACTTTAAAAAAAGGAAAAAAATAAACAAAAAAGAAAAAAGAAATAGAAGAAGAACACTCACGCTCCACAATGTGGGACTTAATACCACCGTTTTCCTGTTGTCGAAACCCTATATCCAGTATTCGATCAACCTCATCTAGAGCAAAGTATTTGATCTTCTTAAGTGATACTCTTAATCTTTCAATCACGCCTATTAGTCTTCTTGGAGTAGCAACCAACATGTACACACCTCTTTCGCAGTTTCTCTACTACATAAAATCCAATTAAAAAAATGCAATGGATTAGGATCAGCGTATCTAAGAAATAATTTAGCTCGGCGTGAAACAAAACTGTGACATGACACTAACCTGGTTATACACTCGTACGACTATGTACACAGCAGCAACTTTCACATTAGATTAATGACAGAACTTTTTGGCTTCTTCAAAAATAAAAAAAAAATAGAGTAAATTACATAAATGGTCACTGTGGTTTGTCCATTTTTTCACATTTAGTCATTGAACTTTTTTTTTGACAAGGTCAGTCATTAAGGTTTCAAATCGTTACAAATCCAATCATTAAGGTTTCAATTTCATTACATAAATGGTCACTATGGTTTGAAACTTCAGTGACCATTTATGTAACAAAATGGACTGAATCCGTAACGATTTGAAACTTCAGTGACCATGTATGTCAAAAAAAAAGTTCAGTGACTAAATGTGAAAAAATGGACAAACCATAATGACTATTTATGTAATTTACTCTTATATATGAAGTTAGTATCTGAATATCAAGATAATGACTACACATACAAAAGCACAATCGGGTGTTTGGCATTGCAATTTTAGACAGAATACGTTTGTTGTAGCAATTCACAATGAACAACCAAACCGCACAGGTCATCCTATGTCCTAAAAAATCATTTCGAATTTTCTTGTAGGTCATTCTACGTCAATGTTGTAATAGTTACCTCATAACATCAAGAGTAGCTAAAGTTGACCAATTCTTTGTCCGACCATCATTCATCCCAAAACATCTTTCAACCAAGCAATCGAAGATAAAACCCTGCTATAACATGAATTCAAAGAGAAACTCCATAAGTGCAACAATTAACGCTAAATTTGTAGTCTTAACGCTGGCATGTTTCCAGAAAATCCATATACAATCCACAGAGCCCCTACTTTAGTATCAAATACATCTATTAAATTATGTAGTCTTAAAAAGAAGGAAAGCACAAACGTACATCAGAAAGAGGACCAGCAACAACAAAGAATCCAAGGACCTCCAACATTCCTCCACGATAAGCAATACACTGATTACCTACGACCTAAAAGACAATAATAATATACAATAATCAGCAAAAGCCTTTTAAAACACAATGGCAAAATTCAACTTGCTAAATAGTCGGTATACCTGCTGGCGTGCTGCTTTAACCTACTGGTCGTACCTAATGCTACCACTTTCCAATTGCTGAACATATGCCCGCGTCAAAAACAAATTCCAGTTAAGCGAAACTATCAAACACACATAATTAAGCAATACCATCAAACATACACGCGCATATTGCAAAGCAAACTCAAAAGACAAAAGCACGACACTTTCACAACTTAAACATGATAAAAATTTAACTGGTTTGTAAGACCAATTTCAAAAGTTATTGAAAGTATACAAAAAAGAAAAAAGTTTTGAACTACCATAAGCAACGATGTGTGCAACACCGTCGAGTTGTTGTTGGTACCCTGGTAAAAAATATATCAATTAAACAAAATTAAAGTATGTTGCTAAGCATAAACTAGAACAATCACAACCACCTGATGAATCACTTCGAATAGCGAAGACAGTGGCAGTGCGAGGTTGATGAAGACATTTGCCAGGTATGAAGATAAGATTGAGATTTTTTAATCTTGAAACCGTGATAAATAACCTAACGATAACAACCACAATAACAAAAGAATAACAGACCCAATCCGAGTGATGAAACAACAACCAATTTCACAAAAACCTCAAAAATTAGATCGAAACCCTAACTCGCAGATGAACAAAAAATTACAAATTGAAGCTCATCACAACCAACAAAATCCGATTACAACAATTAAAACCTCAAGATCCGATTACACCAATGTTGGGAAGAAATCGATGCGTAGAAAAGTGTAGAAGAAAGGAATCGGTGAAGTTTATCTATAAGTATAGTGATGTTTGCACACTGGACCAAAAATGAATACTCAACATATACCTCAGAAGCCCACATGCGGAGCCTAATAAAAAACAATAAAACAACGTTTAAAATTATGCCACCGACGTAGCAGTTTAATATAGATATATAATTGGGCTACACAATTTGGTGGAAACTTCAAAAACATAGAAAATCTAAAAGCAAAGATTGGAGGGGGAGCACTTTAAAGAAACAGTAGCTAGGCGAAGAAGCAAACTTTGTTAGTAGTTTCAAACTTTAAATATATATTGTAAAAAATAAGTGGTATTTACTATAGATGAACAGGAAACACCATGTTGTTAATGAGAGAGGTTTAAATTTTAAAATGAGGCCGAACTCAACAAGATGATTTTTTTTTTCTTGTAAATGGACTGATCACCAAAGACACTGATCAGTGATGTATTGTCACAACTTTATATAATACAGCGTCGAAGTCATGAAGTGTCTCGACTCTCAAACACAGTACTAGTTTTCTCACATAATAACAAATTTTCTTACATAATAACAAAGGCGGCTAAACTATTCCGCTAATTTAAATATTAAAGGTTTAGTGATTAACAATTAAAGAACAGGAGACACTTTATTTTGTTTACTCATAAATCTATGCTTACCAAGGGACAAATCCCCACCATCCATTTAGTTTGATCTAATGGTGGGGATTAACTTAAGATTTAATATGTCTAAACATAAGTCCATGTTTTTTTTCTTGTCTTTTTGTCTTACTTTTTTATTCACTTTTTATTTTGTTTTTTTTTCCTTATTCACGTTTTTTTGTTTAAATAAACGGTTTTTTTTTTTTTTTTTTTTTTTTTTTTTTTTTTTTTTAATTTACATTTTTTTTAATTCATGTTTTTTTCTTCGATTTCATACGTTTTCGTCATTTTCATACGTTTTCATCTGTTTTCATACGTTCTTATACGTTTTCTTTCGTTTTCATACGTTTTCGCCCGTTTTCATCATTTTTCTTTCATTTTCGTCCATTTTTCATACGTTTTCATCCGTTTTCAGACGTGTTTTTACTCTTTCATACGTTTTCGCCCGTTTTCATACGAATTCGTCTGTTTTCTTACGTTTTCGTTCATTTTCTTAAGTTTTCGTTCGTTTTCATACGTTTCTGACTATCACAAGTGATTTATGTGATATTCAGAATATCATTTGTGATTATCTGAATATCACTTTGTGATATTCTGAATATCACAAAGTGATATCCAGAAAAACACAAGTGATATTTTGTTAATATCACTTTGTGATATTCTGAATATCACTTGTGATTTTCTAAATATCACTCTGTGATATTCTTAATATCACTGTGTGATATTATGAATATCACTTGTGATTATTTGAATATCACTTTGTGATATTCTGAATATCACTTGTGATTTTCTGGATATCAATGTGTGATATTTTGAATATCACGTGTGATATTCATGTTTCAAAACATTAGTTAAAAATCACTTGTGATATTCAAAAAATCACTTGTGGTATTCAGAATATCACAAGTGATATTCTGAATATCACAAGTGATATTCTGAATATCACATAATATCACTTGTGATATTCAGAATATCACATAATATCACTTGCGATATTCACAGTATCATTTGTGATATTCAGAATATAACTTGTGCTATTCAGAATATCACTTGTAATATTCAGAAACGTATGAAAACGGCCGAAAACATTTAATAACGGACGAAAACTTATGAAAATGGACGTAAACGTAAGAAAACGGACGAATGTGTATGAAAACGTAAAAACACGTATGAAAACGGACTAAAACGTATGAATAATGGACGAAAACGTTAAAAACGGCCGAAAACATTTAATTACGGACGAAAACGTATGAAAATGGACGAAAACGTAAGAAAACGGACAAATATGTATGAAAACGTAAAAACACGTATGAAAACGGACGAAACGTATGAATAATGGAAGAAAACGTAAGAAAACGAGCGGAAACATATGAAAACGGACAAAAATGCATGAAAACGGACGAAAACGTATGAAAACAGACGAAAACGTATAAAATGGAAGAAAAAAACGCGAATTAAAAAAAACATAAATAACGTGAATTAAAAAAAACAAACAAACAAAAGAAAATGTGAATATAAAAAATGTGAATTTAAAAAAAACGTTTAAAAAAAAAAAAAAAAAAAAAAACGTGATTAAATAAAAAAAAACGTGAATTATAAAAAAAAGAAAAAAAAAACAAAAAAAGAAAGAAAGAAAGACAAAAAAAATGTGAATAAAAAAAAAACAAAAAGACAAGAAAAAAACATGGACTTAGGTTTATCTACTAAATTTTAGGTTAATCCCCACCATTATATCAAACTAGATGGATGGTAGGGATTTGTCCCTTAGTAAGCATCAAAATAAGAGTAAGCATTTGAAAATTCCTCGTAAGGACATGTGACTTGATTCTTATTATAATCACATTATTACGGCAACTAAAATATTTTTTACGCACGTTTCCTTGACCCTGAAAATGTAATATATATATATATATATATATATATATATATATATATATATATATATATATATATATATATATATATATATTCAGGGGCGGACCTATGTATTAGGTACGGGGTGGCGGCGCCCTTCACGGCCAGCCAAAAAAGTTGTGATGTTAGTGTAATTTTTTTTTAATTTTGACCTTTTTGTGAAAGTGCACCCCACTGAAAACTCGAATTGCCCCCCACCAACATACTAAAACACAACATTCAACACTTTAAAACTTTATAAATCCTCAATCTCTAAGCAATAATACTCGATTTATCATTTTAAATCCAATTTGTTCATCCGTATTTTGCTGCTATTGTCAGAAAAAAAAAAAAAAAAAAAAAAAAAAAAAAAAAATTGGCCCTTACATTGGATTTTTCTGGGTCTATTAGTGTAAATATTAGTGTGATAATTTCGAAAAAGAAAAGTTTAAGAGTGCTTTATTTGTATTATTGTCTACCATTTACTCAACTAGGGAGTGCTTTTTACCTTTTAATATAGTTTGGTAAATCTCTGAGGGAAATGCCGTTGACAACATAATTAGATTCAGCGAACACTCATTTAGAAATATATCTTATTTATGACATGACACATTATGAATAAGCTGTTAAACCTTAATTGATGAAAATTTCAAAAAAAAAAAAACCCTTAATTGATGAGGTTTTATCAAGTGGCATTATTGATATGAAAAGCTTCAAAGTTTCTCCAAAGTTTTCATGATTGGTAAATGACTAAATGCATGCACAAAGGTTGCATCCAAGTGTTTAGAAGCGACTCTAAGCAATACATGATTGAATATGTTTTAAACGTTTTGAGGATCTTTTTATGAACTTTTGTCATATCATTCACACTTGATCGTTCTCATGCGTTTCCGGTTTCTCGTACCCCTGTTATTTCAAGAATATGGTCATTAGCTGCTCAAAATATGTGGAAGTTAACTTACCAAAGGATTGTATAATGGAAGCATAGATGGTGACATGCATCGGGCTATTTCAGCGTCTAGCAGTCTCAGAATAGATTTGAATAGAAAACAGCTTAAGTATAACTTAGTCGTTGAGAATAGTTCAGCCCAACTTCTTCTGAGTTATTGAAGACAAAGAAGTCTTCACTTCAGTACTGATGTGGTTCACCCACTGAAGCACAAGATCTAAAGAAAAAGTTGTTGGAATTTTAGAACTAAGTTAGCCAAGTAACGCAAACGAGTACGCAGCAGAATTGGATCTAGTTAAAGCAATTAGGTTAACACGTATTAATAAACAATAACGAATAACAGGTAAATAAAGAAACTAACATTTTGCGATTAGTGAATGCAAGTGAACGAACAAGAAAACCAAAAAAAACCCTAGTATCAAAATTAGATACCTCTACGAGTATCACACACAAACACGAAAACCGAGTACGTTCGATAAAGAGCTAGTCGAGAACGTATAAACCCAATCAACACTTGAAACACTTGAATATCATGAACAAGAAAACCCCAAGAACTTGTCTCCTTCCTCTGTCCGAGATCAAAACACCCAAGAAGCTTATTTGCTTCTTTATCCGATATCGGACAAAAACGTCCGATATGTTTTGTTTTGCTGTCCGAGAACGAACCCACGAAAAGGAAACAAAACCCACCTTCTGCTGCTATTCGAAGACTGGGAACCAACAAGGAAACCACCAATGAAACTCTAAAACGCTTGGATTAAGTACGATGCAAGTTTAGAACATAAACAAACTAATCAAACCCTAATCGAATTTGATGTAAATCGATTGAGAAGTTGAGCAGGAACTATGATCGGTTTAGGGTAGTTTAGGATAGTGTATTATGCGTACAATGCATGAGGTGAGGGTGTGTTTATATAGCTTAAACAAACCGCCTTTTGTTTGATACAAGATTTGGTCGACAAGCTTAAAACCCAAACAAAACCCACGCCCCTTTCTTTACCCGATCAGTTGGATCCCAAGGCCCAAGGCAGTCCAACCAAACCGACCCAAGTCCATTACAAAATCTGTCCATGGGTCGTACAAAGTTGGGTCAAGTACATGCATGTATATCGGGTTATATATTCAAGTATGTATACGTTTAACACGTACTCTCGTGTTTATCGTGTGTGCCCCCAAAGGCTCACACAATTTTAGCGTTTACGTGTGTTTTAAACTCCCACAAACCAACAGAAGTTCAGTTCAGTGAGGATAACACTGCCTCACCGAACGATGAACGATGTTTGATCTTCTTGTTTACAAAGATATTGGGCAAGGAATCTCAAGTATTTAAAAGATCAAAGACGAAAAAATCTACTTTTGCAAAAAATGATAAGGCAAATCTTCTTTGGAAACACCTGCCAAAGTCGGTAAAAAGTATAACAAGGTCAATCCTTGTTCCAAAAAGAAGACATTATCTCATTACCTATTATGGCAGCATTTAATGCAATCGCACCCATCCATTAGATGCTAAACACGTGTAAAGTAGAAAACATTTGTAACCATAATTCTCTGCTATAAAAACAAATGTTTGTAAATGAGTAAATGCATCTCTTGCAATTAATGTGATATACATTAAGAGCACAAGGTGCCATGACAAGCTCAAATTACTCATTCGGGGCTCACGGGTGCCACATCACTATAACAAACGTTCATAACTAACCCCCATTACTCACAACTAACCTCAAATTACTCATTTGGGGTCCACCACTTACAACTTTATTTATTTTTTCACATTTTCAAATAAACTAAATTTATTTATTAAAATAAAAATACAATACAATATATTTAAAAAAAGTTATAAATTAAACATTAAAAAAAAAAGAAACTGAATGTAAAACGTTATCAACAAGCCCAACCCATTATTAAGCCCGCTTAAAAAAAATAAAAATAAAAAAATGTCTTCTTCCCCATCACACACACACACTTGAAATAAAAACGAATAAAAGAAAAAAAAATGACAATAGTACAATTTGAAGCCTCGTCGTGCAGACGACGATGGCATCCATGGCGAGGCACAATGAGCTCAACCAGTGTCATGGCGAGGCACGGCGAGGGTGTGATGTGGAACGGCGAGGCATGACGAAGACGACACCGGGTGCTCTAAAGAGCATTTACTCCTCGAATAAAACTTAGACCGTTGAACATTCAACGAGTAAGAATAAGTTCTTACTTAAACCATAACTTATGTTTGTGTTTAAGATAAATAGGAGACCACCTCAATTATCATTTAATTAAAATTGTTATTCCGCATACAATAATCGTCAAATTCTTTGCTTTATTTAAATAAGAATTTCAAACGTCGAAAAACTTTGTTGTGTTATTTTATTTAAATTGTTTTACGTATTTTCACATTAAAATTGCTTAAATATCACATTTGTTTGCATGCTGAGTGATTTAACTTAATCCGTAAGGAGTATTTTAGTTGAGCCTTGTATTTTTAAAATAAATTTAACAAAACAAGTACTTTTGAAAATATTTAATTTATAATAGTACTTGTTTTTCTTTGTTATTAAAGTGTAATTTAGAGCTGTGAGTGATAATGAAACTTTTAACAAAACCCTCCGCCACCGTCTTCAGCTCATGGTGTGCAATCACTCATTTCCATGAACGTCCTTCCATTCCACTATTCGTATACGAATTGCTCCTAATGTTTAGTCACAAAACTTTTTATTTCACTTTTTCCATAATGTGCACCAAAAAAAAAAAAAAAAAAAAAAAAAAAAAAAAAAAAAAGCTAGAGGGAAAGGCAAATTTCATCACTAAAATTAAAAATAAATCCTTCAAATTTCCCAAACCTTCCAGCAATATTACGAGAGTCGCTCCATGCCTTGTGCACCATTGCCCATCCGACTTGTATTATTGAGCGATTCATCCATGCAATATCAGAGAATCTAAATTAATGTTAATTTAAATTATACTTTGTCATCTTAAATTCTTATTGTAAGATAAGATAGTATAATGCTTTTTAGTTTTTTTAACCGGAAGGAAAACAAAGACAAAAATATGCATATATAAAAGTGAATAACATAATGTTAAACGGTGATTTAGGGAGTTTAAGAGTCTTGTGTTGTGAACAAAATTATGAAGCAATTTGGTGTGGAAGGATGGTGATGGACTCAGTGCACCATGCACTTATTACGGGCTGAAGACGGTGGCCTAGGGTTTCTCAAAATTTACTAACAAAGGAAAATAAATACTACCATTATAAATTAAATATTTTTATAAGCACTTATTTTGTTAAATTTATTTTGAAAACACAAGGGTCAACTAAAAAACTCATCCGTAAGGCGGTCCTAATCGTGACCTGAGATGACCCAGGTCACCAGCGTCACGTCAGCTTTCTCTCTCCAGCAACCAAACATGACCCGGATGCCACAGTCGATGACCAAAGTTTTTTTTTTTTTTTTTTTTTTTTTTTTTTTTTTTTTTTTTTTAATTCAAACATTTTAAACATTAAATTTAAATTCATTAAAATAAAAAAAACATTACAATACGAAATTAAAAAAACATTACAATACGAAATTAAAATAAACATTACAATACTTAAACTAATAATCTAAATCGTAGCGTGCCTTGATTGTTGCCTTAACTTTCATCAATTCTTGTAGTTGTCGTCCGATCAAAGTTGGGTCGATTGGGGTGTTGTAGAAGATTATGTCAGACTCCTGTTTTGATAGCCTCATGAGCTCAAGTTTCTCTTTTTTCATCTCCAGCTCTTTTTCCCTCAACCGTAACCAAGTATCTTCTAAACCCTCTTTATTCTTACCTTTCTCCTCTTTTGACGGCTTCTTGGTCTTGAAGAAAGTTTTGGCCAACGATTTTACAAATGATTCTGATGGAACATCATCATCATGAGAGGAGGAGGATGGTTTCTTCCTTGCTTTGTCATGACCAACCGGTCGTGATTCTCTAGTCCCTTCCTCATCAGAATCATCAACATCTTGGACATCGAAAGGATCACGAGCTTGGGTTGAACCAGAGGTAGTGGTAGAAAGCGAATAGGCCGTTTTTGATTTGGTTGTGCTAGTTGTGATTCATAATCAAAACTTTGTGGACGAAAGCGAATAGGCCGGTTTTGTTGTGATGTTATGACGGTTAACTCGAAGTTGTTTTCCGCCGAGAAATTCATATTCGGGGCATTTTGGGGTAGTCGTGATCGTCGGTTTTTTGATTGTGGGGTATTTTTCTGACATTTTGAAGTTGGATGAGAATTAGATTCAAATGAATATAGATGAGAAATGGTGAGTGGTGAATTGTGTTGAGGTGAAGTTGGTATTTATAGAGTGGTAAAATTGTTTTAAAAAAAAGTTTTTTTTTTTTTTTTTTTTTTTTTTTTTTTTTTTAAATGACCAAACGGTCAAAATTTTAAAAGTTTTTTGAATTTAGCCCAAACGGGCAAAAAAAACTTGGAAATAGTGGGCATTAAAGGTCGGTCGTAAATTAGCTCGATGTCCCCAAAAAAGCCACTACGCCCGATGTGGCAACCGACCTCCACAACCCACACGCCCGATATCGACATCGATCGAGGGTGTGTTTTTTTGATGCCCAACAGGTGTTGGGGTTGTGATTGGGACGGGCCTAAGTTATCAATCACTTAATTAGAAACAACAATAAATGAAAGTATGTAATACTTACTCCGTACTAGTTTATTACACGTCATGCATGGCTCGGCCCTAGTACATACCGCATTAAGGCGTTGTGGGGTAATTTCTCTTTTGACTATGCTTTTAGTCCGTCAGTTGGTAACTCAGGAGGTATTTTATGCGTTTGGGATTCAAACTTATTTGTCAAAGATCATGTTTCTTCTTGTGACTATTTTGTAGCTGTTATGGGTACTTGGATTCCAACCAATACTAAAATCCTCATCATTTTCGTTTACGCTCCTCAAGAGTTAACAGAAAAGAAAGAGTTGTGGGATTATCTTCGTCTTTTAATTGATAGATGGGCTGGTGAATATGTGATCATGGGTGATTTCAACGAAGTTCGCTCGGAACATGAAAGATTTGGCACTTTATTCAATGAACAAGGTGCGAACGCTTTCAATAATTTCATTTCTATGGCAAGTCTGATGGATCTCCCGCTTGAGGATACGCTTTTACATGGGCTCACAAATCGGCTAATAAGATGAGTAAACTAGACCGTTTTCTTATTCCCAAAGGTTTATTAAATTTGTTTCCATCTCTATCTGCTTTATGTCTTGATAGACATCTTTCTGATCATCGTCCTATTCTTATGCGTGAATTGAATATTGATTATGGTCCTACTGTGTTTAGAATCTTTCACTCTTGGTTTGCTATGGAAGGTTTCGATAAATTAGTAGAGGACACATGGTTGAATATTAACATAGAAGAGTCAAATGGCATGATTAAATTGAAGAGAAAACTTCAAGTTCTTAAAGTCGCAATCAAGCAATGGTCTAAAAATGCTAAGAGCAGCTCTTTTAAGGCGAAAACTATTATTCAAAAAAAGCTCTCGGATTTAGACAAGCTTCTCGACCAAGGAGGGAGTAATGAAGAAAATTTAAATTCTATATCCATTTTATTGAAAGACCTTAATGACATCAATGTTGTTGATTCGATGGAAATGGCTCAAAAAGCAAAAATTCGTTGGGCTATTGAAGGGGATGAGAATTCTAAGTACTTCCATGGTATACTTAATCATAAACGATCTCAAATTGCTATTCGTGGGATTCTCGTTGATGATGATTGGCTAGTCAATCCAAGTTTGGTGAAAAATGAATTTCTTAATCATTTTTCTCATAGATTCTCAAAACCTGACTCTTTTAGGATATGCCCTGCTAATCAGTACCCTAATCGTTTGTCTTTGGAGCAAATAGACGAGTTGGAATGTAATGTTTCTCAAGATGAGATCAAACGTGCGGTATGGGATTGTGGTACGAACAAAACACCTGGTCCTGATGGTTTTACCTTCGAATTCTTTCGTCGATACTGGAAGTTCCTTGAAGTTGACATTATAGATGCTGTAAATGAATTCTTCTCTTCAGGTGTGTTCCCACGCGGTTGTAATTCCTCTTTTATTACTTTAATCCTGAAGATTCAAGATGCTAAAGTTGTAAAAGACTTTCGCCCCATAAGTTTAATAGGAAGTCTTTATAAAATCATTGCTAAGATTTTGGCTAACAGATTAAGTTTTGTTATTCCGGATCTTATTAGTGATGTTCAATCGGCCTTCAATTCAAATCGTCAAATTCTTGATGGGCCGTTTATTCTTAATGAGCTTCTCTCGTGGTGTAATCATAAAAAATTGAAAGCTTTGTTTTTCAAGGTTGATTTTGAAAAGGCTTTTGACTCGGTTAGATGGGATTACTTAGAAGATGTTCTAAAGATGTTTGGTTTTGGCAACAAATGGTGTGGTTGGATTAACGGCTGCCTCAAGTCTGCCATGGGTTCGGTTCTTGTTAATGGAAGCCCGACCTCAGAGTTTCAATTCCACAAAGGTCTAAAGCAAGGAGACCCCATATCCCCTTTCTTATTCATTTTGATCATGGAAAGTCTTCACCTTTATTTTAAGAATGTTATGGATGCTGGTCTCTTATCGGGTATTTCCATTAATAACTCTTTGATGATCTCCAATTTATTCTATGCGGATGATGCTGTTTTTGTTGGAAAATGGGATATGTCGAATATCAATTCTATTGTTAATGTCTTGAAGTGCTTTCATATGGCTTCCGGCCTTAAAATAAATCTCCACAAAAGCAAGATTATGGGGATAGGTGTTCGTAGAGAAGAGGTTGAGTTAGCAGCTAAAGTTGTGGGATGCTCGACATTTTCTACTCCTTTCACTCACCTTGGAGTTAAAGTTGGTGGGGTTATGTCTAGAATTAATTCGTGGGATGACGTCATATCTAAGGTGTCTTCTCGGTTATCCAAATGGAAGCTCAAGACTCTTTCTATAGGTGGTCGTCTCACTTTAATTAAATATGTCTTAAGTTCTATTCCGTTATACCATATGTCTATTTTTAAAGTTTCTATGGGAGTCCTTAATAGCATGGAAGCGATTCGAAGGAAATTTTTTAATGGGTTCGATGGTTCGGATAGGAAAATGGCAATGATTAGTTGGAATAAAGTTTTAGCTTCTAAAAAGTATGGCGGCCTTGGTGTTTCTAGTCTCTTTGCTTTCAACCGTGCTCCCCTTTTCAAATGGATCTGGCGTTTTTTAACGCAAGATTCTTCTCTATGGGCTAGATTTATTAAAGCTATCTATGGTGATAAGGGCGCGATCGACTCTTTTGGGTCTATCTCCAGGCGTTCACCTTGGCTTGACATCATTCGGGAATCTTCATCTCTCGCAAACAAAGGTATGGATCTTTTGGCTCTTGTTCGTAAAAAAGTTGGTAATGGGGAAGACTCTTTATTTTGGGAAGATATTTGGTTAGGCGAGACGGCTTTGAAACATCAATTTCCAAGACTATTCACGTTGGAATCTTCAAAACATATTACTGTTGCAGATAAGTTGAATAATGTTTCTTTGGTTACCTCTTTTCGTCGTGCTCCTAGAGGTGGCATTGAGGAAGATCAGCGATATCTCCTTCATTCTAAACTCGATGGTATAATTTTACCTCCAATGTTAGACCGTTGGGTTTGGTCTCATGAGGCCTCAGGTGAGTTTTCGGTGAAATCGGTTCGTAACTTTATTGATGATTCTCTTTTGCCAAAAGAGAATGTTCCTACTAGATGGGTAAACTTTATTCCTATTAAGGTCAATGTCTTTGCTTGGAGATCTTGTTTGGACAACCTTCCTACCCGATTGAACTTCTCTTAGAGGAGTGGATATTCCTTCCATCCTTTGCCCTTTATGTAACATCTCGGTGGAATCTACTTCTCATCTCCTTTTTTCTTGCTCGTTGGCTCGGCAGCTAAGAAGAAAGATGTTAAGTTGGTGGGAGCTAGAGGACATCGCAATTGACTCATATGAAGAATGGTTGTTGTGGTTCAATAATATGAGGTTCTCCAAGGATGTTAAGGTGATCTTTGAAGGTGTTAATTATGTGATGTGGTGGTTAGTTTGGAAGTTCCGGAATCTTCTCTTTTTTGGTGAGTCTCAACCTCGTAGAGATATCCTCTTTGATGATTTAGTTCATTTGTCTTTCATTTGGTGTCATAGTCGATGTAAAACTAAATTCAACTGGGTTACTTGGATGAAAAATCCTAGTACCATTAGTTTGTAATTTTTCTAGCTTCTTGCTAGTCTTAATAAAATTGACGTTCAAAAAAAACACGGCATGCATGTGTCTATTGAATCTGTAATTAATTCGGTATGATAAATAAAAGTGGACCGTGTTTAGCTCGGTTCTTAAAAAACATTTAATAAACGTTTATTCAATGTTTGTTACTTTGTTTGCTATAGCAGTAATTAAGAAAACGGCTAATTTTAATCTTTTATTCTTAATTCGTTGTTAGTACTTAATTTACTTTTTTGTTGATTCAACATAACATGTAACAACTTTAACATACGAGGTCACTTGTAGCCCCCAGTTTTACTGACAAAATCATTGTTAGCTGGACGTTTCATATATAAGGATAAGATATTTCCAACTCAATCATGTGAAAAGATGGAACCAAAAAAAAAGGGGGGGTAATTATGCAGATACATCTTTTGCTCAAGGTGTCAAAACTTTCTAAGAAAAAAGTTGGGGTATTTCCAAAATAAACCTTGAGACTTGCGACTTTTCTACTTTTAATCTAAGCTTGACAGGTGTCCCTCGTAATTTGTGTACCCAATTATTGTTTCTGACTTTTACCAGCAATGATAGTACAGCGACCGAATCTCAGCGACTTTTTTAAGAATCTTGCGAAATTTTAAGCTTGACAAGTGTCCCTCGTAATTTGTGTACCCAATTATTGTTTCTGACTTTTACCAGCTATGATAGTACAGCGACCGAATCTCAGCGACTTTTTTAAGAATCTTGCGAATTTTTTTTTGTCCTTTAGTAAAAAAAGTCAAACTTACTAAAATATTTTTTTATACTTTTAGTTCCTTCCCAATGCTGAGCGACTTAAGCGAAATAATTGTAGCGACTTTTTTACTGTACACTTTTTGTACCTTTTAGTACCTTTTTAACAGTACTTTTACACTTTTTAAAATTTTTACCATTTTTAAAATTTTTACCCACACACACCAACACTCTACTACCAGAAAAACACAATTCAAAATTGTGAAAGCCTAAATCAATCCCTAATTATTCAGTCAATTAAACTCTCAAATGGCTTACATTCCCCAATATTTTGATGCTAAGGTAGCGGTTCGTTCCCAGGTTAAGTTGCTTTCGGATATTAAGTCTAAATTGTTAAGCAATCCAGATCGAATGAGGTTGTTTAAAGCAACTGTTTTTGGGCCATGGTTAGATATTCCTCAGCTAGGTAAAGGCAATCATATGGTGAATTTCGTTTTACAACACCAGGTATATATCGACAAACTGCTTGATTCTTGTCCCCCCATTTTATACAAAACTGGGAATAATGTATTGAAATTCGGTCGGGGAGCTTTTCTATTGATGACCGGATTTCGTTTCGGTCGTTTGCCTCCCCCTGTAGAAATTGATCGCAGTCCTTTTGGTTTGCGTGTCTTTCCTGAAAAATAATTTATAAGAAAGGTAACTGTAAAAAGGAATGAGCTTTTATATTTGTTTGGGAATGACACACAATTTTCAAAGTTATCAGATGAGGATGCGGTAAGGGTATGTATGTTGATAGTCGTTGAGGTCGTGTTCATAGGTCGTGGACCTTAGTACATCGTTGACAATCATTTGTTGCAATTAGTTGAGGATTTTGGGGCATGGAATGCATATCCATGGGGAGAGTTCTTGTGGAGCCGTTTTTACAAAAATTTAGCCAATGTGGTACCCCGTCATTACAATGCTCACTACAAAGAGAAATCACAAGAAAACCCTTCTAAAATTGCAACATATAATATTTCTGGCTTTCTCTTGGCTTTTAAGGTTAGATTTGTAGACATTTATGAACATATCAGTTTTTGTTTACTATTTTTGGATACAAATTTGTTATACTGCTTTTCATTGTACAATGCTTTTATTGTTTTCCTTCATTTTAGATATGGATTCTTGAGAGTTATCCCACTAGCAGTTCATGGTGGAATAAAGACCCGTCAAAGATACCACGTTGTCTTTGTTGGTCAAAGGGTAAAACATTTGCCAAACGCCATTATGGCAAACTTTTTGGTCCTGTAAGCATTTCCATTCGTTTGTATTTGTCAAATAAGTTACCACTTCTTTATATTTGTTTTTGACTTTATAATTGTTTGTTTACTAGGGTTCTATTCCAGTATTGGATCTTGTTCCAACAAATGCGTAAATGTTACAACCATGGTTTGCACCTAGTAATGCTTATTTTAGCGAGTTGGATAGTCTAGAAGATCAATTACCTGCCGATGATCCCACTAATGAGGTAAGTTGCCCATTTTGTATCATTTATTTTTCATCCGTATCAACTACGTCGTTTGTGCGACTATTCATGTTGACAATTGACCAATGCACATTCTGTTTCGATCTTGCTTTGTAGGTACATGAAGAGGTGGTGATAACTGATAGAGATGTGGCCTTAGCTGATAAAGAGGTGGCCTTAGCTGATAATGATGTGCCAGTAACTGATAAAGATCAAAGTTCCAATCATCTAGACATGCATGCCGAGGTTGACGATATTAAAAATAGACTTGCCGTTGTTGAGGAAGCTCTAAAGATACAACCCGGAGCCAATGTGGAGGTCCTTAATGATATTAAAAATAGACTTGCCGTTGTTGAGGAAGCTCTAAAGATACAACGTCCAAAGGTGAACATGCTCTTTACATTCATTTTTAATCTACATCATTTAGATAGCAATATTTTTTGGTTTTTCACCAACTAATGGATTATATATATATACATTATTCAGGAACAATTGCAAATAAGGCAATGTGATGATGAAAATTTGGCTTCCAAAGATTCCATGGTAATTTCCTTTAATATTTGTTAATCATTTAGGTCTCGTTTCTTTAGTAGTATAATTGATTGTATATTTTAAATTTCAGACTTCAACTCATATGCACGACAAATCGGATGAGGATTGTTTTGGCCAAAATGCCATGGAAATTCAGACTTCAAGTCCAATTCATAATGAAACCTGGAATGGTAGTCCTAGTTTGTTTGATCTTCATTCTCATGATGTTCATTCGGCTAATTATAAAAAGGTTATGTTCCTTTTAATAGTACTTTTTTACTTTATCCTTATTTTGTTACATACCTAAATCAGTTTTCTTAACTACAGACCTTAAGCCCAGAACCTGATCAATCTTGCGAGAAATCGAGTTGTGTTAATGCTGAAAACGAACAAGGTGGGCTTAATTATATAGACCCTGCCGCTTTTCCATCAGCTATGTCGCAGCTTGCGGATTTTTGTCTTCAAGACGAACCATTGCCGTTACTTGATCACATTCCAGATGATGATCCCAGTCATATGAATTTACCTAATTTGAATGAAAAAATTTCTCAATCGGCTGTTGAAGTACATATATATTAATTTCACCTGCACTATCTATAGATGTTTGCTAGATTTGGTCATCTATATAGTTGTGTTTTTCTTGTATAATTACAGGGCAAAAACTTTGATGATGATTTCTCTGTTTATGGATCTTCGGAATTCCAGGATCAACAGCTTAAGCAAGATGAACAAAAGGCTGCTGAAAACAAGGAAGATGGTGAAACACCAAGTGAGGTAGTCGTAAATGTTGATGATAAACCCGGAGAGGCGGTTCAAGCTACTGAGATAAATGCTCATGATTCCAATGTTACGGAGAAAGTAAGTGAAGGTGTGTCTAACGTTGATGATAAATCTGGTGATGATAAACTCGGAGAGGCGGTTCAAGCTACTGAGATACATGCTCATGATTCCGATGTTACTGTGAAAGTAAGTGAAGGTGTGTCTAACGTTGATGATAAATCTGGTGATGATAAACCCGGAGAGGCGGTTCAAGCTACTGAGATACATGCTCATGATTCCGATGTTATTGTGAAAGTAAGTGAAGGTGTAGAGGGGGTTCAAGGTAATCAAAATAACATTATAGATTCTCATGATGGTCAGAAAGTAAGTGAAGCAGTGTCACAAATGGCAGAGATGGGGATGAGCATATGAATCATCTTGGAGAGAATAAGGATGGTGATGGGAATGTTAACGAGAAATTACGTGAGTTGGTTATTCATAATGAAGCATACAATGTTGATGGCCACGTTAATGAGAAAGTAAGCGGGGTTGAGTTAGTGGTTGCAAATGAGTTGTCAACCAAGGCGGTATTAGACAAAATTGATATTGATGCTGTGAAAGCAAGACAGACCATGTTTCATAATTCTGACGGACAAGCCAATAAGCCTTTGACTACAGCTTCTGAGGTACAGCTACATTATTTATTAAAGTTATCACATGTAGTTCAAAAGTTTGATGTTATTTCAATAATGAACTTTTTTTGTATAGGATGTTTTCATGCGTGCTAAAAGGAAGAGAAATGCAAGTAAGGCTCTACTGTCACCTTATAATGGCCTAGCAATAAAGAAAACTAGAAAGGCCAAAGTTACCAAAGAGAGTAATGCCAAAGTTACCCAAGAGAGTACTCTTGTTTTGAAAGAAGATGTTGACTCAAAAAGGACAAAGCAGGTAGGCAAGTGTTTGCAGGACCCATACGTGAACCTCCCTCCCACGACTCCACAATTGCCGAAACGAAGTTCCAAAAAACTGAGAAAAGATATTAATCCACCATGTGGTGAATATAATCAGTTGGAAACATGGGTAGAGGTATAGCAGAACTACTTTTACAAATAGACATCTTAAAGACATATACATTAATCTGGTTTTTAAAAATTTTCAGGATCTGTCACGTACTGAAGGTTGCGATATCAACAAGATTACTAAACCAGCGTGTATGGATATCTTTATAAAAAAAAATTTAAGTCATCGCATAACTTTCCTTGGGGTCTTGGCGACATCGTTGTTCATCGAAAATTTTGGTTGGATTTGTTGGGGTATGGAAGGGGCAATAAAAAAGGATGGCTTGGAGATGAGGTACTTAACAGATATTTAATTTCTATAAAAAAATAATTTTTATTTGAATTAGTTTAACGGTATGTATTTTATAAATTTTTTTTGCAGCATCTGGATCTTTGGGTTGATCTAATGTGGCAGTTCAGGCCGGGCAATGCCGATTGGGCTATGGCTGGACCATTTTTCTCGTCTTCTATCCTTGATGGGTCTATGCGTGCCTACTATGCCACTGGTCAACGCTATCCATTGCCATGATCTAGTGTCGAGAAGGTTTGTATATAAATACCATACTTTCTTCTAGATACTTGGGTAAATATATACATGCTCAAAATGTTATGAATTACGACAAAGTTTATTTGTTCACATTTAGGTATACTTTCCTGTGAACGTACCCGACTGCCACTGGTTTCTCGCCGAGTTACAAATTCGTACCGGAGTTATAACAATTTATGACTCACTAGGTACACCAGAACCTGAGACGAGAGAAGATAATTTAAAAATGAGGGTCACTTTTGAGAGAATGCTACCACAGTATCTAAACTTATGTAAAGTTCTTCAAGCCAAATCAATATCTGTTTCTGATTATAAGATCACATTTCGAGTTGTGGATGATGTCCCTAAACAAGCCAATGCATACGGTGATTGTGGAGTCTGGGTATGTATTTTTTTGCACAGGCTTGGTAACAACTTAAGCATGAAGGTTGATGATCCTCTTCAAGTTGCTTTGGCGTATCGAGAGCATATGGTGGAGTACTTTTGGAAGTATAAGGTGGCTGTGTCATACAAGTGATGAATAAAGATGCATTTCATCTCTTTGGGTATGGCTTGTATGTGGGTTTAGACTTTTGTTGTTCAACCAAATGTAACCATAAACTGTATGTCTGTGTAGGACATCAAAAGACAACTTCTTATGCATGTCTGTGTAGTGCAACTTGGTATATTCCTAACAGCCATGTAGGCTTTCTTTAAGCACTGGTTTTGTATATACGTGTTGTGATACTGTTGATTTGCAACAAACATTTTATGTAAATTGCTAAAATGTTTGTTTTTTTACAAACATCTATTTGATTTGAAAAAACGACTACAAACAATCTTATTGCTAAAAGACCATAACCTACATATTACATAACACTTATTACTAAACAGATTACCATAACCAAACTACAGCACTGAAGAGAACAATCAAACTGAAAACCAACACAACTTTGTCATGAACTTGCACTCTTGACTTGATAAAAGTCAACTCATCCAACATTTTCATGATATCATTGTTTGAAACCTCAATAACGTCATCTGAGACTGAACGCTTTCCCGTCTTCATTAAATGTTTCTTTTCCTCATGTTCCTTGTAAAACAAATCTTTGTAATACTGACTTGGTAGTTCCGGGTCTAGGAACCCATAGAAGTTACATTTGGTCTCTTTATCCTAAAAAGAAGTTTTGTTAAATTCACATATTCAACCTAACAAGTAAAATAAGTATAATGGATAATAATATTACATAAATTGGACAGGCCTTGAATCTTCTACCAGGATGATTCCGGGTCCAAGAGGTTTTTACTTCCACCGGTAATGGTTTTGGACATTCGCAGTGTGTAGCATTGATGTAGTATTCCAAGGGCTTTCGATTGGATCTGGAAGTAGAGGCAGAGGAGGGAGCCATTGTTTTATTTCACCCAATTGTTACCGGGTATTCACAGATGCAAATGAGTAAAGTTGAAGCACTTCTAGTAGAGTGACATCAAATTTGGCGGGAAATATACTTTGTGAATTAGCGGGTAATGGATATTGTGGAGGGAAAATTTTAAGCGAATTTCATATTCAGCGACTAAAAGATCCTCTTTTCAGCGAATTTTTATTGGGTTTATTGCTTTGTACAATCCCAGAACACAAATCCCATAACACAAATTAGTCAAACAAACAATAATTCCACAACCAAATAAAAATGACTTTGACTAATTCCCCAAAATTCAAAGTTTATTTGGATTTTGAGAGATCAATTCGTGGAGTTTTACTTCCAGTTGACATCACCTACCTACATTTGATTACCTATCTTACTAACAAATATCAGATTAAAGATAAGATCATCAGTTTATACTACATGTCCGCTTCAACCAAAATTGATGTAAGTGACGATGATGATGTTTCTTTCTTCGTTCATGAAATATGCTGTAAGCAGAACGTGATCCAGACACTATACATCAAACTTATCGAGAAATCTTCCGAGGTAAAGCCGTCTACTTCTTCTAAGCCTCTTGATATTGATCTTAATGTTCCTTTGTTGCCTCAAGAATCTAATTTTCAAACACCAAAAGTTAAAGATCATAATAATGAGGGTGCAGGCGCAAACGTTAATGTAGATGTGCAGCCTAGTTGGCAGAAAACCACATTTCTAAATATCCCTGATCCACCCAGTTCACCTGATCCCATAATTAAAATGTTAAGTAACCATAAACACCCTGTAGTATCTAAATTAAAGGTGGGTAGTCGGTTTGATGATAAAAGCGTTGGTTGATTTGTTTGAGTATAAAGTTACTAAGTCATGTAAGAAAAGGTACAATGTAGCTTGTTTTGAAGAAGGTTGCAACTGGTACATTAACGCACGAAAAATTGTTGTTAACCGATACTTCTTTGTTACTACCATTAACGACTGTCATACATGTTCCAGAACAAAAATTCATCCTAATCATCGAAAGGCTACCCGAAAATTAGTGGGTCACATACTTGTTGATAAATTGAGGAATTGCAAAAGGGTCTATACGGGTGAGGACATAAAAAAAGATTTTAGTGTTGATTGGAAAGTAGACATTTCTTACCACTTAGCTTGGGGTGGGAAAAACATTGCATTAAAGTTGTTGAATGGTTGTCCTACGGATTCTTTTGAGCAGTTGCCGTATTACTGCTATAACTTAAATTTGCAAAATGAGGGGATAGTAACACACATTGAGACAGATGAGACAGATCGGTTTAAGATGGTATTCATTGGTTTCGGTGTTGCTGTATGTTTTTCATAAATTCTATTATCTTTTATTTCTAATTATTACCTTCATTATTATGTAAATATTATTAATTAAGCAATTTCTGATCGATTTAAAATAGATTCGGAGCTTCTTACGTTTTATGCGACCATTGCTAATCATTGATGCCGCACATCTTAAAGGGAGATACCATGGTACGAATCTGGTTATTGTTGGGATGGACGGAAACAACCAGATTATACCTATTGCAACTGGTGTTTCTCAAGGTGAGACCAATGAATCATGGACATGGTTTTTGAGCGAACTTAAAGAATGCATTGGTGAAGTAAAAGATTTGGCCATCATCTCGGACAGACATCGGGCAATTGCACATGCATGTAGCACCGTTTTTCCCAACGCGTTTCATGGTTTTTGTTGTCGTCATTTAATGATGAACTGCAATTTGAAAACTAGAAAGTGGAAGGCTATATATTGGAGGACATGCAAAGCTTACACAGAGCAGAAGTTTGATGCTTCAATTTCTGAGATTCAATCATTAAAACCTGATGTGTATAAAATACTAAAAGATGAAGCTGGATTTGATAAATGGTCACGTGCTTACTGCCCTGCAAACAGGTACAATTACATGACCTCAAATAGTGCAGAATCAGTAAACTCTGTAACCAAAGATGTTAGGAAGGTTCCAATAACCCAGCTAATGGAGTACTACCGAAGGCTTCTACAAAAATGGTATTTTGAACGTCAAGCAAAATACAAAGGTAACTTAAAAAACTGTCTATTATAATTGGTTTATCACATATTTGGCACATCGCTCGAAAATGTATTATTATTTTTTATTTCAGATGCTCCAACGGATGAACTTACCGAATGGGCAAATGCAAAAGTAAACAATAGAATGGCAAAGAGTGCTAATTGGGATGTTAACGGAATTGAGCTACACAAGATTTACCAAGTTACTGATCCGAAACATATTCATATTGTTGACTTTGACAACAGAGAATGCACTTGCCGCAAATGGCAGCTATCGGGTCTACCTTGTGGTCATGTTTGTGCTGTGTCTAGAGTTGAAGGGTTGACTGACACTATCAGTTGGGCGATGGATTGGTTTAAGAAAACGTCACTAAAAAATACATACGAAGCAGGGGTTAATCCTCTAAAAGATGTATCCTTGTGGCGTACTCCTGATGACTTGCAAACCGTAAAACCAACTGCTATGGATAAGCGGCCACCTGGAAGACCCAAAGAAAAAACATGTATCCGATCACAAGGGGAAGAGCCAAAAAGCAAAACCTGTGGCAGGTGTGGAAAGGCAGGACACACAAGACATTCATGTACTGAACCGTTGATGACAAGCAAGGCAAGTGTGTTTCTATATTTTATTTCAATGTATATAATTTTGTATGTAATTACTGATATGGTTGTTTGAACTAATGTCACATCTCAGAAACGTAAAAGAAACTCACAATCGTGCACCCCTACAACTAACAAAGAAGCAGTGGAACAAGAACGACACGGAGAACAGAGGACGCGTGTAGAGGTCGAACAGGGAGAAGCAACTAGTCAGTCAAACAACGATTTCGTATGGAAATGTGAATCTTCTACTCCTGAAAACAACCTTCCTAACAACATTCAGTCACAACCTGTGACGTTTAGTACTGCAAATGTTATTCATTTGGACGATTTATAGTTGTTATTTCAATTTGAACTTTAACACAATGGAAGCACAACTTATCAATCATCTAGGATTTTCAATGTTTGTTACTTGAATAATAATAGCTGCAGGAGTGGCTTGCTTTTATTTGTTTTTTTTTTATGTTACTTTGTGACAATGTTATTCATTATTGAGGCAACATTTGTTTTTCTTCTTTTTTGGATGTTACTTTGTGACAATGTTATACAATCAACTGTTGAACATGTGGATATTTTTTGTTCTTTTCTATAAAAACATATAGGAGTCAGGCATATAGTGTAACGTCAATGGTATGCATGTGACTATTTATTTACCTTTCAATTTGTGTATTTAAGAGCAAACTTGCAAGTATATTTTCACACAACATCATTCCATAAATAAGTAAGCAAAAACAATGTCAGGTCTGCCTAAATGTGATGAGATAAGAGCTGCTGCTAACACTAACAACTGGACAGACATGATGATTTACTACTGCCGTAATGCTGCAATCGAAGATATTCAATTGGCAAGAAAGGCGAATATCCTAACTCAAGAATTGGCTAGACTTAATCGTGAAAGGGCTGCCGTTATTCAAGAGATGGCAATTGTGCGAAAGAAGGTGCCACAAAAAACTGTTGAGTTTCTGAAGCAGGAGCAAGCCCTTAGTGAACACAAAGTGATGCAAATGAATATCTTGGCAGGCGAACTGGAGCTGAGTGCTTGAAACAAGAATTTCTTTATTCATAAGCTTGAGGGTACGTTGCAGCTATAAGCACTATGAGATATGCCAAGTACTAAGTGTGATATCGTATGTGATCTCCTAGTAACTAAGAGTACTATATGCCCCTAGTAAGTACTTAGTGTTATAATGTATCTGATTTCCAAGTACTTAGTGTTATATCGTATGTGCTTTTCTAGTAAGATACTTTATTCAATAAAGTTTCCTAGTAAGTAGGAGTTAAATACATTATATTTACTCACCTTTTTTCTTGTCTTCAAGAGTTGGATGGTCTTGAATCTTCTGTCTTTTCATCGTATCCAGGGTATCCTCTCCAATCTATTGGATTTTAATTTAAAATGACATTGCGAAAATAACAAAAATGAACAATCGAAGACATTAACATAACATTGTGCCCCTTACGTCTGACCTTTTTGCATCCATTTCTTGGTTTCCAAATTTTTGCGCCTAACCGCTATACAACTAGCAGTGTTTACAATACAATAGCAGTGGTTATACTTTACTACTAGTCGCGGTTTAACATCAGCAGTGGATTCAATCTTCTAGCAGTGGTTTAATTAACTCTGGCAGTGGTTCCAATATTTACAATTATTCCTGAGGTTTAGCCTTAATTGCTAAAGGCCCTTGTATGTCTTCAATCTTCTCTATCTTTTGAAACAGTGGATCAATTATAGGATGTGTCTCCTTTGTTCCTCTTGAAGTGAGTTTAGCTTCCAGAATTTGTCTTGCCACATTCTTTGATAAAGGATAATCCCTATCAACAAACATGAAAAACCTTTCCTTTGTAGTTTTTACAGCATGAACCTTGCAGTATGAGAACAATAGCCATTCAACCACCTTACAATTATCCCAATATTCAGCATCAAGATCAGGTTGAAACATGTTCTTTATAGCAGCCCATACAAACTTAGCTAACTCTCCATTTGGACCCAACTTCCCATATCTGAACTCCATTACTTTCCACAACTGTTCCAAATCACTCTGAGTCAAACAATCCAGTAAGATCCCAAATTTGAAATAAGTAGATTTGCATCCATCACCTCTTGTTATCTCAACTACTTCTCTACCCCTTTCTATAACAATCTGCCAATCCATAATAGGATGAACTACTTTTAAAGGAATAGGATTAATAGGTTCAGGATTATGATTATCAGTCTCCTTAAAATACTGTTTAGTTCTTTCTTTCTTTTTCAACTCTTCATCCACCTTTTGTCTTTTAGAACTGGGTTGCTTCTTTAACCATTATGCCTCTTTCTCAGAATCCATAGGATTAAAATCATCATTAACTCTCATACACATCAGACAAATCTCCTTAACCCTCTCAAATGAACATTTACTTAGATTTTCAGTAATATGTATGCCTGAATGCTTGACAATCTTCATCATAGCATTTCTCATCTCGCTCTTTGTAGGAGGTTTCTTTCTTTTGACTTGCTTCTTCTCTTTGCTGATCATTCTTGCCCATTCACCCAAGATTCTTGCTCTTTGATTAATAGACAACAGTGCCCACTCTTGAGTAGTGTACTCATTCTTAATATTATTAGAAGCTTCAAGATAGGATTGTGTATCATTCCATTCATCTAACCATCTCTGACTAGCTTCCTCATCTTCTAGCTTTTTCCTTTCTATTTCTGCTTTTTCTTCAGCTACCAATCTTTCATCATACTCATGATCATAAGCAATCTGCTCTTCTGTATTCTTAAACTTTTTTTCAGGTTCAGCAATACCTTTTCCCTTTCCAATATCTGGTAGAGCCACCTTCTTCTTCAAAGGCTCACCAATAGTCAAACTTTTACTCAAGGGTTTAGGTCCAGTTGGTTTAAGAAATATAGGAGCAGGTGCAATGGTAGGTGTAGGGTTTGATGAAGTTTTGCTTAAATTTATCAGTGTACTGGCAGCTTCCTTCTCAACTTCTTTTGATTTAGGTGGTGAAACATAGGTAGTTGTGACAATTGTAGATGTGGTAGTAATAGTAGTGGGTGAGACTAAGATAACAGTGGGTGTGTTTACCTCAGTTGAAGTTGTAGCAGTGGGTTCTGAAAAACTAGTTGTGGTTACAGAAACACTAGCAGTGGATGTGTCCTGCACCACCTTCTTCTCTTTAACTTCTACAACAGTGGGTGTGTTTACCTCAGTTGAAGTTGTAGCAGTGTGTTCTGAAAAACTAGTCGTGGTTACAGAAACACTAGCAGTGGATGTGTCATGCACCACCTCCTTCTCTTTAACTTCTACAACAGTGGGTGTGGTTACCTCAGTTGAAGTTGTAGCAGTGGGTTCTGAAAAACTAGCAGTGGTTACAGAAACACTAGCAGTGGATGTGTCCTGCACCACCTCCTTCTCTTTAACTTCTACAACAGTGGGTGTGTTTACCTCAGTTGAAGTTGTAGCAGTGTGTTCTGAAAAACTAGCCGTGGTTACAGAAACACTAGCAGTGGATGTGTCATGCACCACCTCCTTCTCTTTAACTTCTACAACAGTGGGTGTGGTTACCTCAGTTGAAGTTGTAGTAGTGGGTTCTGAAAAACTAGCCGTGGTTACAGAAACACTAGCAGTGGATGTGTCCTGCACCACCTCCTTCTCTATATCGTCTACTACAGTCTTCAAGGTTTCAAGTACAGCTTCATTCCCATCTTTATCAGACACCACATACTGCTCTCCATTATCTACACTATCCACATCCTCATCCATATGCACAACATCAGCCTCCCCTGAATCAAAGCCTTCACTCCTCCCCTGTTTTTTTTGGTCCTCCAAAACCACAGCTTGAGAGGAGCTCACCTTCTTATTCTGCTTCCTAACTCTTCTAACAACACTAATCCCAGGTCTCCTAACTTTCTCCATCACAAACATCTTGTGCTTCAATTGTCTGATCGTATTCTCCATTTTTGTACATTTAACCGTCAATTCATTTAATCGTTCAAGATTTTCCTCCCCACTTCGACCTGTGTTAACTGGTCCGAGAGGTGGTTCATTGGAAAAGTCATCATGTACCTGATCATTATCCGTCAATTCATGTTCATGTTCCAAACTACCCTCATCACTTCGACCTGTGTGAACTTATCTAGTTTCCCCCCAAAATAGTTAAAAGATAAGGTTTTAGTGTATCATAAATCGCTATAAAAAAGTCGCTCAGACTATATCGCTAAAAAATTCGCTTATCTAGTTTCCCGCCAAAATATTTTTCCCGCCTAAACACAAGTCAACAAAATAAGAATAAATACAGTCAATTCTATAGTACATATACAACAATCCACAATGGCTTTGAACTTATCTGGAAAAGGTAATTATGCACAAGTGTCAAACAGGAAAGTGGATGCTGCTGACAATTTGATAGTACACATACAACAATCCACAATGGCTTTGGACTTATCTGAGAAGAAAAAGCTAGATGGTGATGTTACGGATAAGGAGAACCAATATGGCATTACACTAGAAAAAGTTGAGGCATTGGAAAAAAGGATTAAAGATCTGGAAGAAGTCTTTGAACAACTCAAGGAAAGGAAAGCAACTGAAGAAGGATGTGGTTCTAGCAGTACTGTTTGAATGAATGTAATGGTTGAATAATGAATGATATGAGTGTAACATTTGACAATGTAATGGTTGTGTTGAAAATCTTATCTATGAAATAATTTATTGAGATGATTGATGTAGTTTTGTTATTGAGATGGTTGTGTTGAAAATCCTATCTATGAAACTTGCATTGGCTGATAGAACCAAGTCAGGACTGAAATAGACATCAGCATATTTAATCAAAATGATTGCAATGTAACATACACATGGTAGTAGAACCATCATCACATAGTAGTTTGTAACATACACTAACTAGCCTTCACCACAGACTGAAAATAAATTATTTCATCATAATGACTAGTTAGTGTAGTTTGTAACATACACTAACTAGTCATCATGCCTGGAAAGGAACCAAAATACAAATTGTTTAACAGGGTACATACCACCCTGGAAGATCAAATAGCTACCACATGGTAGCCTTCATCATACCTTCGAATTACTTTGATCAGAAGAGGTTGGGTATGACATGGAACCATCAGCTGTGGAACCTTCAACTATCACTTGATCATTAACCAAACTGATTGCCTCATCACCCTTCATATCATCAGATTGATTACTACCAACTGCTTCAAATTCATCAAATAATCTCCTAGATTTCAAGGTACCAGTTTCAAAACGACTTTTCTTGGACACATATTGAACTACAGTAGAGCTTCCAACTGTAGGAAGGCCATCAATATCATTAAAAAGCCTCTTACAATTTAAAGGGTTGGTTTGAATAGATGGGAGTAAACTAGTAGCATGTGGATCCTGAAGGTCATGATTACCAGCAGCCTAAAAGTCGTTAAAAAGGTTCTTACCTCTTAACGGACTAATCTCGAACCCACATTCGTTTGACAAACACTCGGTAACAGTGGACTTCTGTGTTAAAGAATCTTCAAAGTCATTCGACACATAAGGTTGGACTGTAGTCCTTAAACAAGGAGGAATGTATTCAAGGTCATTATTACCACCAAATTCAAATTTTCCTCTGAATAAACTAGCTTCAACAAAAGGCTTGACATAAGGTGTCCTAAGGTAGGCTGGTGAATTTTTTTCCTCTTCTTCCCATGCCATTAGTTCTTCAAACGACAGACAGTCTACATCTTTTCTTTTCTTTTCGTGACTTTTAATTTTAGATGCCAGTTCATCGTCTGAGGAATCAAAAGACAGGTTCTTGTGATAGTAGCTAACTAAATGAACCTGTGGCTGATGACAAACATAAATCTCAACTAGACCATGGAGCTCAGTCATGACATACAGTTTCTTGACATCATTATCACCTTCTACAAGGGTCAACCCTTCCTCTAGACTACTACTTGGAAGACGAAAATACCCAACCCAAATATCCTCCTTAATTTCTTTCAACAGTATGTCACATATTTGAGAATACGATAACCTACTCAACCTAGGTAACCTCAAATGTAAAACATCTCCACCTAAATAGCTTAAGGGATAAAAAAAGAACCGACTGCCATGATAAACATCAAACCCAAGATCTTGACTGTTTTCAGACATTCTGTGTAACAATGGAAATAATTCAGCAAAACAAAATATTGTTGTAAAAAACCAACTTTAGTTTACATTAACAGAAAAAAGTAAATGGACAAACTTACAGCCATTCTTGATACCATAAATCACCACAGGCCTTTGATTCTGTGTTTTGTGATGCCATAGTTAGTAGAAATCTGAAAAACACAAAATATATGTAAGATAAAATTTAGTTTTGGTTAATAAAAGGTACAAAAGGTACAAAAAAGTGAACAGTAAAAAAATGTTCAAAAGGTACAGCCATTCTCTAATGATATATCTAAGATATAGTCAAACTCACCCACAAAGTCGCCTAGTTTAAATGTTGGATAATGCATAATAGGTTATTACCCAATGGACAATACTTGTAAAGTAGCATGCATGGGTTTGCCCTACTTTGTATATCCATAGTTTGGTGTGTGCTTTTTTTTTTTTGCTTATTTTTTTAGAAAAATGTTACTAGTATACAAATTTGTAGCGTCTCTAATTATCCTATTACATTAGTTTGAAGACAACAATATAATACAACATACTGAGTACAAAAATTAAAACCATTCAAGGGAGCATATGGTTATCAATTTGTTTCAGGTAATACATCACTAAACACAAACACGGTGTTTAAAAAACAACCTAGCCATTTGTTCACGGTATGAAAGCGCAGACTGAATACGATCCTTCACATCCAATGATAGACCAAAAGCCAAGCGGTATAAAAAAATACATACCCAAATAACACAATCACCAAATATCCTGGCCTGCTTCGGTACTTGTTCAGCGATAGTAAATGTAATGAAATAACTTGCCGGATCAATGTCTTTATTCTCAAATACTTGCGCTTGTGCTAGGACCTCAGGTAATTGTAAATGTGGACAAAAGTTACAATGTTATAAAAAATCTAATGTTTTAAAACCTGGTTAAACGATTCTGTATTAATTCTTATGACATATGAATAAATAGTCAAACCTGTAAACACTCCCTCAGTTTGATATAAAACTCTCGCCATTCCTCTTCAAAAGTTTGACCGCTATCATAAAAGGTAACAATGCTTGTGTCTATCTCCAAACGCGCAAGACACCAATGAGCTTCAGTTTCATTAATAGGCATGAAAACCTACAACGTTTGGGTCACAAACATAACATTAATATATGGCAAAAGATAAACAGGATAATTATATGAATGAGACTGGACTAGAATAAAATATATATATCGTCACCTACGTGGTTAACATCAGACCATGGAATAGAGTATCTTTCACCATTAGCATACCACAACGGCAACGATTTTTGTAACAGAAGCTGAACAAAATAGCTACTAACCATCGCGCAATCAGCCGTATCGGGCCTAACATGCCAAAGGTAATTAACCCACAACTCTATGTGCTGTAAATTTTGAAACATGAATGAGTGTGATAAACGTTATAAGAAATCAATTCAATAGGTACAGTTGTATGAGTACTTGCCTCATCCCTTAGCCAACCTTTCCTAGGCGGGTCTAAGCAAACCAAACTTTCCCAAAACCTTCTATCCACACACACATCGTCACACCAAGGAAACTTGCAGTTAAGCGGTCCAATTTGTCCAAGAAATTCGTCAAATTCATTTGTAAAATGAACTCTGTTGACAGCGTTGCTGGAGCGTGCAAGATCCTAGTATATGAAACGATTACACTTATAATCAATTGTCATTAACAAGATATATTTTAAAAGGTTGTCAAGAAGTATTTTTCATACCTCAACCCAAGGCGTGACAATTTTAAGTTTTTCACTCATATCTGGATCAGGTAAGCTAGAGCACCGTCTTTTCTTTTCAGCATATGCCTTGGTCCAATAATACGAATTAGCTTCACCCGAACGTTGTTCACTCCTTTTGGAAACTGCAAAACGCGCTCTACTGGCTTTCATATGATCTGAGTTCATGATTGCTTCTCCCCTTTTCTTTCGTTCATTTTCATACTGCAACCTCTTTTCCTCTTCCCGCATTATCAACTTGTCCTCTTCCATCCTTAACCTCTTCTCTTGTTGCATCAACTGCTGCTCTTTTAACCGGGCACTTTGTAATTCTTCATGTCGCAACCTTAATTCTTCTTGGATAATAAATTCCTGTCAGCGTTTATAAAGTTACTATCGTTATGATATGTTATGGTACGGAAAGGGTTTTACACTTGTTTACTGATTTTGTAAATTACCTTTGCAACATCGTCATCAGAAAATTCATCTAGCCGCGCTGATGAACTAGTATCAATGCTTGACTGACTTGACTCAAACAAGTCAAGAAAATCATGATTAAGCTCATCACAAAATTGTGCACTAAGATGCCGAAGATCATTAGTTAACTCCAATTTCTCCTAAGAACGAAAAAAAGTATTTATAAAAAGCATATATACGAAAGATAAATTAATTTTTGAATCCACTTCTAGTTATTTTCTAACCACTGCTAACCTTAACAATGCGTTCAGTGTTTGGTTTATGTTTGTGATATGCAGGTATGAACGATTGTTCGTATACTTTGGAGCTTTTTGGTGCTTTTGCTGTTTAGTGTTATTATTTAAAAAAAGAAAAAAGAAAAAAAAAGAAGTGGTTGCTTTATCCACTGCTAGAGTCTTTCAAACCACTGCTAGTGGTTTTCAATCCACTGCTAGCAGGTTCCTGATAATGGATACTTGAGGGGCTGTTTTGTAAATTTGTTGTATCCACTGCTAGAGTCTTTCAAACCACGGATAGTGGTTTTCAATCCACTGCTAGCAGGTTTCTGATAATGGATACTTGAGGGGCTGTTTTGTAAATTTGGTGCAAACGTATTGACGCTCAACAAAAAGGATGTCAAAGTATATATACGAAAAAAAAAGGATATATTACCCCATTTCTTTCTCGAGCAAGAACCTGAAATAAATGATACAAAATATTAAGGACGTATATTATTATCAGTAGTCGTGTGATTATTGATGGGTCTATGAGGAGAATATAAAGCACAAATAACCTGAATAATTGTCTCGAGTTTGAACAAACGCTTATTTAACTCTGTAATAACACCATCCTGTATTATGCTGATCTCTATTATACTGCTCTCACTCCTGCGTATAATAGGTAAATGTTTCCTTTCAATCTTTCCACGTTTGCGTGCTGCGGCCATCTTCTTCAACCACTCGTCGTAAAGATGTGTGGTTTTCACTGGTGGAGTTCTAGGTATGTAATCGTGGAAAAACGCCGTAAACTTTATATACCAATCAGATCTCCTCTCAGCTATTGTCGGTGTAAGTTCTTTCGGTGTAAGTTCTTTAACAGGATTGGAATCCTTAAAAATCAAATAATATTGTTGAATAAAAGATTGCATTAATGTAGAATAAAAGATTGCATTAATAAGAAAAATATTATGAATACTTTTACCTTTCCAAAAAGAAACTTATAATCAGATCTTTTGAAGGGTGTATTCTTTGACCACGCTACTCCTCTTGGCATAATATCAGGAACTTTATTCCACCATAGAATGCTTCTTTCAAATGACTCCAGTATCCATATCTATACGGATTTTGCAAGTTCAATAAAAAATAATAACATAAAATATTGATACATAAAATGACTCCAGTGTATATTGATACATAAAATATTAACCTTGAAAGCCCAAACGAATCCTGACAGTGTATAGGTTGGAACAAACTTGTGGTCTTTGTTAATACCTTGAAGGAAATCCCACTTGTGTTTATCCGCAACATCCAAAATTTCATCATACAAATGCCTCCAAATATGCTCTCCCCATGGAAAGGCATCCCAATCATCTAGGTTTTCAACTAATCGCATGAGAGAATCATCAATCCCCACATTCACCAACACATATCTACCTCCCCACCTTCGACCACACCCCCACCCCCCCTGAACCTCCATCTACCCAACGTCTCCTAAACCTCCCACTCTAAACTTGCCGCACCACACTAACTCATAATGGGGGGTCACAAACCAAAACCTCATGAGAAAATAAGAAATATAGAAAGAGGAATCGTCAACCGAAAAACCCATAAGAACAAGATTATCTAACAACACAGGATTGGACACCACAAACTAAACAAAAAGTAGATAAAAAAAAAAACAGGAAAGCAAACATCACTACGAGAAATCACAAAAAAAAAAAACAAGTAAAAGAGGCAGAAAAGAGGAAGGAACTAATAAAAACAGAAAAGGCAGATGCAGGAAAGGGGGAAAAAGAAGAAGAATAAAGCGAGGGCGAGCGGAGGAGAAAGGCGAAAACAAAAAGAAGAAAATGTGAAAGAGGGTAATCCTGGCTAAGAAATCCACCATTACCGAATTCGCCCTCCACGCACTTCCGTTGTTTTTTTTATAACCGGTGGATTTTATGAAGTGAAAGTGTTGGGTGTCATTGATGAGGTTTCGCCATCATTGCCCTACTGCATATGAGAACTACTAAAAGGGGTTCATAAGCCAAACGGTATTCATTAGTACCTATAATGTCACGCGCATTCACTCAAGTAGATTTTTCCGATTGTTGTTTATTCATTTACTTCATTCCTTAATGCATTTATTGCAAAAGGTACAACAACTCACATCTCCAGACACCAGATAAATTAAAAACCCCAACACAATCAAAAACCTTTTGCTAACTTAAATAAACTAAATTGTTGTTGCAAAACTACGATTAAACATGATTAATTTCAAATAAAATACGGAATAAACAAAGATACGAACAATTTATATATATGAATATAGAAATACATACCCGAATACGAAACATTTTTTTGCAGGATTTCGAGAAGACGGATAGATCTTGCCTTGTAGGAGTATTTTGTAATGTATGTGTTATTCTAATTAATCGAATAAAGGTTATGAAAGATATATGATATGAAAAAGCGCTTAAAAAAAACGCTTAAGTAAAAAGTATTTTACAGTTCTGTAAAAAAAGGATAACAGTACAAAAGTACAATTTTTAAAAAACCGCTCAAATTAATTCGCTTAAGTCGCTCAGCATTGGGAAGGAGCAAAAGGAATAAAATAATATTTTTCAAAGTTTGACTTTTTTCTCGAAAATAGCAAAAAAAAAATCGCTCGAATCTTAAAAAGTCGCTGGATATAAGTCGATTATAAATCATAGGTACGAAAAGGAACTTTCAATGATTAGGTTCTGAAAAGTGGAATGACACTTGGGGCTCCTTGATTGGAATAGAAAAGTCGCAAGTCTCAAGGTCTATTTTGGAGATACCACAACTTTTTTCCTAGAAAGTTTTGACACATTGAGCAAAAGGTGTATTTGCATAATTACCTAAAAAAAAAGATACATTTTTAACTAGACAAAGAGTCACTAAAATTTACTGTATAAAATTTAGTACTGTATAAATGTATGAAATGATATATGTTTGTTTTAAAAAAAGTAAAATAAAAAATAAAAAACTGAGACTCACCATTCCTATAACCTGAATTATATCAAGATCGTTATGGTTGAAGTTTCTGTTGACAAATTAAAACTACTGTATTAACGTGCGTTTCGTTTAAAAGGCACTCAAAATTAAGATGTAGATATAAGAGACCAGCATAGAAAAAAGTAAGAACATTTAATAATAGAGGGACTAATAGTCTGTAAGAAAGTTTACAAAACTAGTTTTTAGTACGTAGAAAAACCTAATCACACAAAACTTAGGGTCCGTTTGGTTTGCTTATATGAATCACAATGGATATTGGTATGATAATATGGTGGTATGAAAATGAGTTTGATAGTTGAAAAAATGTTGTTTGGTTTATATAATTAGGTTTAAATATTTTTTTGATAAATATGAATTAAAAGAGTGAGGTGAGTGAGTCCATGGGAATGATTTGGTAAAATCCACCAAGTTCAAGTGGTATGGATCTATAAGTATTATGTGTATGGCTCACGGGAATGATTTAGCAAAACCAGTCAACCAAATAAACACAAATGGTTTCAAACTCATACCCTCATTCCCACACCCTTGTACCAAACAACCCAATCAGACCCTTACTCATATAAAAAACTCCTTTTTCAACATTTTAAGGTAAAAGTTGTTAGGTTAATAATGACAAGACCTTCTAAAGGCTTGCAAACACAATGATTAATATGCCAACTTGACTTAAAAAAGTGTAGGGTTGAGCTAAAACGACTTGGAAAAAGTAGCAGACGACTCAACTATTTAGTTTTTACTATCTATCTATTATATAGTTTTTGCCTAAACATTATGCATGTGATTCGCAACTGATTCTACTTTATCAAAATCAATTTTATCTTACCTGCCTAATGTTACACATTCTGCATATCTGCAGAACTGGAACAACCTTAAAAAAAACTTGCCTGGTATGCTATGAGTTACTAATTCATTAGTGATCACCCTTTCAGCTTCCTAACATTGGTTTTAGTTAAAAACATATATACAACAAAGTGTAACGTCTAATTCAGGTTAATCTCTATCTTAACTACATTATAATGCATTTAGACCATTTCTAAAAAGCAAGTCTTAAAAAAAATAAACCTACACACTTACAATAAAAGGAAGACTTAAAATTCAATACATCCAATTACTCCCTCCGTCATAAATTATAAGTCCATTTTTGATTTTTCAAAGTTTTTTTCTTCCAACTTTGACCTTAATTATTTCTTTTCATGTTATATAATACTAGATGAAAAGTATATCAATAAAAATGCTTTTAAATCACAAATCCATGTATATATTTTACATCAAGTATTATATAACGCTAAAAGAAATAATTAAAGTCAAAGTTGAAATAAAATGACTTTGAAAAGGTCAAAATGGACTTATAATTTGGCACGGAGGGAGTATTAAAATTCAAATGCCGACGTTCCAATTAAATTAATTACAGTTTTCAAATCATTTATAGCCCATTATTAAAAATGTGTAACTGCTAAAAATTATTATTATCAATAATGATTATTAAAAACATATAACCGCATATACTATATAAATACACACAAACCATTTTATATCTCTCACACACATCTAAAACATCAGCAATAAGGCCGAGTGTAGTAATATTTAGTCATAGGGTACCCGACGCCACATTGCGCGGGTACCCTGCTAGTCTCTACTAAAACATTTAGGACTTTTATTTTAGAATTCTTAAAAATTTTAAGCACGCACACTGCCTATTATTAGTAACTAGCAGGGTACTCGCGCGTTGCGGTAGCGGGTACCCTGAAATATAAATTTTCAACGAGCCATTTTTTCTTGTTTGTTATGTTTTTAGTGACAATAAATTTACGGATGCTAAAAATTTATGTGACATCTTTTAACTCTTTAACTAATGACAATACTTTTCATTATACTCTTTTAATCATTGGTTGTGGCTACTTTTGGTTTATGAATAGGCATGACTATAATGCTACATTTGCTTCTTTTTTTTGCCTAATTTCTTGAATCTCACTCGGCCCATACACCAATGACTTATTACCCTTGATATAAAACACTTTGTATTACCCTAAACCTACACAAATTTTGCACGCCTCTTCTTTGTCCCTTTCATTTCAAACTCGGCCACCATTTTAATTTCTTCTCTTCTCCATCAAACTATCAACTCAAACTTAGCCACTCCTCTTTTGTTTCTTCTAACTGATTCGAACGAACCAAAAAGAAGGAAAAGAAGAAAAACATTTAAGGAAGTGCTAACTGTTGGAGTTTATGCGTCCAACCGGTTTGTTTCTTCCAAACCGATTTGAACCAAACAGATTCGAACACTTCCAATCGGTTGCACGCCTCTTCTTTATGCGTTCGTCGAATGTTTTGATAGAGAAGAGAACGAACCATTTTAATCTGTTGGAAGTGTTTGTTCGAATCTGTTTGAAACAATGAAGATAAATTGTTGATTGTAGTTGGAGTTGGATAAAAGGAGGCTAGAGAATAAAAGGAGGCTGGAGAATTTGTACATAATTGTGTTTATGATTTATTTAGTGTAAAAAAATGTGTTTATGATGATTGTACCTGTAACTTCATATCTTGTGTTAATTATATGAATTGCATTAAAATCTTGGTACATTAACATGGAGTAGAGGGAAATTTTAGATTGTATTTGTACCTTGTGCTTAGATAGTTGTAACAATTGGTGATGGGTGTTTTAAATTATGTATTAATTGTATGTAAGAAATATTAATTGTTGAGTTTGATTTGTGCTTTACATACTTGTATATTATGTTTAGTTACTTGTATGTGCTTAAAATCTAATTTAGGAAATCTTAAACTCATAAATAAGAGAGAGAGTCATCCCTCCATTATAAGTAGTATAGATATAGATATAGATATTAAAATAAAATTTAAAATTACGTTAATTGCACATATTATGACATTATAAATTGGATGTTACAATAATAAGATATAACTAATATAATGAATTTTGTATGTTTGTAGTAAAAATCAATAACATTTTAAAATTTGAATATAATAATATGGCATATTAATTTTTCACGATCTCACGACACAAACACATATCTCTAGAAATTATCATTCATTATAGGATGTCTTTAAACAAAACTCGTCATAAAAACATAAAATTAGAAAATCCTTAAACATTCGCCTCTGAACTGGTTGCTTTCCGCGAACACCATGCTAGTCTATTTCTAATGTACAAATCATATAAGAAATACAACTGATTCATCCATGGTAACATAAAAACTTGATTATGTCCAATTACAAATATATAATTATACAAAGCCTAGCTTACAACCAAACTATTTTTGTTGCATCACTCCCTACCTATTAGAGTGTTCTTTTACTTTAACAACCTTTTTATTATCGTATTACAGGAGTAGATTTAAGGATGTCTTGGCTAATACAACATCAAATCAACACACGATCCATAAAACAATCATAATTATTTTTCTTTATTTTTGGATATAAGTTGATTTACATACCAAACATTTACTTACATATCAAAGATTAGATAATAAACCCAATTACCTCATTTTTTTTTCAAAAATTTATATTTTTTAAACGCTAATCGTTAAGCGAAAAAAATTACACTATCACGACGAACATTTTATTATCTTTCTATAAACGAACACTTTGATATATTTTCGCAAACTTTTTTTCTTCAATTTTTCGTTTTTTTTTCGTTGCTGAAAATTGCACGAGAAATCACATGTGATTAAACACTAATTTGAATATTCGAATATGTAAACATGTAATAAAATGAATATAACTTTTTCTACAATGTTTTAAAAGTTTCAGCATTTTTTTCTTGAAAACTAGACATTCATAGTTTTCTAACCATATATAACACATTATAATTCGAACTGTAGATTAATCTAGTTAATTCATCAAAGTTGGATTAAACACATAAAACCGTACGTGATCTCAATCACATGTGATATTTACTACATGCATGTGTTGTTATCACATGTGACTATAGAAGTTTCACGAATAAACTGTTATAATATATAATTCGAATACAATGTGTGATATATAGTTAGAAAGCCATGAATGTATGTTTTTCATTGCAAAAAACGAGAAAAGTATTGATTCATAAATAAATACTTATGTCAATTAAAATACAGATTTTTAGTGTTCGAACTTTAACATTAGTGTTAAATCACATGTGATATGTCATGTGAATAATACCAAAAATAAAACGTGAAAAAAGACCAAAAAAGGTTTCTCGAAAGTATATATCAAAAGTCTACGCTTATAGAAAAATAATTAATGCTCGTCGTAATGGTATAATTTATTTTGTTTAATGATAAATGGTTCATGAGACATTTAAATTATAAAAAAAAATAAATGTAATTGAATTTTTAATTTAAACATTTATTATTTTTTTCTCAACAGAAAAATGAATGACTGAGATTTGTCTCTTGGTACTTGAGAAAAATTTATTTTGTAAAATAACTCTCCTCTTATTTTTGTCATTAACCAATCGTCAACTCATTATTTCTATCATTTATTTTGTTTTCGTCTTTCTTTTATAAAGTATATGAAAATGTAGTTTTATTTTAATAAAGCTGAAAAAATAAGCACTTTTTTACAAATAAAGTTAATAAAAATGCAGTTTTTCTCAGTAAGTAAAAATGTAGTTTTATTTATAAAATTTATAAATATTCTAATTTATAAACGATTCTTAGAAAGTTTATTAAAATTAAGTCTTTTATAAAGGTTATAAAATTCTAGCCACTTAATAAATTTCGTAAAAATCATTTTTTTATAATTTGTAAATATCTAGTTTTTTTTAAGAATTTATAAAAATTCAAAATTTAAAAACGATGTTTATAAATATTCAATTTTTTTAATTATAAATCAAAGTTTTAAAATTTTATACAGTTATTTTACAAATTCGATTTTTTTTAATAATGGTAATGATATCCAGTATTCTTATAAAGTTTCTAAAATTTAGATTACAAAATCGTTTTTTTATAATTTTTTTATATTAATCTAATTTATTTATAAAGTTTATAAAAATTCAAATCTTATAAAGAAAGTATAAAGGAATTAAAGATATTTTTTGATAGGGAGAACTAAAGTAGTAAATGTGTTTTTAAATATGAGACACAAAAGTTAAAAGTAAAGTAACTATTCCACTTGAAAAAAAGTGAGAATACGATGTATAAGCCATATGATGACCCTAAATTTAATTGTTGCTAATTATTCAATTCTTTTAAGAGTAAATTCATAAAAGATATTGGTTATTGAATTTAAAAAAGACTAACAATTCATCTCATACATAGATGTGATAAGTTTGAGTCCCTTAACAATTGAGTGATGATTTGTACACTTCACAAATTTATTTGTACACTCTAATTTACAAAGTTTTGACATTTATAATACCTTTATAAATGTGAAAATAAATAAAAATGATGTAAAAATGTAAATGTCAAAACACCATAAATTAAAGTATGCAATAAATTTGCAAAGTGTGCAAATCATCACTCTTAACAATTTGTCTTACACATTTAAACAACTCATTTGTGCAATTGTGCTTAGGGATGTGATATATAAACCCTCCATATATTGTCACATCTTAAGGGTTTAGTCAAACCGTACAACCCGCGATGCACACCGTATAACCCGACGATGCGTCCAATCATTGCAAACCCTCCCTATGGGAGGGTGTGGATAACTCACCCCTTGTGCTTAATGTGGGATTTGAACCTCAATCCGAAGGAACGTCAAACCTTATCTAAAACATTTGGTACCAATAACTTGAACGGTCTAACTACTATTTATTAAGGGGCAATTACATATATACCCACTAAAACTTGTATATTTGCATATATACCCAAAACATGCTTAAATTGCATTGTACATCATGCAATAAAAACTTGTATTGTGGGGAAATATGCAAGTTTTTAAGTTTTAATGGGTAAATATGCAATTCCCCCCATTTATTAAAGGCAAATTGCATAAAAAGGTACCCATCTTAAGTACAATTTCAATTAAAGGTACTACATTCCCCCCCCCCCCCCTCAATTTAAAGTACTCGATTCTTTTTTGCCAATTTAGGTTTTTTTCTAACTTCTGTTAACCATTTTGTTAGTAAATTACATGTTGGGTCCTTGAGTTTGTATAGACATTTCATGTTTGGTCCATTTTCATCCGTTTTCATACGTTTGCACACGTTTTCGTCCGTTTTTATACGTTTTCATCCGTTTTTACACGCTATCGTCTATTTTTACACGTTTTCGTTCGTTTTTGCATGCTTTCGTCCGTTTTTACATGTTTCCGTCCGTTTTCACGTTTCCGTCTGTTTTTGCACGTTCTTGTATGTTTTTACACGTTTTCGTCCGTTTTTATACGTTTCTGTCTGTTTTGCAAGTTTTCATCTGTTTTTTACGTTTCGTCCGTTTTTGCACGTGTTTGTCTGTTTTTACACGTTTTCATCTGTTTTTGCACGTTTTCGTCCGTTTTTACACGTTTCAGCCCGTTTTTACACATTTTCCTATGTTTTTGCATGTTTTCGTCTGTTTTTGAACATTTCCATATGTTTTTGCACGTTTTCGTCTGTTTTTACATGTTTTCGTTCGTTTTTGCACGTTTTCGTCCATTTTCACACGTTTCGGTCTGTTTTTACACGCTTCGGTCCGTTTTTACACGTTTTCGTCTGTTTTCGACATTTCGTTCATTTTTATAAACACATTTATACACGTTTTTATACAGGGACGAAAACGTGTAAAAACGAACAAAAACGTGCAAAAACGGACGGAAACGTGGAAAAAAGGATGGAAACGTGCAAAAACGGTCGAAAACGTGTAAAAACAAACGGAAACATGCAAAAACAGACGGAAACGTATAAAAAGGATGGAAACGCGTAAAAACGAACGAAAACGTGCACAAACGAACAAAAACATGTAAAAACGGACGAAAACGTGTAAAAACGGACGAAAACGTGTAAAAACGGTTAAAAGCATGTAAAAACGGACGAAAACGTATGCAAATGTATGAAAACAAATGGAAATGGACCAAACATAAAATACCTATATAAACTCAAGGACCAAACATGTAATTTAATAACGAAATGATTATCTGAAGTTAGAAAAAAACCTAAATCGGCAAAAAAAAGTCGGGTACCTTAAATTTGAGAAAAAAAAAAGTAATACCTTTAATTGAATTTGAACTTAAGATTAGTACATTTTTATGCAATTTGCCCATTTATTAATTGACATTCCACAAAAAGGTGTAGATTGACAAGAACACCCTGATCCCGGGTGCCTTTTGGCACCAGTCATTGTCCACCCCACAAGGAATAGCTCCGGCAACTCTCCTGGCCTAGTGGGGCACCAACTGGAGTGAGCACGGGCCAAGACTCGGACCCCTAAGCTCTTATTCCACAAAGTCTCTCCAGTGTGCCCATAGGTTTTGCGGAGGTGGGTATCTATATGAAGCAAATGCCAAAGATGGGACTTGAACATGGGTCAATTGACTAAAATACAAGTGCTCCAACCATTAGACTAATGCTCAATTGATATTTATTAATTGACATTGTCAGTAATATCTGGGTCATGTTCATAATAATGTTTCCATCTCAAGCATTACAAAGCTCTTCAACTTTTGCATAATGAATACCTCTTTACGTGCAACGTTGCAATTCAGTTTGAGCTTCGAAGCCCTTCCGTTCCAACTGTGGGGAGTATTAATGGATATTATTGATAATGACCCATGTCTTTACTATTTTATAGTTGATCTTATGAATAAGATATGCAAAACATTCGCAAGTTATCACTATTTATAGTTGATCTCAATGTAATCGGACCAATACGTTACTTGATATATGAGATACTACAAATGGTATTAGAGTTGTAATACCTTGAGTAAAACTAATGAAATGTGCCTAATGGCGATCTTTGTTTTGACACATTTTGACCTAAGGAATGTTCTTTGGGGGTTTTCTCTAACTACCAGCCTATATAATTATGGGAATGTCTAACCAATGCCCTAAGGGCATTGGTTAAGATTTGTCTTCTTGTGAATTTTAATTACATAAATGGTCCTTGTAGTTGACACAAAATTGCATATTTGGATAGGGACCCACCTAAATAATTATTAAAATCCACAAGATAACAAATCTTAACCAATACCCTCATGCATTGGTTAGACATTCCCTATAATTATTTAGATGTGCTTTATCAGCAAATAGCCAATCGTCATTAATTACTTGTAATTGTAGGCGCTACCTTAATATTATATAATATACTAATCACCGTTCTTGCGTCGTATAGAAGTAGTTGGTATACATGTCATGGTGTCAAAATCTCATTGGCTTAATACAAATTCTACTACCAAAAACATAGATGTGGCGGACTATCATTGGTGTAAGTGTGTTTCAGAAATTACTGTTCACTTAGTTGTTTGACAAACATACGGAAATGTATATACGCATTACCTGTGCAAGCGAAATATCCAGATTCATCTACACTTCCATCACCGCCTTAAGACCAAAAACGTCTTCAAAACACACACACACACACACTCTTTGCAATCAAAAGTCAGCGACACCCACACACTAAATTCCGACGACTGTTTTTTCAGGGGGTTATTAATAATTCAAGGTGCGTTTTTTTGTGTAGTATGATTCTTTCATAATTTATGTTATTCACGACAGTCTAATTTTGCAGGACACATTTTTTTATGATTGTGCCCTATTTACCGGTGGGTGAGGTTGCGTTCAAGGATAGTGAGGTTGTTCTTAACGAGATGGTGACATAATTTTCTGTTATGGGTATGCTTTTCTGTACATCCCTGATATCAAATTTCTGACGGTTTATATGTTGTTAGTATGATTGTTACATCATGTATGCTTATCGGTTATTTTGCGGCAAGTTGGATGATGCCCATAAACTGTTTGATGAAATGCAAAGGTCCTTGAATGACGAAATAGCATGATGATAGTGTACTATTCGTAACAAGTTTTGTATGGAAGAAGTAATCTTATGTATATTCAGATAAAGTTTGACAATTTATCAAGCTCTTCAAAGATTAAAAATCCATTTTGAATAACGATAAATGGCGGTTGAAGTAAAGCTGATAAGTCTATAAGATAAGCTATTCCAATAAAGTGTGTTTATTGGCTTTTCCAGTATTTAATAAGCTGATAAGTCCATAAGATAAGCTATTCCAAACACCCTCTTAGTGTTTGGATGTAGTTATGTTGTAAAAAAAAATGAAATTTGTAGATTATAAAAAATAGAGACTGCTCATTTGCGTATATCTAAAGGTTTTTAGCTTAGATAGGAGGTCTAGAGGTTATTAGTAGTAAGCAATTTCCAACTTCCAACCTGCACATTGGAAATTGCATAAGCTGACACAAAATAAGCAGAAGCAGTTTGGATTACACCAGAACTTCAGACTGCTTTTCTGCTAAAATTGCAGGTAAGCACAGAAAGTAAGCAATCCCAAACACCCTCTTAGTTAGGCCATTAGGGAACAAGCGGGTTTGCAACGACTCATAGGAAGACTTTAGAAAGAGTAATAATACAAGAAGTAGGATTATTTCAAAGGGGATTTCGGCTTACAACTATGGTATATTTACCTTCTCTGAATTATTCATTTTTTGTTTTCATGTGATTCAATATAATCTTCTTGGCCTGGTAGCTATCTGATTATGTGTTTCAGTAATTTTATATTCTTGATGGTTTCAAAGAATCGGGTGTGTGGTTCATGGGGTTTGGTTCAGTAGGTGTGGTTTAGGGCGTGTGGTTCACAGGGTATGGGTCATGAGATGTGGTTTGGGAGACGTGATTCACAGGGTTCGGTTTATGCGATGTGGTTTAGGGGGTGTGAAATGAGTTCCATTTGAGGGGGGGTTTCGTAAAAAGGAATAGAATTTGTGTCATGGATGCAAAACAACACACACAAAATATTCAATTCTCAGAAGAGTATCCATTGTCGGTCGTTTCTCGCAGCGCTTTTGATTGTCTTTTCTTTATACAGTGTTGTAGTTGATTATGGACATCGAAAAAAATTGTAATGCCTTATTTTTTTGTTTGTTGTCGATGTAGAGTTGCTGAAGCTATGTCCTGAATTTGAAGAACCAATTGTCCGTAAAGGTTAGAGGTCTAGACATGAGCATGAGTCGAGAGTGCAACGGCAAATGCTGAGTCTATTTTATTACCATCTTTTAGTTTAATTTTTTATGTGTTTTCCTATTCATCAGGTAAAAATAAGAAACCAAAACAACCTTTCAGTGTTTGGATTGTTGAGATTAATTTATTTATTATTATTTTTTTGTAGGTTTACCAGCGATTACACCACTGGGATGTCGAGTAGAAGGGCTTTAGACTGATGTTAATTTGGAGGCTAAGGAACAGGATGCGGATGCAACCAAAGATGCTTTGTCTACTCATTTTGTCTGTTTTCTTTATACAAACACGTTGTAGCATCCAGAATTGATTAGACCACAGCACCACCTCTCTCATGGACACATTTTTCCTTGCACTTTTTAGCTCTTTCACTTACTTTTCTTTATTTATTGGTTACAGGAATCTACTGCTAGAACGGCAGAAGCTTGGGTTGAAGTGGAGAAATCATTGAACATTCGGCTTCAGGTCATGTAAATAGTATAATTTTTTTCTGCATCCGAGTCATCAACAGATACTTTTTGTCCTGTTTGAGTCATTTTGTCCCAAAATATCGTAAAAAAGATAATGATGTTTTCAAATGTTGAATTTATGCCCACTTATGTTATATTTATATTTATTTTATAGTTTTATAGATAAATGTTAGGAATATGGGTTACAAAATGACCCAAACAGACTAAATGAAAAAGTTCGTTGTTATTCTATAAAAAAAGCCTTATTTCATAGTTTTCTCTAATGGCTCAATTTGCAGGATGCAGAGGCTAAAGCTGAAGCTGGAGAGGAAAGAGACCGCGCTGTTAATGAACGCTTTTCCCAAACATTATCCCGAAAAATGTTCTTGAAGCTCAGGTGCATTTCCTGTCATACCCTTAATTGGTTACATGTGTTGACTGTTGCTAGCTTACAGTTACATGTGTTGCAGATATCAAGTTTGAGACCTGATCAAACACAACTAAGTCCCTCGAGAAGGAAAGACAAAGGGTTTCGGAAAATAGGCAGGAGTACCTAGCTCTAAAAGGGGAAGCTGATATTCATAAAGGTTATTCAAGTCAACTCAAAGAATAAATAACGGAACTTAAGAGGAAGCTAAAGAGAGAGCTGCAAGAAGCATTGACTCAGCACGAGCTTCTGCAGCAGGTAATGCTCAAGTCCATGGTTTTAATTTGTGCTGATTTTCAACTTCTCTCTTTATAAAATTACTCATGTGCATGATTTTAATAACCTAATTCTATTTGGGGTATCATATTTCAATTTTTTTTTCCATCGGTTTGCGAAAACGCTATATAAACTTATATATGTATAAGTACTTGCCTGATATATGTAGCTATCGTTTGGATCCCATAGTATATAACTTATACCTTTTGCTTCTGACATAAGTGCGACTGAGTCTTTACGACTCGGCAGACATAATTTATGAACAACCGGGCTGATCCAACGTTCATTAGCCTTTTTCTTTTATATTATGACTACTAATTGTTACCGTTTAAGAGCTGCTGATATGTGAAACCTCATTAGTGACGATGCATATATTTATATATTACAGGGAATAATGCGAGGATGTCAATATTAGCGACAATGAGCCGCTGTTTTGAGGTATACCCTGCTTGGACAAGAAAAAAGAATGAACAAGAAGAGTCACAAGGAGGCGACTTCAAGGACGACGCACAGTAATTAATTACCCTTCAATATTATGATAGACTTAGATCTTCTATTAAAAATAATGAACTTTATAAACAGGTTACAATGCCGGTACTGAATAATACTCGCACAGTCGCATGTACAGAATTAGACGATCATAAGAAATAAAACGTGTTGGAGTCCGAACATAAAACTAAAAATAATAAATAACCAAGTTGGAACTTCTTATACCAAAACTTATTCTATACTGCTTTCTTATAATTAGGTAAATGCTTTTATATATATACGTTTTTTGTACTGGAACTCCTCTTTACAGCCATGGATTTAAGAAAAACCGGACCAGACACCCATTTAACCCGTTTTCTGGGGATAAGTGGCTCGGCACTTTCTTAATTCACATTAAATAACATTGTTTATGTTTTAGTTTTCGTGGATAAGCTGACACGGTTAAACATGTAAGAATGTTTCACCGTGTTTCTCAACTTCTTTTAATCAAGATGAACACCTTCATTTCATTTAGATGGAAATCAATAACTGGGAAAATTGAAAGGTATACGTCATTCATCATAGTTTACCTTTTTAAAGTTACTATGCTAGATACAGACTTTTTTATATTTCATATCCATTTTGCCTTGATTTTGTGTAGGCATAGTAACTGTGTAACATGTGCACTACAGTCCACATCTGTAAGATAGTGAAAAGATTGAAAGAAGTGAAAGTGTTACCGGTTACCAAAATCCCAAGCTAATAGCAAAGGGGTGCCATGGAGGGATGATGTATATTTCCGTCTATGTTATTTTTATATTTGTATAATATGTCCATGAAAAAGTACTACCACGGTCTTACAAGGTTAGTATTTTTTTTGTAGTTTCATTTTAATTTGGTGTCTTCTGTTGTGGTTCTCAAAAATTATACAAAGCTTTTGGTGGCTTTGCATTGTAAATAAATTGTTATCATAAATGTATAACGTAAACATGAGTTTTGCAGCTTGCACAACAGCAAAGCGCACAATTTATGGGCTTTTCATAAAATGGCCACCCATTCACTCTTTCCATTGCTCAAGGAAGTTGCATGTAGTATAATTATATCTTCTTATAGAATTTGGTTACTCTTAACGCGCATTCATTATGCATGTATAATTTGTTCGTTGGCGTCTTTTATCTACTGTCGTTACTATAAGCGTTGGCTAAAATAGTATCATACAAACATTAAAGTGTATATTTAGCTTGCACTATTAAATGACTTCCACTATTATAGAATCCCCGCTGCAACGCGCGGGCATTTCTGCTAGTTCTTGGCATAATTAGCATGAGGAACCTATGATAAGATAGCAACAAAACTATAAAGTTGTAGGGGGGCCTCGTAATAATTTTATGATGATTTTTTTCAAGAGTGTCATCTCATATGAATTAAGATGCTAAGAGTTTTAGTCAACTGTCTATACTACATGACCATATAACGTTCAATCACTTGATCATTGATAAGAAATTTGAGTACAATTTTTTTTTTTTTTTCCCCCCACAAAACACCAAGTTTTATCACTAGCATAATGTGAAACGACACAAATAAAAGAACATCACATGCATGTGTCGTGGCCATAAATGTAAAAGCAAATTTCTATTACCATTTATGTATAATTATCATAGATGTGGTAATCACAAGCCATCAGTATAGTCTTTTCCATAAAGAGGTGGATGGTTAATGGAAATTAAAGTTGGATATCTTCTGTCGAGACGCTTTTAAATGAATGAACTAAATTCGACATATCAGATAATGTTCTAATCATAATCCCTAGTGGATGTCCATTTCCTATCCTGAAATGTTTATCGGTAAGAAAACTTTAACGCCGTGCATTTTTTTGCTAGGTGCCGACTGATCATTCTCTAGAACCAGGCTTCAAGCAATAAATATATGTTTTAGTAACCTTTAATCAAAAGACCCATATCAATTAACCGGGGTCCTCAAGTGTGATATCTATGAACGTTGATCATCTGATATAGTTGGTTCAAGAATCTACTATAATTGTCAAGTTCATCTATGGTGCTCGAGAGTTCAAGTTGAGCTCATGATCTCAACTTTAGTTGGTAGTTCTCACTTTGTTGATAACAATTTGTCTCTATTGCACGAGTGGCGGTTTCTCTGTTCGCAAGCCATTGTAATTTAAGATGTCATCTTGCATCCATCAAATATGTTTCATCGTTTTGATCTTTTTTTTTTTTTTTTTTTTATTCATTTTCAATACAACAATTTTTGAAAATAAATAAATAAATAAATAACTTTGATCAAATTAAATAACCTTAATTATAAAACAAACAAATTTTCGGAAGTTACAAGCCCAGCGAACATTTAAAGATGAAAGTCTGTTGACACAAACTATTTCATTCATGAAAATGACATCTTTTTATCAATTTGCGATTCACCTTTAATTTATTAAATTTATATTCCAAAAAATAAATGAATAAATGCCTATATATATACTGCTCTAACATACAATAATCCTCACTCTCAAATCTCACTTCCCACACTATTTCTTCCTCATACTCGCAAGTTGCAATAAGGTACTACTGACTCTCACTTCTGGCTGTTAGTATTTATAGTTTTTATCTTTCCGTATGTAAACATATGTTTAGAATTCTATGATATATTCATTTGAGTAAACTGCAATATTTGGTTTGTTAAATTCGGCACTAATTACTTTTGTCCTTAAAGACCATCTAACAAAAATCTATCCTTTTTTTCCGATATATATAATTCAAAGCTTGACGAAAAGTTTTAGAAAAACTATGCCTTCTAGGATGTAAAGTGTTAGACATTTTACCTCCTATATAGATGATACTTGCCATTAGTTTCTGACAAAAGATTAGCGAGATTTTGGGTAAACCACAAAAATGAATTTTGCCGTTTGATTTGTATTTTAGAACTATAAATTTTTGAGCACCTGTGCCACTTATCTCATAAGTCATAATTATATAACGAGACTTAAACCAATGACTTATTGATTGATAATCATGAACACGTGTCATTGAACACGTGTTACTGGGCTAAAAGCCTAGAAGCCCGTTGACAATTGAAGGTAATATAAATAGCGTGATAAATAAACTGATATCCTATCTTGTAAAGTTTATTCATAACTTTATAGAGTCACGAAAGTGGTGAATCAGTTTGATTTTGTTCTTCATATATATTTATATTCATATAAAGCGTTTGAGTTGCTTTAATAGAGAGGTTTATTAGCTCATACTCGTATATACGAAGTATTTATAATAACTAAAACACCATTGTGAACATCTGGAATAAATTAATATATTTGAAAGTGCCTATTAAAGTGAAAAATGCAATAAGATATGATGAAGCCTATTACAAAGGGTATTTTTAATATATTTCAATGGATTTAAATAAAAATACCCAAACACTTGTTATTATATACTAGGTATGATGCGAAATAATTGAGATGGAGTACTAGGTAATTAATATTTATCTCCCTAAGTTTTGCCTCTATGCGAAAGAACTATAAATGTTGATCAATGCAAATCACATGAAGAATCCTTATAATTTACTGCAAGAGGTTTAATGGTGATGGGCTGACCAACTTCACGTCAACGTCACGTTATCTCCGTGGAGGTAAGGTGGCCCACCCATATAGCCTAATAATTTTACATATGTATCATGCAATAAAACCCAATGTGTTAAAGTTAGGGGTGTTCATCGGTTCGGTTATCGGGTTATTCGGTTTATTCGGTTTGGTTAGTTCGGTTAAAAAAAAATTCTAGGTCAAACCGAAAACCGAACCGAGCCGAATTCCAATTTGACTCAACCGAACTGAAAACCGAACCGAATAACTGAAAACCGAACCCCTATAACCGAAAACCGAACCGAATAACCCGAATTACATAATTTTAAATATTTTTTTATTTAATTATATATATTTTTAGTACAAAATTTATTTCAAGCTTAAATAACGATATATTTATACTAAAAAAGAGTTTTAGTAATTTTTTTCATATAAATACATAGAAAAATGTTATATTTATACTAAAAAATGAGTTTTAGTACTTTTTTTCATATAAATACATAGAAAAAATATATATTTATAAGAATTCGGTTTTCGGTTTTCGTTGCCATAACCATATCCAAACCGATAACCGAATATTTAGTTCGGTTCAGTTTGGTTATGACCAATTCGGTTCGGTTAGGAATTCGGTTCAGTTTTTTTCGGATCGGTTTCGGTTTTCGTTAATTTGGATATTACCCGATCCGTGAACACCCTTAGTTAAAGTGTATCTCGTATTGATTTTTAGCCCATCTTAAAAATTGTTAACTTATACTAATCCATGTATCTAGTATTGATTTTTGACTCTCTTTAAAAACTGATACTATAATTTTATATAAGTATCATGCAACAAATAGTTTAAACTTATTTTTAGATGATTTTAATGATGCGGATAAAACGTCGTATGCAATTAAAACGTTAAATAAACAAATTTGTTGCAACATTTTTACGTAGTTATATATTATAATTTATTTAGTATTTGCTAACGTCTTTTAAAAAAAAATTGGCCTTCCCGAAAACAAATTCATGGCTATGCCCCTGTCCCCTTGCAACCATTTGTACACAAACTTTACCTGTAATAGTTATCACATTTCATAGCATTTTCAACTCACTTAAAATTAAATATACCTCACACCACGCTTCCATACGTTGAAAACCAGTGTCCTTTGCTTAAGTCGGATTCACTCAAAACATTGCATGATCACTCGTGAAAACTTGAGAATGTAACAAAAACCACGTATGATAATATAATCTTCACGCATAGTATCTTCTACTACTACCACTATTTTAAACAACTCGATCATTTTTCATTTCGCATGTTCACTTAGAGAGCTCGGTGTGGGCTGTGTTTCGTCCGCCAAACGCACCAACAACGGACGAACGACGCGCCATACTGCACCGTTCGTCCCGCCATTCGTCCGTTATTCGGTTTTTAGCCATTACACCAACCTTTTTTTTTTTTTTTTTTTTTTTTTTTTTTTTTTTTTTTTTTTTTAATAATAAGTGAGCGGGTATTTTTAGTGAAGTATTTTGTGAAACCTACAAAATATTAGTATTAGATTTTTTGTTAAAAAAGATATTTTAATTGTTGGTGTGTTATTGAAAAGCTAATGAGAAGACGTTAAGATGACAAGCGAATAACACTACTAGACCAAAGCACTCCTATAGAAGCATAGCTCCTCTCAAGTTGAAGTACACAACTTGAGTCAAGTTGAAGTACACAACTTGAGTCAAGTTGTGTAATTGTGAGATATTGAATTTTATCTAATGACTCAAATTAAAAAAACTTATTTTGATTTGAACCACTGAATCAAATCCAATGACTCATAATTACACGACTTAACTATTTCAACGAGCTCCTTCCTAGGCAGACACAAAATCACCATTGTTTTCCTCGTCACACTGTTTTTGTTTTATGTAAAACCCCCGTATTTATTGCCGTGTTGTTCTTGAAGCGTGAGTAAATGTGCACAGTAAACAAAGAAAACAACATTTTGTCTTATTCTAATATTTCTCTCTTTGAAAACTCAAAGTCTCTCTCTCTAGAAAATATCCGGTATATATAACCAGATGAATAAGATTCCATTTGTCAATTCTGAATGACCCACAAGATTTCCACCATAAAAAACTCCCTTTTATTTTTCTGTGTTTCTTGATCATTATCATATCACTCACCTGGTATATTACTTAAATCTTTCCTTATTTGGTATTAAATTTTTCATTACTCAATACTTTTCTTGATTATATATATAGATAGATTCTACTTTTTTAGTGTACTTTGGATATAAACTTTTGGTTATATATTCAATAGTTTATATTGATATACATACAGTTTTTATATGTGTTTACATGTTGGTTTTGATATATTAGCTCAAAGTTGATGAAATAGTCATTTATGGAAACTGTACTTTGTAGGGTTGACTTGTGTTGACATGAAAGTCAATCTGTTTATGTTTCTTGAACTTCAGTGATCTCACATGAACATCATGTACTATACTTAAATTTAAAGTGATTATATTTACATGGGTATGATTTATTTTTAGTTTTATGATTTGGGTTATGTTTATCTTGATGAAATATGTGATCTATTTTGTCAAATTTGTTAGAATTTGAATTATTGTTTGTAGAAATTATACTCTCTGGAGTTGACTACTTTTAACATAGGAGTTGACCATTTTTTTTCTTTAACTTTTATGTGATATGACATGAGCAAACACTTCAGTTGATCATCTTTTTTTATTTGGCCACATGGGTATAATCTCATTTCATTGTTGTGATTTTGGTTTTGTCTATCTTGATGAAATCATGGACCTTTTGATTGTATACAAAGTGTGTTGTAGTGAGTTTCTGCGTTAAATATGATGTTGTTTTGTACCTAGCTTAAATCATTCTTCGCAGAAATCATATGTTCCGGAAGACTGGAATTAACTTCTTTTAACATAGAAGTCACATTTTTTAAAGTAGACTTTATGGATCTAGCATAAACACACACTCTAGTTGATCATCCTTTTAACATGCTTATCTAGATTAAATTCGTCAAGAAATTGATTATTAATAATAAAGCTGTTGCAGAACAATCAAGAAATCATGTTGGAGAAGATGGAAAAAGAGTTTGATCCTGAACAAGTGATCAAGGAATTTGAGGATTTGACGAAGAATGCTAAGAGGGTTCAAACCGAAATTTTAAGCAAAATATTGACAGAAAATTGTGAAGCAGAGTATTTGAAAAACTGTGGTCTTGATGGTAAAACTGACCCTGAAAGTTACAGTTCTTGTGTCCCTCTTGTTACCCACAAAGAACTTGAGCCGTTGATTCAACAAATTGCGGATGGTGCACCTTACCCGATTCTCACTGGCAAGCCAATCACCACCATTACATTAAGGTCTTCTAGTGCTATAATTATAGTATTTTGTCATTTAAGTTGTTTGTTGGTGAGCTGGCTTTCATAATGGTTTTGTTGAAATTATACAGCTCTGGAACTACTCAAGGCAAAAGAAAGTTTGTACCTTTTAATGATGAGTTGACCGAAACAACAATGCAGATTTATCGTACTTCGTTCGCCTTTAGAAACAGGTAATTATAATTTGGTGAGACATAATATTGATTCTTAAGTCTAAGCATATATAATTTCATATGGTTCTCTCATACTTGTGTCTTCTTGTAATTTTTTCTGATTATGATTTGATTCGTGTCCGTGATTTTGTTGAAAACAATAAATTTTATCATACAAAGCTCTTATTCAGAATCAACCCGTTAACCTGATTTTTATCATTAAAGCTCTTACTAGAAACATGTATTATCATTCATCAATAAGCTGTGCTTTACGATTTACAATTGTCAGACAAGTTTTAGAACATCAATGTGATTATAATTGTATGTAGGGAATATCCGATTGGAAATGGGAAAGCTCTAAGCTTTATTTATGGCAGTAAACAATTTAAGACAAAAGGCGGTTTACTAGCAGGCACTGCAACCACTAATGTATACCGTAGTGAACAGTTCAAGAAAACCATGAAAGCAATGCAAACCCCGTGTTGTAGCCCGGATGAAGTAATTTTCGGGCCTGATTTTCAGCAGTCTTTATACTGTCATCTTCTTTGTGGGCTCATATTCCGTGACGAAATTCAAGTTATATCATCCACTTTTGCCCATAGCATTGTTCTCTCTTTTAGAACCTTTGAGTTAGCTTGGGAACAATTATGTTCCGACATAAAAACTGGAACTTTATCTCCTCAAATCACTTTTCCAACAACTAGAACTGCTATGGCCAAGATTCTGAAACCGAACCCTGAGTTAGCCTACACGATTAATGAAAAATGTTTAGGTTTAACCAATTGGTATGGATTAATCGAAGAGTTGTTCCCTAATGTGAAATACATTTATGGGATCATGACTGGATCAATGGAACCTTATTTGAAAAAACTAAGGCATTATGCTGGTGGAATACCATTGTTGAGTGCTGATTACGGGTCTTCTGAAGGGTGGATTGGTGCAAATGTCAACCCGACCCGAACACCTGAGATGGCTACTTTTGCTGTGCTTCCCAATATTGGATATTTCGAGTTCATACCTTTAAAAGAGTCCAATGTGGCTAGTCAAGATCACGCTGAACGTGGGTCTGAATTGGTATTGGTCGAGCCAAGACCCGTGGGTTTGACTGATGTCGAGGTTGGTGAAGAGTACGAGGTTGTTGTCACCAATTTTGCAGGTACCATAGTTTAACTTTCTTATTTTACGAGTGTTTTGATATTCCTTAGAAAAAAATTACTTGTTAGGTGGTTTGGTTTGCTTAGATTCCATTTCGGCCTAGCCCATGGTTCAGTTAGATCTGTGATTTTATAACAGTTTAAACTGATTTGAGGGTCCATTTATTGAAAGGACTCAAACGAGGGACCTATTCACTTACTTTCTGAATGTGCTTTCATGTGGGGTGTTTACTAGATTGGACCCAAAATCTGTCCATGTCCTTAGTTTAGCTACTTCATATAAGATGTCTACTTGTGGTAAGAATCCTTATGTTGACTATGTGACTTTTCCAATGTAGGTTTGTATCGTTATAGGCTCGGCGATGTTGTTAAGGTTGTTGGATTCCATAACTCGACTCCAGAACTCCAGTTTATTTGTAGAAGAAATCTAATGCCAACGATTAACATCGACAAGAATACCGAGAAAGATTTACAACTATCTGTCGAAGCCGCAGCTAAACTGTTGGCGAGTGAAAAACTCGAGGTTGTTGACTTTACTAGTCAAGTTGACCTCTCGTCTGAACCTGGTCATTATGTTATTTTTTGGGAAGTAAGTGGTGAAGCAAGCGAGGAGGTGCTTCAAGAGTCTTGCAATTGTTTAGACTCGGCGTTTGTTGATGCGGGTTATGTTAGCTCGAGAAAGGTTCAAGCTATTGGACCCTTGGAGCTCAAAGTCTTGAAAAGAGGGACATTTCAAAAGATTTTGGATCACTATGTCGGGTTGGGGTCCACCTTGAACCAGTTCAAGACACCGCGATGTGTAGGTCCTGTTAACCAGACAGTGTTGCAGATTCTCTGCAACAATGTCGTGAAAAGCTACATTAGTAGTGCTTTTGATTAAGTTTAAGGTATGTGTATTTTGTTAGTATTGACAGCTTGCATATATGTTAGGAGCTTTAAATAATATGCTTTCAAAGTTTCAATGTTGTATAGAGAAGTTTTTACTTTCTTTTTTATGTTGTGGTCTTTGTAATATACTTCTGTCACAAGCTGTATAACTTACAAAGCAATATTTACCGTGTAAACTATCGAAGTTATGTTGTTATAATATAGTATTTGAGGTATCCTTTACAATGCTATACACTTTCAAGAGATGAACTAGTTTCCAAACAAGAATCTTGGTACAACGTTAGACTAGAGGTAATAATAAGGCATCAATAACGCGTTGGTTGCCTGGTTGGCACCCCCAAGAACGCGTCCTTGTTATTATACCCAACCCAACTGATGCGTCTTACATGTATTTGTAGCACAAGTTGGCCGGTCAGACGATCGTGTTTTTGTGTGTGTGTGTGTATTGTGAGGTATTTTAAGTGTGGTATGTTTTGGTGATGATGTTGGTTGTTTTACACTATGTTGGTTGTGATGTTGGTTGAGGATAAGTTGACGATCTTGTTTGCGGTCACTATTACCACCGGCTTTAGACATCTTATATTTCTTAAAGTGATAACCTGCAAATAAAACGTAAACATTATTTTACCATTTGACCCCTCTTAAAATTAATCATTGATACTTTGCCCTCCTGAAAAAACAACTCAAGCTCCGTCCCTGTATGTGAGACACTAGAAGTTGATAAAGACTTAAATTCGTCTTCAACGATACACGCCATATGGGGTTAGATATCTTTCAATTTCGGATCCTAGACGAACTTACTTTTTGACCGTGTTTCACCACGTAAAACAATTTTAATGGTCACATCTAAAATTTATAAGATTTTATGTAGTTTTCAAATTACTTTGTACCATACTCTTAAAAGGTTAGATACCTTTCCATTCCCTAGCAATCAACATCACTAGTCTCACTATCATTATTGTTTGTTTGTAATCTTACATACATAAGAACGTTACCAATCGGCATAAAAGTCAAAAAAAATTCATAGCATTAACTATTTGTGCCCATCCTATTAGTGGATATTATTCTTATTAAGCTATCAAGTCTTTATTGAATTGCATGATTTAACTTATTAGTTGATTTAGCTTGGTCACTTAGCTATGAAATCCCTATATATTCTTGTGACTCTTAGACATGTAATAACATGGTGCACCGTGAGTTAAGATGCAGCGTTACGTGTTAAACCCTAATACAAGAAGGCTTGGCCATGTGTTTGACAGAACGGAAATTTGGTTATTGTGTCACGTATGTTTGTGTTTAAGTGACTTATGTTTATCTAGTTAGTTTTGTGGCCATTATTTATTTATTTTTTATTTTTTTTAAAAAGGCAATAATTTTATTAAAACAAACTCGCAAGAAGCTAAAAAGTACATCGATGAAACACTTGACCAACACGACCCTATTAATACAACGTTCCTAAAATAAACATCATGAATAACCAAACTATCAAAAGAATAAACTCCACCATCTCAACCCGAAGACGCTCACTCAAAGGCAATCACCCTATAAGAAGTATGGAACAAATGGAAACCACACAAGACCACGATCGCGACTTTGACCCTTGTACAAAACTCACCGAAATCTCAAACAAACCAATTTGAACCACACTATCGAATGGGGTGGTGGCATGGCGAGATGTAAAAAGAGTTGATGGAGAAATACCCTCAATTGTTCGAGAACCACAAGTTCAAATAATAGCCCATAAACCTTGCTAAACGACCTTATCAGTACAACGAACCATAAACACAAACCATGACCACTTCACTACCCAAATCACGACCTCACCCGTACCACGAAATTGAAGCACAAATCACGACCAACATTACTCCCAAAGTTACGACCTCCACCAGTACATGAACTACAAACATTAGCACCAACACTACTGCCCAAATCACAACCTCCGTTGCACCTGATCATAGCCCTAAACTTGAATTACAAACAACGACTCACACATCACCACAACATGAACCATGAACCACGGGATGCACTACTATCACGAACTCCACCAAAACCCGAAACAAAAACCTAATCAACGAAACACGACCTCCACCACGACCCTAAACACGAACAAATTCTTCAAAACACGACCTCCACCACGATCCGAAACACAAACCTAATCAACGAAACACGACCTCTACCACAACCCAAAATATAACTCCAGCACGACCTGCAGATCTTAACCACGACCCAACAACATGCCATACAACAAAACTGAACATCATACCTACTGCCAGAGACATCACCTCACCACGACCACACCATCATACGACATCACCATCACCACGACCTCACCATCGTAGGACCTCACTATTATAGGACCTCACCACCACCATGACCTCATCATTACAGGACCTCACCATCACCAGGACCTCACCATCTCATGACCTTGCCATATAGAACCTCCCGATCTGAGCCACACAACCACTTCGACCCTAAAACAACCAATCTGATCCATCGAGCATACCGAACCAAAAACAACCCATAACCACAATGATCCAAGAGAAAATGATACGAAAAATGCCAGAAAGAACGATCTATAAAACTTTATCTAATCGCAAATTGAAATGTAATGGTAAAGTATCTACAAAGAAGAGGGATTGAAGAGGGTGTCTCCGGGACAGCCGAAGAGACGATGGTGGCGGCGGGGTTTAGGGTTAGGGTTAGGTTGGATTATTGATTTATTTATTTTATTTTATTTTAGAGAGGTTGGAGGATTTTTTTTAGAGAGAGGTGATTTTGATTTTAGGTTGGATTATTACGGGTTTTTGGTGGTTAATTTTGTGAAATAGTAAAAGCTGATGTGAAGCTTAGTTAGTGGTGATAAATCTGATTAGAGCTTTGCTATAAGCTCCTACCATTTCATCCTACAAATCCTCCTACACACACAACAATATTATATAGTTTTTCCATTCATTCTCTCTCTGCATCTAAACAGTTCGTTCTGATATTTTTCAGGATCCTGTGAGTAGGATGTTTTATAAGAAGAAGTTGTAGGACGTTTTAACATTTTTGATCTGATTATTGGCGCATCTAAGATGTGCAAGCTAGGTATTCACTAGTTATCATGACTCACAAATCAAATGGAAGGGCAATACATTCAAAATAATGTAAAATTTATATTTCATGAAGAACAACTAATGATGCATAAATTTCAACTCTTCATACACAAATTACAAGTGGTTGCTACAAACAAATTTCTGTTAAAACTAACACATAGGTATTCATCGGTAAAATAATAAAAATTTACCCTAAGCTTGTAACCGACCATGGAAACCTAAAAATTTCCGGCAACCCCAAAATTAAACCACTTTTAATTCACCAAATGTAATTTCCTCCAAAACCCACTTCCATAATCACTAATCTATCATTTCCCCCAATTCAATTGGTTATTTCTATACTATTATTATTTTCAATCTTGAAGATAGGAGTTTGAAGGTGTGATTGATTATTACAAATTCAAAGATGGTTATCAAATACAAACAGAAGACAGACTCTGATGGATGGACTTGGCGAATCGGGAAGAAAAATCAGCGGAGTAGTGGAATCGAAAGTAAGTCCATTTCTAACCCTTATGTTCGATCTGTGGAGAACATTTCAGCGTCTTTTTTTATCACAAATTTCCCAAAGACGATGGATTCAAAGGCATTATGGAATTGGTGCAAGTTACATGGCAAAGTTGTCGACGTTTATATCGCCAATAAACTTTCGAAAGTGGGAAAGAGATTTGGTTTCATTCGCTTTATCGGGATAGAGGATGAATTAGGTTTTGCAAAACAATTATCTCGTGAATGGATTGGTTTGTTCCATATTTTTGTCTCAGTTGCAAAGTTTAAACGGCCAACTCATAATACCACACATGTAGTGAAACCAAATAGTGAAAAGAAAAGTTCGGAGATGGGGAATAAGGGATCATATGCCAATGTGGTATGTGGAAGGAATACAACAACTGGTATAGGAGCAGTGAAGGTGATGAAGGATGAAAAGGAAATGAAACGAATGGTGTTGAATGAGAGTGATTTAGTGAAGATGGATGATTCAGCAGAGGTGGTCTTGGCAAAAGCAAGAGAGGTTGAAGTAATGGTTAAACTATATAGTATTCTGGAACATGAAGGTTTTAATGGCTTTGAGGTACATCATGTGCGTGGGTTATGGGTGTGGATTGAATTCAACAACCAAAAGGCTTGCCAACGGTTCAAAAACAAGGATTCTATGAAGGCGTATTTTTCTGATATAACACATGTATTGAGAAACTTTGTTGTGGATGAGAGATTGGTGTGGATTGATATAGATGGACTCCCTTTATGTGCATGGAGTTCGGAGGCGTTCAAAAAGATTGGGGCTTTATGGGGAAAGTTCATGTTTTTTGAGGACGATACAAGGGATAACATTAGTTGTGGTCGTGTTTGTATACGTACTTTAGAAAAGCATTGCATATCTGAAATGATTCAAGTGGAAGTGGCAGGAGTAGCTTATTGGGTAAGGGTCCGTGAGACGGGGATTTGCTCAATTAAAATAGAGAATGATGCATCTTCACGTGAGTCTAATAGTAAATTAGACTTCAGTTCTGAAGACGAGAGTAATGATGGTTTGGAGAGCTTGGATCCAGATATATTAAAGTGGCCTGATGATAAAGAAAATGAGGACAAAACGAACTTTGTTAATGATGTAAATGAGGTAGAAGACTCCACATCTGAGATAAAGGTTGTGAAAGATGACGGGAAAACAAAAGATAAGGTGAATGTACACGGTTTTACGCACTCGTGCAAGAATAACATGGTGGGAGAAGAGGGGGAATCTAAGACACCATCTGAAACACCGAGTCGCCCACCAGGTTTTGAAAATGTTAGAATCGAGAAAGATAAGGTGAGTCAAGATGTTGACGACGCGAATAGTGAATGGGTAACAAGCAAGCCCAGGAGCACAAGTTCACGATGTGGCACTTTCTTTGGTCGAAAGAACAGGTTACGTAAAAATAGAATGGGTAAAGGAGGAAGTCAAGGAGTGATCAATGTTTATGATGAATATTCTTTCAATTAATGCTCGGGGGATTGGTAGTATCAAGAAACGAAAGTGGATTCAAAAGCTTTGTTATATGCATGTTGTTTCGTTTTTGGGTGTTCAAGAAACGTTAATGACCAAAGTTAATTTGTTTCAACTAAAATCCTTGTGGGGGAATTACAACTTTGATTTCGCATGTAGCACAGCTATGGGTCATTCAGGGGGGATAGTGTCGATGTGGGACACGGCTGTCTTTGTAAAAGCTCACATCCACTGTGGAGTTAACTATGTTGTAGTGGCAGGAAAGTGGATTGGAGTTCAAGGGGTTTGTCATATTATAAATGTTTATGCTCCTCAAACTGTGGAAGCCAGAATTCATCTATGGGATGAAATCCGTCTTTACATGCAGTCAAATATTGGCCATTTCATAGTTTTTGGAGATTTTAATGAAGTGCGAGATGTTTCAGAACGATTTGGTTCGGTTTATAATCAACATGGTGCAAACATTTTTAATGAATTTATTAATCAGACTGAGCTTGTGGATCTTAATATTGGAGGTCGTAATTTTACGTGGATGAATAAATCGGGAACGAAAATGAGTAAACTTGATAGGTACCTGGTTTCTGAAAGTGTTACCTTAGAGTTTCCGGATATCTCAGTGATAGCATTGGAACATAAATGGTCAGATCATTTGCCTATCCTTCTTCATTCTAAGCGGAGGGATTTTGGGCCAATTCCATTTCGGGTGTTTCATTCGTGGCTAGACATAGATGGATTCAATGATGTGGTTGTTCAAAGTTATAATGAATTTGAAGGGGATCAGGAGGCGGCTTGTAACTATCTTAAAAACAAGATGAAACATCTCAAAGGAAAAATCAAAGATTGGCATAAGGAATTTAAGGTTGCTCAAACAGCGAGGTCCAAGTCTCTTTGTAGCATGATTGGGGCTATTGAGAAAAAAATGGATGACATGATTGCTTCTGAAGATGAGGTCGCTCAGCGGATTCTTTGGTTAAAAGAGCTTGCGGATATTGAACGTGTAGATGGTATTGATGCATCTCAAAAATCTAAGATTAAATGGGAGGTAGAAGGTGACGAGAACACAGCTTTTTTTCATGGTTTGATAAATCAGAGAAGACGCAAACAAATGGTTCAAGGGATTATGGAACACGGTCAGTGGCATACGGATCCAGAGACGATTAAGAATGTTTTTGTAGATTATTACCGTGAGAAATTTAATGTGTTTCAAACTCATATGCCATCCCTAGACCGGAGCAGATTTGTTCAACTAGATAATCAGGATATTGAGTTTTTGGAAGGCCCTTGTTCTATTGAGGAAGTAAAAGCAGCGGTTTGGCATTGTGGGAGTGATAAGGCGCCTAGGCCCGACGGTTTTACTTTTAAATTCATTAAGAAATATTGGGATTTAATGAAACATGATATTTATAATATGGTTGTGGCTTTCTGTAACGAAGGAAAACTTCCTATTGGTTGTAATGCATCGTTTATAACCTTGATTCCAAAGGTAGCAAATCCTGTTTTTGTTAAAGATTATCGGCCTATCTCATTGATTGGTTTTCAGTATAAGATAATTGCAAAGATGTTGGCGATACGGTTGACTCGTGTAATTTGTAAACTTATCAGTAGTGAGCAATCGGCGTTTGTTAAAGGGAGGCAGATTCTTGACGGGCCACTAATGGTTAGTGAGGTTATGGAGTGGTATAAAATTAAGCGGAGAAAGTTAATGATTTTCAAAGTCGACTTTGAAAAAGCATATGATTCGTTATGTTGGGAATATATTGACTTTGTGATGATTCAATTTGGTTTTGGATCTCGTTGGCGTAATTGGATTCGAGAGTGTCTAATAACCGCAAGGTTATCTATATTAATTAACGGAAGTCCGACTGAGGAAATTTCTATGTTTCGTAGACTTCGACAGGGGGACCCATTATCACCTTTTATATTTATCCTTGCAATGGAAGGTCTTCATATTACGATTCAAAAAGCAGTGGAAGATAATAAAATTACAGGTGCTTTCGTGGGCGATGTTAATCTCAACATCTCGCATCTTTTCTATGCTGATGATGTTGTATTTCTAACAGATTGGTCCCATAGGGAGGTGGACGGAATTCTTGACGTGCTTCATAACTTTCATGTGGCGTCAGGATTAAAAATAAACATATCAAAGTCAAATATATATGGCGTTGGGGTTAATTTGGACGAGGTGTCAAACATGGCAAGAGCTACAGGTTGTGCAGCAGGTACACTACCTTTTACATATCTTGGTATTCCTGTGGGAGAAAGTATGGCTCGAACAAGTAGGTGGAATGGTGTGATTCAACAATTCCGTAATCGTCTATCCAAGTGGAAGGTAAATTTGTTATCAAGTGGAGGAAGATTAACTTTAATTAAGTCTGTGCTTGGGAGCTTGGGTATATACTTAATGTCTTTATTTCGAGTCCCAGAAGGTGTTATAAAAGTTTTGGAACAACTTAGGGCCAGGTTTTTTTGGGGGTGCCAAAACGATGAAAAAAAGATAGCATGGGTGGCATGGGATAAGGTGCTTGCTTCAAAGGATAGAGGGGGTTTAGGTATTGGTAGCTTGGCTTCGTTTAACTTAGCCCTCCTTCAAAAATGGCGGTGGCGCTTCTATAATGAATCAGAAGCTATATGGTGTCGTGTAATTAAAGCTATTCATGGAGACCAGGGTGGAGCTGCAAACAGAAATGACCAAAGGATTCGTTCAAGTATGTGGTCTCGTATCGTGGGATCGATTAACTATCTTCATGACTCTAATGTTATAGACTATAATACGTTACGTTATAGTCTAGTAGGGGGGATCGTATTCTGTTTTGGATGGATATTTGGGTAGACGACCAGCCTTTATGGTCTCGGTTTAATCGTCTATATATGTTGGAAACGGAGAAAAACTGTAAGGTTCGTGATAGATGGAATGATGGATGTTGGGTTTGGAAATGGCGTCGAGATGTTAGAGGTGGTATGGAACAAAGCCAACTAGACAACCTGTTATTATTACTCGCGAATATTGAATTGCAAAATGGTCAAGATAAGGCTCGATGGATGTTAGATGATCAAGGTGTATTCACGGTTGCTGGAACACGTTTGCATATTGATGAAATGCGATTGACGGGCCAAGATTCGGTTACTAGATGGTGTCCCTTTGTTCCAAGGAAGGTCAATATCTTTGCTTGGCGGGTTATGTTGGACCGATTACCAACTCGGTATAACTTGTCTCGGAGAGGTTTGGAAATAGAAGTAATTTCGTGCCCTTGTTGTGGAACGGGTATGGAAACCATTTCTCATGTGCTCTTTACATGTAATCTTGCGAAAGAGGTTTGGTTGAAGATCGTGCAATGGTGTCAAGTTCATATGCCAGAGGTTGGCTCCTTTGAAGATTGGGTGTCATGGTGTAATCACGTTCCAAACGTTATCAATAGTCGAGTGAGGCTTGAAGTTATCGGGTTGACAACATGTTGGATGTTATGGAGGTACAGAAATTCGATGACATTTGATTCCGGTAGAATGTTCAAACGTGATCTAGTAGATAATATTATCTTGTATTCTTTCTTGTGGTTTAAGCATCGAAACTCAAAGAGTAATATCTCTTGAGTTGAATGGCTTAAACATCCTTTGTATTATTGTTTAGTCTAGCGTTTTGCTAGACTTTTCTCTCGTTTTAATCTAATGATGTTAAAAAAAAACAAATTACAAGTGATCCACATATATTTCATATAGGTAGTATTTATAGAAATCTAGCAAGTAAAGTAAAAACCAGGATGATATGCTTGCACAAAAGCTATTGTCTATACAACTCTTTGTATCACAATCATGATCATTATGTGATTTTGACGGCCATCAAAATTTAGTGGGTAACCTGTAAACACACAATTCGCCAAAATATAAATAATATTTTGGACCACACATTTTATAGTGTATTAAAGGTTTGTGATGTTGAATATTTTGTTCCTAATAGTTATCGAGACATCAAGTAGCCATCGCAACAAGAAGAATATGCTCTTTGAGAAAATGATTTTGGATCCATTGATTGAAAAGGTATGTTTTCTCAAGTCAGTTAGTATAAAAAAAAAATTACGTATTTATCCCACACAAAAGTGACGTTTTTGTATTCTTGAAACTTTGAAAGTATGCACTATTATGAAAAAAAATGATAATTATAAGTATATTTACATGAATATAGCTTTGGTGCAAAAGATTGGACTTCTATGTTTATCACTTAGTGGACACTTTTGAAAGCCCATGGAAGCTATTGTCGATTATTGGTCTATTGGAGTTATTAGTTGAACAAAAACCATTTTGCTTCATAGGGTGTTCATGGGTTGGGTAATATCCGAGTAAACCGAAAATAGAAACTGAACCGAACAAAAAAAAACCGAACTGAACTCGTAACCGAACCGAACCGAATTAAATATTTGGTTTTCGGTTCGGTTATGGTTTTAGCAATTCAAACCAAAAACCGAACCGAAAACCAAATTCAAATAAATTTATATATTTTTTATATATTTATATATATAAAAAATATTAAAACTCTTTTATACTATATATATAACATTTTTTGAGCTTGAAATTTTTTTTTGCTAAAAATTTATATAAATAAATGGATAAATAATTAAATTTATGTAATTCGGGTTATTCGGTTCGGTTTTCGGTTATGGGTGTTCGGTTTTCGGTTATTCGGTTCGGTTTTCGGTTCGGTTTAATCAATTTAAGTTCGGTTCGGTTCGGTTCTCGGTTATACCCAGAAAAAAAAATTAACCGAACAAACCAAATAACCCGATAACCAAACCGATGAACACCCCTACAACTCATACATTATCAGGTTTCCTTATTTAGCCATCATGGACTTATGGTCCCGTGTAGGGGGAGGAAAAAAAACCAAAATAGACAGAAAACCAAAACGGAACCGAATAAAAAAAAATTGAACTGAACTAATAACCAAACTGAATTTGTTAAAACCGAACCGAACCAAATTACTAATTCGATTCTCGGGTTGGATATGGGTTTGGCAATCTGAACAGAAAACCAAATTCATATAAATATATATAATTTTTTTATATATTTACACATATATATATATATATATATATATATATATATATATATATATATATATATATATATATATCTATATATTATATATAACATGAGGCATTTGACATCAATGCCACCTCAATGCCAAATAATCATTTTTATGCCATGTCATCACAAATTAATGCCACATAAACAATGTTTAAAAGTATGTTAAATCCGGATTTAATTTGTGTAAAAATGATGTTGCCAAGGTTCGAACTTGGGATGGGAGGCACAATTAAACAACACCTCAGCCATTGGAGCATGTCAATGGTTTGTTATAAAATTTGAAAATCATAATTGATATTGATTGTCAAATAGATATTACGGTTTAACCAAAACCTAAAATTCGAGCGTATAATTCATTATCATATATCCTTTTTCTCAAAACCCTAATATCATTCATTCATATTTCACAAACGTATCATTCATCTACATTCATCATGTGTTCATCAGTCATGCATCATATATTTTCATAGTAACAAGAACATGAGATACGTGAGGTTTGACAGCTTTGGCAAATCTAATCTAATCTCGAATAAAGCATCAGTATAACATGTTTGATCTTTTACAGGCTTCTTTATAATGCAATTGATGCTTTGCCAATCGTATAATGAATACAGGAGGCTGCTCAAGGTACTTCATGCTTTCTCTTTTCTATCATGTTACTTAAAGTCTAAGATCACCACAAGCATCTATTCATCGCTTTTCAATGATGCATATACCGTGAAGTGTACATGTGTTCCATCAGGTAAAAAGAAGTAAATATAGAGCGGATAAGTGCTGATTTGTGGAGATATATAAAAAAGCTGATAGCTCAACGTATCCTAATGAATGGAGGCCAAAGCCTGATGGAACTATTGAGGTTGTCATTGCGCAGAGCACTGGTCTGGTCGAGATTCAGGTTATTGAGTTCACCTTATGAAATTATAGTTTAGTAATTATGTCCCAATCCCTGTTATTTCTCTTGGAATTGTATTATATTGCTGTCACATTGGTCGGTTATGGTTCAGCGTTGCATAATTCCTGCATCCGCGAAACTGATTAAAAGATTTTTTTTAATGTTATGTGGAACTGTTTGGCCTCAATTGACAAGGAACTATAAATATTGTTAAGAGACCTCTGGTGTGAAAAAAAGTTTGTGACGCTGAACTGGACTTCCGATAATAAAATAGGAAATGCCTTTTTCTCATGGGATGAGAATCAAACATATGCTGAGTTGTGGATGGGGACACATGATTCTTGTCCTTTTTTAGTTAATGATAATGATGGTTGTGATGAGGATTTGAGTTTGAAAGATTGGATTAAGAATAATCCTGATGTTTTGGGTGATGTTGTTGTTGACAAATGGGGTGTTGATCTTCCTTTTATGTTTAAGGTAAATGTTGAGTTAATCTATGTCTTTTGATTTTACTATATAGATTTGTATTTGATTACTTGATTAATTAAGAATTAGGTCTGGTAGAGGATTTCAAGTTGTTTTATTAGTATTTTTGTGTAATGTGACTCGATTTTAGCAAGTTAAGGCAATTTTTGTTTAGTTTTCCAGTACTATTAATTATATGAAACAAAATCCTAAGAAATAAGAGTTTTTTGGGTGATCACTGTCAAGTGAAATGATGTATAGTATAATCTATTATGAGATTCGGAGATTCTTTTAATCAAGAGATCATCGTTGTAGAAATTTTCTTTTTTAACCATGTTTTTTATGTGACTAAAATGCCTTTTAAATTGATAATTATTATGTCTTTTAAGTTTTTTTGTGTATAAAACAATAATCTTTCACGACCTTTTTTATATACGAGTTTTAACTTTGGAAGCTAATTGGTCTGCTCTTATTCTTTCAATTTCCAGATTGCCTCAGAAGGACTGAAACATCGTGTGTTTGAGATCTCATTGGCTGATCTCCAAAATGACGAGGATCATTCCTACAAAAAGATCCGTTTGAGGGCTGAAGATGTTCAAGGGAAGAACGTGTTGACCAAATTCTGGGTATGTTACGGTATTCAGTTCAGTTATATGGTTTTTTTTGGTATAGTGTACTGTTTATTGGTGTTAACATGCACTTTGTTCTCAGGGGATGGACTTTACCACTGACAAGTTAAGGTCACTTGTGAAGAAATGGCAATCTTTGATTGAGGCACATGTCAATGTTAAGACAACCGACAACTACACATTGAGGATGTTCTGTATTGGCTTCACAAAGAAGAGGGCCAACCAGGTCAAGAGAACCTGCTATGCTCAATGTAGGCAGATCCGTCAGGTATAAAAATTGACTATACTTGATGCCTGCAGCAGTCGGTTTGGTGCTTGAAATTTGTGTATGTTACATCTATCCAAGTAGTTTATCTTTCTGTGTTCTAAGTTTTACTTCTATTTTTGATATCATTAGATCCGTCGTAAGATGAGGGAAATCATGGTCAACCAAGCTCAATCTTGTGATCTTAAGGAGTTGGTCCAGAAGTTCATTCCTGAATCTGTTGGCAGAGAGATAGAGGAGGCAACATCTAGCATCTACCCATATATATGCTTGATCAGTTGGGCTCACATTCATGTTTAAACTTTTACTGCATAAAGTTTAGAATGGGTACTACATAAAGTAAATAATGCCATTACCATTTGATGTATCAGGATTGATTGCGCCCCAAGATGCACCTGATTAACCTTTGATATAATTGTGGTCACGAAGGTAATTCACATACGAGTTTTCTCCCCATTTTGTATCATTATATAGTATATATGTTTCATATTAACTCCTATTTAAGAACACACAAATAACTTTCACCCTAAATGCACATGGTAACCATCAAAGTTTAGCCGTCTATTCTAATTACTAAGAGAAACTTGGACTATTTTTTTTAGTAATTTAATAGCTGCCTTTTAGTGAGCAAAGCATTAATGTTGATACTCTTTTTCTTTGCATTATGTGCTCAATGCTTACCGCAAAGGTATTTTGTAACAAAGCCAAGATTATTGGAAATTTTTGATAAAGAACAACCCAAGTTTATTAAATCAACTATTTTTTTTGTTTAAGGACTTGGTATCTGAAAATATTGCTACAAGCCTGCAACTTGGTCACTTATTGTTATTTATATGCTGATTCTTTTAGAGTTGTTAAAAGAATGTTCCAGTTTTGTGTTTCTAGAGACCATATTTTTGTTTTCTTTCTACCTAAATTCTACGTAAGTTATTTGCAGGTACATTTACATCTAACTAAAGAAAGTCAAATGAGTCTTTAGCTGGTTCTCAAAGTGAATTGAAGGTGAACGTGAACAAAAGTTAAATTCGGATGTCACTGAAGCTATAGCTAAATATTACAAAAGGTGAAGCTAGAGTCGATTATATGCGTTTGTAAAGGTATGTTAAATTTCATTATCAAGTAGATGGTATACCACATAACTATTTCTGTATGTGTGCGATAGGCTTACCTTTTATCACTTAAGTGTGTAGTTTCTTTCATTCCTTAAAAAAAAAAAAATTCTTGCTGTCATTTCAGAAAGATTAAAAGATTTATCGGCATTATATGTAAACACCTACAAGCGGTAATTTAGATGGTGTTTGTTTTAACTTATTTATAGCCTGTGAACTTATTTTCTTTTGCTTATTTTTCATATGTTCATGTTTTACCTTTTTTACTTATGAGCTTATCATCCCTTAAAGTTGGAAAACAAAGACAAAACCAAAAAATGGGCTGACGACAAAAAATAAACAAAATTAGTTCACAAATCTGAAGAAAAGTTAAAGCCTCAAAACATCCAAACATTATCATTTGCAAACTATTTTGGTAAAACAGGTTATCTAATTTTGATTCTTGCAAATCACATGCTTACCTCTCAAAATGCAATGTCAAACACTCCCCTATTTTTTGACACTGTGTTGATATAAAATGGTTTTTAATAGTTGGTTTAAGTGGAATTATTAGATTATTAGCACAATAAGGTCAAGAGAACAAGGTAATTAGGTAACGAGGTGAAATGGGTTTGTGAAAAATGGGGTTTTAAGTGCCATCAGATTTGGTATGGTCAAGTTGAGCCGTTAACATATTCTCACTTTCCCGAAAAGTTAATGCACTCAATATCAATTGCAAAATTATATATTATAGCAGTCATCTAAGGATATGGATTATCTCTTTAATCTAATATCGTTAGCCTTTTATACAGTGGCAGGGTTATGTTAAGAGATGGCTTTTTCGTTACGATATTACTTCCTGCGAAACTAAGGCATAACATCAATATCTTGGTATTCTACTGAATCGAAAGACTATATGTGTTGCATGTTAGTTGTTACTTACAAAACTATATATGTGAGTGAATAGGTGATTTTGGGAGATTATGGTTTGTTGCTTAATTGAATTTCTCTGAATTATGAGTTGTATCTGAACGTTTGTATCAACACAGAGAAGTCCGCTAGCATTGTTGCCATCAACGGAAATTACCTTGATGCTTATTCTCATAGTCGTTTGTATGATCAGCAACATAACAATTAAGTATGTTAATAAGTATCATTCGAAGTGTTCAAATGTTTACCTGCTCAATCGTTTTATTAAAAAAAACATATTATAAATTAATAGTATAGTTTTTCTAAATTTATCAATAAATGGATAAAAAAGTATTGATGGTTTAACGCAGCATGGCCTGCCGATGTTCTCAGCCCCCTTCATGGTAAAATAGACGGGACAAGTCTTTTCCATAATCTTTAGTTAGACAAATGTGACATTTGATGTACATTTTTGCATTTCATTTGTATTACCCTTGGATATCTATTGCATGTTTACACCAGGTAATTGATAAGTCATTTGGCTGCTGTTGAAGAGGCTCAACATGCCATTAATGATGCACATGTGGATGCAGAAAGTGCTGAGAAGTGCATAGGGGTGGTCAAACTGATGGTGATGTTGCAATGGTATGTGTGCCTCTAACTGACTCCGCAATTCGCACATTTAATCACAAAAAATGCATCTCTGTAGGTTGTTCAGTTTTTATTTGAGATTGATAAGTGCTGCCTGATGTTGTTGAAGCGTGTGTTGATGTTGCAGGTCATGAATTTGATCCTTCACTTCAACAGACAACTAAGGGCTGCAAGATACGAACGACGAATACACAAACTCCTTAATAAACATTGTATATAAAGAAATTTTATTTCGTATATGAATAGGAACAATGTAATTAATTTGTTCTCATTCTACATATAATACATGAACACTCAGGCGTTCGCACTTTGATGGAAGCTTATTGAACGTGGAATTGTTGATCGAGTAAGTTTCTTTTATCTGTATTCATTCATTTTAAATTTGTTATAAAAATATAACGATTTTTTTCAACATGTCCACTTTTCCAGCCATTTTTTACCAACCTTCTTTCGTTATAGAAAAATATGTCAACGATAATTATAAGACATGCCCGCCCATTGGGCGGGCTTCGACCACTAGTATATATATATATATATATATATATATATATATATATATATATATATATATATATATATATATATATATATATATATATTTATTTATTTATTTATATATATATATTTTATATATTTTTATATATGTATAAATACTATTAAAATGAAATCTTAATATAAAAAAAACACTTTTATGCTTGAAATATATAATTTTTTTGCTAAATATCTATGTAATTATTAATTTTTTAAAAATAAATAGTGAAATTCGAGTTATTCGGATCAACCCAAGAACCGAAACGAATTCAAATTTGATTTTCGGTTCTGTTCGGTTCAATTTTCGGATTAACTCAATTTAACCGAACCGATCAACAATCCTATCCTCGTGGCATTAACTTTCTTCCTTTTGTCTCTTTCAATAGCGAAGGTTTTTATTTAGTCAAAGCTTTTATTGGTAAAATTATATTTCAGTTATGCAATTCATTAGTTTAATCTTACTATGAGAATTCCTATGTTCAACATGATTTATTCTTAAATATCACTTATTGTGTGTTAACCATCTTAAAGTAATTATCATCAACCATAGTTGTTAAGATCATAAGAGCGTACGTGTTTACGTTTCTACTAAGTGAAAACGAGTTGATCATCTATAGAATCTTTGATGACATAGCATATTACGTAAAATCTCGATCTTATCATAGGATCGTAAGATCTTGATCCGATCCGATCCTACTTCCGCCTAATTATTTAAACAAAAGGAACGTATTTTGTTAAAATGGAATAATAAAGCAAGCATTGGCAACCACAAGTATCATATAAGCTTAAAATATATAGATTTTTAGACTAAAAGTTAATAATCTTGAATCATCGATCAAATAAATTATTATTCTAAACTCATATGAGTTTCATTTCTATTATGTGACAACCTTTTAATGTCTTTTTTTCCTTCAAAAATTTGTAAATTGTCATTTTAAAACATGAATTATTTGACGTATAAGACATTTGAACATTAAAGTAGGATCTATTACGATTTCAATCTTGTAAAAATAAAAATGATCCCTAATAAGATCTCGATCTTAAGAATATTGTCATCAACCACTTCAAGACTAATCTCTATTACATATAAAGCAAAAGTAATCTTACTTAAAACTTAATAATCTTAAAATTGAATAATGTTGAACACCCATACTACTCCTTTCAAACTTAAATTTCCCATTTAAACATCCAAAAATTGTTACCTTAAAATCATTTTTAAACCTCATATTATATACATGGCAAGTTTTTAAAATACTTGTCTTTAGACTAAAATACACGGTTGGTCCCTAAACTTGGCAAGACGAATCACGTTGGGACAAAACTGGGTCTTTTCATCGTTGGGGGTCCCTAGTTCAAGTTTTCCACTCGTTACAGGTCCCTTGACCAAGTCAATGTCTGATTTTTGTTTTGTAGTCGAGGGTATTTTAGTCCATACACATTTATAATTTTATAACACATTTATATTTTAGCCCTTCATCTTTCATCCTCGTCATCATCTCCCCAATATCATTATCTCCCCAACATCATCCTGATCATCATCTTTTGTCGGAAATTAAACACAACTCACACATACATACATCATTGTTAATATAATATAGGTTTAGGCTTTTCTGTTGTTTGATATCATCTCAATTACGATCGATAATGGCTGTATATTCTCATAAAAGCTCTGCTTATTTCTCAGCTCTCACTCAAGCCATTGACAAAAAGCTTCAAAAGGTTTTCCTCTTTCCATTTTTTATAATACGAGATGTGATTTGCATACATTTATTATTTTTTGATCATTTTATGAGTTAGATAGTTGTATTTATTTATATACTGTTGGCGAATTTGTTTTTCAGGCACTTGCTTCACCTAATCATAGGCGTGAATTGTTACAACAACTGTTTGCTGACGTGGCTCTAGAAGTTGATGATCGAGCTCCAGGTATTATACTAAGAACACTCATTTCTGTTGGTTTTTTTTTCCCATTCTTAGTTAACGTGTATATGTCTATTTGTCTAATTTAGTAACTATGCTACTTTTCCTAAAACCATTGCTTAAATTTGACAAATGAAGCTGTAATAACCCCGACATCCCACATTGGGATGATAAGATACATTTGAGCCCCTTATAAGCTTGAATATGGAAACTACTACTATACTATATCCTTCCACAATGGTTTTCAGTTGAAACCGGGCAACCGGCGGGGTATTAATGCAGTAAATATAGCAAGTGGTCATGTATTTGTTAGCGCGGGTTAAATATATATTTTTTTCAATTCTAAAAGCATTTATTTAGAGTTTTACTCCGCTGCTATGTTTTGTATGTCACTCAAATTGTGTGACTTTTGTATCATGGCCTAAGAAACGCCGATTAGTAAATAGTGGTTGTCTGTAAAATTGTGGGTTTTTTTTTTTTTTTTTTTTTTTTTTTTTTTTTTTTTTAGTAATCATATATAGGAGAAATATTGCAGTAGTTGCAAACTGCTAGTCTAATTCCTCTCTGATCATGCTTGAGTTTTCAGAATTTGGAAACAATTATTTTTTTTTCTGCTTAAGAATCCGTTTAACTAAGAACGCTTTGACAGATTGATAGTGGTTTAAGATATTTAATGACTGCATACTACCATCAAATAGATTTCAAAGATATGTGTATCTTGTTGGAAATTTCTTTAGTTATATATTTATTACGTTAATCTTTCTAATGGGTTGTAGCATTGTTTCCATATCTGTTGTTGTCTAGACGTTAACTAAGAATGGTAATTTCTTTAGTTATATATAATGGGTTGTAGCAATTTTTCCATTTATTACGTTAATCTTTCTAATGGGTTGTAGCATTTTTTCCATTTATGTTGGAAATTTCTTTAGTTATATATTTAGTTATATGGTACAACTGTGAAAAAAGATTGTATCTTTGTTGTTGTTAATAAAAAAATCAATTTAAGGACATAAATTTAGTGTATGATTAGTTTGTTTGGGTTAAACATTGAAAAATTAGGCGCTTTTGGTTTTTTTTCTTCTTCTTTACGGGACTTGAAGTTTTCTTAGTGTTGGTTTAATTGGCTCATATTGTTTGTTAATTAGTGACTGGGGGAGTTTATATATTGGATTATGTTGTAATGTGTGTGGTACATTGTTTTTGTTTTCCAGTTTTACGATCGGCTTATGCAGAGTTAACCAGCAGGTGGTAACAGATTTGAGGGACATTGTGGGAATCAACGACCATTAATTCTAGTCACAGCTGATGTACATGGATGGTAATCGTTTCAAGAGCCGTATGTGTTAATGACTTAATGTTTACTTGTTAATGATCATGAGATCATCAATTATTTAAGTTTAAACTCCAAGAGCATGCACTTAGATCATTGTTTATGCAATGGAATATTCATATCATATGGTTCTTCAAGTTGTTCACCGGTAGTTACCTCTAATTCCACCATCCGTATGTGTTCATGTATACTTGTTATATAGTTTATGCTGGTTGTTCTCAATACGAAGTCCGAAACAAATATCTCTGCTTTTAAATAGTGTCAAAAGTTTTTACAATCAAAATGCAGCAAATTGGATTATAATTCTACAGATAAAGTGACTCAGGCTTCGCCTATTTACAGGGAGGGTTGTAAGCAGTATACACAAAACAGAATAAAAGATGGAAACAGATAAGGCACTACAAAATCATAACTTTGCTTAAGCACATTTGTATTGCGTACTGGGGAGATGATGATTTGGGAAGTTGATGACCAGGATGATGTTGGGGAGATGGTGATTTGGGGAGATGAATGATTTGGGGAGATGATGACGATGATGAAAGATGAAGGGCTAAAATATAAATGTGTTATCAAAGTATAAATGTGTATGGACTAAAATACCCTCGACTACAAAACAAAAATCAGACGTTGACTTGGTCAAAGGACTAATTTGGCATTTAAAGGCCATGTTTTGGACCTGTGGCGATGAAAAGGCCGAATTTTATCCCATCATGATGCTTTGGTACAAGTTTAGAGACCAACGGTGTATTTTAGTCTTGTCTTTATAAAATTTCACATACATTTCTTAGTCGGCTAATATGCAGACGCATCTAATATACTTCACGCATCTAATATACTTCACACACTTACCTTATTCCATCCACATCCAAAAAGTTTTATTAGAACACCACATTGTAAATATACACAAAGTAGAATGAAATCACAATATTAAATTTTTTGAGTTGGTCATCTTCATGTTCACTCATTATAAATGTGAACTAATATTCGGCAATTCTAAAAACATAACTTGCCATGGCAACTTTTTTTGCTTTTTCTTTTCTCAATGTAGTTTCTAAAATAAAAGAGGAGTCTTTTTTATTTAATTTCAACATTAATAGATCTTCAAAAGTCACTCACATCTTTATTATATGTGACACCATAAAACTTTTTTTACGATTGTGTTACTTCATAGTTGAAGTTGATATAGTTCAAAGTTGGTGAAAGTGAATGATGAAAAAAAAAATGATATTATTGTTGAACAAGTTTCAAACCAAATTGAGGTTAGTATGAATGTATGGTTGTGATTTTTTATTTATTGTGCTTTTTGTTTTCATATATATATATATTTTTTTTCTTCGGATTTTACATATTTATTCCATTCTTGCTCCCAATCCTAATCCGTTTCTCAATCCCATTTTGTTAAACTGGAACTAAGATGATGTTATTATCATCTTGGATAATGAGGACACAGATAGATCCATGGTTCTCAAACTTTCTATCACGTATGTGATAGATTTGAAAAGGTCATCGATGGAAACTATGTACGCATACCCGATGACATGACCATTCCTCATCCTGACGTAGTTGCCTCAAAAGATGCAAAGATCAATGAAATATTTCCTTCCTTAGCCACCAACGTGCATTCATCCGCCGATATAATTTCCTTAGATCCATGGTTCTCAAACTTTCTATCACGTATGTGATAGATTTGAAAAGGTCATCGATGGAAACTATGTACGCATACCCGATGACATGACCATTCCTCATCCTGACGTAGTTGCCTCAAAAGATGCAAAGATCAATGAAATATTTCCTTCCTTAGCCACCAACGTGCATTCATCCGCCGATATAATTTCAAGAGCAATCATATCAACTAAAATTAAACATGTTGACAACATTAATGATCACTTGATTAACATATGCCCAGGAGAGAACAAGTTTACTATAGTTTTGATGAAGCAGAAGATGACACGAACAACTTTTATCCCGTGAAATTCTTAAACCCGCTCAACGTTAGCGGATTATGTAATGGCACGAGGTTGATATGCAAACGTTTTGATCATAATATCATAAATGTCGAGATTGCTATCGTCCAACACGTTGGAATAAGAGTGCTCTTGCCAAGAATCCCTCTTGTTCCATCGAAAGAAGAAATGTTCCTTTTCAAACTAAAGAGAAACCAGTTCCCTGTGCGACAGTCAACTTTGTGATAACTAATAAGGCTCACGACTAGACAATTCCAAATGCGGGTATTTATTTGTTAGATTTTGTTTTCTTGCATGGTCAGCTTTATGTTGCGTTGTCTAGAGGGATATCCCGTAGAACTAAAAAGGTATTAGCGAACCATGCCCAAGAGTACATTCAAGAAAGAGTCTACACCTCAAATGTCGTGTACCAATAAATTTTACGTGATGAATAACATGGATTGTTAGTTATATCAAAATTGATGTAACGTTTCATTTTAATTTTCACAAAATATTTTTATATGTTCTTTAATGCATTTTAAAAATTGTTCTTTAAATTCAATTATCGCATTTTTTACGATTAAAAAAAATCACACTCATTTTTTTATTATTTAAATATCTCATGAACCGTTAATTGTTAAGTAAAACAAATTATACTATCGTGATGAGTATTTTATTATCTTTTAATAGACGGGTACTTTCATACTTTCAACGAATTATTATTTTCTTTATTTTTACTTTTTTCAAAGAGTAAAGTCCAAAATACATCCCTGTGGTTTGCCCATTGTCTCGCTTTACATCACTAAACTTTTTTTTGGCACAAAACCATCCCTCCGTTAGTAAAGTTGGCACAAATACATCCCTCTGTTAGTAAATTCAGTTAATAAGGACTAACGGTGAAAATATTTCTCCGTTATCTACTAACGGAAGAGAAAATATTTGCACAGTTAGTCCTTAGGACTAACGATGCAATAAAATAAATTGCATCGTTAGTCCTAAGGACTAACGGTGCACTCCACAGCCACCTACCACCCAACGCTACCACCCACCGCCACCTATCACCTCCACCGCCACCTCTACCCACCACCACCCAACGCCACCACCCCCACCTCCACCGCCGCCACCAACCGCCACCAGTGCCACCACTACACCACCACCTCCACCCACCACCACCCAACGCCACCACCCCTACCTCCACCACCACCACTGCCACCACTACACCACCACCTCCACCCACCACCACCCAACGCCACCACCCCCCATCTCCACCGCCGCCAGCCACCACCACCTAACGCCACCTCCACCCACCACCACCCAACGCCACCTCCACCCACCACCACCACCCCCAACTCCACCGCCGCCACCTAACGCCACCACCACCCAACGCCACCTCCACCCACCACCACCCAACGCCACCTCCACCCACCACCACCACCCCCAACTCCACCGCCGCCACCCACCACCACCCAACGCCACCTCCTTCCACCACCACCCAACGCCACCTTCACCAACCACCACCCAATGCCACCTCCACTCACCACCACCTAACGCCACCACCCCCCACCTCCACCGCCGCCACCTACCACCACCCAATGCCACATCCACCCAACCACCACCTCCACCATCGCCATCTACCGCCACCACTGCCACCACCTCCACCCAACGCCACCACCATCACCGCCACCCACCACCACCATCAAAAAAATATGTGGTGGTTGGTAGTGGTGGCAGTGGTGGTGGGTGGAGGTGGTGGTGTAGTGGTGGTAGTGGTGGCGGTGGTGGTGGGTGGAGGTATCGTTGGGTGGTGGTGGGTGGAGGTGACGTTAGGTGGTGGTGGGTGGCGGTGGTCGAGGTGTGGGGTGGTGGCGTTGGGTGGTGGTGGGTGGAGGTGGCGTTGGGTGGTGGTGGTGAAGGTGGCGTTAGGTGGTGGCGGCGGTGGAGGTGGGGGTGGTGGCGTTGGGTGGTGGTGAGTGGAGGTGGTGGTGTAGTTGTGGCGGTGGGTGGCGGCGTTGGAGGTGCGGGGTGGTGGTGGGTGGAGGTGGTAGGTGGTGGTAGAGTGCACCGTTAGTCTTTAGGACTAACGATGCAATTTATTTTATTGCATCGTTAGTCCTAAAGACTAACGGTGCAAATATTTTCTCTTTCGTTAGGAGATAACGGAGAAATATTTGCATCGTTAGTCCTTATTAACTGAATTTACTAACCGAGAGATGTATTTGTGCCAACTTTACTAACGGAGGGATGATTTTGTTTCAAAAACAAGTTTAGGGATGTAAAGCGAGACAAAGGGCGAACCACAGGGATGTATTTTGGACTTTACTCTTTTTCTAAAATTGAAATTCGCACGACATATCACATGTGATTTAATTCTAATATGGAAGTTTGAACACTAAATAATTGTACTAAATTTGGCATAAGTATTTCTTTATAAATCAAAGACTTTCCCTGCTTTTTATAATAAAAATACATATTCATGACTTTCCAACCATATATCACACACTTTATTTAAATTATATATTATAGCAGTTCATTTATGAAACTTCTATAATCAAATGTGAAAAAATCACAAGTGGTAAAAACCACATGTGATTGAGATTACGTGTGGTAAAAATCACATGTGATTTTATATGTTTTATCCAACTTTGAGGAATTAACTACACTAATCTACAATTCGGAATATAATATGTCATACACAGTTGGAAAGCTTGAATGTCTATTTTCCAATATTTTACTACATGTTTAAATATTCAAATATTTAAAAATTCAAATTAGTGTTGGATCACATGTGATTTCTCATGCAAATTTCAACAACGAAAAAAATGAAACAAACGAAAAGATTGAAAAGAATGAAAAAAAAGTGAAAAAATGACAAAAAAAAGTTTGTCAAAAACATATCAAAGTGTCCTTTTATAGAAAGATAATTAAATGTTGTCGCTATGGTGTAATTTTTTCACTTAATAATTAATGGTTTAAGCTATATTAATTTTTGAAAAATAAGGGTGAAAGTGGATTTGTTATTAATAATAGAAAATGTGTGGCTAATATTGATCATTTGATATTTAGGAAACTTTTGTTATGTAAATGATATCTCCTTTATAATTTAATTTCTTAATTCCCAAATTTCTATTTTAAATACTTCATCTTTCATAATATTTAGGAGGGGGCAGTGATCCCGGGAAAAAAAACTTAACATGAAAAAGATAAAAATAAACTATAATTACACATTTGAGATGCATCGACTCGAATTAGATGCGTATCTATTCATTTAGATGTATTCTAATAAGTTTTGAAAGTGATTTTGAAGTGAAACGATGCAAAGTAGTACTAGCAACAAATTTGACCTTCGTGGGACAAAAAATACATAAGATTCGTCTAACTTGATGAAATACATCTAGTATATGTATATGTATTTTATTTTAGCTAGTAAATATATTATAATATATCTAATTCAATTTGATGCATATTTAATATATGGTTATAGTTATTTTTAATCATTCTTATTTTGGAATTTCTTCTCATTTGATCTAATTTAAGGAACCTAAAAACAAAATCTTTGATATTTTACAAGTAAACAATTTCTACCAAGGGTGTAAACAGTTTCTACTAAGGGAGATAGTTTAATGACACAAGCTTATAATATTCTTTTGATATATCATTGTTTCTTATAAGGTCCATGTTTTCTACTTCTAGCTAAAAGATAACTAAATAGAGGAGGTGATTTGCACACTTTTATATATGATTGTAATATTACAAAACATGCATTAAACAGTTGTATTGTAAATATAAATTGCCTTAACTATTTGTACATTAAGGGTTTTTTTTTTTTTTTTTTTTTTTTTTTTTTTTTTTTTTTTTTTTTAAATCTTACTTTAGGTGTTGTTTGTTTATTAAGAAGTTCTGAATCTGATTCGCACATCTGAATCTGAATCTGATGCATAAATGTCTGAATTTGAATAAAATAATACTGTTTGTTTTCTATAAAAAACGTCTGAACATTAGATATTGTGTGTCTTTGATAGTAATGACAAAAATCGATAAATATACACAAATGAAAACTTTTAACCCACTAATACACAAAAGAAAAAACTAATGCACCCTCTTATACACAACAAAAACCACGAACATACAAACATTAATTTACTTTTATTATAACTTTCCCAACAATTGCATCCATAAACCCATTGTAAATTGATGCCCGCCCACCTACAACTGACGCAATTCCACTTACACATTAGTAATATATATATCAAAGCCATTACTTGAATCATTGTTTCCTTGTACTTAATTTCATAATTTGCATTACTTGCTCCAAAAACGGTACACCACTCGTTGACTACTGCCAACAAACCTTATCACCTCCAAAAATGAGAAAACATTGAACCCCCTTAAAAGCTACAAGAAATAAAAACCAACTGAAACTCATCTTATAGCTACGGCACACAATCTGTCACTATCTTTTCCTACTACAATGTAACTGACCAGGAAGCTGGCAAATTATTGCTTCTATGAATGGTTTTTTCTCTTCTTTTTATTTTGATTTTGTGAAAGAAGTGGGCTTAAATACAAGGAGGATGCAGCGCTCTTTTGTTTTTTAAAGGTTCAGATGCACTAAGACTACCCCTCCAAGTCTGATCCGGTCAGATGTTTTAGGATCTGTCCGCGTCTGAATGAAGAAAAAAAAAACAAACCCTCTTTTTAGTGTTTACCTCTGACCGAATCAGATGTTGGGGTCATTCAGAGCCTGTTAAGAGATTTTTAAGAAAAACAACACCACCTAACCCTCTTACTCTTACCAGTAAGAGGTGGTCAGACATTTTACTTGTTTGTTTTTCATCACCAGTCAGACATGGTAAGAGCTAATATGTCTAACTCGGTAAAAGGTGACGAAAAGATCTTACTACATCTTATTAACACCCCTTCAACTCATTCATCTTTAAAACCCTTCAACCCATTCGTCTTCAAATTATGCAAAGCTAAGTTTTAAATTATTTGGTATTGGTTAAATTATTTAATTGTTGTTTCATTGCGTTAAGTTTATTTTTATTTTAAGACGATTTATGTAATAGTTTTTATTATGTTAAATTTTGGATATGTATTCAGATAATTTATTTAATGATTTATCATTGTGTTAAATCTATGTTAAAAATGTTTTGTTTCAAGTTTACAATATCTACTTACTAATCGTATTTGCAATAGTTTAATATATACTTAAAAAAAAATAGAAAATTAAACCATTCAGACAATTATAAAAAAACAAACAACATTTTTTCACTCTGATTCAGACATTATAGCCACCTCTTACTAGTAAAATGTGGTAGTCAGATTCAGATGCAAAACATCTTAATCAAACAAATACACCCTAAGTGTCCCAATCAAATTTATGAGTATCACAATCACTTCCCACTAAATAGATAGAAATTTCATTTATCTACAACATTAACTACAAAAGAACAAAAAGATACATTTACCCTTCAGAGTCTTTTTCATTCATTAATTGTAAAATTCCATCTAAGCAATAAATCCCCTTACTCTCTTACATAAATAGGTGCTAGTTACCAATCCTTCACAGTCATTCTAGCAACAAAAAGATGAACGATGACGATGGCATTCCAAGGGCAAAAGAGAAAAAAGAACAGTCATGCACAATATCATGGGATTGTGGTAGTCCTTTGTATGATGCATTTGAAGTAGTATCAATCCATAATATTATTGATAAACATTTTATGAAGCTTCCATATGATCTGGCATATCTAGCCCCATCATCATCCTCGTCGTCGTCATCATCGTCATCAACTTCTCATTCGAATATGAAGGCTAGTTTTGGAAAAGTGAAAAGAGGATTTTCTTCCATGGCTTCCTCCATAGCTCATCTAATGGGGAGAAAGAAGGTGCTCAAAAATGACAATTTTTTTTGAAAGTCTCTTTTGTTAAAGTTTAAATACAAATGTTTTTGGTTCTGTTATGATACCATTTCATTGTGTCAAATTATATGAATATAAGACAAAAGTTTTCTAGGAGTATTTTTTTTTTGTCTGTTCTTATGTATTACACTCTTGTCACACGTAAAATAGAGCATTTGTTTCAGTAGCAGGCAAACACACATTGGACCTAAAAAAGAGTTTAATTCATCCCATGACGAAACAAAAATTGAAAGTTAAAAATTAATTTCGATTTATTTGTTCCCCAAGTCCTTGTTAGATTTTTTTTTGAAGTTAAGTGGTATTGATCATGTTAATTACCGGAAACAATAATCTCCATAACCTCGGGTAGGGGTATAACTATCTATGTCTTATCTCCCTCGTGACTTGGTCTGAACAGATTGTTTCTATATATTGTTGGTGGTATTGTACGTGGTCTTCATATTGATTTCTCTTTTAATCTCATTTACGGAAAGTAATGTTTTTGAAAGAAAGACAGATAAACACAAATGTATCTGAAGTAATTGCAGTGTATTAAGGCCAGATATATAGCATTAACTATATTACTTTGTAATACTTTTCGAGAAATTAGAAATAGAAAGTATGGCTAACAAAAACGATGACCAGAAATTACAAACGTTAGACCAATTTGACGTTGTTGAAACACCTGATGAATATACACGAGCCTTTCTTCTGTTTCTTAACTTCTGATACCTCATTGTTTTCGGCTTTCTTTACTCTTAATTCGAGTTCTTTAATTTCTGACTTCATTGTCGATATCATCTTTTGAGTTTCCTTTAACGTTAAGTCATGTTCTTCGATTTTTGACTCTATATCTCCCACCTCAGTCTGAGGGATGACATCTGTATACACCGTAAGTTTCTTATTTACAATATTATCTTTATTACCATTAGAGAAAATAGATGCAACGTCCTCATTGGAGGTATCTTCCGGGACAAAAGTTCTTTCTACCATTAACGCTTCCTTGAAAATTACATGATCATTTTTAGCCGGCCTTGTGATGGTAGTTTCAGTTGTTGTGTGTGGCTTGGCGATGCCTCTGTTTGGTCTTACATATAAGAGTTCAGGATGTGTCACTTTGATCTTAAATGCGATATGACGATTGGAGTTATTGACCATCTTTAGGATGCACGAACTATGTTTCTCGGGTCCGAACACGAATCTAAGTTCATCAGGTTGAATCTCCCATAATTCTTCTTCCATTGTTGATGCCTTGTAGTAAAATCCCTTCACAAATGCTTTATTCGATACATTTTATTAGTTAATACCTGATTCAATACTTTATCAACAACATGATCTAAGAAATACATATCAAATTAACCTAAAATATAAATTCAGTAATAATCAAGTAATTAGAAAACCATACAACAACAATGATGAACCATAAAGAAACTATACCCCTGAAATATAATCACAAAAGTACAGACAACGTAATAATATCCCTAAACGTAAGACATTACGCGCAATAACATTAATTTAAACAAGTTACCGATTCATATGCAGAGAAACGAAGAACTTTAAAAAAAATTCAGAGTACAATGAATAAATAAATACACACGAAACAAATGCAGAAAGTGATTGAATTGAACTACAAGAAAACTAGTAAAATGGTAAACGGGTCGAGACTAGTAAAATCGTGCTTGATACGATTTCTTTAAAAATATTCGTTCTTTGTTTTTTTTGTGTGTGTGTGGTGGGGGTGGGGGGATATAACAGCCAAAGTAGATGTATTGTCAGATCTAACAAAACTTGCCTGAAAAAATCAGTGGGACAAATGCGTGTTGCCGAGTTGAACAAATTTTGATGGAGTAGTGGTTCGATATGAAAAACGAATGTAGCTTATCGCTCTATATATATTGTGAAAACTTGTCCAGTTTTCCACGATCAAATCACATTCATCCTTTAACACGATTTGAAAATTTTTAATAAACATAAAACTAATAGTACATTGTTCGTTGAATAAGCCTCAACCACTTGCTAACATAAACTGATCCAAGATATGAAAAGTTCTTATAAAAAGCCCAAATCTTTATTAAGCAAAAACTTTCTGAAAAAAAATTAATGATTACTCTATTTTTACACAAAACAGCATATCTTTAGCAGAAAAAAAATCAATGAAAGATGAGAAAGAATGAATATATTAGACCAAACAAATATCAGTTTGAATAAATGAGGTCCATGGAGATCGAGATTCTTCTGGCCTAAAAAATGAGAAGACTGTTTCAATGTGGTTGTTCACTTTTCCTAGTATTTAGCTGCACGCGCGCATATGCTTTTTGAATAATGAGATCCATGGACATCGAACTCAACTTATCCAAAAAACTAAAGAACATGAATAATTTCTTTTTTTATCGAAGAGTAAAAACTGTTGGAAGTTCAACTAACTCAACTGCTTGCTAAATATGTTAAGCTTATTTTCCTTGTCAGATTGTGTAGGTAACACACTCATCAGAACTGAAAAGAAATAAACATTTTGAACATATAGTTAATTTGGTTCAAGAAATGAACACACTGATGGTGTACCCTAGCTACGACCGGTGCCTAGCCTCAGAATCATCTTCGGTAGCTGATATGTCAGTTCTATAGGGTATGAAGCTCTTTCCTAGTATTGGGTTCACGAATTCATGTTCGTAGGTAATGAGAGTAAAAAAACTAGAACATTACAGTCTCTTGAAAGAGGAGAGCATTTGCCCACTCTGTGGTACATGAGCTCCTCGTCCAACTTACTGTCTCCCGAGATTTCATATCAGTTACAAGCTTGTCATTTCAATCACTTGCTACCTTTAAAGGAAAGCAGTCCTGGTACACATATGATGCTAAAAGTGATCATTGACGTAAAGCCTGCCAGGCTACCGCAAGGGAATTCGTCATTACACAAACGCGTATCTCACAAATCCCAAGCCTCCGAGGAGTTCTATAACCTCCGAAGGGACCTAGGCTCCGTACTAAATGACAAACATGGAATATTGTGTGGACCCAACCACAGGTGACGGGTTTCCAATATTCCAGTATCTGATACAACCGCACATAGGCATACTTCCGACATACAAGGCAAGGACATCGCAGCCTATGCTCGGAGTCTTCATATTGGCTAGTGCGAATGTTCCCTATCCAACCAATCCAGCTGAGACATGTGGCATGGTCTAGATCTTTTCTAGGACATGCCTATATATACCACCATCATTCTCACATTTCATGTAAGTTGTCACTCACACTTACTCTCTCTCTCTCAAACACATGTGTCCATAATTGAAGGGCTTATTCTCATGCTGGATCCGGTTCGCAGGTTTATCCATGCGCTCTGACTAATGTAACGTATTTCTTTCTTCTTTGAGGCCAATCCAAGCTCTTAAAAGTATCCAACTTACGGCTCAAGTGGGTTTTGATCAAGTAGTGTAATTCGTTGTTCGATTTGTGGCCCCACGATACTAAACAACTTCCTTGATTCATCAGATCTGTCGTTTTGATACTTCTGCTCAATGACGGTGGAAATAGGCCCGATGCCTCTGCCAACGACGTTTTTGACATCATTGAAAGTGTTCACAGAGACTCCAGAGGGAGCTCGTCAAAAAGTAACACAAGTTGTCAATCAAACACCCACAAATCCCACATCAACCATAGCCACCACTAGCCAGACAAATTCTATTACACAGTTGAACCTGTATACACATGTTATTGACGAAGCGTTTGTAATGAGTAAGTTTTTGCAATGCACCAAAGGAACAACCGACCAAGAAGAAGGGTGTCTTCGCCTTCGCAGACACATGCCTTCCCTTTAGGAAACCGGCCGGTTAATGTTGGTATAGTGGCTCGACAACAAACTCGCCAAGTACAAGATAGCCAGTAAGGATACTTTCTGAGTTTTAATAATCCTTCTCAAGTGAATTATGTAGCTTACCCTCTCAATGGGCATGGGATATATCCTCTGAATGGTGTGTATCCTTCGAAGGGGACGTATCTTTCAAATGGGGTGTATCTTCTGAGTGGTCCGCATCCTTCGAACGGGACGTATCCTTCGAATGGATCATATCCTCCAAATGTGTTCAATCCTATGAATGGGTCGTATCTTTCGAATGTTGTATACCCTTCGAATGTAACTAACCTCCCAACTACGACATACCCTCCAGAGATGGTGTGCCCTATAATAAACTTAAAATCTCCAAATAACAAATTTCTCCAATGGGAATGCGCGCATAACTCAGGGTATCCGTGTCTACAATATTAAAAAGTGGGTATTGGAATGATACTCTCAGCCCATCACCATTGGTTAGGTAGATCGAAGACTTCCAGTTTATTGATGGGTTGAAGATTCCAAGTACGTAGGCCATTATGATGGAAAGGGAGACCCAGACAATTTCATACATATTTCGAAGGGGCAATACGCATGGAAAAATGGTCAATGCCAGTCTCTTGCCATATATTTGTTTATACTCTGAAGGACTTTGTGAGAGTGTGGTGGAATGGTTTGCCAAAAAAGGAAGTGTTACAAGTTTCAAAGACTCAAAGAGGAGGTTTTGAACTCATTTCAATTAACAAAAGAAGCAAAGGAAAACATACTTGGCAATGAATAACATCAAAAGAAGGTAAAGGGAGAGTGTGCGGGCATTCATAACACGCTATACCCATGAAACTGCATAAATAAAGAGGCTTAACGAAGACCAGAGAATATCAAGATTTGTTCATGTGGTCAAAGTCAAGTTCTTTGTGAAATTCATCTCCACGGACCATCCCGACACTTACGATGGACTCATGGAGAAAACCTACACATGGCTACAAGCAGTAGAGACTGCCTTAGAAGGTAGTCATGTTATTGCTATAGATAGCAATGAGAGGAACCGAAAGGGGAGGTCATGGGATAACTCTTGTAAGAAGGGGAAACATAAAAGAGAAAGGTTTACTCTGTAATCTGTATAAAGAACCAAATCATGGCATCTAACAAAACCTAACAAAGTCTCCAAAAGATATAATCATGTCCGAAAAAGTAGGCCAATGGTTCGACAAACCTTTTAAAATGCTATCGAAGGCTTGAGACACATTCAAGTATTTGTGAATTCCATGAAGACCATGACCATGATGCGAACTCGTGTAGAGAGCTACAAAGCCAGATAGAAGAGGTCGTAAGGTCTGAAAAATTGACACATTTGTTAAAAGGAATAAGGAAAGGAAAAAGATGGGTGAAAGTGGATTTGTTATTTAATACAAAAAAGTGATTAACAGTTTAAGATATATTAATTTTTGAAAAAGACATGGTGAAAATGGATTTGCTATTTAATAAAAAAATAAGTGACTAACATTGATCATTTGATATGCATGAAACTTTTTCTATTTTATAATATCTCATTTATAATTTAATTTCTTAATTCCCAATTTTATATTTCATCTTTTATAAGATATAGGTGGAACTTAAACACAAAATCTTGTTCTTTTACATGTAAATATACTAAGGTAGAGACTTTAATGACAAAAACTTGGAATATTCTTTTGATATATTATTGTTTCTTATAAAGTCCATGTTTTCTACTTCTAGCTAGAAGATAACTAAAAAGATAGAAATTTCATTATCTACAACATTAACTACAAAAGACCAAAAAGATACATTTACCCCCTTTAGAGTCTTTTTCATTCATTAATTGTAAAATTCCATCTAAGCAATAAATCCCCTTACTCTCTTGCATAAATAGGTGCTAGTTACCGATCCTTCACTTTCATTCTAGCAACAAAAAGATGAACGATGACGATGGCATTCCAAGGGCAAAAGAGAAAAAAGAACATTCATGCACAATATCATGGGATTGTGGCAGTCCTTTGTATGATGCATTTGAAGTAGTATCAATCCATAATATTATTGATAAACATCTTATGAAGCTTACATATGATCTGCCATATCTAGCCCCATCATCATCCTCGTCGTCGTCATCATCGTCATCAACTTCTCATTCGAATATGAAGGCCAGTTTTGGAAAAGTGAAAGGAGGATTTTCTTCCATGGCTTCCTCCATAGCTCATCTTATGGGGAGAAAGAAGGTGGTCCAAAATGTCAAAAAGATTTGAAAGTCTCTTTTGTTAATTTTTTTTTTCAAGCAAAAAAAAAGTTTAAAAGTTTTATAGTTTTTATGTTTTTTTTCCTTATGTATTGCACTCTTGTCATTTTTTCTCTATCTCATTAGCAATCTATGGGCTCAACATGGGATGTGTATATTCATTTAGCTTAATGATCGCACATCACGTAAAATAGAGCATTTGTTTCAGTAGCAAACTCACCTTGGACTTAAGAAAGAGTTTAATTTATCCCTTGACGAAAGAAATTGAAAGTTAAACAACACAGAACATTGAAAATAAAAATTGATTTCGATTTCTTAGTTCCCTATATGTCCATGTCATATTTTGTTTTTAAAGTCGTCTTCACGTTGATTACCGCAAATAACAATACCCATAACCTAGGCTAGGGGTATTGATTATCTACGTCTTATCTCCCTTGTCACTTCACTACTACAAAAATGAACATAGAGCCCGGTTAAAAATATTGATAAAGCCCGGTTTTGCATGAGGGCACAAAAGGAGAGGGACTATATGAGGAATTGCTCGGTTTGTTGGTTGAAAACCTTGCTCTATGTGATTAAAAAACCATTTTTAATTAGCATAGAGCCCTGTTTTTTTGCTTACAAAACATGGCTTTATGATTTTTTTTTTTTTACTTTTTTAGTTTTTGTTAAATATCACCCGTTTACATTATTTTCAGGTATAAAGCCGCATCGCAACTAAGAAACAAGCATAACCATTAACCAACAACAAAATTGTAACAAAACCATAACCATAACCATGAAGGTCTATACCAGAACCAATGGATTGAAGATCCAAAATCAGTTTCACAACACTTTAATTCCACAAAAAGTGCCAAACATCTAAATACCAGTAATTAACCATCATAACAACAGTTTCACAATCAAGTGTTTCATGTGCCTTAATTTTTTCTTTTGCGCGTCCTGCAGCTGATTCCCTAGTTTAGCATGTCTTCTTTCACGAGTAGTAATTATTTGATCGGAGCAGTTGTAGACGATAAGCACAATAGTAAATATAGCATAAGATGCTTCAATTTTATCATCAAACTTACTTTTGGAGGAAGTCACTGTTCCATTTGCTAAACTTGATACTGTAAAAAGAAACAAGACTAAAATACACCGTTGGTCCCTAAACTTGTGAGTATGTTTCGTGTTGAGACAAAACTGGGCACTATCATCGTGGGGAGTCCAAACCTTGGCCTTTAAATGCTAAATCAGTCCCTTTGACCAATTCTCTGTTAGTCAAAGTCTGTTAACTTCCCCATGTGCCTTGCACATGAGGGTAAAATCGTCATTTCATTGTTTTGGTTTATCATCCTTCATCTTCCTCATGTTTAAACCCAGATTCCGGCGACCAAGAATTATATTATGTGTTTCATTCTTTTTTATATCAAACTTTCAAGAATTATATCATGTGTATCATTCTTTTTTATTATAAACTTTTTAAATGAGTTAATAAATAGTTATCACGAAGCAGTTTGGGCAGACAAAAAGGTAGAACCTGTTCAATCTTCTTACCAAGAGGTTCTTGAAACTATGTACAAAACACGAGCCAGATATGTGGACTTTGAAAACAAGGTATTTATGTTCTAAGTTTTTTACTTTGAAGGTGATTTTAATTAGACTTGTTAATCAAAATCGTTTAATGGGTGAAGGCTAATGAAGCAGTTCTGGAAATAAATTTATGGGTTCACAAGGAAACTAAAGGTTTGATCCCCACAATTGTTGAAATGGGTGATTTTAGTCGAGATGATTTAATGGTGTTGGTGAATGCTTTGATCCAGATTATTTCCACATTGGAAAGTTGACAAAGAAGTCGGATGTGTATGCTTTTGGGGTGGTATTGTTCGAAGTCTTGTGTCAGAAGCGTGCAGTTGATAGTAGTCTTGATGCATAGCAATGGAGATTATCAACATGGGCTCTAGAATGTATCGAAGCTGGCCATTTAAGGCAAATAATTGATTCTGATATAAAAGATCAAATACCCCCGAAATGTTTGAAGGAGTTTGTTGGAATTGCAAGGAGATGTTTGCATAGCAATCCAAAGAAGCGGCCAACCATAGTTGAGGTTTTGGTCAGTCTAGAGTCTATAATGATCTTACAAGAGAAAACCAACCACTCATGGGAAGCAGCAGGCATTACAATATTTGGTAAAATGGTTAATTTGCTTCACTTTCCCTCTAATGGAGAGAATTCTGGTATTTTAAGCTCCTCGATCATCAATTGTTTGCACCTATTTTTATAATTTGTCTGCCTGCATCAGTTACCTAAACTTGTTTATAGCTCTTTACAGCATTAATTATATATTCATGCATATTATGAATCTGTAAACTGATGAATTCATTAGGCATATGAGTGCTGTAATCATTGCATATCAATGCCTATCTGAACAAATGTACAGTGGTGACAAAAAATTAACTTCGAGAGTCTTAATCTGTTTGTATTCACATTTTTCAGCCCACCGTAATTCAAAATTGTCAAGTAAGAGCAAGAGTAACAGCACAAGTGCTAGCAACACGTTAATGGGCACGCACGAGGTTGTTGAAGATCTCAGAATAACTAACCCAAGCTTGAAAGTAATTGATTATACTTTTTTGGAAAGTGCTACAAGAAACTTTAATCCAGATTTGCGCTTGGCTAAGGGAGTATTCGTAGAGGCGTTCATAGGTTGGGTGGATAAGAACACATTTTGCGCTTCAACAGATAGTGTGGGAATTGCTGTTACTGTTAAAAAGCGTAGTCACAATAGCGTTCCAGGACATGCCAAATGGCTGGTAATCTTCCATAAAATGTACATCTAATTATGAATCTGCTTGTTACATGCAACTATATTTTTATTAATTTTGTAAATTCAGATGGAGGTGAGCTTGTTAGGACTGTTGGCTCATCCAAATGTTATCAGTCTCTTGGGATACTGCAGTGATGAAGATAAATACTTGCTTGTTTATGAGTACATGCAGAACAAAAATCTTGGTCATTTCTTATATTGAGGTAATGTATAATTGAACCTCTTTAAAAACTAATATTGTTGGTTTATAATTACACATAATATAATTCTTGGTCGTCGGATTCTGGGTTTAAGGTTACCGGAATCTGGGTTTAAACATGAGAAATATGAAGATGAAGGGCGATAAACCAAAACAATGAAATGACGATTTTACCCTCATGTGCAAGGCACATCTTGCACATGGGGAAGTTAACAGACTTTGACTAACAGAGAATTGGTCAAAGGGACTGATTTGGCATTTAAAAGCTGAAGAATATATCAATATGTACAAACTACAAGGGTGTTATTTGTAAATATTTTAATTGTTTGTTAACAGGTGGTTAAGCATGTTTATCCACCTATAAATACCTTCTTCTTCTTCATTTTGTAATAACAACTTTAGTTCAATACAATCATTTTCCCTCTTTCATTCCGCGTTCATATGGTATCAGAGCATAAAAAGCTCAATCTAAACCCTAATTTTTGATTCAATTGATTTGTTTTCAATTGAATCTTGATTCGATTCAATCATTTCTTGATTGATCGATTACCTGTTTGTTCAAGATTCAAGAATTAGGGTTTCTACCAATTTTTCATTAATGGCGACAACTAATCCAATTCCACCTGTTAATTCAATCAACAATTCAATTCCATCTGATAATTCAATCAATGATCCCTTACATATTACTAATTCTGATCATCCAGGCATGGTTTTGACAACCACACCTCTCAATGATGGTAATTTTTTGGGTTGGAGCAGAAATATCAAGATGGCTTTAGGGGCAAAATTGAAATTAGGATTTATTGATGGGACGTGTGTTAAGCCAGCGTTGAATGCTGTGAATTATCAGAGGTGGATAAGATGTGACTATATGGTTACATGTTGGGTTTTGAATTCAATGAGCACTGAGTTGTCTGACGCTTTCTTGTATACTCAATCTGCTTGTGAATTGTGGAAAGAGATCACTGAAAGATATGGTCAAAGTAATGGACCACTTATCTACCAACTGGAACGAGAATTAAGTCATATCTCTCAAGGTAACCTCAGCATTGCTTCTTATTTCAATAAGTTGAAAAGATGTTGGGATGAATTGCAGAATCTTAATGGTTTGCCCACTTGTAATTGTGGTAAGATGAGAGAGTGTTCTTGTGGTATTTTGGATAAGATCTTAGAAATGGATAGTAGGTCAAAATTGATGCAGTTCTTGATGAAATTGAGTGATGAATATGAGGCAGTTAGGAGTCAGATCTTAGGAATGGATCCATTGCCTAATGTCAATAAGGCTTACTACATTGTGCAGCAGATTGAAAAACAAAAACAGGTCACTCATCCTTCTTTTGAACCAATTGCTTTCTTTGCAAATATGAATGGTAATAAGCATGTTTACCAAGGGAAGAAAGATTTTAAAGGTGGTTCAACTAGGAATGAGTTCAAGAAAGTATGTACAGGATGTAATCAGGAAGGTCATTTGGTTGAACAATGTTTTGAGAAGATTGGTTATCCTGATTGGTACAAAGGGAAAAAAGGAAAAAAGGGTACAAGAATTGCTGCTCAAGTGAATTCAAGTTTGGATGAACACATGGCTGGAGATACTCCTTTTGATTTAGGATATGAGAATAGTGTTGGTATGGGACAAAATGGCATGTTTGATCAAAAGCTTGTGGCTGCAGTGTGTTCAGAAGTAATGAAGATGTTTAAGGGGGAAGGAATTGCTGATAGTACTGCAAATGCAAATCATGCTAGTTCTTCTATGCATTATGCAGGTATATTTTCATGTTTCACTTCAGCTTTTGCTCTATTCTGTCATCCTGACATGAATGTTACAATAGACTGGATTAGTGATACAGGAGCCTCAGATCATATGTCCCCTCATTTGCATTTATTCATTTCTATCAAAACCTTGAAACATCCAATCATTGTTCACTTACCTGATGGTAGAACAAAATCAGTAAATCTTGTGGGTCAAGTCAAAATCACACCTTTTCTCACCTTGGATAATGTTTTCTATGTACCTGATTTTCAACTCAATTTACTATCTGTGGGTAGATTGATTAAGGATAAAGGTTTAGATGCTCATTTTTATCTCAATGACTTTGCTTTTCAGGACCCTTCAACTAATCAAATTGTTGCTGTTGGTAAAGGGGCAAAATGTCTCTACATTTGCAAACCAATGCTTGACTTTGCAACATTTTCTCATCATGTATCTGTTTTCTGTCAATCTCATACAAAATCTACTTTTCCTATGTCCATGAATAAGTCTGTATGCAATTTTGTTTTTCCTACACAAGAGGTAGATATTCATACTTTTCATTCCAGAATTGGTCATACTTCTCTTTCAAAGTTGTCTCATATTCATGAATGTAAACATTTCAATGCAACTGGTTTCTCTTGTGAAAGTTGTTCTCTTGCTAAACATCATAAATTGTCCTTTCCTAAGAGCAATACTTTTAGTTCTTTTGCATTTGAGTTGGTACATATGGATCTTTGGGGGCCTTATAAGAAGCCTGCACTAAATGGAGCTCAGTACTTCTTTACTATAGTGGGTGACTTTACAAGAGCAACATGGACTTACTTAGTTCATAGTAAGGATCAGATACTAAATGTTTTATCTCAGTTTGTGGCTTATGTTCAGAATCATTATTCCTCAACCATTAAAACCATAAGAACAGATAATGGTACTGAGATTGTTAATGGGAAATGTCTAGCTTTCTTAAGCTCCAAAGGAATTACTCATCAGAAGTCCATGCCTTATACACCTCAACAAAATGGGGTGGTACAAAGAAAACATAGACATCTCTTAGAGACTGCTAGAGCTATTAGAATTCAAGCTAATTTTCCAATCAAGTTTTGGGGGCATTGTGTACTAGCAGCCACTTATCTCATTAATAGAATGCCAATGAAGAATTTACATTAGAAGACTCCTTATGAGAAATTACATGGTAAAGTTCCTTCTTACAGTCATTTGAGAGTCATTGGGTGTTTATGTTATGCCAATGTTACTTTACCACATAAAGATAAACTTGAACCAAGAGGCTTGAAGTGTGTGCTTCTAGGATATCATCCAAATTCCAAAGGATATTCTTTGTATGATCTCACTGCTAAACAGGTCTTTTATAGTAGAGATGTCACTTTTCAAGAAAACATCTTTCCTTTCAAAACACAACCAATATCATCTGAATGGCATGGAGGTGATTTCCCTTCTTTTAGCTATCCTAATGAACAAACTCCACCTGTTTCTTCTGAACCTATTGTTGATACTCAAGCAAATGAAACTTCAGCAGTTTCTCCTGAACCTTCTTCTGAACCTGGTCCATCGGTTTCTACTGAATCTGCTCAACCTGAATTTGTTTCTACTGAACCTGGTCCATCAGTTTCTACTGAATTTGTTCCCACAAGAAGATCAACCAGAAATACAACTCAACCAGCTTGGCTAAAGGATTTTGTTGTTCCAAAGCATCCTGTAGCTTCTGTAAACACTGTCACCAGAAATACTTCTCCCAAGTATCCTTTGTTCACTACAGCAGACTTTGTTGACATACCTACACATCATATAGCTTTTCTAGCTAATGTGTTTACCACTACAGAACCTTCATCCTATAAACAAGCCAGTCAACATCCAGAATGGGTTAAAGCAATGGAGCTTGAACTTAATGCTTTAGAAGCAAATGATACATGGGAAGTGGCTGTTTTGCCAGCTGGGCATAAAGCTATTTCTTCAAAATGGGTTTTTAAAATCAAATACAAGGCTGATGGGACAATTGATAAATATAAGGCCAGGCTTGTTATTAGAGGTTTTGATCAAAAGGAAGGAAGGGATTACAAACACACTTTTTCCCCTGTTGCAAAATTAGCAACAGTGAGAGTTTTGATTGCTCTAGCTACTGCAAAAGGTTGGCCACTCCACCAATTGGATGTTAACAATGCATTTTTGCATGGTTTTGTCGAGGAGGAATTGTATATGGAACCACCAGCTGGTTACACTGGAGCTTCTTCAGGACAAGTTTGTAAATTGAAGAAATCTCTCTATGGTCTTAAACAAGCCTCTAGGCAATGGAATCATGAGTTGTCAAAATTTTTACAATCTCTAGATTTTGTTCAGTCCAAAAATGATTATTCTCTTTTTGTCAAGAAGCATAAGGATGAATTTACAGCTGTGTTGGTCTATGTTGATGACATACTCATCACAGGTAATTGTGAAAAGGAGATAATTTCTACCAAACTTGCTCTTGATCAGAAATTTACAATCAAGGATCTAGGATTGGCTAAATATTTTCTGGGAATAGAGATTTGTAGAACTTCACAAGGTACTCATCTCAACCAAAGAAAATACATTCTAGATCTCCTCAATGATGCTGGTCTCACTGCTGCTAAACCAGTAGCATCACCTATGTCAACAAATTTAAAGCTTTCCTTGGGAAAAGGTACTCCTTTGAAGTCATCTGAAGCTTATAGGAGATTGGTAGGCAGATTACTCTATCTTACCATGACAAGACCAGATATTTCCTATGTGGTGCAACATCTTAGTCAGTTTGTTTCTGCTCCTACTGATTTACACATGCAAGCTGGCATTCATTTGTTAAAGTATATAAAAGGAAGTGTCAGCAAAGGGCTATTTTATCCAGTACAGCCCCACTTACAGATCACTGGTTTTTCAGATGCTGATTGGGCAGCTTGTTTAATGACTAGAAGATCTCTTACTGGATATTGTATCTTTCTGGGTCATTCATTGGTATCTTGGAAAACAAAGAAACAACCCACTGTGTCCAGGTCCTCTACAGAAGCAGAGTACAGGGCTATGGCAGTTACTACTTGTGAAATCATGTGGCTAAGTTTTCTCTTAAAGGACTTACATATTCCAGTAAAAGTTCCTATTACACTCTTTTGTGACAACAAATCTGCACAACAATTGGCTGCTAATCCTTGTTTTCATGAAAGATCCAAACATTTGGACATGGATTGCCATTTCACAAGAGAAAAAGTACAAGATGGTTTCCTGCAAACTGCTTTTATTCCCACAACACACCAACTTGCTGATGTCATGACTAAGGCTTTAAATCATGTGCAGCATTCTATTTTGATTGACAAGTTGGGAATCACTGATCATCCAACTTGAGGGGAGGATGAAGAATATATCAATATGTACAAACTACAAGGGTGTTATTTGAAAATATTTTAATTGTTTGTTATCAGGTGGTTAAGCATGTTTATCCACCTATAAATACCTTATTCTTCTTCATTTTGTAATAACAACTTTAGTTCAATACAATTATTTTCCCTCTTTCATTCCGCGTTCATAAAAGCAAAGGTTTGGACTCTCCACGATGATAGTGCCCAGTTTTGAAAAAGAGATGGTCAAAGTGGATTTGTTATTTAATAAAAAAAAAGTGAGTGACTAACATTGATCATTTGATATGCATGAAACTTTTGCTATTTTATGATATCTCATTTATAATTTAATTTCTTAATTCCCAATTTTATATTTCATCTTTCTTAATATATAGGTGGAACTTAAAAACAAAATCTCGTTCTTTTACATGTAAACATACTAAGGTAGACACTTTAATGACAAAAACTTGTAATATTCTTTTGATATATTATTGTTTCTTATAAGGTCCATGTTTTCTACTTCCAGCTAGAAGATAACTAAAAAGATAGAAATTTCATTATCTACAACATTAACTACAAAAGACCAAAAAGATACATTTACCCTTGAGAGTCTTTTTCATTCATTAAATGTAAAATTCCATCTAAGCAATAAATCGCCTTACTCTCTTGCATAAATAGATGCTAGTTACCAATCCTTCACTTTCATTCTAGCAACAAAAAGATGAACGATGAGGATGGCATTCCAAGGGCAAAAGAGAAAAAAGAACATTCATGCACAATATCATGGGATTGTGGCAGTCCTTTGTATGATGCATTTGAAGTAGTTTCTATTCATTATATTATTGATAAACATCTTATGGAGCTTCCATATGATCTCCCATATCTAGCCACATCACCATCGTCGTTGCCGTCGTCATCATCTTCTCATTCGAATACGAAGGCTAATTTTGGAAAAGTGAAAAAAGGATTTTCTTCCATCGCTTCCTCCATAGCTCATCTTATGGGGAGAAAGAAGGTGGTCTAAAATGTCAAAAAGATTTGAAAGTCTTTTTTGTTCAATTTTTTTTTCAAGCAAAAAAAAATGTTTAAAAGCTTTCTAATTTTTATGTCTTTTTTTTTTTTCTTATTTATTGCACTCGTCATTTTTTCTCTATCTCATTAGCAATCTATGGACTCAACATGTGATGTGTATATTCATTTAGCTTAATGATCGAACATCACGTAAAATAGAGCGTTTGTTTCAGTAACAAACACACCTTGGACTTAAAAAATAGTTTAATTCATCCCTTGACGAAAGAAATTGAAAGTTAAACGACACGGAACATTGAAAATAAAAAAATTGATTTCGATTTCTTAGTTTATGTCCATGGTAGCAAAAAATATTTTGGTTGCTAGAAGAAGACGACACTTTACTTTATTTTTCTTTGGTACAGCTAGCGCTTAAAGTTTGTTAAAAAAAATAAAAATAATAAAAATAAGGGCCTATCACTTTATAGGCAGCCCATTTAGACTGGTGCTCAAACAGGTCTTAAAGAGGGGTTGATAGACATTGGTCTCAGTAACGCCATTTTATCACTAAAATGGGTCTCTATGTAATTTTCTTTTAAAAAAGTTCTTTTATTCAATAAGCAAATCCCATACTGAGTGAAACCGGTTATAATGCCGTATATTCATGTAAATACTTTCTGATGCAAAGTTAGATTTAAGTAGATGCTAAAGTAGATAAGTCACAAAGTTCAAAACCAGACATTAGTACACCATAATCACTACAACAAAGACCACTTTTGGAGGGGACTTTTTGGGTGTCCCCGCAAAAAGGTCTGGCGGGGACGATTTTAGCTTTTGGCAGGGACATATGAGACCCGCAGCCATTGATCTCGTCAAACTTTGTCTAGCGTGGCACACACTTTTAAATCATTTTAATATCATTTATAATTAGTTTAAATCATTCTTAATTAATATAAATAATTTTTAACTTATTTAAGTCATTTATAAATAACATAAATAAACTTTACTAATACCACTTTCGGCGGAGACATGTCCCCACCAAAAGATTAAATATACAATTATTCTTTTGGCAAGGACGTGCCTTTGCCAAAAATGTTGGCGGAAAAAAAAAAAACGCGGGAGCAATTAGCTAGCGAGGGAGTATTAAAATTTTGGTCAAACTTTTGCAGACTTTTGGCTGTTACATGTCCCTGCCAAAAAAACGCGGGAGCAATTAGCTAGCGAGGTGTGACATGTCAGCAAGATTTTTTTCGTTTAGTGTCGTCCCCGCCAAAAGTTGGTCGCCCGTCCTAACTTTTGTAGTAGTGAATAAGATGGATCAACATGAAAGTAAAGAACAACTATCACATTCCTTGAACGGCTACATATATTTGACCATACGAAATCAATATGGCTACAATAAGCTAAGCTTTTAATTGGAAACGAACCAACACGTCAACACAGCAAAAACTAGAACTCTATAGAGCAGCAAATCGGGATGACTCAAAACGTCAGAAACTGAATGTCCGAAGTAGCAGCAACTGGCACACCAAACAGCAGCAGACAAGCACATAAAACTGAAACTTATTTAACCTGAAACAACAAAAATTTTGTTTCATTTTTTTAAGTCGGACCGCGTGGGATTGCTTATTAAGAGAGTGTTGCTTATAAAGGTGCAGCCTTTTCCTTAAGCAATCCCAAACAGTCTCTTTCTAAGCTCTGCAGAATTAATAAGTCATCCCAAACACTCCCTTTAAAAGCAGATTCAATAAGAAATCCAAGAAAACCCTTATAAGCTACAGTTTCAGTAAGCACTCCATAAACAGGTTCTAACTAGATTTTGTACCTATATGTCATGACTCAATCATATAACAAGCCTGTTAAATAGAATTTGTTAAGCACGAGAGCTAGAACTTACTTGCTCGCTTTCTTTTTCTTTGCTATATAGACAGACCAAAATTTCACCTTCAGAACCAAACAGCCAATTGATATAACATACCTTAGTAAAGAGATAACTGAGCATTGTGACATAAATTTTCATATAATAAGTTTTTATATATAAACGCACACACATCACGGCATCACCCCTGAACCATGAGATATCTTCTGTTCACCAATTGCTAACATGATCATTAAAGTGTCTATCATAAAAATCAACCCATCAAGATTTAATTTATATACAGGCGTCACAACACCCATATCCTGAACATTAGTAGCTACAAGCCTACAACAGCCAACACACAATGTTTCTTTAGACATGTCCCATAATTGAAATGAACTAATAAAGAAGAAAGGTAACTGGCCATTCGTCGGTTCTACATATGCATAATCAATACAGAAAAGAAAATTATAATGCTAGAAACTTAAAAATTTGCCACATTTAAACCTATCCAAATTTTCACTAATCACACTTCAGAGTACCACAAAATTTCTGAACGACGGATAGTTTCTAAACAAGGACAGTATCCACAATCATACTCTTGAGCTAAGTTTCCCAACAAAAAAAATGACATAAATTACACCAATCAATCCATCTTGCTGTTAAAACATTTTATGAAGATACAGGAACTGCTCTTCGGTTCCTTGGGTTCTGATATCATCTTTTCACACTTCTTCACACGTAAACGAAGCTCCTCAATTTTTGACTGCATCAATTTGATCTGTTGAGCCTCCGTCACTGGCTTCACATCTACATACACTTTGAGTTTCTTTTCACTTTTAACAATACCCTCAGAACGGAAAATAGATGATACGTCATTAGCAGATGTATCTTCGGACACAAAAGTTCTTTGAACCAAGAAAATCTCCTTTTCGATCACATTGGATAGAGGCGCTACATTTTCACCCCTTCTCGTGATAGTCACTTCACATATTGAGAATGGTTTGACGATACCTTCATGTGGTACTACTTCATAGACCTTAGGACGTGTTATTTTAACTTTAAATGCCATATGGCGATTGGAGTTATTGGCCAGCTTTAGGATGCACGAGATGCGCTTTTTGGGTTCAAACATAAATCTGAGTTCCTTGGGTTGTATCTCCCCAATATCTTCATCCATTGTTGATGCTTTCAAGTAAAATACCTTCACAAATGCATAACATCAGTTAGTTAACGTCTAAGTAGAAACTTATCGACGACATCATCCAAGACTACTCTAAGTCGCTAATCATGACTTATTTGCAGTACTGACCCTCATGCCTTATAGTTATATGCTAGTATCCTAATATCTCCCTTTTGATCTTATATAATTATATGCTTAAGCGTTTTATTGATACAAAGGTAGATTTGTGGTGATTCTTCAAAAAAAATGTTCTAACATGACGCCTCTTTCAGTAAAAACAGATATATTTCTAGAATGATTTTAAAAGAATAATAAAATATATAAGGAAAATCGGAAACTGCTACAAAAACATAATCGATATATTCTGACTAATGAAGTAACGGTGAGCACCTTAATTATAGTTTGATCGATTTCGTTCAAAACGTGCTTGATCACTCTGATTCTTCAATGACAAATTCCTTGATCATCACCTGCAATAGAAAAAGAAATAATGAAGATGAATGTATCGAAACCTCTTTTAGTTACTTCCTTAAATTTATAGCCTAAATCCGCCCTTGATCTAACACATTATACGCACCATTTGTTAGATCGATCATTTCATTCATTGTTATCAAAGCTACTTGCTAAAGTACTCAGAACATCTCACAGCATTCTAAAGTCTAAACGTCCTCAAATTCTCAACATTCATTCACTTTTTCTTTCATAGTAAGTACGATTAACACGAAACTTATAACATACAAGAAAGGCCAAATAACCGACATTAAAAGATTATGCGGAGGTTAAAAACTATCACGTACCAGGAGGTGCGTATAACCGATGATTTCTGCAGATTAACTCGCGTTCAATTTCTCATTAGGTAACCAAGAAACATGCAGACTGTAAAATGAGATCAAGTTACAAAATGAAATTAAAGAAAGACAGTAGTTTTTACGCCTAAGTTGTTTGATCAGTAAGGGAAAAAAAATCGGGTTCGATTTCATTAGAGTCTTAATGATTATGAAGTTACAGAAATCAAGAACTATTGATAAACTCGATATTTTAAAGTAATGAGAATAAGTTAGAAATAGAAGTACCTGCAGAAGAATTGTTTTAAAAAATGGGTTAAAGATTGAAGATGAAGAAGAGGGTTTATTTGGTTGGTTGGTTACTTGAAATGCGGATAGTCAGTTTGAGTTCGGTTATGACCGTTTTATTCAAATTCCAGGGTATATATATTGTAACTTAATCATGTTTCTGATAATGGTTTCATAGTGCGAATCTCTATGGATGTCATCATAATTGCTCAATATTTTTTGCGGTCTCACTTATTGTTTATTTTTAATTTTATATAAAGAGGTTGTACGAAGGTATAGGCAACACTAGATAAACAACAGAAACTTTATTCAGATCTAAGCTGCAATAGTCAGCTTAGATTAATAGTATCCAAATGTTACAAGATTAGATTAATGTCAATGAGACAATAATCATATGAATGTAAAGACAAGACAAGATCAGTGAAATGATCTAAGAGAAAAAAAGAGAGTGATACAAAAGACTGCACACTCAAGTGTGTCTAACCCTAGAGTAAATGACTAATAAAATAGGGGATTAAGTTACACTAAGACCCCTCTAACGGCTATAATAATGAACTGCAGCAGAAACAATAAAATGAACTTCAGCAGGAACAAGAGAGGCTTCAGCAGAAATGATAATCTTGGAACTATAAACCACTTATGATTTGTCCATGTTAAACCCCTGTAATATGCCTGCAAAGAACATAGCTTGAAAGCCATTAGCAATTGATAGAGTGACATGTTTGCCACAGATTAATACCCCAAATTTTAACATTCCCCCTTGATCTGATGGGCAAACATATCAAACAATATCAATTTTTCACACAAGAATTTATGCTGATAGACAGGGAGGTTCTTTGTAAGAATGTCAGCAGTTTGGTTTGAAGATCCAATCTTTTTAGCATTTATAACACCTCTAGCAATTTTTTCCCTGATGAAGTGAACATCAATTTCAAAATGTTTTGATCTTTCATGGAAAACAGGATTGACAGCAAGTTGCAAAGCAGATTTGTTATCACAAAAAAGATTAACAGGAAGGTTGATATCAACTTTTAGATCTTTTAGGATTTTCTGAATCCAAATGATTTCACAAGCAGCAGTAGACATAGATCTATACTCTGCTTCTGTGGAAGATTTTGAAAGAGTGTTTTGTTTTTTACTTTTCCATGAGATTAAACAATCATTAAAGAAAACACAATAACCTGTAACAGATTTTCTGGTTTTCTTACATTTGGCCCAATCAGCATCACTATATCCTTCAAGATGATTTTCAGAGTTGCTGAAATTGTACCTTAGACCTTTTCCTGGAGCTCCTTTTAGATACCTCAGAACATTGAGGGCACATTCCAGGTGAGATTTCAAGGGAGAATGCATATATTGTGCCAGACAATGAACTGAGTATGAAATGTCAGGTCTTGTATGGGTGAGGTAGATAAGTTTCCCAAGAAGCTTCTGATAACCAGTGATGTTGACAAATAAGGGGTCATCATCAGTGGGAATGTATGGAAGCACAGAGTTGGGTTCCATAGGGGTGGACACATGTTTGCACCCAAGAAGACCAAATTCTTTGAGGAGTTCAAGACAGTATTTTCTTTGGGAGAGACAGATGTCATTCCCAGTTTTTAAAACCTCAATGCAAAGAAAATATTTTAGATTTCCCAAGTCTTTGATATGGAATTTTGATTTTAGAAACTCTTTGAATAGGTTTATCTCATCAACACAGTTTCCAGTAAGAACTATATCATCCACATAAACAAGAAGAGCAATGAACTTGTCATTCTCTGTTTTGGTGAACAAGGAATGATCATTAACAGATTGGACAAAGTTGTTTTCCTTTAAAACACCGACAAGTTTTTCATTCCATTTTCTGGGAGCTTGTTTTAGACCATATAGAGACTTAACAAGTTTACAAACTTTATTTTTATTGTTCTCATTACAGAACCCTTTGGGAATGGTCATATAGATATCCTCATCAAGGTCTCCATACAAGAAAGCATTGTTAACATCAAGTTGAAAAAGAGGCCATTTGTTTTTTACAGCTAAGGCAAAAAGACATCTAACAGTAGACATTTTTACAACAGGGGAAAAATTTTCATCATAGTCTATTCCTTCCCTTTGGTTGTAACCTTTAACAACTAATCTAGCCTTGTATCTATCAACTTCACCATTGGCTTTATATTTGATTTTAAAAATCCATTTGTAGCCAATAGGAGTTCTATTAGGAGGTAGATCAGTTATATCCCAAGCATGGTTTTCATTTAAGGCTTCAATTTCAGAATTCATAGCATCTACCCAATTACTATCAAGGATAACTTCTTCATAACAAGTAGGTTCAATACTTTTATTAAGACTAGAAGCAAAGCAGTAATTGTCTTTGTTAAGATTTGAGTAATTAACAACTTTTTCAACACCATATTTGACTTTTCCTTCAACAATAAAGTCATTAAGATTACTGGGCAACTTAGAAACTCTAGTTGACCTCCTAGCAGTAGTGGCTGGCAAGCCTCTTTCTTGTTCAGCAGAATCCGAAGATGTATCAGCAGAATCAGAAGATTCATGTGATATGTTGCCCTCAGGGTGTGTATTATCATCTATAGATGTTGCAACTGGTTCATCAATCCTGGTGGGATGACTTACCACTGTGCTATCATCATAGGATGTCACTCTCCCTTCATCATTGGGACTTGTTTGTGAGTCAAAGAAATTTTTGTGGTTTAAATCTTTAGGCACATAAGTTTCAACAAAAGGTTTTGACATAGAATTTTTCATTTTGAATGGGAACACAGTTTCATAAAATTTGACATCTCTGGAATAAAAAATATTTTTTGTTTCTAGGCTCAAGAGTTTATAGCCTTTTTTCTCATTTGAGTAACCAATAAGAACACTTTTTTCAGATCTACTACCAAATTTGTCAGAAACGTTGAGAATGGTAGCATAGCATAAGCAGCCAAATACTCTAAGGAGAGAGAGTGAAGGGTCATGCCCATACACAAAGAAGAAGGGGGACTTGCCAGACAGAACTGAAGAGGGCAACCTGTTTATGACATAAGCAGCAGTTAGAACACATTCAGGCCAAAGATTTAGAGGTAATTCCCCCTGAAACATAAGGGATCTAGCAACATTAAGGAGATGCCTATGTTTCCTTTCTGCAATGCCATTTTGTTGAGGTGTATAAACACAAGAAGTTTGATGTAGGATTCCTTTTTCATGACAGAATTGTTGAAGTTTATTATTGACAAATTCTGTCCCATTATCACTTCTAAAAATTTTGACATTGTGTTCAAATTGATTTGATAGCATATGAGTAAAGTTAACAATGGAAACATAAACATCATCCTTCCCCTTAAGCATATAAACCCACACTGCCCTAGAATAGTCATCAACTATAGTTAAAAAAATATTTATAACCATCTCTGCTAGTAATTTTATATGGTCCCCAAACATCAAGGTGAACAAGTTGACCAATTTTAGTGGATTTATGTTCACTTAGAGGAAATGGTTCTCTGGTTTGTTTGGCTTTATTACAAGTATCACATAGATGATCAGTTTCAGATGAACTATCAAATTTAAGAGTGGGTCTAAGTATGTGTAGTACTTGGTCAGAGGGATGACCAAGTCTTTGATGCCAGAGATTTCTAGAGACATGACAAACAGATATGCAATTATTAGAGGTAATCTTACATGTAGAGTCAATATCAAAAATATATAACCCATTGTATTGTTTACCAATCCCCACAATCCTTTTTTTGATGTAAATCCTGTATATAGCAATTAGATTCATTAAATCCAACAAACATCTTGTTGTCTCTAGCAATCTTATGAACAGATAATAAACTGACATTGTATTCAGGAACAACAAGAACATCAAAAAGAGTTAGGTCATTATTGACCTTTAAATCACCAATTTTAGTAATTAGGGCCTGAGTACCATTGGGATGTCCAACAGTTAGGCCAAGATTTGAAATGTTAACAACATTGATTAAAAAAATTTCAGACACAGTCATGTGCTGATTCGCACCAGAATCAACAATCCAACCAAGACTGATGTTTCCAGTTAAGGATTTAGTGTTGTTGTTAAAAAACTTGTTGAAGTTCACATTAAACTTGACACTGCCATTAAAGAAGGTTCCTGAAAAAGTTTTACCTGCCAAGTTGGCATTAGCAGATGACACATTGTTGTCATTGAGAAGACTCATAAGTCTTGAGAGCTGTTCATTAGATAAAGAGACAGGAGAATTGCTAGCACTATTATCAGTGACATGATTAGTTTCAGCAGAAACATTGTTACTGCTGAAAGGTTTACCATTAAAATTTCTCTTAACATATCCAGTAGGATATCCAACAATTTCATAACACCTATCAACAGTATGACCAGGCTTTTTGCAATTAGTACATTTGAGGTTCATATTTGGTCCTCTGCTATTAGAGTTGTTACCAGTGTTAAAACTAGAAACTTTGTTGTTAAAACCTCTTTTGTTATCAAAAAATTTTCCTCCATCAAAGGTTTTTGCATTAAAAGCTGTAGCATTGGGTTTAGCAGAGCTATTCCCAGATGAAACATTCCTGTGAGATTCTTCTCCAGACACAACAGAGAAAGCAGTTTTGACATTAGGCAAAGGGTCTCTGGTTAAAATATTGCTTCTGATGGGAACATAGGAGTCATCAAGACCCATAAGAAATTGCATTAACTTGATTAGTTGATTGTGTTTTTCAAAATGTTTTGCAGCCTCACAAGTGCAGGGAGGCAAGCTAATCATACAATCAAATTGTTTCCATAAAGAATTAAGATTGTTATAGTAATCAGCTAGAGAGGACCCACTTTGACTAAGAGAGTTTATATTTTTATGCAGATTAAAAATAGTTGAACCATCAACTTTGTCATAGGTTTCTTTAAGATCATTCCACATTTCATAAGCAGTTTTAGCATATATAGCACCAGCAAACAGTTCAGGACTAAGAGAATTAAGAATCCAAGTAACCACAACAGAGTTACACGTATCCCATTGATTAGCAAGACTAGGGTTCGAATCATCTCTTATGCAAGTACCATCAATAAACCCTAACTTATTATGGTTCCTTAAAGCAAAAGTCATGGCCATATTCCATATTTTGTAATTTTCAGTTCCAGTGAGTTTAATAGTAATAATGGGATTGCCATTTGTATTGTTAGGATGCAAATACAAAGCATCACCAAAGACAAGACTTTTCTCAGTGGAAGAACGACCAATAATATCATCACCAATAGCCATAATACAAACAATAAGATAGACAGATATAAGAAGATAGACAAATAATAATCAGACAACAACAGACAGAGATAATAAGAATAAATAGTCAAGAAGATAAGACTTTATAATAAGAAACAACAAGCACTAAGCCTGTGGATTAGGATAAACCAGAGCAGGTATTCGTACCACTCAAAGGTGGCAGATCAAGATGTTAGTCTACCCGTTTGCACCCACAAGACTTAAGTACTGTATGTTTAAAGAAAAGGTAAGACTTAGACTTACAGAGATATATGCAGCGGAAGAACAAATCACACTCACCCTAGATTCACTTAGTCTAGGGCAAATATGAGACAGAAGATAACCAGTGATTACGCCAACAGCAGTAACCCCAAACCACACCTTTGTTGCTAAAGAGAATCAATGAGCCTGAAGCTCTGATACCATGTACGAAGGTATAGGCAACACTAGATAAACAACAGAAACTTTATTCAGATCTAAGCTGCAATAGTCAGCTTAGATTAATAGTATCCAAATGTTACAAGATTAGATTAATGTCAATGAGACAATAATCATATGAATGTAAAGACAAGACAAGATCAGTGAAATGATCTAAGAGAAAAGAAGAGAGTGATACAAAAGACTGCACACTCAAGTGTGTCTAACCCTAGAGTAAAGGACTAATTAAATAGGGGATTAAGTTACACTAAGACCCCTCTAACGGCTATAATAATGAACTGCAGCAGAAACAATAAAATGAACTTCAGCAGGAACAAGAGAGGCTTCAGCAGAAATGATAATCTTGGAACTATAAACCACTTATGATTTGTCCATGTTAAACCCCTGTAATATGCCTGCAAAGAACATAGCTTGAAAGCCATTAGCAATTGATAGAGTGACATGTTTGCCACAGATTAATACCCCAAATTTTAACAGAGGTGATTTGTACCACACCTCGCTTGATGCATGTATCAACCTCGGTTCTTATATAGTGTTTGATGATGTTGTATCATCTAATTTATATATGTTGCAGTTGCACTTACATAGTGTATGCATCGATGATTCAGGTGTTGTACAAATCATCTCTTAGTTTAAAAACCAAGCCAACCAACCAAGTTACCAAACCCATAATTAATAGCGGGGACAGATCTTAAAATTGTTTTTTGGAGGGGCAAAAATGGAGTTGTATCGTTTAGGAGGGGTCAAAATACGAATTATTCTAATATGAATAGAGCAATATTATGTCCTTCTAAGATAGGCGGGATTGGGACCACCACCTCCTCACTCCTTCACGCGCCATCCCATTACCTCAATTAGGGCTAAGCAAATAGACCGAACCGGCCGGACAGATCGAAAACGACCGAACCGAAGGACCAACGGTCGGCGTACAAACCGACCATTTTACCTTCTTGGACTGGACCGGACCGAACACATTCGGTCCGGTCCTCGGTCTAGGTTTTTGGGCTACTTTGATCTCGATCATGGCCGGTCCCGTCCGGTCTTACACCGATGCTCACCCCTAACCTCAATTCCTAACCACGCGCGGAATCATGTTTCGTGCATTGTTTTCGTGATGCAAACCACCAATTTTTTTATTCTATTTTTTTTCTGAGAGATATTTGATGTAGCATTGCAACTGTTTGGTGATGGGTTTGATGGTGCATAAAGTGGGGTATTTTTAAATGTTTGTTTTGGTGATCGGAGACCATTACAACTGTTTGGTGATGGGTTTGATGGTGTGTTGAATTGTGATGTAGCACTGATGTGAAGGTGGTAAAATCGGTGACAGTTACTTCTAGGCTAATTTTTATTCCTAATTCATTCTCCTAACCACAACATATTTGCCACTTGGATTCCACTACCTATCACTCATAATCTCTTCCATCCATTTCTCCAAGTGACATGATCATTTCAGTGTCACCAAAGGCATTGGCTTAGTGGCGTGTGTTTCCATCAACTAAGAGATTGTGTGTTTCAAGTCTCATTAAAAACATTTGTGAAATAAGTTATAGGATGATCACTTGTAAATGTATTCAACTAACCACTATACTCTTTTGTGTGTATCAAACCTTTTTAATTTATATTCAACTAACCACTATAATCTTTTGCGTGCATCAAACATTTTTAATTTATATTTTACATAAAAACCTTTAATAATTTCTATCGTGTGTATCATGAACTTTTAATAACCTCTATTGTGTGTATCATTACAGTGAGATTATGACATGATACTATTTAATCCCTTGTCGTTCAACATATGCATATTTCGTTTGAATATATCCTATTAACAACAGATTCCCTAAACACCTCATTCTCCCAATTAAGGGTGAAGATTTGTGATTTATTGTACGAGATGACTTAGAGGTTAGGTGGGAGAAAAGGAAATTAATTGGGGGCCAAGTGGGAGAATAGGGTGTTTCGGGTATATGTAGAGGTGGAAATGAGCCGAACCGAGCCCGAGCTTGTCAGAGCTCGAGCTCGGCTCTGTTCGAGCTTTGTTTTTCGGGCTCGAGCTCGGCTAGTGGTATATTTTAAAGGCTCGAGCTCGGCTAGTGGTATATTATAAAGGCTCGAGCTCAACTTGTTTTTACAATGCGCCAATGAAAAATCAAAGCTTGACTTAAACTCGGCTCGTAGTACATCTATTTTAAGCTCGTTAATAAGCTCGTCTATAATACAAATGCATAACATATTATATATATCTAATATTTAAAATATAGTAGTGTCGTTTAGGCTTGAGAGCCCAATTGAGTTTCGTATATAAAGCTCGGGCTCAATCTCGATTAACAAATGAGTTGAAATTTAGGCTAGAGCTCGTTTAAGCTTGGCTCATATGAACTTTTAACCAATTAGGTCTCGAGCTTTTCACGAGCAGCTCGGCTCATTTTAACCCCTAGGTATATGTGGTTACTATGTAACGAGTATAATTTAAACGAAACATGTATATATTGAACGGAAAATGATTAAGTAGTATCATGTCATAATCTCACCGAATGATGCACACAATAAGAGTTATTAAAAGTTTATGATACACACAATAGTTTTTATTAGAAGTTTGTATGTAAAATTGAAAAAGAAAAAGTTTGATACACATAAACGAATATACCAATAAAATAGTTATCCCATAGATTCTACAGGCCAAAATTTCGTTCTTTAAAAGAAGGATATCATTTTGGTGTCAATCTTATCATACAAAGCAAAAAGTAAAAAGGCATAAGCCCAGTAAAGCTCTTGAGGTTAACAAGCTCGATATAACCCTCTAGCTTAACGAGTTCGAGTGTTTTGAAATGACTTGATGCCCTTTTGCTTTATTTATTAAAGCTCGATAAGAAATATAATAATTCCTTTGTGTCGAGCAACACCCCTTTTGCATTTCTTATTTTGTAGAGGACCAGTAACTTTTTTTTCTTTTTTGAGTTGGGCTGTGGCGCCTATTTTTCAAATTTTAGAAGAAAAAAAAAATTCTGCGAAATGAACAATTTTTAAACTTATGTAAATAAAAATTGGTTCAAGAGCATGGGATCTAAATACAAATATAACAAAAATAGAAATAGCTAATCGTAACATAATTGATGAGCACATGGAGCATCTCACTCAAAACTATATATATCTTCAATTAACTTATTTTTCATTTTTTTCAGAAGAGAATATCTGCTTCTTCCTCTCTCCAGGAATGAACAATTGGAAAAATCAAAAGATTATATATATCTTTTTTGTTTATAGATAGATATAGAATTCAATTATATATATTATTTTATTCTATAGAAAAATGAAGTGAAGCAAGTAAGCGATCCGCCAAAAGCAACCAAAATATTCCTTGGTGAATCGGGCGAAAACTTGAACTACGTACATACATACTTTTTTAATTTGATTTATCTTCTTCTTGAGAAAGTGGGGATAGAAAAATACAACAAAAATAATCGATAAAAGGCATGGTAAAATAGTCCACCTTATTAAAAATTTACATTTTTAAGAGCTGGATTAGCCTCATATGATAAAATGACAATTTTCCATTCCTTGGATAAAGACCAAAATTCCCTAGGCAATCATGGAGCTTCAAATGAAGATCCAAACCCCCTAGCTAGATTACAAAAAGCTAGAGGTGGCAAAACGGGCGGGCCGAGCGGGCACGGGCACGGGCTAAACGGGCACGGGCTAGAATTTGCACGGGCTAGAACGGGCACGAGCTAAACGGGCACGGGCCAAACGGGCACATGTTATACAAATCGCTTAATAAAAGACCTAATAGTTGTCAGGATCTCGATCCTGATCTTAAGATCTTACGATTTTACGATACTGCAAAGCAAAAACGATCCGGATCCTACATAGGATCTTTGCAAGCTTAAGATCTTATAGGATCCCGATCTTGACCATACGATCTTACGATCTAATCCGATCCGATCTTACTTTTCTCGGATTACAAACTAAAAAACTACAAATTTACGGGTTGTTTGTTTGTAGAATTCAAAAAACAACATGTTAGTAATTTTAAACATTTTATAATCATAATTTAGGACAACATTTATATGAAACATTCATAGTATTATGTGGTTATGATGTATTAGAATTTGTAGATTTGTATAAAATTACATAAACTATTAAGAAATAACATTAGAGTAGGATCTTAAGATCCCGATCCGATCTTACGATCACGATCTTGCAAAGACGAAAACGATCCTGGGTAGGATCCCGATCTTGACAACCTTAAAATGACGAAATAAATTCCTTAAACGTAATATCTTATTTATATTTCAAAAACTTAAGTATATTTTGTAAAAAAATATTTTTTTAAAACGATCGTAATATTCTACAATTAAAAAAAAAAATGCCCGTTAGTGCCCATTTAAGTTTTCAATGGGCTATGTGCCCATTTCAAAAAAATGAGGGGACTAAATGTGCCCAAATCTTTTAAAAATGTGCTCATTTAACTCATCTTTTTGCTTTTGGGCACATTTTGTCACCTCTACAAAAAACCAATAATCTTTACATGTTTCTTTGTTGGCAAACACATGCCATTTTATATACTCTAGATGGCAATATTGCTCCCTACTATCTAAAGACACAAACTTTCTAAAGATGGTAATTAGGAAAACCCAAGTCATATAGCTCAATGATGCTCTAAAGATCAACTGACCAAAAAATCTTTTTACATGATGTTAAACCCTTTATTTTACATGATGTCCAACTATGTAACCCAAACGTCTAGCCAACATCAATCAATCGTCTTATCTATTATTGACATGCACAAGTCATTTTTATAGCAGAAAATTCAAATTTTCTTTATAGTAGCTAATGACCTAAACTTATGAAAGAGGGTAACTAGCGAAATTCATGTACATAGTCCAATGATGTAGCTAACATGATGGAATCTTTTGGTCTATATATGTTGAACAAAACACATGGTATCTTTATATAAGTTGCAAATGACAATAATATAATAACATAATGCCTATAAAAGAATATTGGAAGCTCACTACACTCCCAATAGTTTAGTATCTTTAAAAGGGAGTCTTTGTGATCAAGAAACTCAAGAGGCCGGCTAGATGGGTGGTGAAATACAAGAATTCAATGTAGACAAAAAGCTAGAAGAACAAGAAGAGGGATTAGCTTCAGAGATATGGGATTGTGGTAGTCCTTTATATGATTCATATGAGTTGGCATCAATCACAAATGTTTTAGATAGACATCTAATGAAGTTTCCGTATCTTATAAATCGATCAACAAGGTCACTTGTTCGTCCATCATCTTATATGTCATCGTCGCCAGTGCCACCGACGTCGTCAATGGATTCCTATCAGTCAAGAAAGAAGAATGAGTGTTTATTCTTGCCCTCATTCAAGTTGTGCAAGATAAAGATGAACAAGGGTTGCAAGGTGAAAGCTGGGATTTCCAGAATTTGTCAAAGGTTTGTGTTATGGAAGAAATGATCATATATATAATTAAGAAAGTTTGTTTAGTTTCTTTTCCCCTTGTAGAGGTTCTTAGTTCGTGTATAAGTAAGTGTAGTTCCTACGTACTTTTAATGAATATGAGTATTTCTAAAAATGGTTTGTACCTTTTTTTCATTTCCATATAGTTTAGATTTTTTGCATAACTTTATGAAATACAGCCATGTTATATAGTTAAATCAAATATGTTTTTTCTCAATGAGTTAAAACATGATATTTTAAATAAAGTGAACGAATATGATTCTTAGGATCCAGCATTTTTTACTATAACTAGCCAAAGTAAGTTGCTTTTTTTTATCTTCACAAAACAAAGTTTCCTATTGGATTGACTTGTGAATCCAATTGCATGTATATATTTTCAACATCCTATAAAACATGACGTGGTGATGCATGTATGTATGCCTAAACTATATACTGGAAAGTGAAATTTAATAGTAAATTAAAACGTGTGAAAATACTAAGCTCTTCTATCATATGTCATAGCTGAATATCATATCAATTAATCAATGCAACTATGCAATTATGTATTGTATTGTCTATTGTCTTGCACTACATAACTTTTTCTTCTATTTTTCAACCAGTTTCGCATTCTATTGGGCTTCGAATTTAAGATGACAATGGATGGGCCTAAGGGCTACTTTTTTTTAGGTGAAGATTTTGGTTTCTTAAACGGTAGTACGGTAGTAATAGTTTATAAGATTGTGCTATTAGATTAAGGGAAAAAAAAATTGCTTCAGATTAACATCTCATAATGGTTTTGGTTTATATGCAAATTTGTATGTTAAACACATGTTTTGCAAATTTGTTGGATAGAAGATATCTTTGTACGTGAAACACATGTTTTGCAAATTTGTAACATCACACATTCACACCTAACTTATGTGTTTGTTCCACCATCAATTCTCTAGAACAGTTGTGTATCAAACACCTTTTTTGTCTCATGTTATGCAAAACGTCCAGTATTTCACATAAAGTGAAAACGTGCGCGCGGTTGGACTCGGTTAATTTGCTATCACCTAGCAGACCCCAAAACGGGTTAGGTGGATAATTTGCTATCACAACCTACAATTCTCTTTGTGTATAATTAGTTATGCGTAACTTCACCAATATCTATATTCTCTATTATCTTTATCGGCTTAACATCCCTGTTGCAAACAACAGGAGTTATCTGTTGTTTGTATACAAAATGATTTTTGATTGTATACTTTGCAGCCTCTCAACTTTTATGATTGTATATAACCGATCTCTAATTTATACCTAACAGCAGAAAAGATTCCTTGTTGTTTGCAGCGGGGATTATTTTCCCCATCTTTACATAGGCTAGTTTGTTTGATTTAACTTGTAACCTAAATTACCAACATAATAAACTTAATTGTATTAGTTGCTCCAAAAAGATTTCTAGAAATTGTTGAAAAAGATATACTTATCAGCTACCATATAGGGTAAATTAAAGTTAAACTTAAGACGGACTCTAAATGGATGTCGTTGTAATGCTTTTTATATTGTGTTGTGATTTATAATTTGAGGGGAAAGGAAAGAAAATAACATGTTTTTTTTGTTCGTAAGTTATTTCTAGAAGAGGACAAAGTATTGAAGAGGAAAATGAGAGAAATTCTTTTAACCACGTTTTTAGGAGGAAATGGAAAGGAACACTAATATATGTTGTGTAAAGACTAATATGCTATTTTAAAAGATTTGTTAGTAACAACCAAAGAACATACATGAGCTTGAACAAGTTATTTACCTATTTCTCCAACTCAAAAACATAAGTTATGCTTACTTTTCTTTTCTTTACTTTCCCTCCGTCTCAATAACATACCAATGTTAGTGTCTCTTTATCGTAAGGTGACACTCGCATAATGAGATGTTATCGTAAGGTGATACTCGCATGAAGTAGTATTGATGCAAACCAAAATAGTTATATGACCATTGCATGCGTGAGGTAAAATCCCGTACTTACCATTGCGCAACTAACATAACATGTTTTAAAGTACGGCTTGATATAAAACCGCCATGAAATGATACTCCTACTAGGTTCATTCTTATTGTAGGATTTGTGTATGAAATTGTCTATGAATTTGTTAAAATAGATCAGATTTCCTCTTGTATATGTACTCTTTGTTATTTCCTTTCTAACATATTGTTAACTTTTTAATGAAACGTGTTTCAAAAGAAGCTCTGGAAGACAATAAATTAAACACTCTTGAAAAAGAAAAGTATTAATGTGTTTTCTGGATGAAAAATGAACCTTTTTAGATGACTAATTTACTAATTATGAAAGAAAATACACACAAAACATACAAAAAGTAATCAAATTATTAAAGCTCATGTCTTTTTCGTTGCTTCATATTAAGCAGTCAAGTCTATAAGGCTGCCCCAGTAAGGCAAGCTAATCCTTCCATTTTTCCCTGCCATGTCAGCTTTCTCTCTCCAGCGACCTTCAGGCGATTGAGTGCCCCAGTAAAGGCGACGACCAACGTTGGAATAATTAAATGTGTGTTTCAACGTTTGGAATAATTAAATGTGTGTTTCACTCGATCGGCCAGACGACCAACAAGTGAGAATATTGAGCCACGAACGATTTGTGGTAGAAAGAGGACCGAGTTGTAATCGATCGCCACAGTGGATCGCATACTATTACTGGGGCAGCCTAATTGTATGCCCGAATCATGTTGACATCATAATATCATCATCTAAGAAAGTTCTATGACAAGTCCTTTTTGGTGCAATTTAATGTGAGTGTGACAAGATCCACCTTTATCTCTAATAATTTTTATTTATTTATTTATTTTTATTTATTTATTTTTAATATAAAGTTAACAAGTCCATGGCCTTTGATCTAGCAGTATTTGTATGATTGTCATATCAAGATAACTAAATGATTGTGAAACCCGCTATGGACAAGAGTAAGATTATTGTAGTTATGTAAGATTAACCGTAATTAAAAATTTTGACAAACAAATTTTCTTATAATAGGTTTTTTGTGACAATAACTTTATAGAAGACATAAATTTTAGGTTATAATAACTTGAATAAATGACAAACTATATTATGTTAAAAGTAACTCAAGTAAGGTCTTTGATCTAGTGATATCTAAGATATATGATATATAGTGTGAAAAAATGGTTGTTAAAAATAATAATAATAATAAATAAAAATAATTATTTTAAAAGTAGATAGTAAGAACATAAACATGCCACTTAATTATTATTTTTTAATAAATTGTACTAATTTTTTATTTCAGAAATGTTAAGTTTGTTTGAGGAGAGTATTTAAAACTGTATTATAATAGCTTGTTTGATTTATAACATGTGGTTTGTTGATTGTATTTTTTGTATTGAGAAATGTTTTAATATTTACATTAATTCAATGTGTTAAATATATATGTTGGTAAATAAGTTAATTGTACACCATTCATTTATAGTTGTATTGCTTAAATTTTAAAAAAAAATGTCTTAATAATTAATACTCACTCCGTCCCACAATAATTGTTCATTTTGACTTTTTGAAGTCTTTCTTATTCAGCTTTGACTATTAATATTTTTATTTCTGTTATATAATACTTGATGAAAATTATACCAAATGAAAATACATTTAAAACTCAATATATTCATATATTTTTCATCAAAAATTATATTACACAAATAAAAATATATATAGTCAAAATTGAATAAAAAAGACTTAAAATATTTAAAGTGGACAATTATTATGGGACGGGTGTAGTATGAGAGAGTGATTTTCCTACATTATAGTGTAGATTTACATAATATTATTCATATTTATTTAGGTTTTCCATATTTTTGCAGCGTATCCAACTTTCCACCGTTTAACACTAATTTATAACACTTTAAATCTCGATTAAAAACTCGCACCTATAAATCTTGTTTAAGTTTTTTTTTTTTTTTTTTTTTTTTTTTTTTTTTTTTTTTTTTTTTAATGCCATTTTTATTAAGAGACCTTTAGCAAGATGCTAGAGAAAAGAGGAGCAACAACCTAACAAGTTACAATAAGAGATTACAAGCCATTCTTAGATTCTGAATCTAATTAATCCATAATGGAATTGATTTGTTTAGCATATGTCTAATCCAAGACTAAAAGAGAGCCTTGATTTCTTCTTATAAGATGTCTTTTCATCGAGGATTTAAATCAAAACATAACTGATCTCTATACCACCAAATAACTCAATTGGTTGTTTAAATGACTACATCAAGGCATATTTTTAACCTTTTACTGAGAGTAGTCGAGTCTCCAATGATATTAGGTCAAGCAAGAGCTTGGGATAATCTGTAAATACCTACCAAGTTGAAATCTTCGTCCAATGCGACTTAGCCAAAAAAATCAACAAAGAGATGTTGAGTAGTCGCAAGGCCTTCATCACACACCAGGAATCTTTTAGAATGAATGTTGATTCCCCAATTATCTAGGTTACAATGAGTCAGGATTTGGCTTGAATTAAAAGCCATATATGAATATTTATTTTGATTGGAAGAACCTTATTCCACCTTGTTTGTTCCCCAATTGACCTAAGAAGGCAATTGTCAATCTTTTTTCTCAAAGCTAAAACGGTGAAGGTGTTTGAAGGCTTTAGGTTACATTCCCAAGTATCAGGAGAGGCAATAACATTGGCATCTTGAATTAGATACAACAGGTTAACAAGTTGAAATTCTTCTGGGGCCCCTCTAATGGGCATTCAATATTCCCACGTTCTGCTTTTAGGCCCATTGTTATTATTGCATTGATCATTTACTGTGTATTCATTTAAGGTCTCTAGCAAGGAAATTTTGGAAAACAGATAGCTAAGCTTTGAATCTCCAATTCGTTAATCATTCAAGAAGACACAATGGACCCGTCTCCATGTTAGCCTTAATAGTAATTAATAGAATTGATGGTCATTCACGTTTAGGAACTTTGTAACGTGTGTTAGACATTGTAATGGAATAGTCAACGGGCTCGTGGATTGGGCTAAGCTAAATGGTTAGAAGTTAAGTTAAGCTAGCCTTTTATAGTTTATTATGTAATCCAAGCCCAATCCATATACAAAACGAAGCCCATGTCAAGCCCATTAGGGCGTTTTGTATTAGACTATAAATACCCCTCAAATGTGTCATTTGATGGGTGTGCTTGAGTATGTAAGTGTGTGTTTTATTTTTGCAATACAAGTTCTCTTCAACTTTATTTCTCTCTACACATACACGACATATACATCTTCAAGTCACCATCTTTTCTTAATCTTTGTGCTTCATCTTTACGCATACGCTTAGTGATTTACGTGTTATACTCGTGTGTTAAGCTTGGTAACGTGATAAGGTTGATAAAAACAAGGTCCTACAATTGGTATCAATCGCCAAACAATGGTTTAGGATTGTTGTGTTACGTTTTTTGTTCAAAGTTTACACAAAAAGTTGCGTTTTTTATATCAAAATGTATGCTTTTGGCTTAAAGTTTTGATTTTTACGTGTTTTTAAGATTAAAGTTGTAGTTTTTATTGATCTTTAGTGTTTTGGAAGAAGTTTGTGCAAAAGAAATCATTTGGAATCGTGTTTTTGGGTGAAAAATCGCGTTTTGCAAAAATCTGGGCAGTTTACGCGTAAGGTTGCGTGAAAAGAAAGTCAAAACCCTCTTTCTTACGCTTAAGGTTTATGCGTAAGAAGTGAAGTTTACGCCTAAGATTTACGCTTAAGCATTTGGTGAAGAATCTTCGTGCAACAACGGTTACTCAGTATTTCCCTCACTTGGTTAAGTTTGTGGAATACTTCGACTTGTGAAATCTCGCTAGCTTGGACAAGTTAGCAAGATACGATTCGTTCTTACGCGTACGACAGTTTTTACGCCTAAGACTTCAATCTTACGCCTAAGACTGTGGTTTACGCTTAAGAATTAAACCTTACGAGTAAAAATATTTTTACGCGTAAGGATATTGTTTACGCATAAGTGTTAATTGTTACGAGTAAGGACAAGTTTTATGCATAAGCTTCAAATCTTACGCCTAAGGACCAAGTTTACGCCTAAGAACCCAAAGTTTACGCCTAAGAACAGGTTTACGAGTAAGATTTTCAGCAAAACTTCAAACGGCCATAACTTTTGAACCGTAGCTCCGTTTCAGCGTTCTACCCATCAAAATGACCGTGAGAACGAGGAGAATGACACGCCGAATGAACTAACGGGTCAACCTTCGAGTCCTAAAAACGCTCCGAACAGAAGTTATTGAGGTTTTTAAGTTTTCAGACCAATTTTTCACTACAACAACCGAGCTTAATCTTCATCAAACACAACTCCTTTATCGTTGAATCAATCCTTCATCAACTCTATCACAATACCTTCATCAATGGCAACTCAGCAAGACATCCATGCAGCCGGTGCTGAAAACCGTCCTCCTATGCTGTAAAAAGGTGGATATCTTCAATGGACAAGTCGTATGCTCCGCTACATCAAAACCAAACCTAATGGAAAACTCATGATTCAATCCATTACAAATGGACCCTTCAAGCCACGACAAGTCCAAGACCCTTGAATTCCTGATGCAACACCTCCCGTCCCACCATCTTTTCGTGATCAAGATGAATCAGAATACACTGACGAGGATAAGAAGCAGATCGAAGCAGATGACATGACCATACACATTGTCCAACTGGGATTACCAAGTGACATCTTTGCTGCTGTAGACAGCTGTGAAACTGCTTACGATATGTGGGAACGTGTTAGACGACTATGTTATGGAACAGAAATTGGTAAACAAGACATGGAGAACAAGCTGCTAACTGAATGGGAGAAGTTTACATCAACTCCAGGAGAATCCATTGAATCATACTATGGAAGGTTTTGCACTTTGATGAATGAGCTTATCAGAAACAAGTTGACACCCAAGACTATCGTGAGTAACATCAAATTCCTTAACAATCTTCAAGAAGAATGGGGATGCTATGTCACTATTGTCAATCAAACAAAGGACTTACATCATGTGAACTTTGATCAACTCTACGATTTTCTGAAACAAAACCAAGCTGAAGTCAACGAGGTAAGGAAAGAAAGATTGGCAAAGAATCATGATCCCTTGGTACTACTTGCAAAGACTCAAACGCCAGTGAACACACAACAACAACCTTCATCATCTTCCACTAACAACAACTTGCAGTAATACATTCCGCAACCACAAGTTGTTATCCCTCAACAACAATTCTACCCACCATAACAACAAGTCATTCAGCAACAACAGGATCCACAATACCAGGAACAAGGAATCACCGAACTTGAAGCTGAACAAACAGAGGCTTTGTCAAATGCATTTTCTTATTTGACTAAAGTATTCAAAGGACGCTATTCCACACCAACTAACAACAACCAAAGGATTTCAACAAACACTCGCAACAAGCAAATTGCACTGCCAGGTTTGAATATGGGTCAACAAGGACAAATGGTTGGAGTTATTGGGAATCAACATGGATATGCTACTGGATTTCACATGGGTAATCAGGCGGTTCCGTATCAGGGTAATCAGTTGGGTCAGAATGTTGGAAATCAGATGGGTCAAAATGTTGGGAATAGAACAGTGGGTAATCCAAATGGGAATGTTGCAGCTCCAGTCGTTGGGAAGTATGGAAATGTGAATCAGGCTAATCGGGTTACGTGTTACAACTGTCAAGGAGTGGGTCACATTGCACGAAATTGTCCTACTAAGCCGAAAAAGAAGGATTCTGCGTGTCTTCAGAAAGCATTGCTGTTGGCACAAAAGTCAGAAGCAGGGATGTAGTTGAGTGCTGAGGAACATGACTTTATAGCTATTATGGATGAAATGGAAGAACGAGAAGATATCAATGCAAACTGCATCTTCATGGCAAATCTTCAGGAGGCTAAGTACGACATTGACTCTGACACACCTCCTGTTTATGACACCAATGAAGTATCTGAGGTACCAATCATTGATCCATGCTATAACAATGTCATATTTGATGTGTTTACTCATGACGAACAGCATTCTGTGACGCCAGCACCTACCTATGATACATACCTGGACAATCCGAGTAGTAGCAATATTAACTCTAAAACTCCAGATGTGGATCCTAGTGGAGGCTATGTGGCACAAAATACTGAGACTGATGAGGAAACACGTGCCTTATTTGAATCATTGATTAATAATTGTGGCATTGAAATTGAGAAAGTGAAAAAGGTCAATCGTGATGTTAAGGCCGCGAATGATAAATTGACCGCTAAGCTTGAGAGGAACAAGGAACATGCAAAAGCTTTTGAATTTCACAAAAACAAAGAGTCATAATTAGAAATTGGTTATCAAAACTCCGTTTTAAGAGAAAAACAATTGCAAATCAAGTATAACACACTTGATGTTAATTTGAGTTTAAAAATAAAATCTTTAAACGAGGAAATTTCTGATCTTAAAAACCAACTTTCTAAACAAAACACAACTTATTCTGATCTTGAAAAGGAGAAGAAACAGTTGATTGCTGGTTTTTCAAAACGAGAAGATTCTCTTCTTGATGAAATTCTTGATAAAAATGAAAAAAATAAAAAAAATTGGAAATTTTGCTTGTTACAACGGGTCATTCAGCTAAAACAACAAATATGCTAATTAATCAAACAAATCCGTATTATCATACAACACTAAAAATGGCTCTTGGTAACAAACCTCCTGGTGCACTCAAGAAAGCTCAGAAAGAACAGAATGTTTTGAATAATGAAAAAGCTTTGCATGAACCCATAATTGTTCGTGATTCTCTTGAAACGTTAGAACTAACTGATGAGAGTAGATCAAAAATGAAACAAAAGAACCCAGATCTAAAACCAATTGATTACAACAAACTTAACAAAATTTCTCGAATTACTTTTATTCCTAAAAAAGGTGCAATTTAGGTTTGTTAGAATTTATGGAAGTAATGACTTGGTTGGTATTTGAATTAATAAGGGTTAAGACTGCAGACTTTTAATGCGCAGTTAATTATAGCAGGGTTTGACTTTTCTTCATTCTTGCTGGTTTCGTGGTTATTCCTGCTGATGGGTAATGGTTTCTGCTGATAGCTCTGACAAGGAAACTGCGGTCAAATTTTAGTTGGTTTCTGCTGATTGACTGAATGGTTGCTGCGGATTGACTTTCGGTTTCGTATAATTGGGAAGTTAATATGGGATTTAATTAAAGTCAAAATTGGTCAAAGATTCATTGCGAGCTTTTTGTCGATTTAAATGGTTATTTTAAGTAACTTACTTAAATAACCAACTATTGTTATCCCACGACCTAATTGCTCAATTCCCTCTCATTTTGAAACCAAAACCATCTTCAACCTTCTCAAATCATTCGATGACGACATTTGCATTCAAAGGAGATCACAATAAAGTTTCATTTTTGGAAAAATCCAAAGGAAGTGATTTATATGATCCTATGATTGATTTCCTTCTGCACTCCAAACTCAGGTATGCTCTAACCTTTTGTCCATCTGTTGTTTATGACTCGTTAGTCAAGCAATTTTGGGCCACCGCTCATGAGCGATCTCCTGAGGGTCAACCCAAGGAGAGTGTGGCTACTATAGATGGACATGAGTGTGTCATTACTGAGTCACTCATAAGGACTCAGTTACAATTAAATGATGAAGGAGGTGTCTTTGATAATAATAAAGAAGAGATAATCACTGGTTTGGCCAGCTTAGGGTATCCCACCGATGGGAAGCTCATATGGTATAAAAACAAATTTTGCCCTAAATGGAGATTTCTAGTCCATACCCTCCTTCAGTGTTTAAGTCCTAAGTCTGGGGGTTGGGATCAGTTCTCTAGCTCAATTGCTACAACTATAATTTGTTTGGCTCAGGGGAGAGATTATAATTTTTCAAAATATATCTTTGAGGAAATGCTTAAAAACATAAAGGATACCAAACATAAATTTTTAATGTATCCTAGATTTCTTCAAATAATATTAGGCATTGAAACCTCAGATCAAACTCCAAGAGCAGTTGGAAAATTGTCTACTAAATTGTTTGCTACCATGAGAACCAATTTTGCTGGAGAGCATAGACCCCTTTTACCTTCTATGTTTCCCTATGGCAATAAAGGTGCTGGTGCAGCTGAAGCTGCTGGTGACAATGAGCCATCTCATGATGAGGTTGTTGGTGACACTATGTCATCCATTCCCAATGTTGTTGGTGCCTCTGCATCAGATACAGCTGATATTGGGGCCTCCATTGCTCCTGATGCATCTGCATCAGTTGCCACTGATAGCCAGCAACCCCCATCCCCTACACATGTTGCCCCACCATCACCTAGAGTTGTTGCTCCTGAGGAGCCTGTCATTGCCTCTGAGTCACAGGAACAAACTCTTGTTGAGACTGAGGTCAATGTTGAACAACCATTTGACCAATCTTTGATTCCACCTAGACATACTTTTGAGGATGTCACCAATATTGGTGGTGATTTTATATGTCTCCTCCCAGATCCAATGATGCTTCTAACACCTCAGGAACACCTGTTGGTGGAGCTGAGGATTCTGATATACTGATGAAAATGTCTAGTTTGCTTAACAGGTATGTTCAAAAGGTTGATGATCTTGAGGCAGAGCTTAAGGAGACTAAGCAATCTCTTGGTGGAGCTATTGTGAAATTGGTTGGAAAGGTGCAAGAATTGGAACATAGGCTGAATAAGAGGAGGAGTAAGGTTGTGATTTATGAGTAAGAAGATGAGGAGGATATTGATTTAGATGCCTTACATGTCTTGGCTTCTGTTTCTTTGGATGATACTGCAACAAAGAAATATCATGTATCTGAGCCTGTTGTCACTCCAGAGATCAAGGTCTTTACAAGAAGAAGGACCCAAAGGAAAAGAACCAAGCATACTTTTGGACTATCAACATTTGAAAGGTTTAAGTTTGTTGCTGCTAATAGTCCTATGGATCCTTCTGACAGTTCCATTGATGCTGATAAGGTCAACATTCCCTCTGACACAGTGCATAATCCTTCTGATACCATTGCTGCGGATAAGTCTATTCCTGCTGAGATTCCTTCTGATGCTGCTGAGATACCAGTTCCCATTCCTTCTGATCCTAAGGATACCTCTGATGGTGTACCAGTATTTGTTCCACCAGTGGATAAGGGAAAGGCTTCAATGATAGAAGAGGAAATGGAGTCTGCTGCTTTCAAAGCTGAACAAGCTAGACTTTTTAGGCTCCATGAGATTGCACAAAGTGATAAGGCAATAGCATAAAAGGTTCAGGCTGATTATAATGCAAATCTTCAAAGACAACCTCACACTGTTGATGATCTAACTCCTTAGAGGAAGAAAGAACTTGATGATGCCTCTCTTCACTTTACTGCTGCAAATTGGCAACAAATTGTGGGTGAAGTGACTACAAATCCATCCCTAGATCAGTCCATATTGGGGGATGAATTTGAATCAGATACTTATGCTGAGAGGATGGTTTCCCTTGTTAATCAAAGGAAGAGAGCAAATGCTGAAAGGAAGGCTAAAGCTAAGAGAGATAAGCCTCCCACTCAAGGTGAGCAAAGGCAACATATGAGGGACTTTGTGAGGAACATGAGTTCTGCTATCTACAACAATGGGTGGACCAAGGCATATGTAAGGAAATTGACAGATGAACAGTTGAAGATTGAGTATGAGAAAATTCTTAAGCAGTTGAACAAGGATGGCATCAATCCTTATGCAAGGTTGAAGAGACCTTAATCTACCTTGGAAAGACCAGAGACTAAGAGGTTGAAGTCTACTGATGATTCTAATGACATTCTGCTTTCCACTGAAGATGTTTCTATTCATTCTGAAGAGACTCCTACAAATTCCACAGTGCTTAGTGAGGATACCCAAGTAAACAAGACAACACTGTTAGGGATGCACCACCAGTGCACACACCTTTAGAGACACCAGCTGAAACAACTGTTCTTGCTGAAGAGACTCAGAGCATTCCTCCTGATGAAACACCAAGGACTTCTTCTGATATTCCTAAGTCTGTTTCTGCTGCAGAAGTACCACCAGTTCCCTCTGACGGAGGCAAGTCCATTCCTACTGATGGTGCACAACATATTTCTATTGAGGGTGATACATCCGTTTCCACTGATGCACCTCCGACTCTTTCTGCTGATACTAAGGCAGGTGCTGATTCACCAGATGCTACACCAGTGATCCCTACTCCAGATGTTTCAAGATCTAGTGTTTCTTCTCCTTCTTCCACACCTGGTGGAAGACGAAAGAGTCTGGCTAAGAAAACGAGTTCTAGGGCATTTGATCTGAAGGCTTATGAAAGTTCATTCATCAAGGTTGCTGATGATGATTCGGATGAGGAACCAGTTGTGTGGTCAGCATTTGATAGATGGGAATTAACACCAGCTGTTTTGGGTGGTTTGGGGGTGATTAATACTATGTATAGAAAAGATTGGTCAATCAAGCATTTCCATTTTATGAATCAGATCCTCCATATGGTAGATAGACATGATTTATTCCACTTGTATGGCCAAGTGACTGAGTATTTTAAGACTCATCCTGCTACTGGTGCTGGTCTGATGTTATTGGGTGACCTACAAGTGTTGTTTCATTCCCTTCATGAAGATAGTGCAGAGTTCAGCATATTGGATGGCCAGGATGAGTGGCAGATTTGGCATTGGGGTTTTTATCCATTATCTAATGTTCATGTTTTACAAACTATGTCTGGTCTCTATGTCTATATGTTTGCAGATCTCCAATATCCTCTCACTAAGAAAGTCATTGGTCAGATGCTTAAACGCAAACGGGAGATTCCTACTGATCCTGTTGGAAATGACATGGGAGCTGCTGAACGCTTGGTGAAACAAATTAAGGACAGACTTATTTCTGCCATTGCTGCTGCTACTTCTTAAGTATTGTATATTGGCGTTATATATTATTTCTTTTCTTCTTTAGTTGTTAAAAATAAATAAATAAATAAATAAATAACTTTTTTTGTGTGTATTGCATGTATACTCACTTTTATTTGAGGATCATGTTGTGTAGTTTTGTATTGTCCCACATATGGTTCTTAACTCACCATGTCTTTGATGACAAAGAGTTAACTCACCATGGGGGTACGGCTCTGGTGAGAGTCCTCAAATCCGTTGATAGTTGCTGATTTACTAAAAATCAGAGGGTTATCAATGTACCCTGGTCTCACACACCAAACATTGGCTACTCCATGAGCAAACGGCTTTGGTAAAGAGATGACAAATCCGTTGGATGGTTGAAAATTTGCCAATAAATTGTATGGTGCTCAACTCACCATGTCCTCATAGATGAAGAGTTGGCTAGCCCACAAGTTCATGGCTTGTGGTAAAGGCAGTGGAATACCATGGCTAGTCCTGAGTTAACGGCTTCAGGTAAAGACAACTCAAATCCGTTGATGGCTGTGATGGTTTGCCAAAAACTATTAGGGTTTTCCAGCACACCATTGATTCGCGTTCTAAGTGTTGGTCTGGTTCTTGGTTCACCAGGTGATGTCATGATTCCACCAATGAACTAGCTAGCCCAAGAGTGAGTAGCTACTTGGTAAAGGCTTATCAAATCTACTCAGGTTATTGTTGCTGCTGGATCCTGATGCTGCTGACATAGGAGCTGCTGATGGATTCATGGACTTCATTGCTGGTTACTTACATTGCTTCAGTTGCTGAAAGATTCAATCCTTGTGCTTTGCAAAGATCTATCTGGAAACTTGAAGTTAACCAAGTCAAATTCAAGTTTAGGGGAGGATTGTTAGGAATTATTGTAACAGTATGGTTCCTACTGATAGTTTATTTTCGTTTCTACTGATAGAACAGTTTCTGCTGTTAGTGCAGTTACTGCTGATAGTTGTGTTTCTGCGGATAGTAGTATCCGTATTATTAGTAATTAGTTAGGATATGCATGAGTTATTTTAGGAAGAGATAATGCATATCTTTTACGTGTTTTGTAAGCAGTTGTATTAGGGTTTCTTATAGTATAAAAGAAACCTGCGGCTAGGGTTAATGTACGCTTTTGGAAAAAAACATTGTTAGTGGATTAATATAGATCTATAGAGGATCAAAAGTTTAGTTGTTATAATCTTTTTTAACTCTTGTGTTCATATTCCGCGTGAGCATAAGTTTACTAGAGATTCTCTATAGTTTGTTTGTGATTACACATGTATTCTATCTGTTTCATAAAGGCTCAAAAGATCTATCTGGGACTGATCCAACAAAAACATTTGTTGGTCACAAAATTTATTCATGAGGTACCCGCCGCCGCATTACGCGGGTACCATGCTATGGTGAACTAATGTGTTTTATGTACTTTTCAGATAATTATTTTGAGTTTACACCTTTGATAGTAATCGAGTTTAACCCGGATATGAACGAAGCAACATACATTGGACGTCTTTGTATACCTGCATCGCCTCCTTTAACGATTGGCAAGTTTAACCTAGAGATGCGAGGAGTTGAATACCTTCAACGTCTCCATATATAAAAGTTGCTTCAAGAAATATATATTGTTATTTCCCTTTACTTTATTTTTTATTTGTCTTGTTCTCTCTTAATCGTGTATTTTGTTTTTATGGCCAATTAATTGGGAACACATTTTGGTAATAAAAATATTTATTTACATATAAATACGTTGCAGCTAATGATGCATATTAATAATTGGCATATTTAAGTATATGCCAAATTACATTTCATTTGGTAATGACATCTAATTTAACTTATGTTTCAAAGATGCTACTTATGTTCTTTTCTTTCGTTTGGATCTTCTGTTCATTTGGATATGCCATAGTTTGACTTGTTATGGTTTATAGTTATTTTAATTAAAAATTATCATGCTTTCGTAAAGTTATTGTTAGAAAAAACGTATAAATAAATTTTTCTTTCTTTTTTAGAACGACATCACACTTGAAATCCGACACCTGAGTTAAACCATCCAAACGGGCAGGCCTCGGGACCTGAACCACTAGGAGAGACCCACGAATGGAAACCCCTAAACTCACGGTCTCGCACTAAGAGGAAAATCCGGATTTTCTTTGTTACTTGTGATACTCGAACCCGAGTGAAACCCCTCCCCAAGCTCTAGAAAAAACTCATGTGGATACCTGCATGGAAAGAACTCAAGTGGTTACCCGCCACCGCATTGTTAATGTACCGTGCTAGTTATATTTTGAATCACAAAATATATATGTATTTGCTTGTCGTACATGGTAAAAGGATGTCAAATATGTTTTAGAAATAATAAAACTATATTAATGTTAATAAGAAGGAATAGGTGCGATTAAATTGAATAGCAATTAATTACACGTAATTACGTTGTTCAAGTAAGAATCAACAGTAAGTTCAAAAAAAAGTAAGAATCAACAGAATTATTTATTACAAGGCACCAAATTAATATGCATTAAAATAGTCTTCTTGGTGTCACGTGCACCTCTTCTTCCTCTTAAAAATGACTATATATATCACCCATCTAACATCCATCCATCTCCAAACTTTTATCATACCAAAACTCTCTTTCATACACACAAACACATTCATTCCAATGGAAAAAAACCCTCATATAGCCATTGTACCAAGTCCAGGAATGGGACACTTGATCCCATTAGTAGAGTTTGCCAAGAAACTTAACAATAACCACAACATAGGTGCAACTTTCATCATACCAAATGATGGACCTTTATCCAAGTCCCAATATCTTTTTCTTGATGCACTTCCTCATGGCTTAAACTACATCATTCTTCCTCCTGTAAACTTTGATGATTTGCCACAAAATACTCAAATGGAAACTCGTATAAGTCTCATGGTTACACGTTCTCTAGATTCGCTACGTGAAGTGTTCAAGCCATTAGTTGTTGAAAAAAACATGGTTGCTTTGTTTGTTGATCTTTTTGGGACAGATGCATTTGATGTTGCTATTGAATATGGTGTTTCACCATATGCGTTTTTCCCATCAGCTGCTATGGGTTTGTCTTTGTTTTTACATTTGCCTAAACTTGATCAAATGGTGTCATGTGAATATAGGGACTTGCCTGAACCAGTTCAAATCCCTGGATGCATACCGGTTCGGGGAATAGACTTGCTTGACCCAGTTCAAGATAGAAAGAATGATGCATACAAATGGGTGCTTCATAATGCAAAAAGGTATATGATGGCTAAAGGTATAGTGGTAAATAGTTTTAAAGAGTTAGAAGGTGGAGCTTTGGAAGCTTTGCAAAAGGAAGAACCGGGTAAGCCAAAGGTTTACCCGGTTGGACCTTTGATACAAAGTTGTTCGAGTAGCGATGTAGAGGGGTCAGATTGTTTAAAGTGGTTAGATGGTCAACCATGTGGTTCGGTTTTGTATATATCTTTTGGGAGTGGAGGAACTCTTTCTTCTGCTCAACTTAATGAGTTAGCCATGGGTTTGGAATTGAGTGAACAAAGGTTCATATGGGTGGTTAGAAGTCCAAATGATCAACCAAATGCTACATATTTTGATTCTCATGGGCATAAGGACCCCCTTGGTTTCTTACCAAAAGGGTTTTTAGAAAGAACTAAGGGTACCGGGTTTGTGGTCCCTTCATGGGCCCCACAAGCTCAGATCCTGAGTCATAGCTCAACGGGTGGGTTTTTGACCCATTGTGGTTGGAACTCAATTCTCGAGACAGTAGTCCACGGTGTTCCGGTGATCGCTTGGCCACTTTATGCAGAGCAGAAGATGAATGCAGTGTCCTTGAATGAGGGCATGAAAATTGCTTTACGGCCTACCATAGGCGAAAATGGTATCATGAGTCGGGTGGAGATTGCGAGGGTTGTGAAGGGCTTATTGGAGGGAGAAGAAGGCAAAGCAATTAGGAGTCGAATGCAAGATCTTAAAGAGGCAGCTGCTAATGTTCTTAGTAAAGATGGTTGTTCTACAAAAACCTTAGCTGAAGTGGCTTCCAAATTGAAAAATAAGGATTAAAAGCCTTAAGTTTTCTTAAGCATTTAATCAATCATGTTAAATATTTGCCTTTTAATAGCTTATTTGTAAATTTCTTTTGGTGTATGAAATAAGTCCTTGTGGATTTCATGTTCTATGTAAAGTACTAGGTGTGTTTGTAGGGCGTTCTACGTACGCACAGCCCAAGTGCGGTTTGTGTTCCTCCTTAAGGCTCGGCGACATATACAGAAGTGCTAGGGTCTTATACATCATCAAAAATACCCCACTAATTCACAAACAAAACAAAAAAACAAAGGGGAAAGCCAACAACGGCCACGAGTGAAACCACGAAAGGGCACATGGCGAAGTTGGGTGGTGCAGTATGGCGCCTTATGGGGCCATTGTTGGTATATAAAAAAGAAGGGAATGGCGCCATTTTTTTTCCTGCACCGTACACTCTAACTACAGTAGCGGGTTGCTGTAATAAGTTAATAACAACATCTCATCATGGTTTTGGTTTATATGCAAAAACCCATTTGAGTATTTTAAGTTTTGAGCTAGTCCATTGGGTTTATAACTTTATCCCATTGTCACCGACAGTCTTACCACTAGTTACTATTCACTAGTGTGTTTATTGCTTGTTGCCATAGATATTTTCTTTGCCATTGTGATGGACAAAATTACTTTATGATTCAGTTATGGCCTATAAAGAAAGTTGTTGATAGAAAATATCTTTGTACGTGAAACACATGTTTTGCAAATTTGTAACATCACACATTCACACCTAACTTATGTGTTTGTTGCACCATCAGTTCTCTAGAAGAGTTGTGTATCAAACACCGTTTTTTGTCTCATGTTATGCAAAACGTCCAATATTTCACATAAATTGGAAGCGTGCGCGCGGTTAGACTTGGTTAATTTGCTAGCACCTAGCAGACCCCAAAACGGGTTAGGTGGATAATTTGCTATCACAACCTACAATTCTCTTTGTGTATAATTAGTTATGTGTAACTTCACCAATATTTATATTCTCTATTATCTTTACCGGCTTCAAACAACAGGAGTTATCTGCAGGAGTTATCTGCTGTTTGTATGCAAAATGGTTCTTGATTGTATATTTTGCAGTCTCTTAACTTTTATGATTGTACATAACTGGTCTCTGATTTATACCTGGCAAAGATTCTCTGTTGTTTGCAGTAGGGATTATTTTCCCTATCTTTATATAGGCTAGTTTGTTTGATTTAACTTGTAACCTAAATTACCAACATAATAAACTTAATTGTATTAGTTGCTCCAAAAAGATTTCTAGAAAAAATTGTTCAAAAAGATATACTTATCAGCTACCATATACGGTAAATTAAAGTTAAACTTAAGACGGACTCTAAATGGATGTCGTTGTAATGCTTTTTATATTGTGTTGTGATTTATAATTTAAGGGGAAAGGAAAAAAATTAAAATGTTTTTTTTTTGTTCGTAAGTTATTTCTAGAAGGGGAGAATGACAGAAATTCTTTTAACCACGTTTTTAGGAGGAAATGGAAAGAAACACTAATATATGTTGTGTAAAGACTAATATGCTATTTTAAAAGATTTGTTAGTAACAACCAAAGGAAATACATGTGCTTAAACAAGTTATTTGCCTATTTCTCCAACTCAAAAACATGAGTTATGCTTACTTTTCTTTTCTTTCCCTCCGTCTCAATAACATACCAATGTTAGTGTCTCTTTATCGTAAGGTGACACTCGCATAATGAGATGTTGTTATCGTAAGGTGACACTGGCATGAAGTAGTATTGATGCAAACCGAAATAGTTATATGACCATTGCATGCATGAGGTAAAATCCCGTACTTACCATTGCGCAACTAACATAACATGTTTTAAAGTATGGTTTGATAGAAAACCGCCATGAAATGATACTCCTACTAGGTTCATTCTTATTGTAGGATTTGTGTATGAAATTGTCTATGAATTTGTTAAAATAGATCTGATTTCCTCTTGTATATGTACTCTTTGTTATTTCCTTTCTAACATATTGTTAACTTTTAATGAAATGTGTTTCAAAAGAACAAGTGAAGCTCTGGAAGACAATAAATTAAACACTCATGAATAGAAGACTAATTTACTAATTATGAAAGAAAATACACACAAAACATACAAAAAGTAATCAAATTATAAAAGCTCGTGTTTCGTTGCTTCATATTAAGCAATCAAGTCTTTAATGGTATGCCCGAATCATGTTGACATCATAATATCATCATCTAAGAAAGTTCTTTGACAAGTCCTTTTTGGTGCAATTTAATGTGAGCGTGACCAGATGCACCTTATCTCTAATAATTTTCGGTTATACTCAGAAAAAAAAATTAACCGAAAAATCGAACCAAACAAACTGAACAACCCGATAACCGAACCGATGAACACCCCTAATAACAACATCTCATCATGGTTTTGGTTTATATGCAAAAACCCATTTGAGTATTTTAAGTTTTGAGCTAGTCCATTGGGTTTATAACTTTATCCCATTGTCACCGACAGTCATTACCACTAGTCACTATTCAGTATTCACTAGTGTGTTTATTGCTTGTTGCCATAGATATTTTCTTTGCCATTGTGTGATGGACAAAATTACTTTATGATTCAGTTATGGCCTATTAAAAAAGTTGTTGATAGAAGATATCTTTGTACGTGAAACACATGTTTTGCAAATTTGTAACATCACATATTCGCACCCAACTTATATGTTGGTTGCACCATCAGTTCTCTAGAACAGCTGTGTATCAAACACCTTTTTTTTGTCTCACGTTATGCAAAACGTCCAATATTTCACATACATCGGAAGTGTGCCCGTGGTTAGACTTGGTTAATTTGCTAGCACCTAGCAGACCCCAAAACGGGTTAGGTGGATAATTTGCTATCACGTCCTACAATTCTATTTGTGTATAATTAGTTATGTGTAACTTCACCAATATCTATATTCTCTATTATCTTTACCGGCTTAACATCTCTGCTCCAAACAACACGAGTTATCTGCTATTTATATGCAGAATGGTTCTTGATTGTATACTTTGCAGCCTCTCAACTTTTATTATTATATATAACTGGTTTCTAATTTATACCTAGCAGCAAAAAAGATTCTCTACTGTTTGCAGCAGGGATTATTTTCCCTATCTTTACATAGGCTAGTTTGTTTGATTTAACTTGTAACCTAAATTACCAACATAATAAACTTAATTGTATTAGTTGCTCCAAAAAGATTTCTAGAAATTGTTGAAACATATATACTTATCAGCTACCATATATGGTAAATTAAAGTTAAACTTAAGACGGACTCTAAATGGATGTCGTTGTAATGCTTTTTATATTGTGTTGTGATTTATATAATTTGAGGGGAAATGAAAGAAATTCTTTTAACCACGTTTTTAGGAGGAAATGAAAAGGAACCTAATATATGTTGTGTAAAGACTAATATGTTATTTTAAAAGATTTGTTAGTAACAACCAAAGGACATATATGTGCTTGAACAAGTTATTTACCTATTTCTCCAACTCAAAAACATGAGTTATGTGTACTTTTCTTTTCTTTTCTTTCCCTCCGTCTCAATAACATACCAATATTAGTGTCCCTTTATTGTAAGGTGACACTCGCATAACGAGATGTTGTTATCGTAAAGTGACACTCGCATGAAGTAGTATTGATGCAAACCGAAATAGTTATATGACCATTGCATGCATGAGGTAAAATCCCGTACTTACCATTGCGCAACTAACATAACATGTTTTAAAGTACGGTTTGATATAAAACCGCGAAGAAATGATACTCCTACTAGGTTCGTTCTTATTGTAGGATTTGTGTATGAAATTGTCTATGAATTTGTTAAAATAGATCAGATCTCCTCTTGTATATGTACTCTTTGTTATTCCTTTCTAGCATATTGTTAACTTTTTAATGAAATGTGCTTCAAAAGAACAAGTGAATCTATGGAAGAGAATAAACACTCATTGAATAAGAAAAGTATTAATGTGTTTTCTGGATGAAAAATGAACCTTATAGAAGACTAATTTACTATTATGAAAGAAAATGCACACAAAACTTACAAAGAGTAATCAAAAGCTCGTGTCTTTTTCGTGGCTTCGTATTAAGCAATCAAGTCTTTAATGGTATGCCCGAATCATGTTGACATCATAATATCATCATCTAATTAAGAAAGTTCTATGACAAGTCTTTTTTTAGTGCAATTTAATGTGAGCGTGACCAGATGCACCTTATCTCTAATAATGTTTTAATATAGAGTTAACAAGTCCATGGCCTTTGATCTAGCAATATTTGTGTTATTGTTATATCGAGATAAATAAATGGTTGTGAAACCAGCTATGGAAAAGTGTAATATTATTGTAGTTATGTAAAAGATTGATTGTATGTTTATTTTTGTGTGTGCAAGTTCGTCATTTTAAAAATTAAGAAACTAAAAGTGAAGGAAGATGAATCATGTATGCCATTTTAATGAAGTCTTTTCCAATAGTTCTCAATATTGTTTTACGAACTTGAAAGTGAACCCATCATTACCCGGGGCCTTCCCATCTCCACAATCGCAAACCGCATTTTTTATTTCGGCGGGAGTAAAAGGAGCATCTTTAATAGTCCTAAACAAACCCACGATTGTGCAGTTTCATGTCATAATCCTAAGATCATATAAACTTGACAAAATTAACTCACCACTTGCTACTTGATCGAAACTCATCATCCACTAAGTATATGATAGAAGCGATAAGTACAATCAATAATGTCAAAAGCAATATACCAAATTTACTATAACAAGTAGATTACTATCAACACACCAAGCAAAATTGAAATCATGATAAAGGTTAAACTATGCATTTCTTGTTTAGTTTATAATACATGATATAGAATAAAACATGTACACATCAAGAGTACACAGCGGAAGACTAAATATCATAACAAATAAATAATTAACTGAAAGTATGCGTAACGTACCTCTTGCGAATGTCAGATCTCTTGAGCAAAACAAAGAAGTGGTTTAAAGAGTTGTCCCTTACCGTTCTACAACTCAAATCAATTGGTGTAAGAATAGTGTCTTACTACCACGTTCTTGTACACACGAATTAACCAACGAATCAAGTGATTGCTAGATCTAACACAAGTCCTCGTTTTAAGGAAAAACAAAACCAAACTCCCTTACAAGGGGTGTTCGGCCGAAATAGGGACAAGAGAGAGGAGAGGAGAGATCTAGGGTTAATTCAATGCATAAAGTATGAAAAACCCTATAACCTAACCTTGTTTATATAGTAGATGGAAAACTTTGGGAACAAGTTATGGATTAGGGCTTGGTGAAGCCCCTTGGCCGGCCATGATGAAAGCCCAAGAGAAAACCCATAATTTATTCAAGACTTTCCATTACTAGTCCTTTCTCTTTTCATTTAACGGTCGTTAGTCATTTTTCCGTTAAATACTTAACGATCGTTAACCGGACTTAATGTGCAATAATTAATCGTAAACATAAACATTAATTATTAACTTTAATTCTCATTCGCTAATGTGTGCAATCCCGTGGTCACGAGTTCGAATCCGGACATTTACGTGTTTGTAAATATATACATTTCTAACAGCTCCCACTTGGATATGTTTACAAAACGTGAAATGACATTTGTTAGCGTCTAGCAACACGCCAATGCCCCAGGTACAACTCGTGTATGGTTTTCTGGAGAAAAACCAAATTTGATGATTCATCATCATATTCATCCTTTTGATTCTAATACCATGTTAATAAGAATATGGATCTCACTCATTTCTTAATTAACTATTCTGTTTCTCGCTTTATGTGATTGATCAAGATTACCAATTCTTCTGAACATATTCCAGAAGACCTTGGGCATGGCCATGCAAACATCTTAACAACCCTACGAGGGGCCCAGTAGTATTATACTTCAAAATAAATTTGAAGGAAACAAATCCCATTTTGACTACAAGCAGGATTCATAGATTTCGCAACACTTCTGAAAACAACCCTTATAACTACCAGTTACGTATAACGTTAAATTGCTTCACAAAAATGCACTACATCCATGACATATCTCTGGTATATCAAGTCAGAGGATAAATATCCATGATATACTTAATGACAAAGATCCATAAAGTATTATCATGCGGGTGGGATAAGTCCTATACTCAATACATTGAATATCATCTGAAATTAGTCATGCTACGCATCAGCATACTTTCAAGTATACTCTAACTAATACTCAGATTTGTCTTAATTCAATATCATTCCCATGTTATTGATTGACAATGGACTATTTAGAATAACTTAAGTTATTCAAGGATTTAAACATGCAAATATAGGACAACATCATAATAAATGAATAATAAACATAACAAAATACTTTATTTCATTTCAATAATAATGTTTACAATATCCTTTTATCTAAAATACTTAGTCACAGATGGGTATGAAACTACTAGCTAAACGAAGTCCAAACTTATCAGACAAATGATTAAGTTTTTAACCAGGCAAGGCCTTCGTTAATGGATCTGCTAGGTTATCATCTGTGTGAACTTTGAGCAACTCAATTTCGCCTATCTCGACTTGCTCTCGAACATAGTGATATTGTCTAGGATAGTGTCTGGTGCCTTTCATGACTCCAGGTTCATGGGCAAAAGTTATTGCAGCAGAATTGTCACAATATACTTTAATAGGATTTTCAATCGACGGCATAACACCAAGCCCCGAAACAAACTTCCTTATCCAAACAGCTTCCATGGCAGCCTCAGACGCCGCTATGCACTCACTTTCTGTAGCAGACATTGCAAGTGTTGTCTGTTTCTTGCTCTTCCAATCCACAGCACCTCCATTGATGACAAATATGTAACCCGTCTGAGACTTCGTATCATCTTTGTCACACTTCCAGGATGCATCGCAGTAACCTGTAACAGACAGTTCTGCTTCTGGATTTCCTCCATACACTATGAACATATCTCTTGTAGCCCTAAGGTACTTGAGAATATGCTTAACAGCAGTCCAGTGAATTTCACCCGGATTCTGTTGATACCGACTGGTCAAGTTTTGAGCAAACGCCACATCAGGCCTTGTGCATCGTACCGCATACATGATAGATCCTACAGCCGAAGCATAAGGAACTTTCTTCATACGCGCCACCTCTGCAGGTGTTGAAGCACAGCCTTGGCTGCTCAAACCATGATTTACTTGCATTGGCAAAAATCCCTTCTTGGAATTTTGCATATTGAATCTCTTCAATATTTTGTCAATGTAAGTACTTTGGCTTAAACCAATTAGCCGCCTTGATCTATCCCTGTAGATCTTGATTCCGAGTATATATGCTGCTTCCCCTAAGTCCTTCATTGAAAAACATTTACCAAGATATGCTTTCACCTCATTCAGACTTGGTATATGATTTCCCATGATTAATATGTCATCGACATACAGAACAAGGAAAGTAACACGAATCCCACTAGCTTTGTGATATACACATGGCTCATCAAGATTCTGAGTAAATCCAAAACTTTTGATTTCTCCATCGAATCTTTTATTCCATTGCCTTGATGCTTGCTTTAGTCCATAAATGGACCTCTTAAGCTTGCATACACGGTTAGGAAATAATGGATTCACAAACCCCTCCGGCTGTGCCATATAGATATCTTCATCTAGACGGCCATTCAGAAAAGCGGTTTTGACATCCATTTGCCAAATCTCATAGTCATAGTGTGCAACTATAGCTATGAGAATCCTAATAGCTCTTGTGTCCGCTATAGGAGAGAATGTCTCCTCGTAGTCAATGCCATAGGTTTGAGTAAAACCTTTAGCCACTAGACGAGCCTTGTAGGTGTGTACATTGCCATCCATGTCAGTTTTCTTTTTGAAGATCCATTTACTTCCAACGACTTTAGCCTTGGGAGGAAGGTCAACTTCAATCCAGACATCATTATCTTTCATGGATTGCATTTTCCCATTCATAGCAATCTGCCATTTATCCTTCTCAGGATCAGCCATGGCAGCCTTATAGTTGGCAGGTTCATTAAGATCCCCAACCATATTTTCCTCCACCTCTACGTTAAGACATAGACGGTCAGTTGCACGTATAGTCCTTTCAGACCTACGAATGGGAACAACTTCAGGAGGAGCACCTAAGCTTTCAGGTTCTTCTTGAAGTTGGCTAGTATTTTCAGAAGGTGTTGTATCTTCTTGATCATATTCCAGATCATATACTCTCCCACTGAGTTCTTGAGATATGAGATTCCTTTCAAGGAAATCTCCATACCTAGCCACGGTGACTTTGTTCTCAGCTGGGTAGTAAAAGTAGTAACTGTCACACCCCCAAATTACCTGTTTTGCAGCGGAATGGAATTCCTGGGGGATGACTGTCATAGCATCACAATCACAGTTATATTGAACGACCTAAAGTGTCGTTTGAAAAGAACATCGTTTGATATATCAAAAACATTCAGAGTTACAAAGATAGGTCCCAAATGAAAGTTACTATGTGCGGAAAATAAGTTTGGTACAAGTCAAACGATGTTTTTAAAGTGTATAAATCCCATGTGAGACGCGTCGTCACCGCGACTCTATGATATGTCCACATGCATGCCATGAAGTATATGCCTTAGTTACCTGAAAATACATTGCTAAAAGTGTCAACACAAAGGTTGAGTGAGTTCATAGAGTTCATGTAAAATGTTTAATACGACTACCACAAGTATAGGCCATGTATGACAATAATGTCACAAAAATGATACAATTGCTATAAGTCCATGACACCGAAACTAGACTGATCATGATGTTCGCCCCAACAGAGTGTTTGCCAAACAACTCAAATAATGTTATTAAATGAAATGCATCCGTTTAACCAGTTGGAATCCACCAACCCGGATGGAGGAGTCACCCTCGATAGATCTATCCACTCACCCTCGCTTCTTTCGGAATTAACGGTTCATGTTATATAATGGGGACATTCAATTGGCATGAGGTAACTTAAGCAATGTAAATGAATTTGATATACTTGGTATCGTAATAAAAATGATGTGCAATTTATTCTCCCCCGTAGGTTTGAAATAAAGTAAAAACTTGAATAAATCGGGGCTATGAAAACTCACCTGTTGCAATGATAATGATGATATAATGGCAATACTGAAATGAGGCGCAACCTCTGACCATGACCTATTATGAATGATATGTTCTAATGTAAATCATGAAATAATGTCGTGCATGCAAATCCACATGTAATCTATACCACTTGTACGTTTTTGAAAATAGATTTTATCGTCGAAATATATGTTTATGACATCTCGTCACGTTATAAAATACTTTACAAGTATTTACGCTGAAATGATATCCTACGATAATCATTTAGTGATTTATTATGAAACTATAACTTTTCGTCGTAAAATAATGTCGTTGAAATTTCATGAAAGTGACAAAACGGCCTTGAAAAGCTAGTCGTAAAATGTTGCACGTCGAGCATTAGGAAACGAATTCAACGGTTTTGGGAAGCTTGTATCATTATCTCAAAGTTTTAGCATTTAAGTTTTCATCCTAGAGGTCTCGATCATGGAGAAAAATATAGGTAAAGTATGGCACTTTGTCCAAAATATAGTTTAAGGGTGATTTTCGGCAAAGTTTAAGTGACCGTATTTTACTCGTTACAACTCCGTTTAACGAACGGTTGGACATTTTGGAAAATATGCTTGGCGAGCTTACTTTTACTAGAAGACATCATGTTATAAAAAGTACTCCATTGATGTTAAAAACGACCCTCAACATGGTCCTTCGTGGCCGATATTTCTTGGCTATTAGAAAATATATTAGTTTTTCTTATATAATAAAGTTACGGCAACTTTGTTAAATCGCGTGTAATTTAATCGTTACAAGTCCGTTTTCTACGTTTTATATGTCCTTAGCTTCGTATCAAAGTATACTAACATATTTTTAATAAGTCGACACAATTTATAACGCTTAAGACTCATTTTTGACTCGTAAAAAGTCGAGAATACATGCTGAATTTTCTGAAACAATTAGTTTTCGTCGTCAACTTGAAAAATTCATAACTTCTTCGTTATAGCTCCGTTTTAATCCGTTCAAGCGGCCACGTTTTCGTTTTAAAGTGTATTTTCTAAATATCTAGGCCAAAAATTTTTGTTTACTGTCGAGATTTCCAGATTTCAAAAATATGGACAGACCCTTTAGAAAACTTGTCGAAATGAATTTTTCTCGCGCCAAACCTATTCTAACCAATTCAAAACAACTCCGAAGCTATTCTAATCCTACCATACACCTTCTTAGGGTGTCATGGGTTCCTAGAAATCACCAAAAGTAAAATGTTTCAAGGGATTCATTATAGGATAATTATATTACATAATAAGTAATAAAAACAACAAAAGTGGTATAAATTCATATGTAACATGCATGTTTTCTTGCAAAAATGATGAAATAACATAAAGATAAATATGAAAGAGTTATGGAGACCATGAAATGCTTACTTGAATGATTATGTGAAAGAAAGTGATGAAAACCTTATTAATCTATAGGTTTTTATTTCAAAACCTTAACATAGATCACTACATGAACTTGGAAACACATGATCTTGGAAAAATAATGGATTTCCCTTCTTCTTCTTGCTGTAAAATATTGGATTTCACATACACATCATAACATTAACACAATGAGCACATAGATGGTTTTAGAGAGAGAAAGAGTGGGACATTCTAGTAAGAGAAACTTGTGGAATATTAGATTATCAAAGAACATCCAACCCTCTACCTTGCAAGGTAGAGGGTATTTATAGGTTACAAACTAAACGACCTCCTGACGGCCTGTGGATCAGGGATACAGTGGGTAAAGACCCGTCCTTCCTCCACGGTGTTGCACTAGACTATTATTACGCTACTGACTAACTACAAAACAACATAAATAAGTAACTCACGATTAGTCTACGAGCTAACTTATGCTAGATAATAGTTGGGGTGACCGACTCTTCAATACAGGAATTTTTCTAATTCCTAACAATCTCCCCCTAAGGGAGGTCACCCCATGTTTTACATTCCAAATCCTAGCATTCTATTCTTGACATTGTTCTTGAGCTCGTAGACAAAACAACTTCAACATCGCAATCTTTGTGCATAAGTAGTGCAACTTCAAAGTCTGCACATATTTGTACTTTAAGAGGAGGTCATTAATGATCTATGAGATGATAATTAGGAGCCATCTTTTGAGATCATCAGCTATCATCAGTCTCTGAGACATCCTTTGTGGTGTTGGTCTTATGTGATGTTGTGACTTTAGGACCGACATGCTCACATTCTGGATCATGATATCTTCACATCAGAGTAGCGGAAGCATTTGTTGAATCATGATATTGGCAGCAGCGAAGCAGAAGCTTGGAGTGAAAATATCAGAGTCATTGATGCACTAATCATGATTTCTTTGAGTTGAATGTGTTAGGTGAGCATGCGGCTATGGATTGACCGCTTCATTCTGATCAGCTGCAAACGTCGGGTGTACCTGCATACAACAGTTAGCAATAAATCACACGAAAGTGTCTTTGATCACTTTCGTTGAATTGAGGTACACGGCCCACGGTTCCCCGTTGATCAGTACAAGTACTGCCTGTGATCAGGTATAATTCCGAAGAATTTCCTTGACAGGGTTTCGCAGCTGCTCTAGCTGTTCTCAAACCGGAACATCTCAAAGAAGACAACACGGAGTGAGTGAACCAGCGAATTTTTAAGTCCACTGATTGATGAAAAGAGATTTGAAACACAATCGTGTATTGCTCAATAGAAGTTGTTTTTGCAATACAGCGAAGGTTTTATTGAAAATCAATTATCAATCATAAAAACACCTTTTGGTTTGAAAAATGAGTACACGGTCGATGTGCTAAAGAAAAGAGTTGTTAAGCACAAAGACCGGTTTTTCAAAGGTATCCGTCAATCCATAACCTGAACCAGGATTGATTCAAGAGATTGAATCGCCCCATTGTTTCTATTCAGTTGTCACATGGTTGATCCATATAATAGATCTCACATGCCACCTACCAGGAGCTTGTTTGATGTTGGCTCCAGAAGGCTTTCCATCTTCATTGTGAATATGTAAACACATCACTCAGACATTCTGGCAATATCACAAGGATAATGCGTAGGACTCAGGATATAATCTCTCTTTCCACATTGTGTGAAACAGAGAGTCTTCATTGAAAGTGTCCTAATGAGATTTATTGATGATATCGTGGCTCTAGACTCAATTTTGTGCATATTTGGATCCTGTGCCGGAGACTAGGGAGAGGGTCTCCTACTTCAATATCAACAATCTCTAAGAGAAAGTCGATAGATAATGTCGGTTCCCCGTGAGAATGAAACAAGACCTTTTAAGAGGAACTTGAGTGGTTTTGAAAGTTGAAGTGCAGTGCGTCACTGGGTCCATGACGTCTTGTCTTCAATACCGATGTTACCATCAGTAGCATATGAATTGAACCCGGTTTCTGCCCTAAGGTTGAATAAATGGAGGGCTATTTGTTTTCACCCTTTTCTCATTCAATTATTTTTAATTCTTCAACCCCTTCAGTGCTTACCGAGACTTCATAGCTAGAACCTTGTTGGGTTTATTCCAGTACTAGCTCAGTCTTAGTCCGCACTCTTCCCATATCTCATTTTTCTCCTTTTATCATCATACCTAAGGACTTCTACACTAACTAGTGGATTGTCCCTGGGTAGATCCCTCCGGTTCTAGCGGATCATGGGAATCAATACCTAACCTTATCATCCTTATATCACCATACATTAAGTAATGTTGGTCGGTCTATTTGGTATTGTTCATCTGCCATTGGATCCAATTGAAAACCATTTGAAACTCAATTCAGATACTTGTGATATATTATCAAAGCATTTTGTACCTGAATTGTTTTTGATATTTTTAGAACGAGAACTCCCCCTCAACATGTGCATCAAGTATTTGAAAATGTTTTGCACACGGAGGCAAGAGAAAGAATTAACTTCTTTGATTACCATTTTCTAAAAGATATCAACATCACTTCCCTCATCAAATCAAGTAGGTATAGCATTTCCGGGAAGGATGAGGTTTCCATGAATTTGCTCCCCCTCAATATGTGCCTCGAGGTTTGAAAAGAGTTTTGCACATACTAGAGGGAACCCTTTTTCATCAAGGATTAGAAGCCATATGATCAAGGTACCTTAAAAACATTTAAAATTGAATTTGCAAAGAGAGTTCTCCCCCTTAATATATGCTTCGAGATTCGAAAATTGTTTAGCACATATAAGAGAGAAGTTTGCACAAAAAAATTGGTCATCTTATCTTTTAACATCTTTCATATTTATATCACATTTTCTCCCCTGATCAAAAATCTTAAATCCTTTGAGATTTTGGATCTCAAGTGATTTAAATATGTATGAGGTAAAATATTTGTAGGAGAAAAATGTGTCCGATTTTATATGATAAAAAAATGGACAACACATATGTTTCCCTTTTTACAAAGGGAAACCACAGTACAAATCCTAGCACTATTACATGTATTACAGTTGTTCATATTTATTACACCACATATTACACATAGTTAAAAACACACCATAATCAGTCGACCGAAGAAGTCTTCATTCAGTCCTCTGAAGAAGTTTGTAGTGACCATCACGAAGCCTTCCACCAACAAAACTTTCAAGGCTGCGGAAGATCCTTCGTGTCTTGAGTCTTCGTCTGATTGCAGCAATGAAGTGTTCACATTTCTTCACGTCATCATCAGTCCAAAACATAGTTTTAACCCAAGATTTCATATCAGGTTTGGCTTCTTTCACTCTGGTGTCAAGTTCTTCTTCGACCAATTTGAGCGTCCCATCACTAAACTTGTAGAGTTCACATAGACGCATAAGCATACGAGATCCATATCTGTCGGTGAAGATGACGGCTCTAGGGGTGTCAAGGACTTTGTATTCTCGATGAAATTCATGCCCAGTTGCATTCCATTGAGGACTTGTAAGGTTGATCCTGGTTTGGTAGCTTTCAATGCCAAGCTGAAAGTCCTCAACTCATTTTCGAATGACTAAGCCCCTGATCCAAAGAGTGACAGCTGCAGAGAGGGCCTTTTTCTCACGTACAGGTAAGTGCTCAAGGTGTCCTTGAAGATTTAAGAGATAGAGATCTTCGAAATCATTTGGCAGAAGATGTTTGAAGTCGTTCTCTTCAATAGTATACACTTTGAGGTCAGCTCTTTTAAGGACAATCTTCTTCAAGTACTCATATCCATAGATAGGGAAGATCTCTACACTAACAACACTTAAGATTTGCAGCTTTGATCTGACATCATTGCGTCTTTTATCAGCACCATGTCTTTCGATGTAGAACTTCTTCTTTTTGAACCACCAGTGAGAAATACCATAAGAAGCTGCAATATCATACTTTTGTTCTTCATTTGCCCAGAATTGATCAGGAACCATCTGCTCAAGCCCCTGATCAGAGTAGGTTGCCGCTTTCATCTTTGATATTGATAGAGCAGGTCTTCTTTCAGCAGAGCGAGCACACAGATAGTCCAAGTCGTGATTGAAGAAGAATTCTGCCTGAATGGTCATCTGACCAGGTTCACCACCAAGAGGAAGAGATTTGTTGACATTGAAGCGACTGATTTGATCACTGACTTGGTCATTTAGCATCTTATGGCATTCTTCCATCTGATATTGAAGATGATTTGCATCTGAGTGGAAGACTTTGACAATTTCGTAAGCTTGACCTTCAAGATCTCTTGGTGTTATGGATGAGATGCTCTTCCGTTCACAAAACCATCTTATGAAGCTTCCCATATCACCAGTGTAGTGAAGAAGAGAGTCTTCAGCTGGAATTTCGTAGTTATTGGTGATAACTGATGCCCAATTGTTGTCAGGAATCATAGAGTCAGACTCTGGGATGGTCCATGTGGGTTCTGGAGAAGGAGGTCTATCTTCCATAATGCAGCTTTGAATAGTGTCTCTTGAAGGTGCAACTCTGGATGTGCTAGTGCGATTCCCAGCCATGTAAGAATCAAACCAGTCTTCTGAGGGCTTAGGAATATGTTTTGTAGATGCATCATCTTCATCTGGTTCTGAGTCCGCCATGACATGCGACTCTTCGTTAACCATTTGATCATCAGGAATAGAGGTGGACGTGGATGTGAACCTTGAATCAACCGTCGTCCAGGCAGCAGATTTTTTCTAAGTACTCTGCTCTTTTGTCGGATCTGATTGACTGGATGATTTTGGCGGTGATGATGGTGGTTGTGATGGAGGTGTGTTAGTTGTTGTAGGAGGATTACCAGATCCAGAAGTTCCAGCTCCCCCCGTTGGTGGTGGGGGTGGAGGTGGATCTTTGCGATCCTTTATCAATGCTTCCATTACAATTGTTCTCCTTTTCCTTTTAGCTTCCTTTTCTCCAACATCAATCTTAAACTGCTCATAATTGTCGAACTTAATGGATTCTTCAAGTGCCTCATAGAGTTTACTGTGAACCTCATGCTTGTCCTCTTCAGCCTCATACATCCTTTCACACAGAGCTGCTCTCATATCGGAGATGGGGAGGTCCTCGAATCGTCTAAGAAGTGGAGCCTCCATAGCCCATTCCACAGCATCCTTGACTTCTCCTTCAATAGCGTCAGTAACCGCTTCATTGAAGTTGAGGTGCTCCAATCTATAGACACGATCCACCAGAGAATCAACAGATTTAGGAAGTTGCCTTTCCAGAGCTTCTATCCTTTTAATAGCTTTATCCAGTAGTTGATCAGAGGTGAGAATCTGTGGAGGAGAAGCTGGTGGAGCCACTTCATCAGCAATTGTAATGACGGGTTCTGGGTTTGGTGACATTGTTGGTGGTGTTTGTACAGTTGATTGAGTAGGTAAGGGAGGTGGAAGTGCAGTTGATAGTGAAGATGCAGTCATTGGAGGAATAGTTGACGTATCTTGCTGAATGCTGACATTATACATGGATTGTGCAGAATCTAAGTTTTTGTCATTAATGAACTGATCACCAAAAGAGAAATCTTCATCAAGATTCTTAAGTGAGGATAGAGAGTTAGTAGACAGATTTGGTTCATCCATCTTCAAGGTCTCATCAGATCTTGTCTCAAGGTTCTCCTGCGAGCCCTTTTGTAACAGAGTGTCAACATTCAAGTCAGATTGAGTCTCACCAAGTGTAAGAGATGAATCTGTTCTTCTCTTCAGCTCATATGGATTTGTGGTGCTTGATGGAGATGATGAGATAGTTAACAGCATGTGAGCAGGTTGTTCAGTTTCAACACTTGCAACTCCTTTACCCTTGTCAAGTGTAATTGGGTTTGTTTGTCGAGGTAGTTGAGCAGGTTCTCTTAACACAATTCCACCTACTGGAGCTTTCACATTCTGACTTTCAATGCTTTGCTGAATTCCAAGTTGCAGATCAGTATCATCTTCATCAGTTAGCCTGGTAACATTCCTTGGTATCTCAGTTTTCTCACCAATCTCCTTTTCCACTTTCTTCCTTTTAACTTTCTGCTTCTTGGATGCGGTGTCAGACTGTTGAGACCTTTCAAGTCTCTTTTTAGGAAGAGAGGCATAGGATGCTTGTGAGGCTGACTTGGTCATGGGAGCATTTGGTTGTAAAGGAGATGGTGTGACATCAGCAGAGAGTTTGGTTGCTCTTTTCATGTATTGCTTGAAGTAGTCCTTCTTCTTGATATCTTCTGTGAGAAGACAATCAGGAATTGGCAATCCATATACTTCTTTATCCGAACCTCTAGGAACATATTTCAGGTTTCCTAAAACAAATTCATCATCTGCTTTGTGTAAAGTTGATTCAGACCTAGGAGTGAATTTATGAGTTTGTTGCAAGTACTGGATAACAAGCTTAGAGAATCTGATGCTGGGAATTACAAGCTTGTTCTGTTTCTTTCGGCCTTGAGCTTTGTTTTGGAAATTGATTCTGTCAGATATGAACGTGTTCATTGATAACGAAAATTCTTCCCAAATACGATATATACATTCACATCAACCCTATTAACGATTCCCCATAGGATTTGCAAGATCGGGATTCTCACTTTATCGAACCCTGATGTTTTGCCAGATAGGAACAAGTTAAGAATTGTTGTAATGGCTCTCCAAGGTTGATACATGTGTCCAGTGATGATGTCAGATGCTCTTGAAATACTGTTCTGATAACCCAATCCAATAAGAAAGACAATCAGATCGTCAGCACCAGGTGGAGATTCAGAAAGAAAGTCAGGGTTACATGGGGTGATTCCAAGAGCCTTGCTCAGAATATCAGAATCAATTGTGAACTCCATATCATCCAGTTTGCAGGAGTATTGGGCTGTGATTTTGTTCCATTGAACGGTGTTCCAGAATTGTTGAATGTAAATGGTCGGAATTGAGCATTGCTTGGAAAGTGCTCCGAAGAAGTTTGTGTTTATGAGGATGTCAATAGAAACTTTGAGTATCGGATTTTGTTGAAGCCTTTGTAGATCCACATAACAGTTGCTTTTACCAATAACATCCCATTGACTCCTGGGAAGGATTTCTTCGTCTGAAAGAACTTTGGATGATGCCGACGGGGTAGCGTTCTTTTCTGGGATTGAACTTGCCATTGATATTCTGAGTAATCATACAATCAACGGTAATGAATGGGAACAGGTTAGATGACAAATGGTAAGTGAGACAACATTAAGAGCACCTTGATGGCATAGAAGTAGTAACTCAGAAGGAGTCCCCAAAACACATATAGAGAAAGATAGAGTGGCATAGATTACAAATATATGACAACTTTCGAATATATGATAACATTCATAATTGAGATATTTCAGTGAAGTACAATCATATAGATAAATAATTACATGACGAGCTTATAAGTGATTTAAAGGGCAAAAGAGTGCATTTCAAAGTGATCATGACATGAGCCAAGATACATATGTAAAAGTGATATAACAAATATGTATGAGGCAAAAAGTAACATTTGGCAGTCGTGAGAAAAACCAAGTACCTTTTGCCTAAACAGAGATGTCATAACAGATTACATAGAGTATGTTGATTCAACAAGTCGAATTAGGAGATCCTAAGTGTTGTGAGAGTGAGATCATTTTTTAGCACAAAGACCTTTGAACATTTTAATAATCCTTGACCCTAAGACTAATTCTCAACATGAAAGTGAACAATGTTACAGACTTGTAAAGACAAGTCGTCATCTAGAGCCACAGACAAGTCGCTAAAAGTTTAGCACTCTAAGTCGCTATGCTAATTCGCTAGCATGTAAAGTCAAGTCGCCATGAACAGTACCTAAACCAAGTCGCTACAAAAACAGTCAACTAAGTCGCTAGGTAACTAATTCGCTAACTTATAAATACAAGTCGCCATGAACAGTAACACATCCAAGTCGCTACCAATTCGTTAACTAAGTCGCTAGGTTACTAATTCGCTAACTTGTAAATACAAGTCGCTAACTACTAACTCGCTAACCAAGTCGCTAGAATATAGTGAACTAATTCGCTACAGAGACGTAGTCGCTAAGTTGAACACTAACTCGCTATGAAGAACATTCAGACTAAGTCGCTACCAAGAACACTTTAAATCGCCACCAAGAACACTTCTAACATCACCCCATCAGTCCAATCCACTTAATCATACATCAATGTATTCCAAACACTATATTCCAAACAATATATTCCAAACATTTTGAACCCGTTCAATCATTATACAAACAACAAACATACTATTACATGAAAAATCGAACCTAAGCGAGAGACAAATAATCACACCTCACGAGCTCGAAAGGATCTGGATATAAAGATAAGTTAGAGACTGGACACTAAAGCTTAAGATAACAACGATAAGATGGAATCGAAGCAAACCTCTTGCTAAGTCGCTAGTATGATCAAAATGACGAAGAGAGAGAAAAGAAAAAAAAACGAGAGAGAAGAAGAAAATAAACTTGTTGGGTAAAATGGTAACTCGCTAACAGGTAACTCGCTAGGGGTATACAAACAATCTTAGGCAATATGACACAATTGGTCCTTGTGGTTTTAACATGAGGTGAGGTAATTCGCTAATGCAACATAACTTTCACTATATGACATGTTTGGTCCCTATGGTATTAATGAACGAGTGGTAATATGCTAACACAGATTAGACAACGTCTCTAGCATTGATTATCACACTGATCACCATGAATCAATTAAACATTTCAACACATAGGCAGTTACTACGAAGGCACACACACGGAAAATCTCATGAGCAAGATACAATCACATCCTATAACAGAGAGAAACCCATAACCAGATATTACAAAAACATAACCAGTTAGTCACACAAGCAGGAAACCACCACAACATACAAATAAGCAAACATCATAACCAGCACAGAAGCCAATGGTATATAAAACTAATCTCCCCCTCAATCAATGTCATCAAAGATCATTGATTGATATTAACCAATCCCATTATACCACCAAGAGTATATCATTTGTTCGAACTTCATCTATGATCCCGTGCCATTATTGAATGACATTTCTAGGACCGTAGATGTTATCGATAACAAGGAGTATATTCTTTATTGGATTGAGGAAAATGATAAAATTTTGAAAAAGAAAAAAAATGACATAATTTTGTGTAAAGGAGTATATATATGTAAAAAAAATGACAATAATTTTTTTTTTTTTTTTTTTTTTTTTTTTTTTTTTGGAAACTTAATTTATACAAAGATATGGAATGACGAGTCCTGATTCAAGATGAATAGAAGTCAAAGTAAGAAGTGCATCAACTCTGGCAAGCTATAGCTCCTGAATGAGCTATGTTCATATCTGAGGGGAACCAAGTCATGAAGTTCCTGATTGAGTTGAGCATTGTACCTGAAAGAGACTGAGAGCACATTGTACTGGAAGCACATGTAGAAGGGTTAGTGACATGTTTAATCTCACATTTGGATGCATCACAGTATAACACAGACGTATCATTAATGGGGATCCTATTAGATTCAACATTCTTGAAAAGTTTACCAGTGGGAATCCATTTGAGACATGATCTAGGGATGTAAGTTCGTTTAAGTCCTGTAAACTTAAAAATTCTACCAGTGGGAATCCATTTGAAACCACCATTATTTGAACTAAGTGAGTGCTCAGCCTTGTTTAGACTATTTGTCCTTGTGTGATCAGAAAATTTCATAGGGGATTGATCTGTCGGATGACGTTTTGCATGAGACCTAGTTAAACTTATTGCATTTCTGATCTGTGGGTGATGACCATTGGTCCTAAGCTTGGGATTCATCATATCTGAACTAGGCAATGAAGTGACTGGTTTTGACAAAACGGACTTAATATCAACTTGGGATGTAAGCTTAGGTTTCAATGGTTTAGCTCTTTCAGACCTAAAGGCATTAGGTTGTTTAATAACTGTTCGTTTCAAGTGGTTCTGAATATTTGACTTTCCCAAAGTTGAAGGTTTTGCAAACTTAGTGTTCATCCTATTTCCAGCATACTTCATGAGCTCATTTTTTAGGGCAACAATATTGAAGCTCTTGTCCTGAATTTGTGCTTTGAGGTCATCAATATCTTTCATCAAGAAGTTAGATTGATTGACTAACTTAGAGTTTGTTTCCTCAAGGTTCTTTCTTAAATGCTCATTTTCTCTTAGAAGGTTGGACACACATAGAGCTAGTTCAGAATTCCTAGATTCTAGTGTATCACTCATCTCATGACAGTCATATTTCTGGGCTTCTGAAAGAAGCGATTTCAGATTTCTTATGGTCGAATCTTTGTCCTGAATCTGGGATTTTAACTGATTAATTTCAAAAAATTCTCTAAATTCTGGAAGTTCCAGATTACTACACTGTTTTTTTGCATAAAACATTTCATTCTTATGTTGTATTTCAATTTGCAAAGAGATACAGTGTTTTTCAAGAATTGAAAATTTGTTTGAAAGCTCATCATATACCCTTTTTTCAATCATGTTACATGCATTAGATTCAGACAAAACAAGGATTGATTCCACATTGTTATTTTCAGGGTAAGAGTCATGTACCTTTATGTGAGAATTAGTGTGATCAGATAAGTGTACCTTGTTGATTGATACCTTTTCTGACTATGAGAATTTGATATCAGTGCTGTTCTCTTCATCCTTTTCCATCACAACTGAGATTCTGCAATCAGTGTCTTCTGCTGGTTCAACTGGAATGAAGCATGACACGTCATCATTGTTCCATGGACACTCTTGACACTCATTCAATTCCTTCAGCTTGTTATTCTCTTTTGCAGCTTCCTCGATGTATGTTTCCATATTACTCATAAGTTGAATAAATGAGTTTCTGAACTCATGAATTTCCATTCCCGTGTGCTTCTTGAAAGACATTCCAGTCATGATATTATCAAAATCTGAGGAGTATTCTTCCCGGGTAAGTGGCTGAAATTGGTTGAAGATGGTTTGGAGAGCAGCATGAGAATCATCAGTTGAGAGCTTTTCTTTGGTAATTTGAAACCTCAGTCGTTCTAGGTTAAGCAAAACAGTTCTTGTTAAAGTGGGAAAGTCCTGACGAAGGATGGCACAACTTGTTCGATCCATGGTTGTGGATAAGAGTAATTTGAGAAGCTGACTGAGATGTTGAAACGGCTCACTGGTGCATTCCACATTCTTAGCATCATCTGAAGACATTAAGAGTGACTTATTTGAGTTGTTCTGATTGATCGATACTGAATCATTAAGTGTGTGGCTTTCAGATAGGCATTCTGTTTCACTATTCTGTGCTGTGTCATAGAGAGCAAGTACTTTGGTGATTAGAGGATCCGTGATGACTGACATTGTGTTATTATGAATTACTCCCCAAGTCTCTAGAGAATTAGAATCAACTCGCTACCAACAAAATAGCACTAATCCCAAGTCGCTAGAAGATACTACACCAAGTCGCCAACACTTAATTCGCTACCACGCCAAGTCGCTAGAGTTCCAAGTCGCTAGCCAGATGTAAGTCGCTAAGTAGTAACTCGCTAACACTCAAGTCGCTAGCAAAATTTCGGCAACAATTCGCTACTCAAGTCGCTAACGATGCAAGTCGCTAAAGAGCAACTCGCTACAGACCAAGTCGCTACCACCAAGTCGCTACCCGTAGTGGAGAGTCAACTACTTGTACTGTAACTCGCTAGATCTAACTCGCTAGGTTTAACACTGTAACTCGCTACAATTTTGTAAAGCAAGTCGCTACGAAGAAAATTATCCGTGAACTAAGTCGCTAGCATGAAAAACCATATAAACATCACTTTTCAATCCAAAAACAACCCAACCAAGATGATTCAAGCTTACCAAATGAAAACCTAAACACTTGTGATGATTCTAAACATAAAAGTACTAACAAAATTCAAACTTTAACACAAGAAATCAACCAAATGATGCAAAAACCACTAAACTTTTTCAAACTCAAAAAACCACCTAAAAACCACTAAAAATCCAAAGATGTGCAAGATATGATCTAACCATGGCTCTTGATACCAATTGTAAAATATTGGATTTCACATACACATCATAACATTAACACAATGAGCACATAGATGGTTTTAGAGAGAGAAAGAGTGGGACATTATAGTAAGAGAAACTTGTGGAATATTAGATTATCAAAGAACATCCAACCCTCTACCTTGCAAGGTAGAGGGTATTTATAGGTTACAAACTAAACGACCTCCTGGCGGCCTGTGGATCAGGGATACAGTGGGTAAAGACCCGTCCTTCCTCCACGGTGTTGCACTAGACTATTATTACGCTACTGACTAACTACAAAACAACATAAATAAGTAACTCACGATTAGTCTACGAGCTAACTTATGCTAGATAATAGTTGGGGTGACCGACTCTTCAATACAGGAATTTTTCTAATTCCTAACACTTGCCTTGAACGAAAATTTAGAGAAGAAAAGAGAGAGTATCATTTGTTTTACACCTTTTCTTTTTGTGTTCTATGTGTTTTATGATTAGTTAATATATAGTATATTACAAAATATCTATCTAAAAATTGTGTAGGTGTACCAATATTATAGTCAAGACTTTTGGAATTTGATGACTAACAAGGGGACGTCGACAAGGGAGGCTTGGGCAACTAGAGTTTGTATTTTGATGATTTAATACATTTAAAGTTGAATATAAAGTGTATTAGGTACATATAATAAATTATTTAGTGTAGCGTTAGCTGAAAATAAATTTTAACGGGACAAAATAAAATATATTGAAGTCATAAAAATTATAAAAATACATTTCTTATAAGAATTGAGTGAATAAATATTCATCGAGTTGAATTTACGAAAACCGTCGTAAATATTTATACATAACAATTTATATACAAAATAAATTGAAAACATCGGGTAAACTAATAATATAATTTTTATTGGCTTAAAATGAGTATAAAATATATTATGATCATTTTTGGAAGTGTCAGATCAATATTCAAAATAAATGTTTACGCGATAGCGTTTATTTAATAGGAAAATAAACGTTTAATGAAAAATGCAAACCCATGCATAATATTGATATGTAATGATGTTATTAATGTTGTGTAGACTAAATCTAGTCTATATGAAATGTCCTTGATAATATTACATGAATACGCAGCTTAACCTTCCAGGTTACGCGTATTTGATACTCGTAAACCTAGTTTACGAAAAATGATGATTAGTGACTCGTGAATAGTGATTTTCTCCGGGAATGAATAGTGTCTCGTGAATAGTAATTTTTGAAATACGTTCTCAGAATATTACTTCGACTCCGAAAACGGTGAATAGTAAAATTTTGAATAGTAACTGGTGAATAGTAAATTCCCGAGATGAATAGTGAAATATTCAATGTTTGTAAAATGACCTGTAATTACGAGTTGTCACATTCGCCCAACCAAAAAGGAATTCAGTCCCTGAATTCAGTCCATGTTAGGTTCTACAGTGTTATCGGTGAAAGGTGAGGATATTTGAGTCGCATTGGGTCATCCAATGTTTTTCTGAATCGTACCACGCCCTTCCAAGGCGGGACTTTGAATATAAATTTGTTGCCAATTTGAAATTCTATTGGTTTGCGACTTATGGAACATACTTCCAATATTTTGCGTCGTATATCGACGTAGCTTATCTAGCTATGTGTTGTTACTTGTAACTGATTCTTGATTTGTATGTTTACTTTGTTGTTTCATGAATAAGTCGTGTACTAATGAGTTGAACTTTCCTTATTTTTTTCCGTGAATAAGTGATTGACACCTCAACCTTAGAGTGCCTCAAATGGTGTAGTCATTATGTTCATGTAATAACTATTGTTGTAAAGCAACTTGTTCGATGAAGTATGATTTGCCTAATCATTTCTAGAAAGTCACACATGCTTGAGCATATTATCTAATATGGGAATTGTTCTCTCGCTCTAACCATTGAGCTGAGGATAATAGGCGGTAATAATGTCCTAGTAGGTTCCATGGAAATCTTGAAATGACTGTCAGCAGTCTAAGGTGATTCGAATAGCTTATAATAAGTACAACTGGAATTGATACCACGTGTCTCGTGTCAAATTTCAAAATGTTAAATCTATCGAAAAGGACCTTATTGAAAAGAGTAGATTATGGGTAATAGTTGTGATTCCTCGCGTTTCTAGTTCTAGTGAATGTCATTACTTGAGTCTTACTTGCCTAAGGTGCTTAGTCTCCATGACTAAAATGTTTATTGTTTGATTATCGAAGTGTTTCCATGCTATATGTTGTCAAGTCACAAAACCTTAAATATTTAAGTGATGTGGTGTGGTGATTTTCAAGACTTGTTTCAATATTGAGTACTTCTAAAATAATTCATCACTTAGATTTTTATCATGCTAGCCTAGACATAGATATCAGCTTATACTATGTCAAAGAATGTTTGTTCAAATTTCACTTGTAGATGGAGTGTCATTGATTGTTCGATATGTTCAGACCTGTTGCATCTCTTGATATGGAAGTGGGGTTACTTGGAATTTCTAGAGAACACAATGCCTTAGAGGGAGTTGATATTGATAACCTTAATCTAACCAAATTTTCCTTTAAGGGAAACTAGCTGTAGGGAAATTCACATATTGTTGAAGCCATGTTTAGTGAAATGTTCTGTAGCCTTGGTTAGAAGGCTTGGTTTATCTCTATAGTGTTGCTTCGTGCGTATTGCTTCATACCAAATCTTGTAACTCGGTCTAGCTAGTACTTTTGAAATGATATAATTTAGCTTCTAGTCCAAAATAGTGGTTCGGAATGTCTCGTCATGTCTTACAATTTTTGTTGAGTTTTGAAAGATCTCGCTACCTACTTCTAGTCCTTGTTGGTAATTCCGAAATCCTTTCATTGTTTTCTTGTATCGAGGAATCCTCCTCGTAAATGGTATAAAAAGTCCTTTCCCAAAAAGGTCACTCGTCAAATTCTAACTTATCAGTTGAGTGAGAGATGAATGGTGTAGGCTTCTATAGAGTGTTAACAAAAAGAAATGTTTATGAACAATTTATCTGATTGCAAAACTTTGCTTTTAAGTGAAGATTGTTTTAGGAAGTTTGAAAAGATGTTTGTTTCTTTCATGACATAATTCTTTCTAAATTATACATAGGTGATCAGGCCATGTATAATTGAGGACAAATGATGTGATGCTTGGTTTTGTTGAAATGGTATTATGTTCCTCCGAAGTTTTAGATGGTATTCAACGTTTTGTTTTGTAAGATAATGGCTCAATGATTTTTCAGAGTAACATTAAAATCGTTTCGCATGATGATATTAAATCGTTGATAAAATGACTGAAAGCCAATTGATAGGGTGGTAACAAAATAACTTGTTTTAAAACTTTATGAAACAATGTTTCTAAGATAGTGTAGAATAGCTTGAAATAAAATTAAGTGAAATAATTTCATGAAATGGTAGCAAAATAACTTGAAATAAAATTTGAGGAATGGTTTGTAGAATACATGGGGAAACCTCATAGAATGGTAATAGTCTCCTAACTGGTCAAGAATAAAGTTGGCCTAACCCCTAGTAAGATAGTGAGGTATCATCGCGAAATGATTGAAAATTGGGCAATTGGAATAAGGAATGAAATAAACAAAGGTTGTGATTATTGTGGAGATAATAAATGATAAAGATTACATTGGCTAGAAAGGTACTTATTATCTGTTCCTGTTGGTAGTCTAATCATGTCTCAAGTGTAGGAGTAGTAGGCTGTCTAGCAACAACAGCTTTGAAACTCTCACAGCCCTCAAATCTATGAGATGGTGTAGTGTCTATAGTCTTAGTGATAGATGGTAATGGTGTGTTAAATCATGCACGCTTCCCAAGCTGCAAGTCAGATGTATGAGTATCGTGTATGAGATGTGATGGCACGGATGGTACTCTAAATGACAATGATGATGAAAATGATGACAATGATGATAATGAAAATCCTTGTGGTGAGTTAAGAAAATAGGTTCCTTAGGACTAAACCTATAAGTTCTACCAAATGGTATAATCTGTCCCAACAGAATGATAAAAATTGTCCTGATCCTACGGTGAACCAATAGTGACCGCGATGGTGTAGGTGCAACTTCGTCCTCCTAAAAGTGTTCAGTCTCATCATTTGATGTTATCTGTGTTGAGTCAACTGATGTTAAAATTGTGATAGGGAATGACAGGGCATTCTCCATGTCAAAGTTTGATGTGAGTATGATGGGATGGGTATATGAAGGCATCTATGTGACAATCGATTTTGAAATGAAAGTAAATAACTTGAAAATGTGCGTATGAAACCGCATGTATAGTGACTATGCACTTATGATGAAATGATGAGATGCTATGATGATGTAGTTATAGTCTAGGGTCAATGATGCAACCTAGTTCTCTATAACCGAAGCTCTGATGCCAATCTGTCACACCCCCAAATTACCTGTTTTGCAGCGGAATGGAATTCCTGGGGGATGACTGTCATAGCATCACAATCACAGTTATATTGAACGACCTAAAGTGTCGTTTGAAAAGAACATCGTTTGATATATCAAAAACATTCAGAGTTACAAAGATAGGTCCCAAATGAAAGTTACTATGTGCGGAAAATAAGTTTGGTACAAGTCAAACGATGTTTTTAAAGTGTATAAATCCCATGTGAGACGCGTCGTCACCGCGACTCTATGATATGTCCACATGCATGCCATGAAGTATATGCCTTAGTTACCTGAAAATACATTGCTAAAAGTGTCAACACAAAGGTTGAGTGAGTTCATAGAGTTCATGTAAAATGTTTAATACGACTACCACAAGTATAGGTCATGTATGACAATAATGTCACAAAAATGATACAATTGCTATAAGTCCATGACACTGAAACTAGACTGATCATGATGTTCGCCCCAACAGAGTGTTTGCCAAACAACTCAAATAATGTTATTAAATGAAATGCATCCGTTTAACCAGTTGGAATCCACCAACCCGGATGGAGGAGTCACCCTCGATAGATCTATCCACTCACCCTCGCTTCTTTCGGAATTAACGGTTCATGTTATATAATGGGGACATTCAATTGGCATGAGGTAACTTAAGCAATGTAAATGAATTTGATATACTTGGTATCGTAATAAAAATGATGTGCAATGTATTCTCCCCCGTAGGTTTGAAATAAACTAAAAACTTGAATAAATCGGGGCTATGAAAACTCACCTGTTGCAATGATAATGATGATATAATGGCAATACTGAAATGAGGCGCAACCTCTGACCATGACCTATTATGAATGATATGTTCTAATGTAAATCATGAAATAATGTCGTGCATGCAAATCCACATGTAATCTATACCACTTGTACGTTTTTGAAAATAGATTTTATCGTCGAAATATATGTTTATGACATCTCGTCACGTTATAAAATACTTTACAAGTATTTACGCTGAAATGATATCCTACGATAATCATTTAGTGATTTATTATGAAACTATAACTTTTCGTCGTAAAATAATGTCGTTGAAATTTCATGAAAGTGACAAAACGGCCTTGAAAAGCTAGTCGTAAAATGGTGCACGTCGAGCATTAGGAAACGAATTCAACGGTTTTGGGAAGCTTGTATCATTATCTCAAAGTTTTAGCATTTAAGTTTTCATCCTAGAGGTCTCGATCATGGAGAAAAATATAGGTAAAGTATGGCACTTTGTCCAAAATATAGTTTAAGGGTGATTTTTGGCAAAGTTTAAGTGACCGTATTTTACTCGTTACAACTCCGTTTAACGAACGGTTGGACATTTTGGAAAATATGCTTGGCGAACTTACTTTTACTAGAAGACATCATGTTATAAAAAATAATCCATTGATGTTAAAAATGACCCTCAACATGGTCCTTCGTGGCCGATATTTCTTGGCTATTAGAAAATATATTAGTTTTTCTTATATAATAAAGTTACGGCAACTTTGTTAAATCGCGTGTAATTTAATCGTTACAAGTCCGTTTTTTACGTTTTATATGTCCTTAGCTTCGTATCAAAGTATACTAACATATTTTTAATAAGTCGACACAATTTATAACGCTTAAGACTCATTTTTGACTCGTAAAAAGTCGAGAATACATGCTGAATTTTCTGAAACAATTAGTTTTCGTCGTCAATTTGAAAAATTCATAACTTCTTCGTTATAGCTCCGTTTTAATCCGTTCAAGCGGCCACGTTTTCATTTTAAAGTGTATTTTCTAAATATCTAGGCCAAAAATTTTTGTTTACTGTCGAGATTTCCAGATTTCAAAAATATGGACAGACCCTTTAGAAAACTTGTCGAAATGAATTTTTCTCGCGCCAAACCTATTCTAACCAATTCAAAACAACTCCGAAGCTATTCTAATCCTACCATACACCTTCTTAGGGTGTCATGGGTTCCTAGACATCACCAAAAGTAATATGTTTCAAGGGATTCATTATAGGATAATTATATTACATAATAAGTAATAAAAACAACAAAAGTGGTATAAATTCATATGTAACATGCATGTTTTCTTGCAAAAATGATGAAATAACATAAAGATAAATATGAAAGAGTTATGGAGACCATGAAATGCTTACTTGAATGATTTTGTGAAAGAAAGTGATGAAAACCTTATTAATCTATAGGTTTTTATTTCAAAACCTTAACATAGATCACTACATGAACTTGGAAACACATGATCTTGGAAAAATAATGGATTTCCCTTCTTCTTCTTGCCTTGAACGAAAATTTAGAGAAGAAAAGAGAGAGTATCATTTGTTTTACACCTTTTCTTTTTGTGTTCTATGTGTTTTATGATTAGTTAATATATAGTATATTACAAAATATCTATCTAAAAATTGTGTAGGTGTACCAATATTATAGTCAAGACTTTTGGAATTTGATGACTAACAAGGGGACGTCGACAAGGGAGGCTTGGGCAACTAGAGTTTGTATTTTGATGATTTAATTCATTTAAAGTTGAATATAAAGTGTATCAGGTACATATAATAAATTATTTAGTGTAGCGTTAGCTGAAAATAAATTTTAACGGGACAAAATAAAATATATTGAAGTCATAAAAATTATAAAAATACATTTCTTATAAGAATTGAGTGAATAAATATTCATCGAGTTGAATTTACGAAAACCGTCGTAAATATTTATACATAACAATTTATATACAAAATAAATTGAAAATATCGGGTAAACTAATAATATAATTTTTATAGGCTTAAAAGGAGTATAAAAATATATTATGATCATTTTTGGAAGTGTCAGATCAATATTCAAAATAAATGTTTACGCGATAGCGTTTATTTAATAGGAAAATAAACGTTTAATGAAAAATGCAAACCCATGCATAATATTGATATGTAATGATGTTATTAATGTTGTATAGACTAAATCTAGTCTATATGAAATGTCCTTGATAATATTACATGAATACGCAGCTTAACCTTCCAGGTTACGCGTATTTGATACTCGTAAACCTAGTTTACGAAAAATGATGATTAGTGACTCGTGAATAGTGATTTTTTCCGGGAATGAATAGTGTCTCGTGAATAGTAATTTTTGAAATACATTCTCAGAATATTACTTCGACTCCGAAAATGGTGAATAGTAAAATTTTGAATAGTAACCGGTGAATAGTAAATTCCCGAGATGAAATCGTGAAATATTCAATGTTTGTAAAATGACTTGTAATTACGAGTTGTCACAGTAACCCATAGTTTCCTTAGGGTATCCTACAAAGATACACTTAACAGATATGGCTTGGAGCTTATCAGGTGTGTCACGTTTAACAAACGCTTCACATCCCCAGACCTTTAAGTAAGAAAAGTTGGGAGCTTTTCCCGTCCATATTTCATATGGAGTTTTAACAACCTTCTTCGTTGGAACCATATTCAAAATGCGAATAGCAGTTTCAAGGGCATAATCCCAAAAAGTAAAAGGAAGAGTCGTAAGTTCAAACATTGATCGTACCATGTCAAGTAAGGTACGATTTCTCCTTTCAGATACACCATTTTGTTGTGGAGTATAAGAAGATGTGAGTTGCTGGATAATTCCACACTCAGCTAAGTAATCTTTGAACTCTTGACTTATATACTCACCACCTCTATCGGATCGAAGAGCTTTAATCTTCTTTCCAAGTTGTAATTCTACTTCAATTTTGAAAACCTTAAATGTTTCAAAGACTTCATGTTTATGTTTAAGTAAATAAACATAACCATAACGACTGAAATTATCCGTAAAGGTTAAGAAGTAGGAAGCACCACGTTTTGACACATGTCTAAGTGGACCACACACATCAGTATGTATCAATCCAAGTAGATCAGAAGCCCTTTCCACTTGTGGTGAAAAGGGTTTCCTTGTCATCTTCCCAGCTATGCAAGACTCGCATTTGTCAAATGATTCATCATTGACCGTTTGTAAAAGCCCATCGTGTTGCAGCTTTTCCATGCGTTTCTTTCCAATATGGGCAAGGCGACAATGCCAAAGATAAGAAGAGTCACAGTTCAACTTGCTCTTCTTATTGCTAATGCTATACAACGAATTATTTTCATTGGATATACAACCATTCATATCAATTTCAAACACACCAAGCATAGGAATTGCATTAAAGTAAAAAACATTATTTAAAGAAACTGAAATTCCATAACTGGTAAAAGTGTGCACAAAACCAATATCTTTTAACAAAGAAACTGAAATAACACCCCTAACAATGGAGGGTGCATAATGACAATTATTTAGTTCTAAAATTAAGCCCGAAGGCAACACTAAATCAAAAGTCCCTATGGCTTCGACAACTGCACGCTTTCCATTTCCAACATACAAGTATCTCTCTCCACAGGTCAGCTTCTTCGCCACTCTAAGTCCCTGCGATGTATTACAGATGTGAGTACCACATCCTGTATCATATATCCAGGAATTTTGCTTATGAGGAAAAGAAAATAATTCAAACATAAAAATACCTGATGAGCTATGCACCATCTTATTTTTATTCTGAAGGCACTCATTCAGATAAACTGGACAGTTCCGCTTCCAGTGACCCGGTGAGTTGCAGTGGTGGCAAGTTAAATCCTTCTTAGGATTCTCCTTTTTCTTTCCAGGGTTCTTCTTAGGAGCTGGTGGGATGACAACTTGTTTCCCCTTTCCTTTTCTTTTCCCTTTCTTATCTGCTTGCGGCTTAGGCTTATTCACCCTACCACCCTGTATTGCGAGCACAGAAGGTGTAGGAGCCTTCTTTGGCAATCTCTTCTCGAAGTCTACAAGCATTGCATGTAACTCATTCACTGTCTTCCCCGTGCAATGCATGTTAAAATTTCGGACAAAATCACCAAATCGATCCTGATTAAGGGAGTGATTGATGAGGCCGACACATACATCATTCGAGTAACCACAACCGAGCTTCTCCAATTGGTCCAAGTGATGTTTCATCTCGAGGACGTGGTCAGAGATAGATTTGCCAACCTCCTGCTTGCAGCTGTGAACCTTTTCAATTAGTTCATACAGTTCAGCTGCTGGTGGCTTCTCAAACATACGTTTGAGTTCATCTAGCATGCTCATAGGCGGATAGTGCTCAAATTGTTTTTACAATTGAGCAGACATCCCCGAAAGCATTAGACACGCCACATCATTGTGCTTCTCATATTCAACACGATATGCCTCTAGTTCAAGAGCAGTTGCCGTGTTGGGAAGAACATCAGGTAGAGGTGTAGTCAAAATTTCAACCCTTTTGGCAACACGAAGGATGATCCTAAGTGAATGATGCCAATCATTGAAATAGGGCCAGTCAGCTTGTCCCTTCCAATCATATCTTTGAAAGCGACACTCATTAAGCTCATAGTGTTTTCAGGTTGAGCCATCTACATAAAAAGTTCAAAAAACCATAATTAGTATTTTGATAATTTTCCTTTTTCAATAAACAATTAAATACCCAAGGTTCATATTCATATAACCAATTAATCATTATTGAAAACTAGGATCCAAATTGTCATAATCTCATCACGTTAGTTGATCTGCTAGTAATGAACCTTATACAAAATGGTAGAGCTTTTGCTCAATTGTCAATATCAATTGCAATTCCTAGATTTATGGGATTTACATATAGCCAATTTCAATCGCCATGTAAACATGTTTTATCCCATCTTATGCCTTGAGTTGCCAGTTCTCACCGCCTAACTCAATTAAGTTGTCCAACTTAAGAAACTGCAAAATCGTCCATGCCCGTTCTCACGACACGTGGACATTTTACCCTTTGATTACGATCTAAGTCACGTTCTCACGCAAATAGAAAGTAATCTTAGGTGTTTCCGTTTCGTTGGATGGCATATAACTTAAATTTAAAGGGTAATAATTTTGATGTCAAATCAAATATGTACAAAGATGTCATGCATTCATCTTTGTAGCATAGTTTTTATTAAAACATTTATATCTTGTTTTAATGTATAAGCTTTTCATCATCAAACTTTAATTGAGGTAATGGATTCACCAATCAAGGAATTTAGTGTTAATTATCATCCATTATACCGTACTTTTGCATAAGTGTAAACACTTAGTGTTTCGGATAATTACCACCGAAGTGGCGCATGAAATTAAAACTAATTCGCCCTTAAGATGAGCTTGCACATTTAATGGCTTACTAAGTAGCTCCATTCGAACTTACAGGGGGCAGAGGACCAGGTAAGCGCAAAAGCATAACCTTAGACATCCTTTCAGTGTGACTGTGCGCACATCTTTATTAACCCCTTTATAGTTCATTCTAGTGGGTGAGCCGTTCAGACCATTTGTACCAAAGTCACCAATCAATTAAACGATTATGATTACTATGCTTAAAAATACATGTTTCACCATTGTTTGGGTCAATTTATTTTTCTTGTAAAAATACCCTTGTTACACATAACAAACAAGCAAGTATTTATAAAAATAAACAAATAAACAATGAATGCATAACAAAAATAAGTCATGCATACCAAATAGCCACATGCAAACGTTTTTGATAAATCCTATTAATAACCAATTCTAGATCTGTCAATATGCATATATTTAATTAAGACTTTCACCCGTTTTCATCTATGTACAAGGTGAGCCACATGCATCGATTCATCGATTGCGTAAGTCAAAATTAAATACATACCACATAGCACATAATTGATTAAATTAATAATGATTGAGGTCTTCCCCAATTTTAGATCTATCTTAATTTAGTGTATATCACTTAAACAAGAAAGACATACAATAAAAGCAGATCCATGATAAAACATGCAGATAATTATCATGGACATAAACTTACACTTAACAATTAATGCAATTAAAACAGAGTTACGCAATACACATAAAGTTGCATGCATCATAGGGTTTCTAATCCAATTAAAACTTTAGTTTACAAAACCCTAATTAGGGCACCAAAATAAACGCCCCCCCCCCCCCCCCCTAAAAAATTAGGGGTTAGGTTTTGCAAACCCTAGATCTACGCATACAAATAATAACACAACATGTTTATTTTATTTATGTGTTTCAGTAATTAATTACTTGTTATACAAGGCTCGTGATGCCACTGTTTAGTTTATAATACATGATATAGAATAAAACATGTAGACATCAAGAGTACACAGCGGAAGACTAAAGATCATAACAAATAAATAATTAACTGAAAGTATGCGTAACGTACCTCTTGCGAATGTCAGATCTCTTGAGCAAAACAAAGAAGTGGTTTAAAGAGTTGTCCCTTACCGTTCTACAACTCAAACCAATTGGTGTAAGAATAGTGTCTTACTACCACGTTCTTGTACACACGAATTAACCAACGAATCAAGCGATTGCTAGATCTAACACAAGTCCTCGTTTTAAGGAAAAACAAAACCAAACTCCCTTACAAGGGGTGTTCGGCCAAAATAGGGACAAGAGAGAGGAGAGGAGAGATCTAGGGTTAATTCAATGCACAAAGTATGAAAAACCCTATAACCTAACCTTGTTTATATAGTAGATGGAAAACTTTGGGAACAAGTTATGGATTAGGGCTTGGTGAAGCCCCTTGGCCGGCCATGATGAAAGCCCAAGAGAAAACCCATAATTTATTCAAGACTTTCCATTACTAGTCCTTTCTCTTTTCATTTAACGGTCGTTAGTCATTTTTCCGTTAAATACTTAACGATCGTTAACCGGACTTAATGTGCAATAATTAATCGTAAACATAAACATTAATTATTAACTTTAATTCTCATTCGCTAATATGTGCAATCCCGTGGTCACGAGTTCGAATCCGGACATTTACGTGTTTGTAAATATATACATTTCCAACATTTCTTGTATATGTTTATACGTGTGGGCTAATGAATTATGAACATCATTTTCTATTGACTTAATTAGTTTAACATTCATTGCCAAACTTATCCAATTTTTTTTTTCAATTTCACTGAGGCTCATCAGCTGAGTCCCTTGAGTTCAATGCCACACCGCGCCCTATTCGTATCTATATCTACCCAAGAGCGAACCCATGCTCAACGTTTAGGTCTTGATGGACCAAAATGATAATAAGTATTAAAAGTCGTCGATAAGTTCTTGATTATATACTTGTATACGTGTGTGACATTGTGACAGCAGCCGCTCCTCTGCTTATGTGCATGCAGTTATGCATACTACTTGATCCTATATGAAAATGTCATATGACGCAAAATTGTGAAATAAAAAATGCACTAGACAAAACATGACCCCAACTAAGTTAAATATATAAGAAGAAAATAGCTAAATATTGTAGTTGAAATTTCTTAAATATTTTGTTTATTACATATGGTTTAGTAGTTGGCAATCTACCGTACTCAATAGCTCATTAGCTGCTCGAAACAACAAAAGTAGTGGTTGAGCTGTATGTTATTTTTTATAAAAGAACATTATTGTTGCCACGTTAATAAATATACTTGTTTACATCACTCACAATATTGTCTACTTTGTCGTCCCCATACGTTGTGGAGGTCAAGTGAAGACGTCACAGAGACGGTGCCAACTTCACACTGTTCTAATATGAGCTGCTTGACCGCATAGTTCTTATGAGATCTAGTCGCTATTAACTTCAGAAAGTGTCGTGTCGTTGTAAAGCAAAATAATATCTATGAGTCTAACATCACTCTAGTCCAGGCATGGACGGAGCGAACGAACATGATCGGGTGCACAAATTTTTTTAAAACGTAATATAATAGAGATTAAGATGCTAACTAGATAAAACTAAAAACACATTTCACTGGACCGAGGTCATTTAAGATGCATTTGAGAAAAATCGATGCTTTTCCTTAAAATTAACACTAAATCAAAAAAATCGTCACGGGCACCCACGGGACACCCCCGGCTCCGTCCCTGAGTCCAGGGCCAATGAAGAAATTGTCTAATTGTTACAGACCATAAAAATGTTGGTGTGTATATGTGTATTAGAGTTTATGGAAGTGCATCCGTGCATGCACAGTTTCAAACACAAAGCTGTCATTTACTACTGGTAATTTAACGTTGTGAACAAAAAACAATATTCACATACTAAGAGTGCTAGGTGTGGAGCTCGCCATCCCATTCGCCGACACCGTGGCTCTCTCGGTGTCCTTCGCCACCACACCGGCTGGGGCGCTGGGCTCGCCGTTGTGGAGCTTTTCGTCTGCACAACGAGCTCAATTGTCTGACAAAAACACAAACCAATCGGATATAAAATTTATTTTGAAAAAATTATATCCGTTGTAAAACAGATACTTTTACATTAAAAAAAAAAAAAAAAAAAAAAAAAAAAAAAAAAAACTTATACCACCCCCATAAATAACAAACCATAACCACCATTTTTCTCATCTTCATCTCCTCCATCTTCATCAACTTTCTATATATCTAGTTCAAAAAAAAAAGACAATGTCTTAAAACCCGAATGACGGAGGGTATTTCACAAACCTACTAAATTCAAACCCACCATAATACGGGGGTTCTTCAAACCCGTCTCCACAAGAAATTTTTCTTAACCAACAGTATGCGTTTCAACAAGGATTCGCACGTTACCCCGGACGATTTCCATCGCCACAGTTTTTTAACCCGTCACAATTCCACAGTTTTTTAACCCGTCACAACCTCCAACGTTTCCCAAATGGAATCACAACCGTCCGGGTCACAATTCAAAGTACCAAAATCACGTGAACCGGCCAAAGGTAAAGGGAAAAAGACGAAGGCAAAAAAATCAAAACAAGCTGTGGATTTGGACGCAGACGATGACGAATATGTGAAAGTCATAGGCCAGGCAGACATGAGGAAGTGGAGCAAGGTTGAAGAAAGGTTGCTTGCGCAATGTTGAATAGTGAATAAATATGCCGAAAGAGATGACTAGTAAAATGTTTAGGTTTCTTATTATTAGTTTGTGTTGTATTTTTTTTCCTCGTGTCTTTTTTTTTACGTATCGTGTTTATTTTTCTTATTATTGTGTTGTTAATGTATTTTAATTAGAGTATTGATTGGCATGCCTAACTTGTGTGCCTAAACATATGCCTAATCTTATGTGTCATCACTCTCTATTGGTGACAATAGATGGACCCACTACTTCACAAACCAATAAAACACTTGCACATCACTTTAGGCATATAATTAGTCATACAATTAGGTCCCTCAATCATTTTCCTTTTAATTATTAATGAAATAAATTTAGTTTATTTGAAAATTTGAAAAAAAAAATAAAGTTGTAGTGGTGGGCCCAAAATGAAGAGGTTGATGTTTGTTGTAAGGGGGGGTTAGTTGTGGAGGTTTGTTATGGTGATGTGGAGGTGATGTGGCACCCGTAGATCCCGAATGAAGAGGTTAAGCTCTTCATGACACCTAAAGCTCTAAGTCTTAACATGTATTTTATATATTTTTGTTCTCTTTTCCTAAGTATACCACCATTTTATTTCTATGTTCTTGCAATTTGCATCAATTTAATTTTTATTTCCAATTTTCTAGTCACATAGGACGGAGCCAAAATTTTAAGTTAAAAAAACACCGAACATAAGGTAAAGATTAGGGATTAAGTCATAGAATAGCAATGAACTTTCTTTATTGTCCTGTTTTGGTATGTGAAGAATTAAAAGATGTGCAATAGCATCGAACTTTCATAAGTGGTCCAATTTGCACATTTTGATGACGTGTCATACCTAAAAGTCTGACACGTGTCACCATTATAACGTGACACGTCATCAAAATGTACAGATTGAAACACTTATGAAAGTTCGTTGCTATTGCACATCTTTTAATCAGTTTACATACCAAAACGAGACAATGAAGAAAGTTCGTTGCTATTATATGACTTAACCCTAAAAACTATAGTGAAAAATATCGTCCAATGATGTATCTACGGTTTTGTTTTTCAAACAATGAGTCAACCCAAAACCATAATGACGAAGAATAAATTACATTTAAGAATACGTAAATGCATTTCAGTGTTGTATTTGATTGTTCAAGTTGTTCATTTTTTAACTTTAATAAGGAAATCTATATGATTAAGGGGGTTGTAGGATCGAAAAGATTGATACTTTATGTGGTTCGGGAGGTCGAGGTTGGTGACTAAACATGATACACATGATGTTAGTTTCTAGTGAGAGAAAGTAGAGAGAGGGTGAAGAAAACAAAGTTTATTAGATTAAAACAAATGAAAGCTTAAAATGATTTCCCACACCCCTCATGGAGAGTCATGAGAGGTATTTATATACTCATTACAATATAACTATCCTACTTGTACAATAGTAGTCTGTTAGGAATTGGAAATTCCATAAGAAAAGAGTCAGTCACCCCAAATGTTATCTAGCCTAAGTTAGCTCGTAGACTTGTCGTTATTTATGTTATTAAGTAGTTTATTAGTTAGTTTAGTGCAACACCGTGGAGGAAGGACGGGTCTTTACCCATTGTATACCTGATCCACAGGCCGTCAGGAGGTCGTTTAGTTTGTAACCTATAAATACCCTCTACCTTACAAGGTAGAGGGTTGGATGTTCATTGAGAATCTAACATTCCACAAGTTTCTCTTTCTAGAATATCTCACTCTCTCTCTCTCTCTAAAACATCTAATTCGCCTACTTGTGATTATGGTTTAGTGTGTATGTGAAATCCAATATGTTACAAATGGTATCAAGAGCCATGGTTTGATCATCACTTACATATCCTTGGATTTCTAGTGATTTTTAGATGGTTTTAGAGTTTGAGAAAGTTTAGTGGTTTTTGCATCATTTGGATTATTTCTAGTGTTAAAGTTTGAATTTTGGGTGTAGTTTTGTGTTTAGAATCATTGTATGTGCCTGGGTTTTGATTTGGTATGCTTGAATCATCGTGGTTGGGTTGTTTTTTGGATTGAAAAGTGGTGTTTGTAAGATTTTCTAGCTAGCGACTTGACCCACGGTGTGTTATTCTAGCTAGCGACTTGCTTTGAAAATTGGTAGCGAGTTGTAGTTGATGTTGTTAGCGATTTAGGCGTAGCGACTTGTCTATTGAAACAAGCCGACAAACAGTACACTTTGTGGATTCTCCACTACGGGTAGCGACTTGGTGAAAGTTAGCGACTTGTAGTAAAGTTTATTAGCGACTTGGTGTTAGCGATTTGATGCCTAGCAAGTTGCTATTTAGCGACTTGACAACTTAGCGACTTGATTCTTAGCGAGTTGCTCTTTAGCGACTTGCCTACTTAGCGACTTGGTACGTAGCGACTTGCTGTCAAAATTCGTAGCGACTTGGTGGTTAGCGACTTGCTGTTAAAATTCTTAGCAACTTGGATTCTGAATACCTAGGTGAAGTGAAGCAAGTTACTTATATCTAATATCCATAAACACATTCATCAACACAATGTCTTACATCAATGATCCTTTAATCACCAAAGTACTTGCACTCTATGATACCTCGCAGAATAATGAAGTAGGCTGCTTCCCAGAATGCTCTACAGTGAATGATTCAGCAACTCATAATCAAAACAATTCTGATGAGTCACTCATAATATTGTCAAATGATGCAAAGCAAATGGAATGCAACATTGAGCCCTTTCAACTACTTCATTAGCATCTCAAACTACTGTTATCTACAACCATGGATCGAACAAGCAGTGCTCTCCTTCGTCAGGACTTTCCCACCTTGACAAGAACTGTGGTACTTAACTTAGAACAACTGAGGTTTCTAATTACCAAAGAAAAGTTCTCAACTGATAAATCTAATGCAGCTCTTCAAGTAATCTTCAATCAATTTCAGCCACTTATCCGGGGGGAATATTCCTCAGATTTTGATGATGACATGACTGGAATTTCATTCAAGAAACACACTGGAATGGAAATTCATGAGTTCAGAAACACCTTTATTCAACTTATGGGTAATATGGAAGTATACATTAAGGAAGCTTCTCAAGAGAATGATAAGATGAATGAATTGAATGGGTGTCAAGTGATGCTATGGAAAGATTGTGATAGGTCATGCAATGGATCAGTTGAACCAATGAATGATACCGAATACAGAAGTTCAGTTGCAATGAAGGAAGATGGAGACACCGGTACTGATCTCAAAGACTCAGAGTCAGAGTCAGAAAAGGTTTCATGTGATAAGGTACCCTTAACTGATCAAAGTAATTCAAATGTTAATGTACCTGATCTACTTGATTCTAACTCTGAACATAATACTGTGAAATCGATCTTGGTTGAGCCTGAATCTAAAACTATTAAGGCTAATGACATGATTGAAAAAAGGGTATATGATGAACTTTCAAACCAATACTCAATTCTTGAAAAACATTGTATTTCATTGGAAATTGAAATACAACAAAAGGATGAAAGCTTTTATGCTAAAAAATCTTGCATTAATCAGGAATTTCCAGAATTTCGAGAATTTTTTGAAATTAATCAATTAAAAACCCAGATTCAGGACAAGGACTCAACCATATGCAATCTGAAGTTACTACTCTCAGATGTGCATAAGCATGATTGTCATGAGATGAGTGATACACTTAAAACTAGAAATGATGAACTAGCTCTATGTGTGTCCAACCTATTAAGAGAAAATGAGTCATTAAGAAAGAACTTAGAGGAGACCAATTCCACTAGTACAAAAACGGGATTTGGTCACGCATGGTCGAAATGGAACAGCCACACATTCGCATATTTGTGTGGCTGAAGGTACGAAAATTGACAACATGTACTAATTAGTCACACATGAAAATTTTAATTGTGTGACCATTAGAACTGTATCGCCACACAATTGAACGTTGTGTGGCTAAAGGTATCTGGTGATTTTGTTTCAGATCATTTAGCCACATATGAATTTGGAACGCGTGACAAATACAAGTAACCTTGATGCGTTAGTCACATGAAGTAATTTTTTGTGTGTCTAAATCATAGAGTCAAGTTTTGTCACACATTATGTAAGGGTGACTGATATGTTTTGCCAACTCTTTAGCCACATCTGAAATTGGAACAAGTGACAAATGAAAAGTAAAGTTGAAGCATTAGTCACGATATACATATAAACAGTGACAAATATATGTCACACACTTGAACACTGTGACCAAAAGCCATATATGGTCACACTAAATGTTTTGTCACACATTCGTTAAGTGTAGCCAAAATCCAGTACATATGTTCACGTAAGTTAATATGTGTGTTTAAAGTTTAGTTTGTGTTAGCTTGCCGAAAGCTAATCTATAAAGTCACATTTGCTACTAACACCGTGACCAAATGCCATATATGGTCACACTAAACGTTTTGTCACACATATTATTCAAGTGTAGCCAAAATCCAGTACATATGGTCACGTAACTTAATATGTGGCCATTGGATGATGAATAGTCACTCAAAATACACGTTTCCTCACTTGAAACACCATATGGTCACACTTATTAACACTTTTAGCCACTTTATGGTTAATTGTATGTGACTAAATACCCAAAACAAACATGCTTTGTGTGACTAAATGTTAGAAAAGGCCACACAAACATAAAATTCATGTGGCCATTGGATGATCAATAGTCACACAAAAGACACCTTTCTTCACTTGAAACACCATATGGTCACACTTATTAACACTTTTAGCCACTTTATGATTAATTGTATGTGACTAAATACCCAAAACAAACATGCTTTGTGTGACTAAATGTTACAAAAGGCCACACAAACATAAAATCCAAGTGGCCATTGGATGATTAATAGTCACACAAAAAACATATTTCTTCACCTTAAACACCATATGGTCACACTTATTAACACTTTTAGCCACTTTATGCTTAATTGTATGTGACTAAATAACCAAAATAAACATGCTTTGTGTGACTAAATGTTAGAAATGGCCACACAAAAAGAAATTTGATGTGGCCATTGGATTATCAATAGTCACACAAAAAACTATTATGTTTTTCATAAACAGAACTAACTACGAATACTAAACAGACTTATCTTATTTCTGCCAGACTTAACCTTGTACTGGCAGCCTTAACCACTAAAACTAACCTACCAGACTTAACTTTGTACTGGCAGCTTTAACCACTAAAGTTTTCTGTTTATAAGTAGACCACAACACAAAATATATATATTTTTTTTGGGTGCAAAGATGAACTTGTATTAATCAAGGAAACTTTGTAAAATGAAAAAATCAACACACACTGATATTGACAAGTTCCATATCAAGTTGCATACTAGGCAACTCTATTCAATATCTGATATATCTGTTCTTATAAGTCTGATAATAAAAACAAACTGCCCATATCATACAACCATGGACAGATGACAACCAACACAAAACCATCACAAAGAACACCTTTTAATGCACCAGTATGAACCATACACTTCCAGATAGGGGCTATACCAAGTAGTTTACATTCCATCTCATGAATGGCTTCAACTACTTGGGAACACACACCCTAAATGAAGCCAACCAAATCCTACACAATCCTAAAATCTGTTTATAAACGTGTCTATCAATAACAACTGATAACGCCTGGAATTACGTTTTAGCACATGCTAAATACTGGAATTATAACTGGATTACGGGAAGACACCGAAGCTTGGTCGTCGATGACAAAGTCAACAAGATTGAATCTGACCATTTTGTTTTGTTCCCACTGACACTCCTCAACAATCTCTCTCCATATGGCGTTTATGGTAACGTGGTTCTTGCTTCTAGGCCTATCGCTGTGGTGTTGCAAATTCACGTTCACATAAAACTCCATGTCTTCCCGGTATCTCAGCAATGCGTTATGGTACTTCCACATGTGATTTCGCTTCGTAAACTTATGTGGTATGTTCTGCATTAAAAAGAACAATGTAGTATGCTAATCAAAAGTATGTCCATGTGTTGAAGCATATATTAGTTTTTGCGAAAGCAGATAATGACTGAAATGGTCCGATTTGTATCATTACTTACCAAACGACTCCTGTCCGTGACGTATGCAAGGATGGGCGCGTAAAAACAATCCCTTTCACTTTCATGCTCTGTACATTCGTTCCATGCACATATGTGTTTCATACGCTCATCTGCAATTGGAATTTAATAAAAATGGTAATTAATAATTTAAAAGCTATTATATGGAAAGGTTTATTTTTAAAATAAAGTCATAGATTATGTCTACACTTTGATTAACATACCTTCATCTACGGGGTTTCTCATGAACGGTCTTGTACGATTCAGCTCCATACGTTGCACAAGTTCAGAACGCATCATCAGTCCATTTTCAGCAAAGGGCATCAGGGAAAGAGTATTGTTTAGGAGATTTGTGAAAACAACTCTTGTGCCAGCAAACAGGTTTTCATCGTGAACCAATACATTCCATCCGTGCCCACCAAACTCATGCACGTGTCTGTTTTCCTCCAGTATTTCAATTTGACGGTGAGTGATAGCTGCTACGGGCACGCCAGCAACAAGAACGTCAAATTGGTTATTGTCAGTATTGTCCCGGAAATTGCAAGGAATGACCTACGTAACAGTTTAGTTTAAAGAAAACATTAGCGGGTCAAACAATTAAAATATTCCCCATTTTCAACAAACTTATACAATGTATTGATTAACATTTTTTTTCTTACCAGAGGTTGTGCAGGATATTCATCCAACGTAACCAGGCACCTACGTTGTCTGTAACCTAGAAGAGCCAGATCGTATCCAGGGCATTCGTGGCCTGCATCGTTGTACCCTGTTACATAATAACAGTCTTCTTCCTGACGAATGAAATGGAATGTGGCCACACTGATGTATTGGCTTTGATCAATAAAAGCTTGCCACTCGGACCCTTGCAAAGAAATGCGACCACGAACCAATTTCCAGTAAACCTTATGTTTGGTTCCCCTATTGTGGATTAGGTATATCCAGCGCTTGTTGGGGTACAGTGTTTCAGTAAACAAAGCAGGAAGCATCTTAAATTTAAAAAGTAAGCACGTATATCAATTTGATGGTTACATCGATAAATTTATAACCTTAAGTAAGCATTTTAAGTACAACTTACCTGCAATGTCCTAATGTTTGTGCGGTTTGCCTCCACCAACAATTGGATGCTCATTCTATTTTAAAACCACAATGGTCTTAATGGTCAATAAGGTTATCTCATATGCATAACATTCAACTAATACAAGTCTTAGATGATCAATACATCTTTATCATTAAGGTGTCAAACAAAATATGATTGAAGATGTACTACTACATATTTAACTATGTTTCAAAAACCAATAATCATATAGTCCGTTTAGAGTAAAAATCTGTATTTTTTTACGTTTATTCATCTTACCCCATACGTTTGTTAAAATCTAGTAAGAAATCCATAATATACCCAACATACCATACGCCATTGCTTCATCCAATGTTTAAACCTAAGCTCAGATAATTAATTACATAAGGTGTAGTGCTTTACCAAATCATATAAAAGCTATACTAACCTAGATTAAACATATGTTTACAAGTTGTCTAATTAGCTGTTTAACAAATAGCTGCTACGTTTTTCCACATTCCACATATATTTACATGTCACACAATATTCTAAAGAATCAAATCGCATATAGTTCTAATAAAACGGCTGTTACATTATGATCAAAGGATACTATATTCTTTAGGATATGTTAAACATTGCTGAAAAATTACCAAACATGCATTTGTATCCATCAACATATCAGAAACATGCGTGCATATCAATCACTTTACATTTGCAGTTCATGGTTAAAAAAACAAAAAACAATGTGTAACATTACCTGATGATGCGGTTGTTGTGTTGAAGAAGATAGACTTGAATATTTTGCTTTGACTATGTGATTAAGTGTAGCCGTAATATGTCACGGTTCTCAAAACTGCAATGATTACTATTAATTAAGGGAAGGATTTTTTGTTTTATTTTTTTAGCTTGTATTATAGGAGCATTGCATATATACCCACTAAAACTCAAAAAGTTTCATATTTCTCCATAATACAATTTTTTAATGCATGATGTACAATGCAACTTAAGCATGTTTTGGGTATATATGCAAATATGTAAATTTTACACAACAATTACGTACCAAAACGGTACATTTGAAAAAGTACGCAACTATTTTATGACCTAAACCCTTGATTAAATACATACAAAATATTTGGTAGAATCACCTTAAAAATTAAGTACCTTAACATACAAATAAATAATATTACATTAACATACACGATATCGTAACTTCTCGCAAATAAATACATATGTCGAATACAATATTGGTTAATCGAATATACAATGTAGCTATTGAATCACTGCCAGTGCATCAACGTTTGCAATGTTTTTGTACGATGTTTCCCGTCCTTGAATGTCACGTTCACTGTGATGATAAAAAACCTGTGGAATCCAAGTAACAAAAAAAGTTATACGTTGTAATAAAGTATATAATTGTAGGTACTTTTTAAATAAGAAACATACTATTCAATAACTTAGCACTACCAGTATTAACTTAGCACTGACAGTATTAACTTAGCACTGCCAGTATTAACTTCTTCCAGCCCATTCTTATTCGATGTCAAATTCCAGCCCATTCTACTACGACTATATACACAGATGCTTAACATCTTCGAGCCAATCATGATTCATTGGGACGGGTGTATGATAGGGACCAATGATTATATATAGCTTCTAACAGAAACTATATATACACGTGATGCCAACGGACGCCAGCCACAATGAAACATGATTGACCTGAAGAAATTTACCAACTTCATTAAAGTACAAGGTTGTGATAATATTATGCATATAAAATAAAACGGTCACAAACATGCGACATAATCGTCTATACATTGCTATAAACCAGGTCAAGATATGGGCAATCTCAAGTTTAAAACTACCCGTCATAATTGATCAAAGTGTTGATGGTCATGGTAAGCTTAACACAGCCTCTATCAAAGTAAGACACCTATGTTATAAGCAAGCAAGTGGAGACAGCTTAGTACTTTGAGCGTCCACTCGAAATCCCATTGCCATGTCTATGAAATGGCTGCAAAGATTTGCACCAAACCTATTGCTATGACAGTGACATAGGAATGGGTTTTCGAGGGGAAGCTCAAAGTACCAAAGGTGTGCCGAATAAATAATTATCGATTCTACAAAAAGTTAATTTTACAGAGATGAAAAGACAAAAAGCCTATCCAGCGATGAAAAGACTTTTAAGTGCAATGGTTAAAATTTTAATGTTGAAACTAGGGAATAAGATCTTGTATACAGGCAACCCATCTACCATACAGTCAAAAAAAATTGACTCATTTTTTGCACATAATAGTGAGGCTCAGATCTGTATAAATCAATAGTTTCAAAAACGTCAGTATCACACCATTTGCATGATTTAATAAGATACTTGTCATCACAGCCTCATACACACTGACACCTCATAATTATAGTTTTGCTAGATTGTTAAAAAAAAGTTAAGGAACAATATGATATAGTTGCGGATTCAAACGGAAGTTGAACATACCAATGTGGCCGCGTTACTTTGTAGATGTGTATGGAATTTAAACTTAGTGAACCCTTCTGAATCCCCCTACAGTACCTTTTGTCGTTTCAACTCCCTTTGAGCAAAGGCCTGGACCAGGCGATTTGCTAGATTGTTGAAAAAACAAAAGGCACTGTTTGGGAATTTAGAATGGGTAACTATGCTGAAATTCCCTACTCATCTACAAAGTAACGTGGCCACCTTGGTATGTTCAACTTCCCTTTGAATCCGCAACTATATCATATTGATCCTTAACTTTTTTAAACAATCTAGTAAAAGTCTATAACAAGTATATCAGACTCATATAAACTTCCAAACTGAGTGTGCAGTGTGATATGCATTAGCAAGGCTCACATCTGTGAAAAGGATGGATAAACACCGGAACATCAGGATATAACCGCCATGGCTGCAAAATAATGTAATAAAATTGCCACGCCAACATACGGTAAATCACATCATTTGCATATCAAATAAGATAATCGTCATCACAGCCTTTTGCATATCACAAATAAACACATGTGGCCCAAAATAAACCAACTCCCTTTGATCAAAGGCCTGCACCAGGCGATTTGGTAGATTGTTGAAAAAACAAAAGTAACAATATGATATAGTTGCGGATTCAAAAGGAAGTTGAACATACCTCTATCACATCATCTGATTGATTTATTAAGATATATCATCACAGCCTCTATCAAAGTAAGACACTTATGAACAAAATAGAGTTTATACATGCAAAGGAAATGGTCAAAAAAGTTAAATGTCAATATGTTATAAGCAAGCAAGTGGAGACAGCTTAGTACTTTGAACGTCCACTCGAAATCCCATTGCCATGTCTACGAAATGGCTGCAAAGATTTGCACCAAACCTGTTGCTATGACAGTGACATAGGAATGGGTTTTCGAGGGGAAGCTCAAAGTACCAAGTGTAAATAATTATCGATTCTACGAAAGTGTATGTGTTGAATGGGATAATGAAGGAGTGTGGCCTGCCATGAACAATACACACTATATCATTATCGCAATCAACACACCTCATAAAAAAGAAACACAATCAAACCCTTTCTGAGATCCCCTACTGGTCCTTTTGTCGTTTCAACTCCCTTTGTGCAATTGCCTGCACCAGGCAAATTGCTAGATTGTTGAAAAAACAAAAGGAACAGTATGGGAACTCAGAAAGGGTTTGATTGTGTATTTAAGATCATAAAAAAAGTGTTTTCCTAAAAAAGAAGCATAGTTAACCCTTCTGAGTCCCCATACATTAACATTTAACTATGCTTTTTATATTTACTAAACTGCATACCTTATTGACTATTATGCGATCAGAACAACAACAACAACAAACAAAAGGCAATAGCGTAGTGCGAAAGGATAGAGAAAGCATACGACAAAACCAAAAGGCAATAGCGTAGTAAAAAGAAAGCAAGCAAACAAGCAAACAGGGTATACAGGAAAAAGAAACACGCACAAGCAGGCCGTAAATACGCCAATAGCAAAGCGCAACAGACATAAAACCAAAAAGCCCAGGCACACCAAAAGCAGGCCAACCTAAGGGAGCAACAACAGAGCAACGCAAACCACGCACGGGGCCTAAGACTACGGCAAAACAAAACACGCAAGGAGGCAAAAGGGGACACCTAAAACCCAACCTAGCACCACTACCCGCAAATCTCATTCTTCGCGTCTACTAATCTCATTCTTCGTGTCTCATTCTTCACGTACCCATACTGCATGTATAACACGTAATCGTTATTACCTCAACTAATGATCCATAAATCATCAAACAACTACTTTTCCTATGCAAATGACTAATACCCCGACTAACATCCTAAACAAACATAACACAATATCATCTATAAATCAATAAACATCCTAAACTAACAAACTAGCATTAAATTATAACATTTATACCTGAGATATTAGGCTCAATAGGAAGAGAATCAAGCCCTTTATAATAGCCCTCAAGAGTATTTCATTGACTAACATTTATTTTCATTGATTTTGCGTTTGATTGAAAACCCTAAATCTGCTATTAATTATAATCTAACTGTGTGTTTTGACCGAGTGTAAGAGAGATAAATGTGTGAAATACTGAAAGTCAAACACACACTACTTGACCATTTTCTAATAAAAGTAAATAAATAAATAAAACTAACTTATTTCTTCAAGTTAATAAAGCATTAAAACCTAAAATTAACCATTGTACTGATCATTGATCATTTACATATAGTTACTTATATAAACAAAGTAGCAGTTAATAGCAAGCATCCATACAACCATCAACTATACATCATCAAAACACAAAAAAAACTTCCAAAGCTTCCTATGCTCCATCTTCAGACTCATCAGCTTCATCCAAATCTTCCATGAACTCCTCCTTCTCCGACAGACTACGACGACATAGCACCAAAAGCTGAGCCAGCAAATCAATCTTCCTTCGATCCTTCAACTGTATCTCACGAAGGGCATACTCACCAGTTGCTGCAACAGCATTGAAACGAGTAAACAATCCACCAGCCTCATCGATTGTCTGTTCTTTTTTGGCAACAGTTTCCCTCAGAATGCTGCTCTCTTCTCCCATCCGCTCGATCAACTTTTTCTCCTCTGCTATGTCTTGCAATATCAACAACCTGAAAGCATCGCTGAGCTTGCCGGATTCAGTGGCGGCTTTCATTTCATCGATATTAGGTGTGGAAGACATTTTGTGTGTTTAGGTGTAAAATTATTGATAGTTGTGTGTTTAGAGTAAAATGATTGATACTTGTGTGTTGATTTTATGGTTAGGTAAGTATACATAATTACAATGTACCTCACAATTTGCACAAATAATCACAAAAAAACACTTAAGAGGCATCGGAAAATTTATTTTGGGTGTTACTCTAGCCCCTTCATATTCTTCCACGCATAAATGTGATATGCAATAGTTCAAGAAAAAAGAAAAGAAAAAAGTGATATGCAGGAGGAGTATTTAGGAAGATATCTAATATTGCAATTTAAACCCTTCATTTTTTCATTGGATCTAAACCAGCCCCTATATACTAGGGGTGTTCACGGGGCGGTTCGGCTCGATTCGTTTAGAGATTTTAACTATCCATCACGGGGCGGGTAGTTCATTCTACTATCCAAAACCGAACCGTACTAGGCGGGTAACCGGACATGCGGGTATCCGAAATGAGCGGTTACCCGCGGTTCGGGTCACGGTTAACCATTCAAAAAAATTAATCGAATCGAATCGGGCGAACAATAACATAAATTATAACGTAATATGTCATTTTAGTAAAATTAAATAACACTAAAGATATTAGAATAATAGTAATGTTGTTGTGTCGCAATAGCAACATTCAAATTACCATATCTAACAAAATAAGTAATACTACTTATTTGACGTTTATAGATTACGATCACATTAATGATATGTAAAAATGCATTATGAACCGTGATAAGCGGGTTTTTCGGTTTCGGGTTTTCTCGATTTCAGTTTCTTCGGTTATCGGTTTTTAGCGGTTATCGGATTTGCTTAAATTCTTAAAATTTATGTCAACTGCAATACATCGACCAAAATCAAAGTTAGTCATCTTTACAATGTAGCACATTGACAAAAATCAAAGTTAGTCATCACTACAACTTTGGCAAACAATGAATTCGGTGGTTATTAATTTGCGAACCATGCAAATTTGCATAACAAAACCCACGTAAACATTACCCGACAAGGTTACAACAACATTACGCAACAAGAATTGCTGACACAATAGGATGCTGACACATGATAACATCAATTGCAATACCTTACATGTAACTACTTGCATACAATATTACGTAAATTGCTGACACAATAGGATGCTCACACATATGTTTAGCCATACTATATGAGTTAGGGGTTGTTTACTTTTTTGAAAACTTTTTTCGCCCGTGTATACACGTTTATACACGCATTCATACGTTTATACACGTTTTTGTCTGTTTTAATACGTTTTCGTACGTCTTTGTCCCCTTTAATTTGTTTTTATACGTTTCCGGTTTTCTTTACAGTTTTTCGTCCGTGTTTACACGTTTTCGCTAGTTTTTTCATGTTTCCGTCCGTTTGAATAAGTTTTAGTCTGTTTTACATACTAACGTACATTTTCAAACGTTTCATACATTTTCATATGTTTTACATATGTTTTCGTCCGTTTTCGTCCGATTTACCCCGTTCTCATCCGTTTTTACCCATTTTCGTATGTTTATAAGAATTTTTCAACCGTTTTCAAAGGTTTTCTTACACTTTTACACAGATTCGTACGTTTATACAAGTTTTCGTCTGTTTTAATACGTTTTGGTCCGTTTTCTTACGTCTTTGTCCCTTTTAATCAGTTTTTATACGTTCCCGTTTTTGTTTACTAGTTTTCGTCTGTGTTTGCACGTTTTCGCTGGTTTTTTAATCTTTTAATCCGTTTGTATAACTTTTTACACACATTCGGCCGATTGCAGCTGTTTTGCACGTTTTTGTCCCATTTACCCCGTTTTCATTCGTTTTTACCCATTTTCGTATGTTTTTAACAATTTTTCAACCGTTTTCAAAGGTTTTCTTACACTTTTACACAGATTCGTACGTTTAAACACGTTTTCTTCTGTTTTAATACGTTATGGTCCGTTTTCTTACGTCTTTGTCCCTTTTAATCAGTTTTTATACGTTCGCGTTTTTGTTTACTGGTTTTCGTCTGTGTTTGCACGTTTTCGCTGGTTTTTTTTATCTTTTAATCCGTTTGTATAACTTTTTACACACATTCGGCCGATTGCAGCTGTTTTGCACGTTTTCGTCCCATTTACCCCGTTTTCATTCGTTTTTACCCATTTTCGTATGTATTTAACAATTTTTCAACCGTTTTCAAAGGTTTTCTTACACTTTTACACAGATTCCTACGTTTAAACACGTTTTCTTCTGTTTTAATACGTTATGGTCCGTTTTCTTACGTCTTTGTCCCTTTTAATCGGTTTTTATACGTTCCCGTTTTTGTTTACAGGTTTTCGTCCGTGTTTGCACGTTTTAGCTGGTTTTTTCATCTTTTAGTCCGTTTGTATAACTTTTTACAGACATTCGGCCGATTGCAGCTGTTTTGCACGTTTTCGTCCCATTTACCCCGTTTTCATTCGTTTTACCCATTTTTCGTATGATTTTAAGAATTTTTGTGTCAACTCAAGAAGCGAACTTAATTATCCATTTTCGGTTTAAAACCATATGTGTCAACCCAATAATCAAGCTTAATTTCGGGTCAACCCAAGAAGCGAACTTAATTCATAATCGGTTTTCGGTTCGCTTTGGTTTAATTATAGTTCGGTTCGTTTCGGTTTTCGTGTTGACAAAAATAAAAATATAACAGATTTAACGAAACAAAACCCGATAACCGAACGGATCAACACCCCTAATTTATAGTCATAGTTTAAAAGAAGGAGGACTTAGTTTGCCGTTTTTAAACATTAGGTCCTTAGAGATTGGTGGATCTTAGGGATGACAGGGAGGCTGCAAGGTCTAAGCTGCAGGGGTTGAATGATCTCATTACTCAATCTTAGGAGGAAATCGATACCAAGGAAGAACAAATTCCGGCGATGAATGGTTGAAGGGTTTCTCGCTATGGAATGGGATGTTTTCTTTGCTCTAGTGTCATCTGTTTATGTCTAATGTCTAATGTCTAATGTCTTGGTTTAATGGGATGGTATGTAGATATATTAACAATGGAATATGTATGGATCTTTTGATGGTTTATCCATACGAATGCTAATTATGATTGAACCACTATATTGGGTGTTTTTGTTGTTGTTTTTGCTTTAAGTTAATTGCATTTACATGTTTTTTTGATTTTTTTTGACTACTTGAGGATGTTAGAGCTTATCTAATTGCTTATAATAGCTTATTTATAGCCTTAAAGTAAGGTCTTAGGGCTGTTTGATGTATCAGCAGTTCTTGGTTTGATTTGCCTATTTTTGTGCTTAATTGTTTATCTGGAACTGCTTATTAGTTATAGTTGCTTAATTAGTTGCTTTAAGTCCATTTTTAGCTTTTGATTGTTCATTTGTATGCGCCATGTGGTGATTTTAGTGTATCTGCAGTTATATGTGTTTTTGACACAGCTGGTTTGAAGTAATATGAGTGTTTGGGACTGTGGGTAAGCACCATTTCTGTCAGGGGTGTTTTTGGTTTAAAAAATTGTTTGATTTTGAGCCACATTTTAAAATTATCAAATTTGGAGCCAAATTTTAGCCAAAATTTTTAAAATTACTTTGGAAATTATGGTTTCCTTAATTGAAAAACTGCCCCATCATTAGCCCTATTTTTACTCCAATAAATCAGCCTTCAAGCAAAACAACCAGAACTTCAATTTTTACACCATTATTTACCAATTAAGTTTACTAATTTTCTTTAACATATTACTTCTGACGAATCATGTCAACGCAAATCACTTATCCGGATGATTTGGTTTATTCTGATCGTGAAATTGAAAACACTTTAGAATATGAATCAGAGACGTATTCAGATGAGGGTGAGGATGCTGGAAACAACCATTCAAATTCGAATGTTGTTAAGAGGGGCATAACTAGGTTAGCTAAGTTTCGTAGGGAATATGGAAAAACAGACGGAATAAAGGTCAGTGTAACCTTCGATGCACTGGATAGGTTATCAGGAAAAAACAGAGCATTGTTTTCAAGTTTTTTGGGTGATTTGGTTCGTGAGCATATAGGTGTCAGGATTCTAACCTGGAGGAAGGTTGATTCAGAAGCAAGAGATAAAATGTGGGATGAAATCACGGTACACATATACTTTTTTTTAACTAGTAGTGGCTTGGCTGTCGTAGATACAAGGTGTTAATAAGTTTATCTCTGCATTTACAGTATGTGCAACTAATTAACAACAATTTGTTAATCTTTGCAGCGATATTTTGATGTTGACTTGACGGTCAGAAAGCTGATAATGAATCGTATTGGTCAACTTCTAAGGAATTTCAGAATGAAATTGATACAAAACTACATATTGCCCAACCAAAATACCCTTTCAAAACTAAATGAAGTCCCGGCAAAGTATAGTGCAATTATAAAAGCCGAAGATTGGGTTAATTTTGTAAACTACACAGTCAGCGAGGAATACAAGGTTTTAATTATTCATTTTTATTCAAGTTCAAATATCTTTCACTTTTTCATATGTTTCCATATGTATTAGTTGTATACTATCAGCATTACTACATCGAAACGCCGTATGATTTTGTGTTGCAAGGTGAGATCAGCAAAGCTAAAGTGTCGCGTTCCAAGTCTGTTTATGATCATACAATGGGACGAGGTGGATACGCCCGTGTGATAGAAAAAATGGTAACAGTAAACATTTGCACATTTACATTTGCATTTAATAGCATCATAGTTTCGTTTATATTCGTTTATCTTACATTTGTATGTATTTGATGTGTATAAGATCGAGAGTAAAGAAATTGAACCAGATGAAGAACCACCGCGTGGTACGCTGTGGTTGAAAGGAAGGGTGAAAAAAGACGGAGAATATCACGATGAAGATATCAGATCAGTGGGAGAAAAATTTGTAAGTTTGACTGCAAATTATATTATTATGTTTGTTTAGTTATAAATTAATACTGCTACTGTATTACTTAAAACTGTTAGTTATAAGTTAATACAGGTAGTGTTTTAGTTAATACTTTTAGTTAATACTGCTACTGTATTACTTAAAACTGTTATTTATAAGTTAATACTGGTAGAATTAAATAACCTATTTCCCATATTGTGTGTGCAGAAAGAAACGGACGACAAGATCAAACAAGGAATCTTGAAGCTTGATCATGGCACTGATGCCATGACAGTTGTATTAGGTAAGGAAAAGGGAGGATATGCGAGAGGAGTGGGAGGTGGAGTAACCTACAAGAGGTATTTTGATCTGCCTCGAATCAGACAAGCATCTGATGAAAGAGTGGTGTTACTTCAAAGTGAACTTGCTGATGAGAGGCGCCAACGTCAAGAAAAAGAGGCGGTAATACAGGATTTGATGAAACAATTGGCTGCACAAAGGGGGCGGTTGCAGTCAACTTCAACTCCATTGACAGAAACGGAAGTAAGACATAAGAAATTAACATTCCATCTTTTTTTTACCCTTTTAAATACTGCTTCAGTCTTCTTAAACAATTTATATTTCAGGTGTCTCCGGTGAACATTAATCTTTTAAATAGCAGTGCTGATGAGGATGCCGGAACACGTGTTGCTGGACGTGAGAAAGTTGCGAGCATTGAGAAGTCTAATGGACTTGCAACTTTGGAAAAAGGAAATTCAAATAAGTGTAAGTAATAAATCACCCCCCTGGGATTTTTGAATTCTACATACATTATTTATTTACCGTGTATTATACATATAGGAAACTGTTAAATCTGTCGCACCTAAGAAATCGACTAGATCAAAACGAAAGGATTCTTCACGTCAACTTTCTGGATCACAAGAACAGGAGTCTCCATTAACAGTACTACCACAAGTATGTATTTAAACATTTTCATATGTTCTTTAGTTTAATTAAAATTAATTACTGATACATATATACATGCAACAAATTATCTTTTTAGGTAATTAAGTGCAGACTGTGGCACTTAAAGAAATCAACTATTATTGCGGAGGGTACCGTGTACAAAACTGATGGAAAACAAATGCTTCATAACAAACCACTCCCAAAGGATTGCTACAGAGTATCTATTGAAAAATCTTTAGTGGATGCAGCGTGCATACCGGATGTAGGAAGTAACGGTCTCAAAACAGTTAAGGATGCAGTAGGTGGTTTTTATGCATGGCCAAAGGATCAAGTGGTTTTCGATGAAAAGGTACATAGATGCATGTGTTTTATAAACCTACATATATCATTCTTCATATTTTATTCAGTGTTTGATACCCCGGCTTTTGTTTCCTACAGGTAACACCACCAAGTACCATAAAACTGATTGGTGAGAACAGAACTGCACCTAAATTAAATACGAAGCACTACGTCTCTAGTCATACCATGCAAAAGGAAGCTAAGAAGATCAAGAGTCAGAAGTCGTTAAATTATTGAGAATTTTATTATGTACGACATTACAATTTTATATACATTCCAATTTTATTGTATTTGAATATATTTTGAATATATTTTTATATATTAGAATTTGTTTTGATATATATTGATTTCTTATATGTGACTAAAAGATTCATATAGTCACAATTATTAACACTTTTTGGTCACAGTTTGCTTAATTCGATGCGTGACTAAATGTTAGAAAGCGCCACACAAACATAAAATTAATGTGGCCATTGGATGAGCAATAGTCACACAAAACACACATTTCTTCACTTAAAACACCATATGGTCACACTTATTAACACTTTTGGCCACTTTATGCTTAATTTGTATGTGACTAAATACCCAAAAGAAACATGCTTTGTGTGACTAAATGTTAGAAAAGGCCACACAAACATAAAATTCATGTGGCCATTGGATGATCAATAGTCACACAAAACACACATTTCTTCACTTAAAACACCATATGGTCACACTTATTAACACTTTTAGCCACTTTATGGTTAATTGCATGTGACTAAATACCCAAAAGAAACATGCTTTGTGTGACTAAATGTTAGAAAAGGCCATACAAACATAAATTTCATGTGGCCATTGGATGAGCAATAGTCACACAAAACACACATTTCTTCACTTAAAACACCATATGGTCACACTTATTAACACTTTTGGCCACTTTATGATTAATTGGATGTGACTAAATACCCAAAAGAAACGTGCTTTGTGTGACTAAATGTTAGAAAAGGCCACACAAACATAAAATTCAAGTGGCCATTGGATGAGCAATAGTCACACAAAACACACATTTCTTCACTTAAAAGACCATATGGTCACACTTATTAACACTTTTAGCCACTTTATGGTTAATTGTATGTGACTAAATACCCAAAACAAACATGATTTGTGTGACTAAATGTTAGAAAAGGCCACACAAACATAAAATTCATGTGGCCATTGGATGATCAATAGTCACACAAAAGACACATTTCTTCACTTTCAACACCATATGGTCACACTTATTAACATTTTTAGCCACTTTATGATTTATTGTATGTGACTAAATACCCAAAAGAAACATGTTTTGTGTGACTAAATGTTACAAAAGGCCACACAAACATAAATTTAATGTGGCCATTGGATGATCAATAGTCACACAAAACACACATTTCTTCACTTTAACACCATATGGTCACACTTATTAACACTTTTTGCCACTTTATGATTAATTGTATGTGACTAAATACACAAAACAAACATGCTTTGTGTGACTAAATGTTACAAAAGGCCACACAAACATAAAATTCAAGTGGCCATTGGATGATCAATAGTCACACAAAATACATATTTCTTCACCTTAAACAACATATGGTCACACTTATTAACACTTTTGGCCACTTTATGCTTAATTGTATGTGACTAAATACCCAAAAGAAACATGCTTTGCGTGACTATACAGTGTTTATGGTCACGAATACGGATTAATCCTACAAAATTTGTACCTAATTAGTCACACATGTTACAATTTTGGTTACTCTTTTGCAATAGAGACTAAAAAAAATTCAAACACGTGACCATAGAGTACCTATGGTCGCGGCACCTTTAGTCACACACGGCCGAAAAATCATGTGTGACTATATGTATATCGTCACACATATTCGATGTGGCCAAATCCACTTTTTGTTCTAGTGTTCCAAGTTGATCAATCAATCTAACATCTTGTTGAAAGACATTGATGACCTCAAAGCCCAAATTCAGGATAAGAACTTCAATATTGTTGCCTTAAAAAATGAGCTTAGGAAATCTATTGGAAATAGGGTGAACACTAAGTTTGTAAAACCATTAACTTTGAGAAAGTCAACTGTTCAGAACCACACTAAACATACAGTAGTTAAGCAGCCTAATGCCTTTAGAACTGAAAGAGTTAAATCATCGAAATCTTGGCTTGCCTCCCAAGTTGATGAGAATGATGTGTTAACAAAACCAGTCAATTCATTACTTCGTTCCGATATGATGAATCTCAAACCCCAGGTTAATGTTCAAAGCTCAAAGATCAGAAATACTAGAAGTATGACTAGTTCTCATAAGAAACATCAATTGACTGATCAATCCCCTAAGAAACAAACTAATCACAAAAAGACCAATAGTCAAAACAGGGAAGTGCACACATACAAATCTACTAGTGGCTGCTTCAAATGGATTCCTACTAGCAGAATATTTAAGTTTGCAGGGTCTAAACGGACTTACATACCTAGATCTTGCCTTAAGTGGATGCCCACAGGAAAACTCTTCAAGTATATTGAGCCTAAAGGGATCTCTAATAATGATTCGTCTATATTAAACTGTGATACATCCAATAGTGAGATTACTCATGTCACTAACCCATCCATTTGCAATTCTACATGTGCTTCTAGTACAATGTGCTCTCAGTCTTTTTCAGGTATAATGCTCAATTCAATCAGGAACTTCATGACTTGGTTTCCATCAGAAATGAATGTAGCTCATTCAGGAGCTATAGCATGCCAGAATTGATGTACCTCGTACTTTGACTCTTATTCATCTTGAATCAGGACTCGCTCTTATAAAGCTGTGTACAAATCTAGTTTTAAAAAAAAATTGTCATTTAAAACTTTTTAAATACATTTTATACATTTTGTTTAATACTTTATAAATATTTCATTCTTTTTAGTTCATATTTTTAGTCATTTACCTCAAACTAATAAAGGATATATTCTTTGTTATCGATAACATCTATGGTCCTAGAAATGTCATTCATTAATGATACGGGATCATAGATGAAGTTCGAACAACTGATATATTCTTATTTTAAAACGGGTGGGTTTAAGTCAATCAATGTTCTTTGGTGACATTGATTGAGGGGGAGAATTTTTTGAGATATCTTGTTTATATCTGCGCCAGTGCTGGTTATGCTGTGTGCTCAGTTGCAGGTTGTTGTCCTGTCTTGCCTTTGTGGTGATCTTTGTGTACCCATGTATTGAATGCTTACTTGTTTCATGGTGCTCATTGTGTTAGTGTTCATTTTGTTAGTTTGCTTATCTCTATCTGTGTTAGTATGCTATCTGATAAGTCCATGGATTGTAAATATCTACTATACATAATATGATAAGATAGCAACTTACCATGACTGTGTTAGCAACTTGCTTTGAAAAACATCAGCGACTTGTTAGAATTCTTTGATAACGAGTTGCTAAACATTCACTAAACCACAGGGACCGAAAGTGACTACTTGGTATTCTTGTTTAATCCCTTCTCCTTTACCTAGCGACTTACCATTCCTTTTTGCTTTTCAAAAACTTAAAAACTTTATTTTCTCTCTTTCTCTCTCGTTAACATTTCAAGCTAGCGACTTAGAAGTGGTATGATTTGCATCTTTCACTCTCTGCTCTCAATTATATGTCGTAGATGCTAGACTAACACAACTTTTTACACAAATCCCACTGAGCATTTGATCCGTATCACTTGATTCCCACGTAGGTTTGCTAATGAATATGCTCTAATGGAATCATTTGTCTTGTGTATAATGGTCGTTTAGGTGTTATTGGAATGTATTAATGGCTTTTGTATTGCGTCATTAGGGTGTCGCTGAATGTGTTGAGTTTGATGTTATTTGTCGATTGCAAGTGTGTTAGATGATTATTTGTAACCGTTCTATATAGCTTGTTAAGTGTGCCCATGTATTGATGTTGAATGATTGTTTGGTTGGTGATGATTGTCAGTTGCGTAAAATATGTTCTTGATGGCGACATAGTAATGTTCTTGGTAGCGAGTTAGTGTACAAATTCATCATGGCGAGTTGTTACTTTTAAGTGCGTTCAAGTTAGCGACTTAGTGAACTAATTTGTAGCGACTTAGCTGTATTACTGATTGGTGGCGACTTGTCATTACAAGTTAGCGACTTAGTAATTGTAGCGACTTAGTGAACTGATTTGTAGCGACTTGGCAGTGTTACTGTTGATGGCGACTTGTCTTTACAAGTTAGCGACTTAGTAATTTTTCATGTAGCGACTTGGCTCTGTTATCTTTGTTAGCGACTTGTCCTTATAAGATTAGCGACTTGCTGGTTCATGTTTTTAAGCAGAGACTTGGTTGATTAAAATATTTAAAGGCAAATTGCTAAGATAATCTCATGATTGCAATGTGATTCAGGATTTCCTGTAGCAACTTGTATTGACAACACACTTTTTGTGACGTACTATAACTCTTTTGTTTGAGCAATTGGTACTTGGATTCTCTTGTAGCAACTTAGTATCACAACTTGTTTCATACAAATTGTTATATCACTTCCACATTTGTATCTTGTCTCATGACATTATTCCTTAGTATATGTGCATTTTGAATATTTTGATTAAAAAACAACTTGTCTCTTGAAAAATGTATCAATTGGGGTCCTTAATTTGAAAAACTCGCTAATGCCACTCAATCTATCTCAATATGCTTATGGAAACTCTGTTTGAGCTTCTAAGTTTGTGTGTTTATGACATAAGGGTATATTCAATGATCGTCTAACTAACCATTTATAATCTAACATGCTCCTAATCATTGTTGTTGGTTGTGTATATCTTCAGATCTTCAATGGCAAACACAACCTTAGCTGAGAACATTACTTCTTCTGCACCACCCAATGTCCTCTCAGACGAAGAAATCCTTCCTAAAAGTCAATGGGCAGAAATTGGAAAAAGTAACTGTTATGTGGACTTACAAAAGTTGCAACAAAATCCTATCCTCAAATGTCTATTGATATCCTCAAAAACACAAACTTCTTCGGTGCACTAACAAAGCAATGCACAATTCCCACCATTTACATACAACAATTCTGGAACACCCTTGAATGGAACAAAATCACAGCTAAATATTCCTGCAAACTGGATAATAGGGAATTTGAGATAAATTCTGACATTCTTAGCAAGGCTCTAGGAATCACTCTCTGCAACCCCAACATACGATCTGAACCTCCACCTAGTGCTGACGATCTAATAGTCTTTCTAATTGGTTTGGGGTATCAGACTAGCATTACAAGGGCTTCTGACATCATCACCGGACACATGTATCAACCCTGGAGAGCAATGACAACAGTTCTCAACTTGTGCTTATCTAGCAAAACATCAGGGTTTGATAAAGTGAGAATTCCCATCTTGCAAATCCTATAGGGTATCGTCAATGGTGTGAATGTGAATGTCTCAGAACGTATCTGGGAAGAATTTTTGCTGTCAATGAACACATTCATATCTGATAGAACAAACTTTCAGAATAAAGCTCAGGGACGAAAGAAACAGAACAAACTTGTGATTCCTAGCATTAGATTTTCGAAGCTTGTTATCCAGTACCTGCAACAGATTCACAACTTAAACCCTAGGATTGAATCAGAACTACATAATGCTGAGGATGAATTTGTTCTAGGGAATCTCAGATATATTTCCAGTGGGGTCAATAAAGAGGTTTTTTGGATTGCAAATTCCTGATTCTCTTCTTACTGAAGATATTAAAAGGACGGATCATTTCAAACTATTCATGAAAAGGGCTTCCAGATCCAGTGATGATGTTGATGTCTCTCCCACTCAACCACAACCCAAAGCTGCTAAGTCTGGTTCTGGCTCAAAGACTTCATATGATGCTCTTCCAAAAAAAAGACGTGAAAAGTCACAAACTTCTGACAGAACCACCCAGAAGCAGAAAAGAAAGAAGAAGGAAGGGGAAAAAGTAAACGTTGAGGAAACTGAGGTCTCCAGGGGTAATATGAGGTTGACTGATGAAGATGATGCTGCTCTACAACTTGGAATCAAGCAAAGTCTAGAAAGTCAGAACGTGAGTACACTAATTGGAGGTATTGTGTTCAAAGAACCTGCACCAGAGCCGAGCCATTCAACTCCAATCACTCAAGACAAAGGAAAAGGGATTGTTAGTGTTGATACTGAACAAGCCGCACACATGCTTCTAACAATCTCATCTTCTCCATCAAGAACCACCAATCAATATGAACTGAAGAGAAGAACTGAATACTCTTCAGCTAAAGAACAATCTGGGTTGGAAAAAGTGACTGAAACTTTAAAAGAACCTCCTGCATCAAGTGATACTCAGTCTGATTAGAATGTTGATGACTTGTTGCATAAAGACTCGCAGGAGAATCTTGAGTCAAGATCTGATGAGACCATGCACATGGAAGAACCAAATATGTCTACCAGTTCTCTATCTTTACTGAAGAACCTAGATACAGACTTCACTTTCGGAGATCAATTCTTAAATGACAAACCCGTAGATACTGCACAATCCATGTTTACTGTCAACATTCTGCAAGACACATCAACCATTCCACCGATGTCAGCATCTTCACTTGCTTCAGCACTTCCACCTCCCAAACCTGCTCAATCAACCGTACTTTCACCACCTGCATCTGCAAAGAATCTATCCCTTGAACCAGTGGTTACAGTTGCAGACACGGAAACTCCACCAGCTTCACCACCTCAAATACTATCATCAGATCAATTGCTAGACAAAGCAGTGAAAAGAATTGAAACTCTTGAAAGACAACTTCCAAGATCTTTTGATGCCCTTGAGTATCGTGTCTATAGGTTGGAGCATCTTAACTTTGACGAAGGGGTTGCTAATGCCATTGAAGGCGAAGTTAGGGATGCTGTAGAATGGGCAATGGAAGCTCCTCTGCTTAGACGGTTCAAAGACCTTCCCATAACAGATATGAGAGCTGTGCTCTTTGATAAGATGTTTGAAGCCAACGAGCATAAGCATGAGGTACATAAGAAGCTATATGAGTCTCTAGATGAATCAATTAAGTACGACGAACACGTACAGTATTTGAAGGACATTGGAGAATTAAAAGCTAAGAAGAAAAGGAGGTCCGTGGTGCTAGAGATACTGCGTAAAGGTCCTAAAGATCCTCCTCCTCCTCCCTCACCTCCAACTGGAGGTGCTGGAACTTCTGGAACTGGTGGATCTTCTATGACAACATCTACACCTCCTCCACAACCACCATCATCACCACCAAAACCTTCCAATCAATCTAGTCCTACCGGAGAACAGGGAACTCAGAAGAAATCTGCTGCTTGGACAACGGTTGATTCAAGGTTCACACCCACAGTCTCTTCAATTCCTGAAGATCAAATGGTTCATGAAGAGTCGCATGTCATGACAGAGTCTGAATCAGATGACGATGATGCATCCACCAAGCATATTCCCAAGCCGTCTAAAGATGATTGGTTTGATTCATACGTGGCAGGTAAACGCACTAACACATCCAGAGTTGCACCTTCAAGAGATACAATTCAAAGCTGGATCATCGAGGAGAGACCTCATACTCCAGAACCTTCATGGTCTATCCCAGAGTCTGACTCGATGATCCCTGACAACAACTGGGCTACAACAATCTCTACCAACTATGAAACCCCAGATGAAGACTCTCTCTTTCACATCACTGGTGATATGGGCAGCTTCATTAAGTGGTTTTGTGATCAGAAGAAAATCACGTCCATCACTCCAAAGGATCTTGAAGGACCAGCTTATGAAATTGTCAAGGTGTTTCACTCTGATGCCAATCAGCTCCAATACCAGATGGAAGAATGCCATAAGATGCTGAATGATCAAGTCAGTGAACAGATTAGTCGATTCAATGTGAACATGCCTCTTCCGCTCAGTGGTGAACCTGGATAAATTACTATTCAGTCTGAGTTCTTCTTCAACCATGACCTAGACTATCTTTGTGGCCATACTACTGAAAGAAGACCAGCCTTATCAATCTCAAAGATGAAAGCTGCTACCTACTATGATCAGGGTCTTGAACAAATGGTTCCGGATCAATTCTGGGCAGACAAAGAACAAGAATATGACATCGAGGCTTCATACGGAATATCTCATTGGTGGTTCAAGAAGAATAATTTCTACATTGAGAGACATGCAGCTAAAAAGAATCGCAAAGATGTTCGATCCAAGCTAAGAATTTTAAGTGTTGTTCGAGTAGAGGTCTTCCCAATCTATGGCTATGAGTATTTGAAGAAGATCGTTCTTAAAAGAGCAGACCAGAAAGAATATATTATTGAAGAAAACGACTTTAAACATCTCCTGCCAAATGACTTTGAAGATCTCTATCTTCTGAATCTTCAAGGACACCTTGAACACCTACCAGTTCGTGAAAAGAAAGCTCTATCTGCCGCTGTCATTCTTTGGATTAGAGGCTTAGTCATCCGAAAACAGGTTGAGGACTTTCAGCTTGGGATAGAAAGCTACCAGACTCGAGTCAATTTAACAAGGCCACAATGGTATACCAAAGGACAAGAATTTCGTCACGACTACCGAGTGCTTAATACCCCCAGAGCCGTCCTCTTCCACGACAGGTATGGAACTCGCATGTTGATGAGATTGTGCGAGCTCTACAAATTCAGTGATGGTACCCTCAAGATGGTTGAAGAGGAGTTGAACTCCAGAGTGAAAGAAATCAGAGTTGATATGAAGCCATGGAACAAAACAAAATTCTGGTCTGATGATGACTTGAAGAGGTGTGAACATTTCATTGTTGCAATCAGGCGAAGAATTAAGACTCGAATGATCTTCCGTAGCCTTGAAAGTTTTGTTGGTGGTAGACTTCGTGATGGTCATTACAAACTACTTCAAAGAACTGAGTGAAGTCATCTTCCGGAAGTAGTTTCTGTTTTGTACTATTTATGTGTAATATGTGGTGTACATTCTATAAACAACTATAATGTATGTAATAGTGCTAGGTTGTGTGTTGTGGTTTCCCTTTTGTATAAAAAGGGAACTTCAGTCTTGTCCACTTCAATCTTATAAAACCAGACACATTTTTCTCCTACAAATGTTTTTTTTCATACATATTTAAATCACTTGAGATCCAAAATCTCAAAGGATTTGAAATTTTTGATCGGGGGAGAAAATGTGATATAAATATGAAAGATGATAAAAGATGACCTTTTCAATGTGCATACTGTTCTCTCATATATGCTAAATTATTTTTTCAAGTCTCAAAGCATATATAAAGGGGGAGCATTTCAAAACGATAATAACCTTCAAGGTACAAAGTTTTATATGGTTCATCATAAAGTACCTTGATTAACTCTCATTTGGTTTCTGTATGGTGGTATGATCGTTAATGTGCTTCTAAGAACCTTTTTCTCTCTAGTATGTGCATAACTCTTTCAAACCTCGAGGCACATATTGAGGGGGAGCAAAGCTTATGAAAACCTCATCCTTCCCCAAAATGCTTTATCTACTTGATTTGATTAGGGAAGTGATGTTGATATTTTTTAGAAAATGGTAATCAAAGAAGTTAATTCTTTCTCTTGCCTCTGTGTGCAAAACGATTTCAAACACTTGATGCACATGTTGAGGGGGAGCTCTTGTTCTAAAAATATCAAAAACAATTCAGGTACAAAATGCTTTGATAATATATCATAAGTATCTGGATTGATTTTCAAATGGTTTTCAATTGGTTCCAATGGCAGATGAACAATACCAAATAGACCGACCAACTTTACTTTATATATGGTGATATAAGGATGATAAGGTTAGGTATTTGTTCCCATGATCCGCCAGAACCGGAGGGATCTACCCAGGGACAATCCACTAGATAGTGTAGAAGTCCTTAGGTATATTGAAAAAAGGAGAAAAATGAGATATGGGAAGAGTGCGGACTGAGACCGAGCTAGTACTGGAATAAACCCAACAAGGTTCTAGCTATGAAGTCTCGATAAGCACTGAAGGGGTTGAAAAATGAAAAATAATTGAATGAGAAAAGGGTGAAAACAAATAGCCCTCCAATTATTCAACCTTAGGGCAGATACCGGGTTCAATTCATATGGTACTGGTGGTTACCAAGGTAACATCGGTATTGAAGATAAGACGTCATGGACCCAGTGACGCACTGCACTTCAACTTCCCAAACCACTCAAGTTCCTCTTAAAAGGGCTTGTTTCATTCTCACGGGGAACCGACATTATCTATCGACTTTCTCTTAGAGATTGTTGATATTGAAAAAGGAGACCCTCTCCCTAGTCTCCGATATAGGATCCAAATATGCACAAATTGAGTCTAGAGCCACGAGATCATCAATAAATCTATATTGTTTCACACAATGTGGAAAGAGAGATTATATCTTGAGTCCTACGCATTATCCTTGTGGTATTGCCAGAACATCCGAGTGATATGCAAACATATTCACAATGAAGATGGAAAGCCTTCTGGAGCCAACATCAAACAAGCTCCTGGTAGGTGGCACGTGAGATCTATTCTATAGATCAACCATGTGACAACTGAACAGAAACAATGAGGCGATTCAATCTTTTGAATCAATCCTGGTTCAGGTTATGGATTGACGGATACCTTTGAAAAACCGGCCGTTGTGCTTAAAAACTCTTTTCTTTAGCACTTCGACCGTGTTCGAATATTTCAAATCAAAAGGTCTTTATGATTGATGATTGATTTTCATTAAAACCTTCGTTGTATTGCAAAAACAATTTCTATTGAGCGATACACGATTGTTTTTCAAATCTCTTTTCATCAATCAGTGAATCTCTATTCGCTGGTTCACTCACTCCATGTTGTCTTCTTTGAGACGTTCCGGTTTGAGAACAGCTAGAGAAGCTGCGAAACCCTGTCAAGGAAATTCTTCGGAATTATACCTGATCACAGGCAGTACTTGTACTGATCAACGGGGAACCATGGGCCGTGTACCTCAATTCAACGAAAGTGATCAAAGACACTTTCTTGCGCTTTATTGCTAAATGTTTTATGCAGGTACGCCCTACATTTGCAGCTGAATCAGAATGTTGCGATCAATCCATAGCCGCATGCTCACTCAACACATTCATCTCAAAAGAAATCATGATTAGTGCATCAATGACTCTGATATTTTCACTCCATGCTTCTGCTTCGCCGCTGCCAATATCATGAATCAACAAAAGCTTCTGCTACTCTGATAAGAAGTTATCATGATCCAGAATGTGAGCATGTCAGTCCAATTTGTCACATTTTTCATATGCAGGCAACACTTCAATGTATGATGCTGAGCTTTACTATGGCTGATGATCTCTTATAATGCTCAAAGGTTATCATAGTGGATCAGCTTTTCAACCTCCACGAAATATTCACTACAGTTGTTCAATGATGATATCTCCACAGATGCACATAGTTTGAATACGTTGATGAAGAGAAGTCTACGAGCTTAAGACTGAAGTTTTATTAGAATGCTAGGATTCACAATGTAATTAATGGGGTGACCTCCCTTAAGGGGAGATTGTTAGGAATTGGAAATTCCATAAGAAAAGAGTTGGTCACCCCAAATGTTATCTAGCCTAAGTTAGCTCGTAGACTTGTCGTTATTTATGTTATTAAGTAGTTTATTAGTTAGTTTAGTGCAACACCGTGGAGGAAGGACGGGTCTTTACCCATTGTATACCTGATTCATAGGCCTTCAGGAGGTCGTTTAGTTTGTAACCTATAAATACCCTCTACCTTACAAGGTAGAGGGTTGGATGTTCATTGGGAATCTAACATTCCACAAGTTTCTCTTTCTAGAATATCCCACTCTCTCTCTCTCTAAAACATCTAATTCGCCTACTTGTGATTATGGTTTAGTGTGTATGTGAAATCCAATATGTTACCTAGTCCCTGCAGGCACAACTAACTACGTATCTAGTCCAATTCACGTGTAACATGTTATATTTACAAATAAGCGAGGCTAACAATCTCCCTCTAAGATATTACACGTGAATGGTTACAATGAGACCTATAAACAAAGTAAATTACAATAAGAATAAACAATGTTGACGTTGTTGAAGCGCAAAGTCTCTGTAGTCTAGATAATGAGGATGACTTGAAGTTCTCTCTTCCGACGATCTCAGCATTTGATCTTTGTAGCTCTGAACTTCAACTGTAATGGTCTAGTTAGGTTATTACTACCTCCTAACTAGTGAGCCTTTTTTCTTTTATATGCTCCCTCCTGAATCGACAACTCTCTTTCATAGAATCTCTTTAGTCTTCAAACAGGCAGCGGAGAAATTAGACTGTAGAGTGTAGCACAATGGTTGTCGTTCGAGGAGCATCATAACAACATAACTCACTTAGTATTGCATCCAAGTTGGTAAAAAAGCCTCAATGTACACACACTACTTCTCCCTTCAAGATATTAAGCACAGTTCCCTCAATCAATCCAATCACGGAAAATGAAACACGACCTTTTCCTTCATGTACTTCTCCTTCCTGATTGTTTCGAGTTATCAGAATCATCATAATGTTGTGTACATGCCGTAGGATTACCATGTACTTGATGCAATATTAAAGCTATAGTTTGTTTAAGCATAAATCTGTGAGAATATGTCAAAAAAATACTCTCAATTCTTCTCTCAAACCTACCTATAATCGAACCTCCTTTTGATTCACCGACTAATAGTAATGACCACAAATGGAGAAAACCCGATACAACCAACTTGAAAAAGAAGTAAACATCCCAACTTTGTGACTTAATGCTTTTACTATCTTCTTGAACAATTCACAACTTCGTGTGACACTGAGTACTACAACGTAACTCCTTAAAGTGATAGGTGTACACTGTGAGCACTACAACATAACTCCTTACATCGGTTATAACTAGATAGTCAAGTATTAATCACTTATGAAAAATGCCCAGACAAGTTATCTTGAGACATGCAACCAACCAGCCAACGTCTCAAAAATAAATAAGTACACCCGTGAAACGTCACTTCAAAATCAAATAGGCAATATCGTACAAAACCTCCGTAGTCATGTTGTTAAATTAATAACTTTTCTAGCCGTAAAATAAGTATCCTCGTGAAATTTATTAGACCAAAATACCACTCGTAGACCAAGTAATATTAAAACTTATATATCAAATATATTTGTAAAATCATTTTTTCCCATGTTTTAATAATAATTTCGGATTACCATTCAGCATAATCAAACACTCGCAGCCCAATCCAATGAAATAACCTAATCCATTCACATGAGCCCATAACCAATCCAAAACACTCCATTCGGGTAAAATGCCCATTTTAAATTTGATAACACCATCTCAGAGTCCTATAACAAGTCCAATCGGGTAAAGTGATATAACAGGTTTTAAGTTGAAACCTAATCTCATTTTTATAACCCTAAATCACATCATCCGCCTCTTTCTTATCTCCCACCTAGAAACTCTCCCAATCTCATCTTGCATTTTTTCAAACTCGTCTCAGTCTTTTTTCAATCTCATCATAACCGTATCACACAAACGCAATCAAATCTTTTCTTTCAACATAAGCCCATAACCAAAACACATAAACACCATTTCGTTAGTTCCATTCTTGTAAAAAAACTGAACCTCAAACCTTGTTCATTATATATGTTGTGATAACGAAGCATGCACTATAGTTTTGTTAGATTCTCACTCGTCTTGGCTTTAAAGAATACGGTTTCAAGGTCATTTCAAATGGTCTCGGGTAGGTGAAAGTTTATGTTGTTGCGTTTTTTTGGTGATGAACGAACCAAAGAAAGGAAGTAACATTCTTGTAATTATATTTTCTTTATATTCAAATAAAAAGAAGTCAAACTTTTTATAGATCGATGATGATGATGATTCAACTAAAAAAAATCTTTAAGAGACTAGACCAAAGTTGAATCGATTCTGAGATATGTTTGATTGTTGTCGTATCTTTTTTGTATGATGTGAGTTGTGGAGTGACTTGTGAATTAGAGGAATAAACAGAAAAGTCCCACTATTGGCGGAATTAATAATATAAGTAGTCAGGACTTAGCAACTAATATGAGATAGATAGTTCGGATTCAGTTTGTAACACGATTTTACTACGAGGGCTAAATGTGACAAAAATCCAAACTATAAAAAAAAAAGAGTTCCAGATTTATTTTGTAACTAAAAGTCGGTTTAGGAAGATATATACTCCCTCCATACCACGTGATACACAAAAAAAAAAAGAGTAGGATCATATTTCTTCAAGATGAAGAATTCCAAGTTCATGGTAAGTTCCATCAATTATAAACAAGGCTTAATAAAGAATTAAAGATAAGCTTATCAAGGATTAAGGAGCATCAAGGTCTTATGTGTTCTTCCCTAATTCAAGGTAAGTGGTGAATGATGTGTTAATTTATGATTATGAGCTATGAGGTTATGATTAGTAATTGTTTTACATGATTATGTGATGAATTCATGATTTATAATTCAAGGGTTATGCATATGATTATTAGGGTTTATGATGGGATTATGTTAATGATCAATTTATGATGTTTAGGAGGTGTTTATGTTGATTATTGAGTTGAACCAAACACCACTTTATGTGATATATGATGTCAAACAAGTTGCTGAAATTTTCAGCAATGATTAGTCATGTTTGAAAAATCATATAAAATTTATAGAAGCTCGGATTGAATCATAGCCAGACTTTCTGGAAAGCCTAAGGTGTCTACTTCAGTTGTTATTCATAAAGTTTTTACTCATTTAGTAGTTAAGTTAGTCTAAAACGTGATTTGGTACAGCAAGGGCTCGTACTGAAATGTGCAGCAAACCGAACTTTAAAAATTCATGCCGGATAGACCGTAGCTCCGTTTGGAGCGTTCCATACCTTTTCGGAAAGTGAAAATAGTATACTTTCATGGAAAAATAGCCTCATGGCCTGTTTCAGTATTTAAGTGAGTCAAAATGATGTATTTGCAGGCTGCTGCAGAAAATCAGCAAATGTGTTGTTAAGTGCTTTGATGATTATGACATGATATGATCTTTTTGCAAGTCCCGGGTGATTATATGCTATGATAGCTTATGTTCTCAGCCCATATGGTTATAATTCATGTTATGAAAGTATAGAACCAAGTGACAAGACTTGGTTAGCTTAGCTCGAGTTCGCGAGCATACTAGTGCATGTTTGGAGAGATTTATGCCATAACTAGTTTATGAGTTTATGCATTATAGTTAGTTTATGTGTGCTTAGTTGAACTTATATTTGCATTATCATGTTATATTCATGCTTAGTTGTTATGTGTTAACGTTGTACGTGTGCATCTATCATGATATAGGTGTTCGAGGCATATTCAGAATTATTCATCTTGCATTATACGGCCCAGGTGAGTAACGGATTTTCAGTTAACATGTTTTGTAGATTAAGCGTGTTTAGTATATAATAACTTGCTATATTTCCAGTATGATGCAAGTTATGTATCAATTTGACCCGTTAGGTCGTATAAAGTATCATGTTGACCACTTTGGTCATATAAAGTATCAAGTTGACCTGTTGGGTCATATTAGTATCATGTTGACCCGTGTGGTCATATTCAGTATCATGTTGACCCGTTGGTCATATTTAGTATCATGTTGACCCGTGTGGTCATATTAAGCATCAAGTTGACCCGCTGGTTCATATTAAGTATCATGTTGACATGTTTGGTCATATTAAGTATTATGTTGACATGTTTGGTCATATAAAGTATCAAGTTGACCCGTTGGGTCATATTAAATATCATGTTGACCTCTTTGGTCATATAAAGTATCAAGTTGACCCATTGAGTCATATTAAGTATCATGTTGACATGTTTGATCATATTAAGTATCAAGTTGACCCGTTGGTCATATTAAGCATTAATTTGACCCAAGTTGACCCGTTTGGTCATATTAATTATCATGTTGACCTGTTTGGCCATATTTAGTATTAAGTAGACCCTGTTGGTCTTACTCAGTAGTATGTTGTGGCACAACCTCAGTATTATTTATAGCGAAAACTTAGCTATATGTCATAGCGGTCTCAGCATTTTGTTTATAGTAGTTCAGCTTTATATTATAGTTCAGCTATAGTATCAAGTTATAGCTCATCCTTGGTTTATGTTATAGTACAATTTTAGTAATTAATTCAATTTTAGTATCATGTCTTAGTTTAATCTCGTAACCATATTATTGCTCAGTTTTTATATTCAGCCTAGTCTCATCTCCAGCTCAACTTAGTATCATGTTGTAGTCAAGCGTAAGTATTTAGCTTAACCCTAAATTATATATGAATGTTATATGTGTTTAGTAATGTGTGCAAAATGCTTTATGCACTTCTAGCATGCGATGTGTTTATATATATGCATGTCAAATTCTATTAGGTATATGCTTATGCAGGTTTTAAGGCGCGTCAAGTGCTTTATGCACTTAATTAGTCAGAATGGTACTTTATGCATTACTCAAATGTATTTAGTATTATCAGTATACAGTCAGTTATGTGATCACACATGTGTTTCAGACAAAGTTGGAACTTATACCTCCTTAGTGGAGAATCGAGCTTTAGAATAGTGAGTGTTCCAAAATTGGAACTCAGACATCCTATATGGATGATTAACATGCTTATGTGGCTCGTCAGTTATGTATTCAGCCAGTATAGTACTATAAGTACTTAGTCAGTATGTGCTTATGCACTCAGTCAGTATGTGCTTTACGCACTCACTATGTGCTTATGTACTCAGTCAGTTATGCACTAAGTATGTGCTTATTTATGCAGTCAGTTATGCACTCAATATACTTATGTACTCGGTCAGTAACATGATGTATCATGTATTTAATCAGTCAATGTCATGCTTATGCAGTTAGTTAATATTATGATTCATGTAGTCAGAATAGTACTATATATACTTATTCAGCATCATGCTTATGTTCAGTTTATGATTTAATTCAGTTCCGTTATCTCACTAAGTCTTATAAACTTACTGTTCTCAGTTTATATTTTTGTAGGTATGCAAGATGAGACCATGTACATGTTAAATGGGGCGTAATAGATTAAAATGGTGTAGCTCACGGGTTAGGTAACGAGCTTCTCATTTCCATCATTTGTTATCAGTTTGGAATGCCTCTAAATCAAGAACAAGCTTCTTTACCAAGTTTAAAGTGTCATCGTTATGTATTTTTGTAAAGTTTAGTATTTTAACGGGACGTATGGAATAAGCCCGCATGATGTAGAAAATACGCTTCCGCTAGTTTTATCAATGTGTACAGTTTACGGATTTTAATATTAAAAAAAAATAAAAAAAATCTGGGCGTTTCAAGTTGGTATTAGAATGATGGTTTGAGAGATTTAAGTATCCACCATTAGTAGGGGATGCTTTGACTTGAACCTTTGCTCGGTAATTGCATTTAGAGTTAAATTGCATCGCACGTTTATACGTTTATTAGTTATTCAGTCATGTTATTCAGTATATAGTTCATGTTTATTAGATAATCAGTACATGTTTAGCGATGCATGCTAGTTTATGTGATTAGCAGTATATATAAGATTATATGAATTTACAGACATAGTCTTATAGTGCAAAATGCATTTTCAGATATCATATAAAGTTGTAGACAGTGAATCAGATACTCACGATATAATAAGCATATATAATTAGTATGCATTATCAATATAGCAGTATATTGTCAGTATTCACATCAGATTATGTGCAGTAGATGATATGTTTTGCTTCAGTGACTTGGGGTAGATTGTGATAGCGATGAGTTCATGATTATATGGTGTGATTATTATGACGCCTGATCAACGTAATAATATTCACATGATATGGCATGAACTTATCGAGAACATGAGATATCTTGGGGAGCTCACTAGAGCGGTTATGTGCTAAATGCATCGTGAATATTGCATTAGATCATGTGTAGTAGCATTTTGACATAGCAATTATAGAGGGCATAATTTACATGCTCCAGCATGTTTAGATTCACCACTCAAAAAAAATGGTGATTAAGAAATGCTACAGAATATGACAGAACATATATGAAAATAGGTTTCAGCATTTCAGGATTTGAGCAGTTTAAAGAAAAAGGGGCAAAAGAATTAAAATGAAAACGTGTCAGAATGGATACGGATCATTCAATAAGAGATATTCCATATCAGAGTTATGAAACGGAATTTCAGGATATGACGTTTTAGCCAATATTATGAGAATTCAGGTAAATAAATCCTTGCTTTTAACGCCAGCTTATGAAATTTTGAGATATTTTTAGAAAATAGTCGAGATGAACATCAAGAATACAGATGATTATGGATCTATCGAGTTATTTTCAGAGGATAGTCAAGAAAATCTCAGAGTTCATATGATCATGTGAAAGGATTTCAACATGGATAACAGGTACCTATAAACCTGTTGATAAATTTGATACATATATAGAGGAAATGAATTCGAGTTTGATCCTTATTACTGGATTATCAGTTTTATTGTTAGAATACAGACATCATATCAGCCCAAGTGGGGGAGCACTTACATGTGACCCTGAGTAATTTAGAGGATAATTTTAGTTACACAAATAGTAGTTCGTGAGGACACGAACAGTCCAAGTGGGGGAGAGTTGTAACATCCCGATATTTATAGAAAATAATAGCGGATTTATCTAAAATCCTACTGGTCACGCCAAGTAAATTAGAGGAATAAATAGAAAAGTCCCACTATTGGCAGAATCAATAATATAAGTAGTCGGGACTTAGCAACTAATATGAGATATATAGTTCGGATTCAGTTTGTAACAAGATTTTACTACGAGGGCTAAATGTGACAAATATCTAAACTATAAAAAAAGAGTTCCAGATTTATTTTGTAACTAAAAGTCGGTTTAGGAAGATATATACTCCTTTCATACCACGTGATACACAAAAAAAAAGAGCAGGATTGTTGAAACAGACACAGACCTTGATAGATCTTGAGCTCGTGGATCGTTATGTATGCCTATGTAATCACAAGCACAATAAAAGACAATCTCTACTACTAATGTTTATCAGCGGAATATAAACACAAGTAACAAATAACTAAGAACTTCTTGATCCTCTATGGATCTTAATATTAACTAAAACTGAGTTTTTCCAATCGGTACATAAACCTTTCTAATGTGTTCCTTTTATAGATAAGGAACCCTAAACAATATCGCTAAACCGTTTTCCAAGAAACGTATAATCATAAAACTAATAAAGATATACACAATCACTTCCTAATAAAGCTCATGTATATCCACACTAAATAAACTAAACACGGAATAAACACTTCCGCAGAAACTAACTAATCACTATTATACTTCAGCAGAATAAGTCTTCGGCAGAATCCACTTCACTTCAGTAGAAACACTTCGGCATTAAGTTCAGCAGAATCCAGACTTTCACATAATTCCCAACAATCCTCCCCTAAACTGGAATTTGACTTGTTAAGTTCCAGTTTCTTGATAGAGCTTGCATCCCCAGAGGATTGTACACAAACAACAGCAACAGCAAAGAATTGAGAACCAAATATGGAATGCCACTGCCTTTACCACAAGCCATATACAAGTGGGCTAGCCAATTCTTGGATTCCAAACAGGAATAAACCATGGTGAATTGAAAACCATACAACACTCAGCAATAAAGCATAGGTGGTTGCATACCTTATGATTTTTAGCAAATCATTACAGCTATCAACAGATTTGATGTGTCTTTACCAAAGCTGTACCCTTTGGACTAGCTAACTCTTTGACATACACAAAGTATATCAGGTGAGTCAATAACCAAAAAATATACAACAAACCTGCAAGAAAAGTTAGATAAAACCAAAACAATTTTTTTTTTTTTTTTTTTTTTTTTTTTTTAACTAAGAAAATAAAGAAAGAAAACAAAAATTACAAAATATTACAGTCAAGATGAACCTTGATGTGATAGAAGTTGATTCTTAATCAAACCAACACATTGAGTAGCATGAAGGTCATCATTGCCAACCGGATTAGGAGGCACCTGCAACTTGTGTTTAAGCAACCTTTCCATAAAAATATCAGATAAAGGATAAAGCTTATCTGATAACATGCACAAAATCATCCCACATGTAGTCTGAACTACATGAACACAAGGCAGAGGATAAAACCTCCAACAATCAATCTCCCACTTATGAGAATTCTTCCAAATAGAATATCCTTTACCATTTGGAGAATTAGAATCAAACATAACCTGTAGATCTCCCAACAGATATAAACCAGAACCAGTTGCTGGATGAGACTTATAATACTGAATAACATGATCATACAGCATTTTCAAATCATGTCTATTCACTAAATGAATAATATCCTTCAAGAAGTTAAACTCAATTTCAGTATTATCCAGCCTATAAACAGTGTTAAGCTTTCCAGCTTTCCAATCAACCAACACCACATGAGTTCCTTCAGGAAAATCATCAACAGTTCCAGTGTTAATAAAGGTAGACTCATCAGCCTGGAGATCTAAAGTAGTATCCCCTGAACCATGTTTCTTAGCCAATCTATCCGAACTGCTTGTAACCAAACTCTGCTTTCCCATATCAGCAATGTTATCAGTATCAAGTTGTAGATCAGTTTCCTGAATCAAAGAATCACTTAACGCCACACTTGACAATATTTCAGAAGAAACCAAAGAAGATTCAGCAGAAACATCCATAGCAGAAGAAGTAATAGCATCAGAAGTTGTATCAGCAGGAACAGCTGGAGATACCACCGAAGGCAAAACATCATCAAAACTATCCACAATTTCAACTGTTCTTTGTCTCTTGGCTGTAGGAACATCAGACATTGAAGCACTATTTGCCAAATGAGAAGAAGTAGAACCAGAAGAAGAGAATTTCATAACCATATGATACTGTCTAATTAAAGCATCATCAGATAAAGTCATGATTTGCTTCATTGTTGTTCCAGAATTATACATAGCAGCATTCTTCACAATTCTCCTCATATAATTCCTCTTCTGAGCAACAGTCATAGGTTTTTCTCTTTTAGCTTTATTTCTCTGATCAATAAGTGCTCTTCTCTGTGCAGCAGATTCTTTCTTCCTTTGATTACCAAGTGACACCATTTTATCAACAAAATCATCATCATTAAAAGATTCTTCTAAGATAAGTTTTGCTAGATCAGGATCAGAGGCACCTTGAGAAATATAACCATCCCATTGATCATCAGTAATCGTAGGAAAGAATGCATCAAGCTCTAACTTTCTTTCAGGAGACAAATCAGAAGCATACTGATCTTGAAGAAATTTAGCCACAACACGACTCTTCTGGATATTCTCATAATCAGCAAACAAGCCAGCCTGAGCTTGATATTGTTCTTTAGTCACTTTACCTGACTTCAGCAAATCATCAATTACAGGGTCCTGTACTTTCTCAGAAGATGTCTCAGCAGAACCAATTTCAGCAGAACCAATGTGAGCTTCAGAAGAAACAATCAAACCCACATCAGAGGAAATAGGTTGAGACAATTCCTCAACAGGTGTAGAGAAATCTTCAGGAGAAGCATTCAACTTATACACTCTCCCAGCAAGAAAAACCTCTTCATCATCTACTGAAGGTGAAACATTTGAATGTTCTGGTATAGATGAAGTTTGACCATCAGAAGTAACCTCTTTCACTAAACCATCAGTAGATACATCCTTCATATGTAGCGCCTTTGATGTGTCAGCAGATACCTTATCCAAAGAATGTCTTCGTCTTTTGCTAGTATATAGAATAGGCTCCTTACTAGACGCCTTTCTTCGTGAAGATTTAGCAATAGAAGAAGAAACATTAGATTTAAGTGCCACATCAGCCAATATATCAAGAGATTCATTAAGATTTTCTTCAGCCTCTTCCTCAGAAGAAACCAAACATCTCTTTTTACCCTTCTGACTTAGCAATTTCTCCAAGTGCTCAACTTTAGTCTCCAATTCCACAATCTTCTGACCAAGAACAAACTTGGTTTCTGTAAGTTCTTTCTTAAGACCAGTCACCTCACCTGTAAGCTTGTTCACCAGATCATATAATGAAGTAAGTGAAATAGGATCCGCAGAATCATCATCTGATTGCTCATGTGAAATTGGAACTTCATTAACCTGTTCAGGAGCAACATCAACCTGATCAACATTAGAACATCCTTCACCAAATTGAGTCCTAACAGGACTTGGTGTAGGCAATCTGTCATTATCAACCTGAACTTCATCAATTTGATCCTGAACTTCTTCAATAGGAACTTGAATAAATGCTGGACTAGAACATGGTCTTGATGAAGGTATAGATGCTTCAGCAACAACAGAAGGACCCTCATCACCATCTACTGAAAGATTTCCATCAGTAGGAATGGAAAAAGGTACAACAACATTAAGCTCATTCTCAGCCTCATTCTCCTGAGGTAGCATGGCAACTAACAAAGGATAATGTGTTCCTTCAAATTTAGTCCTCATTGTAGCAAATAACTTAGGAGTCAGAACACTTATGGGATGAAAAGCCTGGGTTTGTGTAGAAACATTCAATATCATCTGTAAGAACCTAGGGTACATCAAAAACTTACCCTTTTTCCTAGTTATGTTTTCTACCATATTATCAAAGATATACTTAGAGAAATTATAAGTCAAACCCTGAGATAAGCAAACAATACCACATCCCATTTGTGTTGAAAACTGATCCCATCCTCCAGACTTATTGCTCAAACACTGCAGCAACGTATGAACCAAGAACCTCCACATAGGACAAAGCTTGTTTTTCAACCACATATCTGTCCTCGAACTTTGATATCCAATTGCTCTAAGTCCTTCAAGTACCATCGTAGAATCAGAATGATAAACACCATTTTCATCATCCAAGCGAAGTTGTCTTCTGATCAGTTCCTCAGTCACCACATACACTTGTCCATCAACACTTGCAACTATCTCAGTATCTCCTCTCTTTTCTGCCGACGCCCAAAATTGAGTAATCAAAGTTTCATATATAGCATCTGGAGAATGTGTCAATGCATATACAATCTTTGATCTTTGTAAGAAAGAAATCATCGGCCTATAAAGCTCATCTCCTCGAGCAGATCCAAGAAAAGCAACCTTATTATGATCATGTTTGAATTGAAGCGCCATGAGAGTTTTTGAAGATTAGGGTTAGGATTTTGCACAAAAAGGAAGTGTTTTTAATGAGAGTAATAATCGAATTACTTATTATGGAGCGAAACTTTGCCGTAGAGAATAAATAGAAAATTTCCCAAATTTGGTCAAAGGTTGACCAAGGATGACGTGGACTTCTACTTTTACTTGGATTTACTTATAACTTCGGTAGAAATGAGAACCATTCTGCTGAAGTAGAACAATCAGCAGAAACAGAAGACTTATTCTCGAAGCTTCAGTAAATATCTTTTAACTGTTTCACCCACACGCATTAATTCTCTTACCACTTGAACCCGGCTATAAAACAATCCCAATGCACATAGACTTTTTCATCAAAAATCCCCAAATAATATTTCAAACCCTAAATCCTTCAATCCTTCAAAATTAGCCAGAATAACCATGAGTGCCAAACCTGAGATCATAGATCTCACAACAACATCCTCATCATCATCCTCATCATCTAGTGAAGATACCAATTCATGGTTTCACTATTTTCCAAAGTCATATCCACTACCAAAGAAGTCACCCTTTCTCTCCTCATCAGAAGATGAAAGTGTTGAGAAACCAAGTATATCTGCTGAAGATTCTGATGAATCCTATAATGAGGGAACATCTTACTCCCAACCCTCAGCACCTAGGCCTCAACGAAGGCCACGGGCTAAAAATCCACCACTTCCTATGGGAAGAAAGGTGGTGCTTGGTCTTTCTGCATCAGGTTTTGGTGCATCATCACATATCGTATCGAGGAACGGAAAAAGGAAAATGATGTAAGTTGATGTATGATTGAAAGAGTAGATGATGCATAAATGAAAATCTTTCCTTCTCATCTCTCTACCACAATCAGCTTCAGCTTCTTCGTCTTCATCAATCCATCCTCTCCATTTTGATCCTTAGCATCTGTTCGGGTTGGTTATGCTTATCACACCAGCATATCCATCATGTAGTACCAAAAGATGTGAGTGATCGTGCATATCCAACAGCTATTAGTGTGAAAGATATGAGCAGCCATACTCATCGTGCTCATCTTTAGATGTTGGAACAGATGATATGTAATAGATTAGGACTATTAGATCATGTAGATGCTTTTGATGTTGCTAGTACTCTGTAATCTGTAAGCTGTAAACTGTTTCTTGAATGAATGAATGAACTATTTGCTTCTGTACTTCTTTTGATTGAATCATATAACTTCAGTACTTCAACTTCAGAGGAAACAAATAACACACTTCAGCACAATGAATTCAGTGGAAACCAGCTTAAGCTTTCTTGACCATATCTCAACTGATCAGAGACAACCATTCTGCAAAACAAACACAGAAACATACACAAACCAACAAAGGAACACACTAAAATTACATTAGCAGGTTAGAGTTAGTAATAATCAACCAAATATACAAAATTACATAGCAAAATGCAAAGATATAACATTCTTGCAAAGTTATACACAAATCCTCCCCTGAGGCATATGCCTCCCCTGAGGCCTATGCCTCCCCTTAAACTTTGCAGTTAAGGGTTAAGCATGCCAATATGGACCACAAGGTGTTGAAACCTTGGTCCTTCAAAAGCCTTTGTTAACAGATCTGCCACATTATCATCAGTATGAATTTTGACCACATTTATCAAATTTTTATCATATGCATCTCTTATAAAGTGGTGCCTGATTTCAATATGTTTTGTTCGACTGTGAAAAATAGGATTTTTAACAATGCATATGGTACTTTGATTATCAATAAAAATTGTTGTGTTCATGAAATTATACCCATAATCCAACAACTGATTTTGAATCCAAAGAACCTGTCCACAGCAATTAGCAGCAGCCACATACTCTGCTTCAGTAGATGAGGTAGCCACAATAGTTTGTTTCTTGCATTGCCAAGAAATCAATCTCTTTCCAAGGAATTGGCAACCTCCAGTGGTGGACCTCCTATCCAGATTAGCACCAGCATAGTCACTATCACTATAAGCTTCCAACTTAAAAGGAGACTCTTTTGGGTACCAAAGACCTAGAAATGGTTGGCCTTTAAGGTACTTAAAGATCTTCTTAACAGCTTTGAGATGGGAAGTCAGTGGAGTAACTTGATGTCGCGAACAAACACTCACAGCAAAAGTAATATCAGGCCTGGAAGCTGTTAAATACATCAAAGACCCAATCATTGACCTGTATAAATGAACATTCACAGGTGGATCAGCTTCATTGTTGGTCTTGGACTTTGGAGCTTCATAGGGTGTAGTAGCAGTCCTTACTCCCTCCATACCAAACTTCTTCAAGATGTCCCTCACATATTTGTCCTGACTGATAAAAATACCATCAGGTTTCTGCTGAACTTGAAGACCCAAAAAGAAAGTCATCTCTCCCATTGCACTCATCTGAAACTCTCCTTTCATAAGCTCCTCAAACTCCCTGCACCAAGCTTCCTTTGTGGATCCAAAGATAATGTCATCCACATAGACTTGCATAAGAATAATGTCAGTGGAATTCTTCTTTAGGAAAAGAGTCTTATCAATTGCACCTCTTCTGTAACCATGCTTCAGCAGAAATGTAAAGAGCCTAGCATACCAGGCTCTGGGTGCCTGATGTAGTCCATAGAGAGCTTTGACCACCTTATAAACATGATTAGGATGATCTGGATCTTCAAATCCTTTAGGTTGAGTGACATACACCTCCTCTTCAATTGCACCATACAAGAAAGCTCCTTTAACATCCATTTGATAGACCATAAAGCCCATATAGGATGCATAAGCTAAGAAAATCCGTATAGCCTCAACTCTTGCCACTGGTGCAAACACCTCATCATAATCTATCCCCTCCTCTTGTCTATAACCCTGTGCAACTAACCTGGCTTTGTTTTTAATGACAACACCTCTAGCATCTCTCTTATTCTTCAGAATCCATTTTGTCCCAATAGCATACTTACCATCAGGTAGTGGTACCAATATCCAAACCTGCTGATTTTAAAATTGTTGCATCTCATCCTGCATTGCTGCAAGCCAACTTGAGTCTTCAAGAGCCTGAGTAACACTGGTTGGTTCCACTTGTGAGAGAAAACAAGCAAACAGACAATGTTGATAGTCTGTGTGATTGTCTCTCTGCTGATTTGAGACATAAGAGACAAAAGCCACCTGTCCATATTTAGAACGCGCCACAGTACCTCTTGTTCTAACAGGTGCATTAGGATCACCAATAATATTAGACTGTGGATGAACATTGTTGATCCTTGTAGTAGTGGTGGTGTTGACATCAATGGAAGAATCAAGATTAGTCACAGTAGGTTCAAAGTCAGTATCATAGGAAGGTGTGTTGAAGATGCCTGCTTTAGGTTGATGATGACCAAGATCTGAAGGTTTGGGAAACCTTGTATAGGGTTCACCAAGATCTGTTGACACTTTAGTAAAACTAGGAGTAGTGTCACCATGTCTTTCAGCCGAATTGGAGAGGTGTGGAGAAACAGAACTACCTTCAGCAGAATTGAAGTTTCTGCCGAGTGAATCAGTTGAACCTTCTTCAACATTCCTCTCAGTATCTAAAGTGGCTGCATACTCTTGTTTCTTCAGTCTTGCAAGGTCCTCAGCATAATAGAATTCATCTTCACCCACATCAGTATAATCTTTAGAAGTGTCACCAACAAAATTGTTAGGAGAGAAGGAAGGCACGACAATGGGTTGTTCATCATCAGACCCACTGTCAGAGTGAGCATCCAAAGTGTCTGTATTAGGAGTTGGAGATGCCTCAGAATCTGCATTTTGATCAGCCTTATGTCTAGCATAACCCAAGTAACCAGTCAAGTAGTCAAGGTCAAATGACCAAACATGACCCTGGCCTTGAACATTAGGCTTGTCTTCAAGATACCTCAGATTCAATGTCTCCTCAATCTTCTTTGCAGATACATTATAAACTCTATATGCCTTACTATGAGCAGAATACCCCACAATGTAACCATCATCAGCTTTCTCATCAAATTTGCCCAAAGGATCACTGGTATTCAAGATTGTCACCTGACAGCCAAACGGTTTAAGGTAATGAATAACAGGAACTTTTCCAAAGAGAAGTTCATATGGTGTTTTAAGATGTGGTCTAGTAATGGACACTCTATTGAGTACATAACAAGCTGTACCAACAGCCTCAGTCCAAAACATGGTAGGAAGTTTAGAGTCTGCTAGCATTGATCTTGCAGCTTCTATTAAGGTTCTATTTTTTCTTTCTGCCACCCCATTTTGTTGAGGGGTTCTTGGAGTGCTATAGTCCCTTTTGATTCCCTTTAACCTGCAGAGTTCTATTAGAATGGCATTTTTGAACTCTGTACCATTATCACACCTAATTCCTTTCACCTTTTTGTTCAACTGATTCTCAATAAGGGTAATAAAGTCTTTCAATATTTCAGAAGTTTCATCTTTGGTCCTTAGAAAGAATACCCAACAAAATTTGCTAAAACCATCAGTGATCACCAGACAAAAATATTTATGATCAATGCTTCTCACTTTAGTTGGACCAAACAGATCCATATGAAGCAGCTAAAGAGGTTCAGAAATAATGGTTACTGCTGTAATAGGAACACCTTTGTAGGAGGCTCTGTGCTGCTTTCCTTTGTTGCAAGCAACACAGTTATGATCATTGGTGAATACTTTGGCAGGAAGACCTTGAACTAGGCCCAGCTTAGAGAGCTGATTGATGGTCTTGAAATTGACATGGGCCATCCTTCTGTGCCATTTGGTGGACTCATCCACAGATGCTTTAGCCACTAAACATGTTAAGTCACCTGCTGGTTGAACATTAGTTAAGTTGAATGTATAAAGATTATGACTTCGAGGAACCTTCAGTAGAATTGAAGTATCTTCTGGGAGTTTGAAGTCTTTAGACAGCACAAGACATTCATCCTCTGTGAAAAGTACTTTGTTCTTAGTGTCACAGATTTGTGAGACTGAAAACAAATTGAAGTGTTGAAGTTCCTTGACATAATAAACATTCTCAAAGTCCAGCTGAGGTGTTTTGATGGTCCCTTTTCCTGTAATTCGTCCATCACTTCCTCCAAAGGTTACATTGCCTCCACCTTCAATAGGTATAAAGTTATGCATCATGTCCCTGTTTCCTGACATACTTCTAGAACAACCACTGTCAACAATTCCAACATCTTTATGCTTAAGGGGATGATCCTACAACAACAAAAATATACAAAGAATTAGTACACTATGGAGGCTCAAGTCATTGCTGACTTGAACCTGCCTTGTGGATCATATGAGTTGTGCCATGTAGAAGTATAAGATCCACTATTGTTCTTGGGTTTCCAATGAAACTTAGGTCTCTGTTTATTCCAAGAACAACCTGCTGAGGTCTTGACAGCGGTATCCCTGTACCCTCTCCCATCAGTCATAGGGTTTACATATCTAGGCCAAAAACCATTTTTAAAATATTCACTGGTTGGTTGAACATATGGTTTTCCATAAGATCTTCTCCAAGGAAAAGAAGTATTATAATTAGCAGCTTGTGGAACATAAGGTGGTATGTCATTAACATTGGTCCACATTGGTCTAGATTTCCTAGAATCACCACACCTACTTATTCTTTGCTCATGAAAATTACAATCCTTAATTAAATGAGATTTACTTCCACACACAAAACATTTCTTCTGAAGAGAAGATTTATTCAAACCAAAAGAAGTATTCTTACAAGCAGAAGTATTCAAACCAAAACCATGAAAAGAATTGTTTTTAACAGTATTATTATGCAAAGAATTAAAAAGCAAGTCTTCAGAGGCAACTGTCTTGGAAGGGCATTCCTTGGCAGCAACTCTGTCATGCTTATTGGTAGTCTTGGGTGCAGGCAGGGGTGAAGACTTGGGAAGGTCAGACTTGGGAAGGTCAGACTTGTCATTTGAATCACACTCTGTAGACCCTTGCTTGGAGGACTTGTCACTGTTAACACAAGAGACAAAGTCATTAGAAGAAGTATTAGGGTCAGGCAAGTCTTTTGACTTTTTGCCATACAGATGGTATGATCCATCAAAGTCATTAATAGTGGAAAGGTCAATTGGCATGTGCTCACCTCTAATTGGTCCACGAACAGCATGTAGGTCACCTTCTTTCACAAAATTTGCTAGGCCTGCAGGTGTAGATCTACGTGTGTCATCCCTAGCTTCTAAGCCTACATATTTCTTAAAACCTAAAGCCACTGTAGAATTTGGAGCTTGACTGCTATATATGAGACTAGCCAATTTATTACCATTCATCATCCACTCATTATTCCTAGCAATTTCCTCCTGAATTTTCTTCTTAAGCTCTAGATTTTCTGATTCTACATCTGCTCTTAACTTCTCAGACCATTTTAATTCATTTGTAGCACATTCGAGATCTCTTTCTAAAACACCTATTTTCTCACCATAAGCTATTTCATTCTTTTGTAACCAAACCTTTTGTCTTTCTAGTGTTTTTAAAGCCTGTTTATAAGCTTCTACTTCCACATAGCATTCATTATATTTTGGTTCCATAATATCATAAGCTTGTTTGAGTTCATTATAACGCTCACTACAACCAAACAAACAGTTTTGTACCTGAGAGATGCCCATCAAGGCAATCTGATCATGCCTATCCTCTGAAGTACAGCCTGCAATCAACCCAACATTATCAGGACCATCATTATCAGACTCCTCATGTTGCTTCCAGTCCACATTGCTATCTAGAGTGACCAAAGCAGTTGATCCCTTTGACGTTCCTGCCTCATTCTGATACTGCTGATAAGAGGTGTATCTTGTCTCATCACCAGCTTTCCTGTCCTTGCATTCTCTGGAAAAGTGACCCATCTGTTGGCATGTGAAGCATTTAACCTTCCTCTTGTCAAACCTTGCTGGATCACGCCCTTTGAATCCAAACCTTCTTCCAGCTTTTCGCTCAAAACTTTTGATGTCCATGGAAAGCATAGCCAACTGCCACTTCAGCTTCATCTCTTCAAATTCAAGTGAGTCCACTTGATCAAAATCCTCATAAGCCAGTTCCTGCTGAGGATCATAATCAGCAAAGAAAGATCCAAGAACATCTTCCATAATTCCACTGGATCTAGGAAGAGAGCTTGATGAAGGAGCAGCATTAGATGATGATGGATATGAGCTTGGAAAATAGCTTGACTTTAGAGTAGAGGCTCCAACAAATGCAGTATGACTAGCAGTAGAAGATGATCGAAAAGGGCTTCTAACATCATGTTCAAGAGCTTTAAGTTTGTTATACAGCTCATCAAAGGTCATCATGTCCAAACCACCTTTAGCTTTTAAAGCTATACTTACATGAAGCCAGGATGGAGGTAAAGACCTCAGAAACTTAGAGTTACAGTCATCATTATCCGGCTTTGCCTGTAGCTGGTTTAACTGACTTAAGATCTTGTGAAACTTATCATAGCCCTTGTGAATTCCTTCCTCTTCAGAGATCTGAAAGTCCTGAAACTGTTGTCTAAGCATGGACTTCTTCAGCCTTCTCGACTCCTCATTCCCTCCGAACTTCGCCTTAATAGCTAACCATATATCCTTGGCGTCATGCATGAAGTGAAAATCACTCAAGTGATCCTCAGGAATAGCTTGCAGAAGAATAGTTCTGACCTTTGTTTCTCTCTGAACTGCCAGTAACTCTTCAGCAGTTTTGGGAGGAACATTAATCATGTTCCCTGCAGCATCCGTGGTAGTTCTCTTTAAGCTGTTCCCCTTCAAAATTACCTGCCATAGATTCCAATCAATGTTGGAGATCCAGTTTTGCATCTTCATAGCCCAAAGATCATATTCCTCCCTCTTAAGGTAAGGAAACTTAGCATTGCTATTAGACAGACTTAGTTGCTGCAGATGGGTGGAGTTTTGGTTGTTGGTGAGTTCAGTATCAGCATCTGAACCAGGCATGATGTTTTTGTTATGGTTGTATGGGTGATTAGAAAAAGCTTGTCCTTAGTATCGTAGAGACTCTCACGAGGCTCTGATACCACTTGTTGAAACAGACACAGACCTTGATAGATCTTGAGCTCGTGGATCGTTATGTATGCCTATGTAATCACAAGCACAATAAAAGACAATCTCTACTACTAATGTTTATCAGCGGAATATAAACACAAGTAACAAATAACTAAGAACTTCTTGATCCTCTATGGATCTTAATATTAACTAAAACTGAGTTTTTCCAATCGGTACATAAACCTTTCTAATGTGTTCCTTTTATAGATAAGGAACCCTAAACAATATCGCTAAACCGTTTTCCAAGAAACGTATAATCATAAAACTAATAAAGATATACACAATCACTTCCTAATAAAGCTCATGTATATCCACACTAAATAAACTAAACACGGAATAAACACTTCCGCAGAAACTAACTAATCACTATTATACTTCAGCAGAATAAGTCTTCGGCAGAATCCACTTCACTTCAGTAGAAACACTTCGGCATTAAGTTCAGCAGAATCCAGACTTTCACATAATTCCCAACAAGGATCATATTTCTTAAAGATGAAGAATTCCAAGTTCATGGTAAGTTCCATCAATTATAAACAAGGCTTAATAAAGAATTAAAGATAAGCTTATCAAGGATTAAGGAGCATCAAGGTCTTATGTGTTCTTCCCTAATTCAAGGTAAGTGGTGAATGATGTGTTAATTTATGATTATGAGCTATGAGGTTATGATTAGTAATTGTTTTACATGATTATGTGATGAATTCATGGTTTATGATTCAAGGGTTATGCATATGATTATTAGGGTTTATGATGGGATTATGTTAATGATCAATTTATGATGTTTAGGAGGTGTTTATGTTGATTATTGAGTTGAACCAAACACCACTTTTTGTGATATATGATGTCAAACAAGTTGCTGAAATTTTCAGCAATGATTACTCATGTTTGAAAAATCATATAAAATTTATAGAAGCTCGAATTGAATCATGGCCAGACTTTCTGGAAAGCCTAAGGTGTCTATTTTAGTTGTTATTCATAAAGTTTTTGCTCATTTAGTAGTTAAGTTGGTCTAAAACATGATTTGGTACAGCAAGGGCTGGTACAGAAATGTGCAGCAAACCGAACTTTAAAAATTCATGCCGGATAGACCGTAGCTCCGTTTGGAGCGTTCCATACTTTTTCGGAAAGTGAAAATAGTATACTTTCATGGAAAAATAGCCTCATGGCCTGTTTCAGTAGTTAAGTGAGTCAAAATGATGTATTTGCAGGATGCTGCAGAAAATCAGAAAATGTGTTGTTAAGTGTTTTGATGATTATGACATGATATGATCTTTTTGCAAGTCCCGGGTGATTATATGCTATGATAGCTTATGTTATCAGCCCATATGGTTATAATTCATGTTATGAAAGTATAGAACCAAGTGACAAGACTTGGTTAGCTTAGCTCGAGTTCGCGAGCATACTAGTGCATGTTTGGCAAGATTTATGCCATAACTAGTTTATGAGTTTATGCATTATAGTTAGTTTATGTGTGCTTAGTTGAACTTATATTTGCATTATCATATTATATTCATGCTTAGTTGTTATGTGTTAACGTTGTACGTGTGCATCTATCATGATATAGGTGTTCGAGGCATATTCTGAATTATTCATCTTGCATTATACGGCCCAGGTGAGTAACGGATTTTCAGTTAACATGTTTTGTAGATTAAGCGTGTTTAGTATATAATAACTTGCTATATCTCCAGTATGATGCAAGTTATTTATCAATTTGACCCGTTGGGTCATATAAAGTATCATGTTGACCACTTTGGTCATATAAAGTATCAAGTTGACCTGTTGGGTCATATTAGTATCATGTTGACCTGTGTGGTCATATTCAGTATCATGTTGACCCGTTGGTCATATTTAGTATCATTGTGGAAAACTAGAAGGGGGGATTGAATAGTTTTACCAATTTAAAACTTCCTTTTAAATATTTAGATCGACTTATGTCAATCTATTTGGTTGTTTATGTTGGACGTTGATAGATAGATATATAAACGTGTAATGAAAGATAAAGAGTAAGAAGCAAATCACCACGACACAAGTATTTATAGTGGTTCGGCTACAAGGACACCTTCCCTGCCCTACTCCACTCCCCGAGTCACCTACTCGAGAGTTCGTAAACACTACACCAACTCCTTATGGCGGAGAAGCCTTCACAACGTCGCTTAACCTTTTTTCGGTACAAAGCTAAATACCGAGCTCTTTCATACCAAGGCGAACCACACCTAACACAACGTCGCCTACCCTTTATACGGTGCTAGGCTAACCACCGAGTTCTTTCACACCTTAGGAGAACTAATCCTTCACAACGTCGCCTACCCTTTATTAGGTACTAGGCTAAGCACCTAGTTCTTTCACACCTTAGGTGAACTACACCTTCACGACACAACACCTAATCTCAAGGAGATCTACTCCTTGTTACAACACCATCAAGGACATCACCATCCTTGTATATAAACAAATACATATATGTATAACGATGCACCTCATCGATTATACGACCTAGGCATTCTTCCTAAATGCTACTTGATTTGATTCTTTGGCATCCTTCACTAATGCCTTTGACACAACGCTTGGCACCCTTCACTAATGCCTTCGTCTTGACACCTTTAGCATCCTTCACTAATGCTTTGACACGGATGATGAGCACCTTTCACTAATGCTTTCATCTTGACACTTTCGGCATTCTTCACTAATGCCTTCAACCCAACATCTATGGAGAAAGGAAGAACTATCAACAAGAGAACCTTAGTAGTCTTGATGATGACGAAGCATGGCAACTCATGGACTTTGAGCTTGCACGTCTTCAAGAGGTGGTGATCTCTCCTTTAAGAGGAACCTAGTAGATCACACAAAAACAAAATACAAACTACATAGATCACTTAGATATGAGGTTAGAGGGTTAGAATACTTTGGGGAAGTATGTGTGTGAAAGCCCACTTAGAGAGGAAGAAATGGCTCTCTATTTATAGAGAAAATTCTCTTCTGTTTCCCCGGATCCCATGGATCCCTACCACAAGGGATCCGGCTAGCACAAAGCTAGGGATCCGTGGTCCGCTCCTCTTTGCCCATGGGTATTTTTGGTTATGGGTCATGGGTCATGGGTTATGGGTTGATCCATGGTTTTCTTTCTAGATACAATGTATCTTAAGGATACAATGAACTTGGTTAAGTGGTATATATAAAACCATGGGTTATGGGTCAAAACCATTTGCTAGTATTTACCCATTTAGTATATACTTGTATTTACCCAATTTAGCATACACTTAGTTTTTACCCATTTTAGTATACTTAGTTTAAGTATATGTTTAACCCAATATGTAAACACTAGTTGTTGTACATATGTATCTAAATCATAAAATCACTTATACTTGTTTTAGTGTTTTATGTGAAAACTATTTAACTCAAACTATTTACGTACTCTATTTGTTTCGTTAAAATGATTTTATATTTGTTATCGACAAAACATTAGAAGATCGTAAAATATAAATAAACGTTTTCACGGCTTATTTGTATTAACAATCTCCCCCTTTTTGTTGATGACAAAACATAAAATTATTTTAAGGAAAAAGCTAAAATTCGTAAAAATTTGAATTTGTAGTTTTTACTTTCTTCTCCCCCTTTTGTCGAAACAAAAAGTGTTAAAAGAAACTAACACAAATAATAAAAAAAAATGTAAAAATGTAAAGAGAGCAAGTGACGGGAATGGTACTCGTCTTAACTCCCCCTTGACGAGTCCATCCCTTTGAAAAGGGCGTCAAGGACATAACGTAAAATAAACTAATTGTGTTTGCAATTAAGTTTGCAAATGGTTCGTCTAAGTGACGAGAACGTGCTCCCCCTTGAATATTGCAATGTTGCAATGGGGTGTCATGAAGTGTAATCCAAAATTGGATTAAGTTGCAAATGATTTTGCAATGTTGTTTGACACAAAGCTCCCCCTAGCTTTATGGTGTCAATATCTTCATGTGTATTTTGAATAACTACAAAACAAAGGTTAAAAAACAAGAGTATAGTGCATAATTTCCTGCAAATAAGACTCAAGTTAGTAAAAATTTGTGCTTCTGTACCACGGATCCCACGGTTTCCTTCAAGGAGGGATCCGTCTAGTTATCTGGAAGGGATCCGGCTATCTGTTATAGTTTCTTCAGCAGTGAAGAAATGTCAAGGAATGCTATTTGAGGAAATGAGATATATGTACAATATAACAAGCACAACACACATAATAATCATAGCATATAGGTATTCATTCAATAAAACAAGAGATACACAACCAAATCTCTAAAAACTGAGAGAATGAACTATAGCCATATAAGCACTACTAATGCTAATGAATTACCCCAAATTTTAGATTCAACTAAAATCTTTAATGATGAGATGAGTTATCCTAAACATTCTCAGTTTGAGCTTGTAGTTCATGTATTAATACATCTAGTTCATGTTTCAATCTTTCAACATGTTTGCAATGATCGCACTCTTTGTCATGGTTTTGAGTTTCTTGAAGTGGAGGTTCAAGTGAAGTGGGTTGAGGATCTTCAAATGATTGTGAGGTGGCTCTAGGTACTAATCAAGTAGGTTGAGTTGTGGAGGGTATAGTAGAATTATGTGATGAAATCCTAGTGGAAGAACTCTTCTTGTGAATTAGTTTGATTGGTTTTCTTAGTGTGGGAGAGATCCTAGTTTTGGTGGACTTACCCGAAGGTGATTTGGTTGAGGAAACTTCATGCATGATTCTAGCAAGTTTCTTGGGTGGTTCTTGAGTGGATGAGTTAGCACTAGGAGCCTTAGTCATAGTGATGGTGCTAGTAAGAACTCTTTTAGTTGCTGATTTTGAGATGTGATTTGAGAGTGGTACCTTAATTCTAAGGTTGTTTGGTTTATAAAGGGTAATTTGAATTAGAAAATTAAATTCTTGGCCATTTGAAGGGCTAAGCATGCTTTTGGGGTTTTGATCAGTTCTATGAGGATAATTAATGAATGCTAAAGGTGGTTGGAGACCCAAAAGGTGACTTGAATTCAAATATGGAGCTGGTTTATGCTCTCTGCATCTACGGATCCCACGGATCCCTCTCAGTAGGGATCCGCCTGGTTAAAGACCAGGGATCCGGTTGTCAGACAAGGACTAGGTGAAATCATTATGCTGTTGTAAGGTTTGTTTAATCATGGATTGACTTAATTTTGAAGTCTTTAGCTGTTGGATATCTCACATCCTTAACCCTAACAAGTAATTGTGCCTAATCATGGTTTTGACCAAGAAAATTTGACTTTGGGTAGTCTAACTATATGTTTGATGACTAAAGTATTCTTGACAATGTGAGTTATAAAGGGAAGAACTTTGCAATTGTATTTAAGACTTAATCCACTAATGTTCTTGGAAATGTGATGATTAATATGCACAAGGTTGAGATTCAGAGTTTCACTGATCTAGGAACTCATTTAAGATGAGATGGAGTGTTTGAGTTAGGAAGATGAGTTGAAATGATTGTTTTAGCTATGTTTGACATAAACTGTCACCCGGATCCCACGGTTCCCTTTTTGAAAGGATCCGGCTAGGCTAATCCTAGGGATCCGGCTCTCAGCAGTTATGATAGGTTTGAAATGAGGTTTCTAGCAGCTAAAGCCTATCTCATTTTGAATGTTTCAGTTCTCCTAAGGGTTTAGGATGAAAGGGTACTTGAATGATTAGAGGTGATAAGTGTTATAGCAAATGATTGCTTTTTATGGAAGAGGGATGGGACAAGATGACTACCAATGGATGTCCAAGGATAACACTAAGAGTTATAAAGGTGTCAAGTCATAATAAATGATCCTAGTGATCCGATTTTAGCTTGAGGTGATATTAAAAAATTATTAAAACTTTCAAGAATTGAAAAACTAATTTTTGTCTTACCTGGAGATATAAATGACTAGAAGCAATTTCCTAAAATTGCTTAGTTTGTCTTCTTAAAGTGTTTTGAGATGTGAGAAATAGTTTGAGTAGTTGAAGCAGAAATATGGTGAGTTTAGATGTGTTGATAAAATCAGACTAAGATCTTAAGTAAGCCTTTAGTGAGTCTAAGCCTTTCTCATCCTTGAAGTGGACTTAATTGGGTTCTAAAATCATATGCTAAGCTAATGTGATGTTATCTAGAAAGCAGTTTTGATGTACTGAATGTTGTATTGCTGATCTGATGTCACGGATCCCACGGTTCCCTCAAGGGAAGGATACGGCTAGGCTAATCCTAGGGATCCGGCATCTGCAGATCAGAACCAACACAGAACCCACACAGAAATGATGCGCAGTTTATGCACACTAGTAAATCCACAGATAGACAGTAGAAACAGGCATGTTTATCACAAAACACTAGTTAAAGACAATATCCAAATAATCATAAACCGAAAATGCTAAAATGTAATCATCCAAACATAAGATAAAGAAAACAAGCACACACAATCCTATTGCCTCTTTCGTCAATCATTTCTTTTCCTTTTTGATGGCTTAGTGAGGTTGTATGCGAGGTTTTGGGTCATGCCCCTCAATTGCTTAAATTCCGCGGTTTCATTTGGAATGGTCGGAAGTTGTTTGTGGTATTCAAGGATTTCCAATTTGATGTTGGCTACGGGGTCGACATCTTCTTCATCTTCTTCTTCTTCACTGGCCGAGGAGTCCGAGAGAGCTTCTGGTTGCTCTTCATTGACCATGAACCGTTTAGAGGGTCGTTTGGTAAGAGGTACCATGACGTGATCGGAAAGATAATGATCATTGTTGATAGGAGATGGTTGCAATGTACCAACATACTTACAAAGTCGTGTTAAAAGCATACCATACGGAAGTACCATGTTGAAAGCTTTGAATACCCCAGCCATTCTCCTTACCATGTAATAGGCAAGATTAAATGGCCTTTGATGGATAAGACAATAAATCATTTGCACAAGACATGCGTTTGGATGATCTTTGTATCCAACTAGGCTAATGATGTTTTCCCTAAGGATTTCTTCCCATTTTCTAAACATGGGATGCATTTCGAAAAGTTCCATTTTAAAGGGATCACGGTGAATGAGCTTTTTGTTACGATCGTAACGGGATTGGTCGGTCCTAATTTTAAAGATAGTATCACGAATGGTTTCGGGATCGTCGAGAGGAGTGTTATAGAGAGGCTTGGGATCAAGTGCATGGTTTTGAGAGTTAATTGCCCAATCTTGAGAGTACATACAAATTCCCTCACAAGGAATGCGAAGAATTTGAGCAAAGGTGTTGAGAGGAAAAATAAAGTTTTGTTTGTTGATGATGAAGGCGATTGAGATGCTATTGTCGGTGTTTCTAATGATCCTAAAGCTTTTGTAAAATTCAAAAATGAAGACCGGACAAATTTGTTCATCTATGTCAAGGAGACAATCAAAATTGATTGTCGAGAAAACTTGACGAATTTCGGTATCTTCAAGGAAACATTCCTTGACTACACGACCTTCGTGGATAAGTCGTTTTATAAGGCTTTTGAATATTTTACGGTCGGTTTTGGTCAATCCCCTTTTACGATAGTAGTGAGTAAGGTAATGGACGGTGTCATGGTGATCTTGTTGAGTGGCTTTGGGCATGGTTGTTCCTAAAAATACAAATTTTCAACTAAGATAAATTAGTTGGAATGGGTTTATGGTTTTGATTTGTATTAACAATGTTATGAACACAAAGTGATTTTGTTAAAATCCCCCTTTTCATGATTAGTTTGAAAAACCCTAATTGAGTTAATTGATTAGATATTAAGAAACCATAAACCCTAGGATGAGGATGATGAAAGTTACAACAAGCTAATGTAATTACTTACAACGGTGTTCTAGGAGGGGATACTTGAAAGTATGGAAGCCAATGAGGATGAATTTTGTAGCTTGGTCGTTTTTCTTTTGTTTTTGTGTGAATAGAGAGAAAAACAATTAGTGGTGAATTTTTGAAAAGCGTATAGCTGAGTTCTGTTCCACGGTTCCCCCGAATCCTTTATGTTTGGGATCCGGCTAGTACAACTAGGGGGATCCGGCTACTGTGGACAGAAAAGGGGTTGTTTGACATTATTTTTGTAGTAGGCTTATAAATTAGCTTACTAAAAGATAGTTCGGAGGTATTAGATGAAGATTGTTTTTGGATGACGGCTTTTGATGAATCACATATCGAAGGTTCATATGTGATGACGGCGTTAGTTTGACGAATCAAAAGGAGTATTATTCCCGATGATGAAAAAGACGGAAAAGTGACGAAAGAGACTTCTAATGATGTTAGAGATAAATAAGCAAAGAAAACTTATGAAAAATAAATTGAACTCATGTAACCTATCTAATGAAAAGTAAAACATACCTCTATGCTTCTTGGTTTGGCATAATGCCAAAGATACTTCATGAGCTTTTAAAGTAATCCTTTGTACTTGGTGTACGTGAGTTGTGATTACTTTTCAGATCCTTCCTTGAATGTTGACTTCATTATTCTTTGAATGAAGATTTTGGAGAGATTCTAGCATGAAGATTTCTTAGGAACAAAAGTTGTTAGAGTCATCTATCAATGTCCAAAAAAATGATTTTTTAAAAAATATGACCCAAAAAAAATCCTTCTTTGTAGTTTTCAAACATACACGGATCGTATCAAGTCTTTAAAGTACAACATACTTTAAGAAACTTGGTAACGAAGCTCTGATGCCAATTGTGGAAAACTAGAAGGGGGGGTTGAATAGTTTTACCAATTTAAAACTTCCTTTTAAATATTTAGATCGACTTATGTCAATCTATTTGGTTGTTTATGTTGGACGTTGATAGATAGATATATAAACGTGTAATGAAAGATTAAGAGTAAGAAGCACATCACCACGACACAAGTATTTATAGTGGTTCGGCTACAAGGACACCTTCCTTGCCCTACTTCAGTCCCCGAGTCACCTACTCGAGAGTTCGTAAACACTACACCAACTCCTTATGGCGGAGAAGCCTTCACAACGTCGCTTAACCTTTTTTCGGTACAAAGCTAAATACCGAGTTCTTTCACACCAAGGCGAACCACACCTAACACAACGTCGCCTACCCTTTATACGGTGCTAGGCTAACCACCGAGTTCTTTCACACCTTAGGAGAACTAATCCTTCACAACGTCGCCTACCCTTTATTAGGTACTAGGCTAAGCACCTAGTTCTTTCACACCTTAGGTGAACTACACCTTCACGACACAACACCTAATCTCAAGGAGATATACTCCTTGTTACAACACCATCAAGGACATCACCATCCTTGTATATAAACAAATACATATATGTATAACGATGCACCTCATCGATTATACGACCTAGGCATTCTTCCCAAATGCTACTTGATTTAATTCTTTGGCATCCTTCACTAATGCCTTTGACACAACGCTTGGCACCCTTCACTAATGCCTTCGTCTTGACACCTTTAGCATCCTTCACTAATGCTTTGACACAGATGATGAGCACCTTTCACTAATGCTTTCATCTTGACACTTTCGGCATTCTTCACTAATGCCTTCAACCCAACATCTATGGATAAAGGAAGAACTATCAATAAGAGAACCTTAGTAGTCTTGATGATGACGAAGCATGGCAACTCATGGACTTTGAGCTTGCACGTCTTCAAGAGGTGGTGATCTCTCCTTTAAGAGGAACCTAGTAGATCACACAAAAACAAAAGACAAATTACATAGATCACTTAGATCTGAGGTTAGAGGGTTAGAATACTTTGGGGAAGTATGTGTGTGAAAGCCCACTTAGAGAGGAAGAAATGGCTCTCTATTTATAGAGGAAATTCTCTTCTGTTTCCCCGGATCCCACGGATCCCTACCACAAGGGATCCGGCTAGCACAAAGCTAGGGATCCGTGGTCCGCTCCTCTTTGCCCATGGGTATTTTTGGTTATGGGTCATGGGTCATGGGTTATGGGTTGATCCATGGTTTTCTTTCTAGATACAATATATCTTAAGGATACAATGAACTTGGTTAAGTGGTATATATAAAACCATGGGTTATGGGTCAAAACCATTTGCTAGTATTTACCCATTTAGTATATACTTGTATTTACCCAATTTAGCATACACTTAGTTTTTACCCATTTTAGTATACTTAGTTTAAGTATATGTTTAACCCAATATGTAAACACTAGTTGTTGTACATATGTATCTAAATCATAAAATCACTTATACTTGTTTTAGTGTTTTATGTGAAAGCGTAAGTGTGTTAGAAAACTATTAACTCAAACTATTTACGTACTCTATTTGTTTCGTTAAAATGATTTTATATTTGTTATCGACAAAACATTAGAAGATCGTAAAATATAAATAAACGTTTTCACGGCTTATTTGTATTAACAATCATGTTGACCCATGTGGTCATATTAAGCATCAAGTTGACCCGCTGGTTCATATTAAGTATCATGTTGACATGTTTGGTCATATTAAGTATTATGTTGACATGTTTGGTCATATAAAGTATCAAGTTGACCCGTTGGGTCATATTAAATATCTTGTTGACCTCTTTGGTCATATAAAGTATCAAGTTGACCCATTGAGTCATATTAAGTATCATGTTGACATGTTTGGTCATATTAAGTATCAAGTTGACCCGTTGGTCATATTAAGCATTAATTTGACCCAAGTTGACCCGTTTTGTCATAATAATTATCATGTTGACCTGTATGGCCATATTTAGTATTAAGTAGACCCGATTGGTCTTACTCAGTAGTATGTTGTGGCCCAACCTCAGTATTATATATAGCGAAAACTTAGCTATATGTCATAGCGGTCTCAGCATTTTGTTTATAGTAGTTCAGCTTTATATTATAGTTCAGCTATAGTATCAAGTTATAGCTCATCCTTGGTTTATGTTATAGTACAATTTTAGTAATTAATTCAATTTTAGTATCATGTCTTAGTTTAATCTCGTAACCATATTATTGCTCAGTTTTTATATTCAGCCTAGTCTCATCTCCAGCTCAACTTAGTATCATGTTGTAGTCAAGCGTAAGTATTTAGCTTAACCCTAAATTATATATGAATGTTATATGTGTTTAGTAATGTGTGCAAAATGCTTTATGCACTTCTAGCATGCGATGTGTTTATATATATGCATGTCAAATTCTATTAGGTATATGCTTATTGATAACGCTACACGCGTCGTTCGGGGTCAAGGAAACTTCCTTTTCTTCGAGCAAGTTTTATAACACCCTAGGCAGTGAACCTAATCGTTGTAGTGTAGTAATTAGGGTAAGCCACGGGTATTGATATCGTTCTCTAGGGGAATAGGAATGCTAGTGAGAAGTTACTACGCTAAGGTTGAGGTTGAGGAAGATTATTTTTTATCTTTTTATATTTTTTTAGAAATTGAAAAGGTACGAATCTCGGGTATTGGATTTGGGGGGTTGGTATTGCTACCGATTACTCTACTATTATCTAATTATCTAAGCTAAGGTTGTGATAGTCTATGTCTAATTGATTTGTACTCGTATGATAGTTTAAAGATGTGTTTACTTAGGTTTTACTACTCCTTAATTATCTCCTATTGATGGTTGATTTGTCACGTCCTTATTCCTAGTTGCGTTGTGATTCTAAGGCTATAGGGCGTGCTTGTTTCCCTAACTCTTTGAAATTACCAAAGGGTCTTGTTTACAAATCCTCTAGTGATTTATAGACGCCTACTCTACGGTTGTCCTTGAATACTTTATCCTACAATTACCTAGATAATTATATTCTAAAGTTCACAAAGAAAAGTCAAGCATTAAGTACACAACGAATAATCTAGCGCACTCTAGATCATTAGTCAACTAAGATAAGTATCAACCAATCAATATTTAATAATTAAGTTTCATATTCCCTAAGCAAACACACAAATAAATTAGCCGGACATGGAGAACATGCAAGCATACACACAAATAATCAAAGACATAATTAAATTAATGAAGTAAATACTTATCTTGATGTATAATAGGGTTTAGAACCCTAAAATACTGCACAAGAAAGCCTTGGTTCGGTTTTAGGTTTTTACTCCAAAAGACTACACACAAAAACTGAAAAATTCGGATTCTATATATAAGATTACATCTGCGACGGCGTCACCTTATGTTTTGTGACGCCGTCGTGTCGCCGTCATTAGGGTTTCGTCTTGGCCACGTAAACCTTGCGACGGCGTCACCTTATGACTGTGACGCCGTCCCCTTCAGCTCTGACGCCGTCTTGGCAGCATCTAGGCCGTCTGAGTAGCGACGGCCTATTCCTTTAGAACCTGACGTCGTCCCTTGAAAACATGCAATTTCGCCTCTGAGCCGTCGCAAAATTCCTTCCCGACGGCGTCGCAGATATGCAGTGACGCCGTCGCCTTATGTTTCAGCAGCTTTGAGTGTCTCGATTCTGACTTTGGCCATTTTCTTCGTATATTCGCGCCTTTTCGTCCAAATAAGCATCATTCCAGCATTTTGCCTTCAAGAGACCTAAAAAGTGAAAAGGAACGATATTAAGCAATAACGGATACAAAAGTGATCGAATAAGGGCTTAAATGACCCCTCAAAAAGGTACCTTTTAAAACCTTATCAAATATCCCTACACTTGGTATTTGCTTGTCCTCAAGCAAATGTGCTTTTAGCCAATTAATTTATAAGTTAGGGGTCATGAAGCATCCATTCAAAACGGTCCACAACACATATAAGCCCCGCAAAAGTCATAACAAGCACGGAAATTACATACTAGCACCTCACATGGGGTGTTTGGATACTCACATCTCTCTCGGGTGTATATATGAAATATAACAAATCGGAAATGGAAGATAAACACTCATTAACCGGTCCTAGTACATAGATTACCATAGGCTTGAGAATAGATCAAACCTCCGTCGCTTTGGCGTAAGCACCTAGGAAAGACTATCAAAGAGGTCTTTTAAAGGGTTGTAACGTTAGGCTTACGGTAAGGAAATGAAGGGTTTGGTGGGATAGGCTATTTAGTGGTGGATAGTCAAAAATCTCTATGTTGCAAGTATACGAAGAATGGCGTTGCTAAGCCAAGACTCGACACTCTAAAACTCTAGGCAACGAAAATAAACAAACATAATTAGATGTAGGATGGTAGCCCGTATGGTTTTTTTTTTTTTTTTTTATATTTTTTTTTCGGAATTTTTTTTTTTTTTTTTTTTTTTTTTTCATACACTTTTACTCTACCATCCTCTACGGTACATCAAAATGATAGGGATTTATAGACACATCCCTACACTTGAGTTTTTATTACTCTAACACTAATTTGACCCGAATTGAAAAGATCAAAACACTTGGAGTACATTATTATGCAAACAAAGGGAATTTGAGTTTAACGTTCTCTTCCCTATATTTCATAAACTTTAACTTTTCCCATAAATCCCAATCATCCCAAAACTGTATACAAAGGATATGACTCGACTTAGCAACTCATGCAAGCAACCAGATAATTGAACTAAGGGTTTTAGGTGATAACATAAATTTGCACTAAAAGTGAGTGCAATAAAGGGTAGGCTAAGGCGATTTGGGTGTATATTTGGGGGTAGGGTGTAAACAATGCTCTTCATTGATATTCCGGAAAAACCGAAACATCACGAGAACCGCGAAAAGGATAGGCTCTTAGGGGTTAACTAGGGGTATCGTGTACTAAAGATGAGTACAACGCAAAGGGTGTGGGGGAATTACTCAACCGAGGTGGAAGAAGTAATTATATTACAGGTATTAAACAAGGGTTTATCCTAATGCCTCTTATCATTTAGTTATTCCTAACTACACAAGTGTAGTCTCACTAGCGATCTCGGAATGCATCACAAAACAAGTTCTAGAATCTAATATACTACCGGTTCACACTCTAAGCATTAAAGATGAATGCTTTAATTCCTACTAATCTAAGGGTGATCCTCACATTTTGGGTGGAATTTAGGTGGTAAAGGGTTTTTGTGCTAGTCATGCAACTTCCTATCCATGAGACGCTTTTGTTAAGACTAATGGCCCACTCCTATACGTCATGAAAAAATTTTAAATTTGGCTAAAATTACCCTAACCTACATTTTCTCATGGTTTATTACACAAATACACTTGGACAAAGCAAATAGTCAAGGATAAGCATAGTTTCAAAGTTCCCGTTTTATTTTCCCTCCCTACACTTAAACTGAACATTGTCCCCAATGTTCCCCGAAAGTATCAAAGTTATGATAATAGAAGGTAATTAAAAACGAAGGAAACTAATACTCCCCTGATTAGCTCGGTAGGATCCGTAAAAAGTGGTGGTTAAATCTTTTCCAAGAAGAGTTTTTGCGTGAAAGGCTCCTTCCAAACTTGTGTAACTTCTTCTTGACAAACTAAACCTGCACACTAGAAGAAAACAAACGAAACCTTCGCGTAAAATCGGCGGTAATAATATACATAAGACTCGATTTAAACTAGGATATAATGCTTGTGGAATGGATGTTTACAGAATTTGTTATGAAAGTTAAGATCTGGAAAATTCCAAAATTTTACAAGTAGCTCAGAAAACGAGAAAAAGTAAGCTGATGTTTTTATTCCTTCCTGACGCCGTCAGGTTGCAATCCTGACGCCGTCAGGTTATCCTGACAAAAACTGGTCTGCGATTTTCTGGAAAAAATTCTGGAAAATTTACATCTTTAGAATCTGGAAAAACTTCTGCAAAAACATCCATTATGACTCGATACAAGCATTTGACTCGAACAAACAAACATATATATCTTTTAGTTAATTGTTATTCTCATGTTTACGTTTCTTATGAAAACGTGTGTAATCCTCCCTACACTTATCCTTTATGTAAAATACCTTTATATGTAATTAAGACGAGGTTAAAAACAAAATAAAGCATTTTTACAAATTCAAACATGAGGACAAACAATTAATAAAAGATATATGACACTAACAAGCAAACAATTAAGCATGGGTTGCCTCCCACGAAGCGCTTTTCTTTATTTAAGAGTCTTGTAGCTAGACTCGTAGTCCTATTCCTACGTTTTTGCATCACCGCCCTCTTCGTCATTCATTTTCTCTTCATCGAAGCGGCGTAGACGTTGTATGTTCACTGTGGATTCTAGGCCATTGCTGTCAATTATGGTGACGGTTTCGTTTAAGTTGGTTTCCTTAACTGTGAAAAGCCCAAACCATCTTGGGTTGTTTTTTCCTTGCATTGCCCTTTTCCTTGATTTGTACAGAAGTACTTTTTCTCCTTTTAGAAATTTCTTAGGGTCCTTTTGTGCCTTAGGTACCGAGGTGGGGTTGCTTCCTAACTTATTATCGGGTTTCCACAATGTTGCATACAATCCTTGGACCATGAAGTCTCTAAGCCCTTTTTCCCAGTCATTCATCTTTTTCTTAACATTATGGCTAGGGTTTTTCCGATTCCCTTTCGTAATCATTTCCATGATTTTGAGAGGATATCTTGGGATGATGGGTATCCTAGCATACCCTTTTCCGCTTTTGAGTATCATGACGCCCTCTCCGCATTTGATGGTTGCCTTGGCGGTAGCTAGAAACGGTGTTCCAAGAATGAGGGGTATGTTTTTGTCTTCTTCAAAATCAACGATCACGAAATCTACCGGATAAACAATGTTAGCCACCTCAATTAGAACATCTATTGCGACTCCTACGGGGTGAACATAAGTGTGATTAGCTAAGGAGAGTCTAAGGTCGGTACTGGCTGGTTTCTCCTTAGTTAACTTATTATAGATTGATAATGGCATTATGTTCACATCAGTCCCCTGATCGGCCAAGGCATTAATATTATCAATGTCACCTATGCTAACTGGTATTACGAAATTCCCTGTGGTGTTACGTTTCCTTGTTAGAGGTTTTTTTATAACTAACTCATACAGGGGTCCCATAGGTAGGGCGTCATACTCTTCTTCAGTCATTTTTTCATCAAGGGCTTCCTTGAGAACTTCATTGTACCTAAAGTTGTTTACTTGGTTTGCAATGGTTTTCTTGTTGATTTCGTGCTTAAGGTAGTATTCAATGGTCTCAGGCTCGTCGTCATGCACCGACTCCTCCTTATTACTTCCCTCAGTTTTCCGCGTCTCCACCTTTGCATTCTCAGGCATAATGGAAACAGCGTTGACAAATGAAGTGGGAGGGCAATCGTTGCTTCTTACGAGCACCTTTTCGGGAACCTTTGTTTTGGTAAACTCAATTACCAAATTCATCATTTCCGTCATCTTTGCTTGCATCTCCTCTCTCTGCCTATAAACCTCCTCTTCAAACCTGGCTAATCTTTCCGTATGAGCCGCCATGTACTCCCTCATTTGTTCCTTGAAGCTTGGTGAGAGTGGTATTGGGGAAGTAGAACGGAAACGCCTTTCGGAAGTTGGGTTTTGATCACGACTTGGAGACTTCGAAGGAGGTGTGGGGTGGTAGGTAGAGTTGGCGAATTTGACGGCCTCTCGAGGAATTTGTACGGGGGCTCTTTTCTGCCTTTCCATAAGATAATCAATCCCTTTCTCAATGGCGCTCATTTGTTTCTCGAGGGTGTCGGAGGATTTGGACGGGGTTGATATGGCGTTGATTACGTTAATCGGAGTCTCAGGAGAATCATTCCAATCTTCGTAGCTTTGATCAGCAAGCTCCTCTATAATATCCCAAGATTTCTCTGCATTGAAGTCGCTGAGCCTTCCACCGGCGGCCCGATCAATGGATCGTCGAGTGATGAAGTCGGTATGATCGTAGAAGATTTGGATTTGAAGCCAAAGATCGATGCCATGATGGGGAAGTCTACGGAGTAGATCCTTGAATCGAGTCCACGCTTTGTAAAGTGATTCACCTTGGAGTTGCTGAAACGTTAAGATTTCTCGTCTAAGCTTAGTGGTTCTCCCCGGTGGGAAAAATTGAGCAAGGAAGCGAGAAGTAAGATCATCCCAACTTGAGATGGAGCCGGCGGGAAGTCGCTCAAGCCAATTATTAGCTTGGTCCCGTAGAGAGAATTGGAAGAGACGCAAGCGCGTGGTCTCCCGAGTAGTAGCATCAAGGTCGATGGAATCGACAATTTTGAGGAAATCCCTCAGATGCTGATTTGGATCTTCGGAACGAAGTCCATGGAATGCACATCCGTTTTGCACCAACCGGATGGTGTCGGATCGCAGGGCCGTAGTTTGGGCTTGGTCGGGAAGCTCAATGGTATTCCTATAACCTAGGTGGTTTGGTCTCGAGTACTCACCAAGAGTACGGGCTCTTGGCGGGTCGTTTGGTGGTGGATTGATGAGTGGTGGTTGGTTGTCACCTTCCATGGTGAAAAGTGATGGGTGTTACGAACAAAGTTCACGAAGAAGGGGGATAGACTAAGAGAAAGCTAAAAATGAGAAAAATTTACTTGATAGGAATCAAGCAAAGAAACCTAAACGAGGTGGACTACTAACTAGCTATTCTATTCCCCGGCATCGGCGCCAAAAACTTGATAACGCTACACGCGTCGTTCGGGGTCAAGGAAACTTCCTTTTCTTCGAGCAAGTTTTATAACACCCTAGGCAGTGAACCTAATCGTTGTAGTGTAGTAATTAGGGTAAGCCACGGGTATTGATATCGTTCTCTAGGGGAATAGGAATGCTAGTGAGAAGTTACTACGCTAAGGTTGAGGTTGAGGAAGATTATTTTTTATCTTTTTATATTTTTTTAGAAATTGAAAAGGTACGAATCTCGGGTATTGGATTTGGGGGGTTGGTATTGCTACCGATTACTCTACTATTATCTAATTATCTAAGCTAAGGTTGTGATAGTCTATGTCTAATTGATTTGTACTCGTATGATAGTTTAAAGATGTGTTTACTTAGGTTTTACTACTCCTTAATTATCTCCTATTGATGGTTGATTTGTCACGTCCTTATTCCTAGTTGCGTTGTAATTCTAAGGCTATAGGGCGTGCTTGTTTCCCTAACTCTTTGAAATTACCAAAGGGTCTTGTTTACAAATCCTCTAGTGATTTATAGACGCCTACTCTACGGTTGTCCTTGAATACTTTATCCTACAATTACCTAGATAATTATATTCTAAAGTTCACAAAGAAAAGTCAAGCATTAAGTACACAACGAATAATCTAGCGCACTCTAGATCATTAGTCAACTAAGATAAGTATCAACCAATCAATATTTAATAATTAAGTTTCATATTCCCTAAGCAAACACACAAATAAATTAGCCGGACATGGAGAACATGCAAGCATACACACAAATAATCAAAGACATAATTAAATTAATGAATTAAATACTTATCTTGATGTATAATAGGGTTTAGAACCCTAAAATACTGCACAAGAAAGCCTTGGTTCGGTTTTAGGTTTTTACTCCAAAAGACTACACACAAAAACTGAAAAATTCGGATTCTATATATAAGATTACATCTGCGACGGCGTCACCTTATGTTTTGTGACGCCGTCGTGTCGCCGTCATTAGGGTTTCGTCTTGGCCACGTAAACCTTGCGACGGCGTCACTTTATGACTGTGACGCCGTCCCCTTCAGCTCTGACGCCGTCTTGGCTGCATCTAGGCCGTCTGAGTAGCGACGGCCTATTCCTTTAGAACCTGACGTCGTCCCTTGAAAACATTCAATTTCGCCTCTGAGCCGTCGCAAAATTCCTTCCCGACGGCGTCGCAGATATGCAGTGACGCCGTCGCCTTATGTTTCAGCAGCTTTGAGTGTCTCGATTCTGACTTTGGCCATTTTCTTCGTATATTCGCGCCTTTTCGTCCAAATAAGCATCATTCCAGCATTTTGCCTTCAAGAGACCTAAAAAGTGAAAAGGAACGATATTAAGCAATAACGGATACAAAAGTGATCGAATAAGGGCTTAAATGACCCCTCAAAAAGGTACCTTTTAAAACCTTATCACTTATGCAGGTTTTAAGGCGCGTCAAGTGCTTTATGCACTTAATTAGTCAGAATGGTACTTTATGCATTACTCAAATGTATTTAGTATTATCAGTATACAGTCAGTTATGTGATCACACATGTGTTTCAGACAAAGTTGGAACTTATACCTCCTTAGTGGAGAATCGAGCTTTAGAATAGTGAGTGTTCCAAAATTGGAACTCAGACATCCTATATGGATGATTAACATGCTTATGTGGCTCGTCAGTTATGTATTCAGCCAGTATAGTACTATAAGTACTTAGTCAGTATGTGCTTATGCACTCAGTCAGTATGTGCTTTACGCACTCACTATGTGCTTATGTACTCAGTCAGTTATGCACTAAGTATGTGCTTATTTATGCAGTCAGTTATGCACTCAATATACTTATGTACTCGGTCAGTAACATGATGTATCATGTATTTAATCAGTCAATGTCATGCTTATGCAGTTAGTTAATATTATGATTCATGTAGTCAGAATAGTACTATATATACTTATTCAGCATCATGCTTATGTTCAGTTTATGATTTAATTCAGTTCCGTTATCTCACTAAGTCTTATAAACTTACTGTTCTCAGTTTATATTTTTGTAGGTATGCAAGATGAGACCATGTACATGTTAAATGGGGCGTAATAGATTAAAATGGTGTAGCTCACGGGTTAGGTAACGAGCTTCTCATTTCCATCATTTGTTATCAGTTTGGAATGCCTCTAAATCAAGAACAAGCTTCTTTACCAAGTTTAAAGAGTCATCGTTATGTATTTTTGTAAAGTTTAGTATTTTAACGGGACGTATGGAATAAGCCCGCATGATGTAGAAAATACGCTTCCGCTAGTTTTATCAATGTGTACAGTTTACGGATTTTAATATTAAAAAAAAATAAAAAAAATCTGGGCGTTTCAAGTTGGTATTAGAATGATGGTTTGAGAGATTTAAGTATCCACCATTAGTAGGGGATGCTTTGACTTGAACCTTTGCTCGGTAATTGCATTTAGAGTTAAATTGCATCGCACGTTTATACGTTTATTAGTTATTCAGTCATGTTATTCAGTATATAGTTCATGTTTATTAGATAATCAGTACATGTTTAGCGATGCATGCTAGTTTATGTGATTAGCAGTATATATAAGATTATATGAATTTACAGACATAGTCTTATAGTGCAAAATGCATTTTCAGATATCATATAAAGTTGTAGACAGTGAATCAGATACTCACGATATAATAAGCATATATAATTAGTATGCATTATCAATATAGCAGTATATTGTCAGTATTCACATCAGATTATGTGCAGTAGATGATATGTTTTGCTTCAGTGACTTGGGGTAGATTGTGATAGCGATGAGTTCATGATTATATGGTGTGATTATTATGACGCCTGATCAACGTAATAATATTCACATGATATGGCATGAACTTATCGAGAACATGAGATATCTTGGGGAGCTCACTAGAGCGGTTATGTGCTAAATGCATCGTGAATATTGCATTAGATCATGTGTAGTAGCATTTTGACATAGCAATTATAGAGGGCATAATTTACATGCTCCAGCATGTTTAGATTCACCACTCAAAAAAAATGGTGATTAAGAAATGCTACAGAATATGACAGAACATATATGAAAATAGGTTTCAGCATTTCAGGATTTGAGCAGTTTAAAGAAAAAGGGGCAAAAGAATTAAAATGAAAACGTGTCAGAATGGATACGGATCATTCAATAAGAGATATTCCATATCAGAGTTATGAAACGGAATTTCAGGATATGACGTTTTAGCCAATATTATGAGAATTCAGGTAAATAAATCCTTGCTTTTAACGCCAGCTTATGAAATTTTGAGATATTTTCAGAAAATAGTCGAGATGAACATCAAGAATACAGATGATTATGGATCTATCGAGTTATTTTCAGAGGATAGTCAAGAAAATCTCAGAGTTCATATGATCATGTGAAAGGATTTCAACATGGATAACAGGTACCTATAAACCTGTTGATAAATTTGATACATATATAGAGGAAATGAATTCGAGTTTGATCCTTATTACTGGATTATCAGTTTTATTGTTAGAATACAGACATCATATCAGCCCAAGTGGGGGAGCACTTACATGTGACCCTGAGTAATTTAGAGGATAATTTTAGTTACACAAATAGTAGTTCGTGAGGACACGAACAGTCCAAGTGGGGGAGAGTTGTAACATCCCGATATTTATAGAAAATAATAGCGGATTTATCTAAAATCCTACTGGTCACGCCAAGTAAATTAGAGGAATAAATAGAAAAGGCCCACTATTGGCAGAATCAATAATATAAGTAGTCGGGACTTAGCAACTAATATGAGATATATAGTTCGGATTCAGTTTGTAACAAGATTTTACTACGAGGGCTAAATGTGACAAATATCTAAACTATAAAAAAAGAGTTCCAGATTTATTTTGTAACTAAAAGTCGGTTTAGGAAGATATATACTCCTTTCATACCACGTGATACACAAAAAAAAAGAGCAGGATCATATTTCTTAAAGATGAAGAATTCCAAGTTCATGGTAAGTTCCATCAATTATAAACAAGGCTTAATAAAGAATTAAAGATAAGCTTATCAAGGATTAAGGAGCATCAAGGTCTTATGTGTTCTTCCCTAATTCAAGGTAAGTGGTGAATGATGTGTTAATTTATGATTATGAGCTATGAGGTTATGATTAGTAATTGTTTTACATGATTATGTGATGAATTCATGGTTTATGATTCAAGGGTTATGCATATGATTATTAGGGTTTATGATGGGATTATGTTAATGATCAATTTATGATGTTTAGGAGGTGTTTATGTTGATTATTGAGTTGAACCAAACACCACTTTTTGTGATATATGATGTCAAACAAGTTGCTGAAATTTTCAGCAATGATTACTCATGTTTGAAAAATCATATAAAATTTATAGAAGCTCGAATTGAATCATGGCCAGACTTTATGGAAAGCCTAAGGTGTCTATTTTAGTTGTTATTCATAAAGTTTTTGCTCATTTAGTAGTTAAGTTGGTCTAAAACATGATTTGGTACAGCAAGGGCTGGTACAGAAATGTGCAGCAAACCGAACTTTAAAAATTCATGCCGGATAGACCGTAGCTCCGTTTGGAGCGTTCCATACTTTTTCGGAAAGTGAAAATAGTATACTTTCATGGAAAAATAGCCTCATGGCCTGTTTCAGTATTTAAGTGAGTCAAAATGATGTATTTGCAGGATGCTGCAGAAAATCAGAAAATGTGTTGTTAAGTGTTTTGATGATTATGACATGATATGATCTTTTTGCAAGTCCCGGGTGATTATATGCTATGATAGCTTATGTTATCAGCCCATATGGTTATAATTCATGTTATGAAAGTATAGAACCAAGTGACAAGACTTGGTTAGCTTAGCTCGAGTTCGCGAGCATACTAGTGCATGTTTGGCAAGATTTATGCCATAACTAGTTTATGAGTTTATGCATTATAGTTAGTTTATGTGTGCTTAGTTGAACTTATATTTGCATTATCATATTATATTCATGCTTAGTTGTTATGTGTTAACGTTGTACGTGTGCATCTATCATGATATAGGTGTTCGAGGCATATTCAGAATTATTCATCTTGCATTATACGGCCCAGGTGAGTAACGGATTTTCAGTTAACATGTTTTGTAGATTAAGCGTGTTTAGTATATAATAACTTGCTATATCTCCAGTATGATGCAAGTTATTTATCAATTTGACCCGTTGGGTCATATAAAGTATCATGTTGACCACTTTGGTCATATAAAGTATCAAGTTGACCTGTTGGGTCATATTAGTATCATGTTGACCTGTGTGGTCATATTCAGTATCATGTTGACCCGTTGGTCATATTTAGTATCATTGTGGAAAACTAGAAGGGGGGATTGAATAGTTTTACCAATTTAAAACTTCCTTTTAAATATTTAGATCGACTTATGTCAATCTATTTGGTTGTTTATGTTGGACGTTGATAGATAGATATATAAACGTGTAATGAAAGATAAAGAGTAAGAAGCAAATCACCACGACACAAGTATTTATAGTGGTTCGGCTACAAGGACACCTTCCCTGCCCTACTCCACTCCCCGAGTCACCTACTCGAGAGTTCGTAAACACTACACCAACTCCTTATGGCGGAGAAGCCTTCACAACGTCGCTTAACCTTTTTTCGGTACAAAGCTAAATACCGAGCTCTTTCACACCAAGGCGAACCACACCTAACACAACGTCGCCTACCCTTTATACGGTGCTAGGCTAACCACCGAGTTCTTTCACACCTTAGGAGAACTAATCCTTCACAACGTCGCCTACCCTTTATTAGGTACTAGGCTAAGCACCTAGTTCTTTCACACCTTAGGTGAACTACACCTTCACGACACAACACCTAATCTCAAGGAGATCTACTCCTTGTTACAACACCATCAAGGACATCACCATCCTTGTATATAAACAAATACATATATGTATAACGATGCACCTCATCGATTATACGACCTAGGCATTCTTCTTAAATGCTACTTGATTTGATTCTTTGGCATCCTTCACTAATGCCTTTGACACAACGCTTGGCACCCTTCACTAATGCCTTCGTCTTGACACCTTTAGCATCCTTCACTAATGCTTTGACACGGATGATGAGCACCTTTCACTAATGCTTTCATCTTGACACTTTCGGCATTCTTCACTAATGCCTTCAACCCAACATCTATGGAGAAAGGAAGAACTATCAACAAGAGAACCTTAGTAGTCTTGATGATGACGAAGCATGGCAACTCATGGACTTTGAGCTTGCACGTCTTCAAGAGGTGGTGATCTCTCCTTTAAGAGGAACCTAGTAGATCACACAAAAACAAAATACAAACTACATAGATCACTTAGATATGAGGTTAGAGGGTTAGAATACTTTGGGGAAGTATGTGTGTGAAAGCCCACTTAGAGAGGAAGAAATGGCTCTCTATTTATAGAGAAAATTCTCTTCTGTTTCCCCGGATCCCACGGATCCCTACCACAAGGGATCCGGCTAGCACAAAGCTAGGGATCCGTGGTCCGCTCCTCTTTGCCCATGGGTATTTTTGGTTATGGGTCATGGGTCATGGGTTATGGGTTGATCCATGGTTTTCTTTCTAGATACAATGTATCTTAAGGATACAATGAACTTGGTTAAGTGGTATATATAAAACCATGGGTTATGGGTCAAAACCATTTGCTAGTATTTACCCATTTAGTATATACTTGTATTTACCCAATTTAGCATACACTTAGTTTTTACCCATTTTAGTATACTTAGTTTAAGTATATGTTTAACCCAATATGTAAACACTAGTTGTTGTACATATGTATCTAAATCATAAAATCACTTATACTTGTTTTAGTGTTTTATGTGAAAACTATTTAACTCAAACTATTTACGTACTCTATTTGTTTCGTTAAAATGATTTTATATTTGTTATCGACAAAACATTAGAAGATCGTAAAATATAAATAAACGTTTTCACGGCTTATTTGTATTAACAATCTCCCCCTTTTTGTTGATGACAAAACATAAAATTATTTTAAGGAAAAAGCTAAAATTCGTAAAAATTTGAATTTGTAGTTTTTACTTTCTTCTCCCCCTTTTGTCGAAACAAAAAGTGTTAAAAGAAACTAACACAAATAATAAAAAAAATGTAAAAATGTAAAGAGAGCAAGTGACGGGAATGGTACTCGTCTTAACTCCCCCTTGACGAGTCCATCCCTTTGAAAAGGGCGTCAAGGACATAACGTAAAATAAACTAATTGTGTTTGCAATTAAGTTTGCAAATGGTTCGTCTAAGTGACGAGAACGTGCTCCCCCTTGAATATTGCAATGTTGCAATGGGGTGTCATGAAGTGTAATCCAAAATTGGATTAAGTTGCAAATGATTTTGCAATGTTGTTTGACACAAAGCTCCCCCTAGCTTTATGGTGTCAATATCTTCATGTGTATTTTGAATAACTACAAAAAAAGGTTAAAAAACAAGAGTATAGTGCATAATTTCCTGCAAATAAGACTCAAGTTAGTAAAAATTTGTGCTTCTGTACCACGGATCCCACGGTTTCCTTCAAGGAGGGATCCGTCTAGTTATCTGGAAGGGATCCGGCTATCTGTTACAGTTTCTTCAGCAGTGAAGAAATGTCAAGGAATGCTATTTGAGGAAATGAGATATATGTACAATATAACAAGCACAACACACATAATAATCATAGCATATAGGTATTCATTCAATAAAACAAGAGATACACAACCAAATCTCTAAAAACTGAGAGAATGAACTATAGCCATATAAGCACTACTAATGCTAATGAATTACCCCAAATTTTAGATTCAACTAAAATCTTTAATGATGAGATGAGTTATCCTAAACATTCTCAGTTTGAGCTTGTAGTTCATGTATTAATACATCTAGTTCATGTTTCAATCTTTCAACATGTTTGCAATGATCGCACTCTTTGTCATGGTTTTGAGTTTCTTGAAGTGGAGGTTCAAGTGAAGTGGGTTGAGGATCTTCAAATGATTGTGAGGTGGCTCTAGGTACTAATCAAGTAGGTTGAGTTGTGGAGGGTATAGTAGAATTATGTGATGAAATCCTAGTGGAAGAACTCTTCTTGTGAATTAGTTTGATTGGTTTTCTTAGTGTGGGAGAGATCCTAGTTTTGGTGGACTTACCCGAAGGTGATTTGGTTGAGGAAACTTCATGCATGATTCTAGCAAGTTTCTTGGGTGGTTCTTGAGTGGATGAGTTAGCACTAGGAGCCTTAGTCATAGTGATGGTGCTAGTAAGAACTCTTTTAGTTGCTGATTTTGAGATGTGATTTGAGAGTGGTACCTTAATTCTAAGGTTGTTTGGTTTATAAAGGGTAATTTGAATTAGAAAATTAAATTCTTGGCCATTTGAAGGGCTAAGCATGCTTTTGGGGTTTTGATCAGTTCTATGAGGATAATTAATGAATGCTAAAGGTGGTTGGAGACCCAAAAGGTGACTTGAATTCAAATATGGAGCTGGTTTATGCTCTCTGCATCTACGGATCCCACGGATCCCTCTCAGTAGGGATCCGCCTGGTTAAAGACCAGGGATCCGGTTGTCAGACAAGGACTAGGTGAAATCATTATGCTGTTGTAAGGTTTGTTTAATCATGGATTGACTTAATTTTGAAGTCTTTAGCTGTTGGATATCTCACATCCTTAACCCTAACAAGTAATTGTGCCTAATCATGGTTTTGACCAAGAAAATTTGACTTTGGGTAGTCTAACTATATGTTTGATGACTAAAGTATTCTTGACAATGTGAGTTATAAAGGGAAGAACTTTGCAATTGTATTTAAGACTTAATCCACTAATGTTCTTGGAAATGTGATGATTAATATGCACAAGGTTGAGATTCAGAGTTTCACTGATCTAGGAACTCATTTAAGATGAGATGGAGTGTTTGAGTTAGGAAGATGAGTTGAAATGATTGTTTTAGCTATGTTTGACATAAACTGTCACCCGGATCCCACGGTTCCCTTCTTGAAAGGATCCGGCTAGGCTAATCCTAGGGATCCGGCTCTCAGCAGTTATGATAGGTTTGAAATGAGGTTTCTAGCAGCTAAAGCCTATCTCATTTTGAATGTTTCAGTTCTCCTAAGGGTTTAGGATGAAAGGGTACTTGAATGATTAGAGGTGATAAGTGTTATAGCAAATGATTGCTTTTTATGGAAGAGGGATGGGACAAGATGACTACCAATGGATGTCCAAGGATAACACTAAGAGTTATAAAGGTGTCAAGTCATAATAAATGATCCTAGTGATCCGATTTTAGCTTGAGGTGATATTAAAAAATTATTAAAACTTTCAAGAATTGAAAAACTAATTTTTGTCTTACCTGGAGATATAAATGACTAGAAGCAATTTCCTAAAATTGCTTAGTTTGTCTTCTTAAAGTGTTTTGAGATGTGAGAAATAGTTTGAGTAGTTGAAGCAGAAATATGGTGAGTTTAGATGTGTTGATAAAATCAGACTAAGATCTTAAGTAAGCCTTTAGTGAGTCTAAGCCTTTCTCATCCTTGAAGTGGACTTAGTTGGGTTCTAAAATCATATGCTAAGCTAATGTGATGTTATCTAGAAAGCAGTTTTGATGTACTGAATGCTGTATTGCTGATCTGATGTCACGGATCCCACGGTTCCCTCAAGGGAAGGATACGGCTAGGCTAATCCTAGGGATCCGGCATCTGCAGATCAGAACCAACACAGAACCCACACAGAAATGATGCGCAGTTTATGCACACTAGTAAATCCACAGATAGACAGTAGAAACATGCATGTTTATCACAAAACACTAGTTAAAGACAATATCCAAATAATCATAAACCGAAAATGCTAAAATGTAATCATCCAAACATAAGATAAAGAAAAAAAGCACACACAATCCTATTGCCTCTTTCGTCAATCATTTCTTTTCCTTTTTGACGGCTTAGTGAGGTTGTATGCGAGGTTTTGGGTCATGCCCCTCAATTGCTTAAATTCCACGGTTTCATTTGGAATGGTCGGAAGTTGTTTGTAGTATTCAAGGATTTCCAATTTGATGTTGGCTACGGGGTCGACATCTTCTTCATCTTCTTCTTCTTCACCGGCCGAGGAGTCCGAGAGAGCTTCTGGTTGCTCTTCATTGACCATGAACCGTTTAGAGGGTCGTTTGGTAAGAGGTACCATGACGTGATCGGAAAGATAATGATCATTGTTGATAGGAGATGGTTGCAATGTACCAACATACTTACAAAGTCGTGTTAAAAGCATACCATACGGAAGTACCATGTTGAAAGCTTTGAATACCCCAGCCATTCTCCTTACCATGTAATAGGCAAGATTAAATGGCCTTTGATGGATAAGACAATAAATCATTTGCACAAGACATGCGTTTGGATGATCTTTGTTTCCAACTAGGCTAATGATGTTTTCCCTAAGGATTTCTTCCCATTTTCTAAACATGGGATGCATTTCGAAAAGTTCCATTTTAAAGGGATCACGGTGAATGAGCTTTTTGTTACGATCGTAACGGGATTGGTCGGTCCTAATTTTAAAGATAGTATCACGAATGGTTTCGGGATCATCGAGAGGAGTGTTATAGAGAGGCTTGGGATCAAGTGCATGGTTTTGAGAATTAATTGCCCAATCTTGAGAGTACATACAAATTCCCTCACAAGGAATGCGAAGAATTTGAGCAAAGGTGTTGAGAGGAAAAATAAAGTTTTGTTTGTTGATGATGAAGGCGATTGAGATGCTATTGTCGGTGTTTCTAATGATCCTAAAGCTTTTGTAAAATTCAAAAATGAAGACCGGACAAATTTGTTCATCTATGTCAAGGAGACAATCAAAATTGATTGTCGAGAAAACTTGACGAATTTCGGTATCTTCAAGGAAACATTCCTTGACTACACGACCTTCGTGGATAAGTCGTTTTATAAGGCTTTTGAATATTTTACGGTCGGTTTTGGTCAATCCCCTTTTACGATAGTAGTGAGTAAGGTAATGGACGGTGTCATGGTGATCTTGTTGAGTGGCTTTGGGCATGGTTGTTCCTAAAAATACAAATTTTCAACTAAGATAAATTAGTTGGAATGGTTTATGGTTTTGATTTGTATTAACAATGTTATGAACACAAAGTGATTTTGTTAAAATCCCCCTTTTCATGATTAGTTTGAAAAACCCTAATTGAGTTAATTGATTAGATATTAAGAAACCATAAACCCTAGGATGAGGATGATGAAAGTTACAACAAGTTAATGTAATTACTTACAACGGTGTTCTAGGAGGGGATACTTGAAAGTATGGAAGCCAATGAGGATGAATTTTGTATCTTGGTCGTTTTTCTTTTGTTTTTGTGTGAATAGAGAGAAAAACAATTAGTGGTGAATTTTTGAAAAGCGTATAGCTGAGTTCTGTTCCACGGTTCCCCCGAATCCTTTATGTTTGGGATCCGGCTAGTACAACTAGGGGGATCCGGCTACTGTGGACAGAAAAGGGGTTGTTTGACATTATTTTTGTAGTAGGCTTATAAATTAGCTTACTAAAAGATAGTTCGGAGGTATTAGATGAAGATTGTTTTTGGATGACGGCTTTTGATGAATCACATATCGAAGGTTCATATGTGATGACGGCGTTAGTTTGACGAATCAAAAGGAGTATTATTCCCGATGATGAAAAAGACGGAAAAGTGACGAAAGAGACTTCTAATGATGTTAGAGATAAATAAGCAAAGAAAACTTATGAAAAATAAATTGAACTCATGTAACCTATCTAATGAAAAGTAAAACATACCTCTATGCTTCTTGGTTTGGCATAATGCCAAAGATACTTCATGAGCTTTTAAAGTAATCCTTTGTACTTGGTGTACGTAAGTTGTGATTACTTTTCAGATCCTTCCTTGAATGTTGACTTCATTATTCTTTGAATGAAGATTTTGGAGAGATTCTAGCATGAAGATTTCTTAGGAACAAAAGTTGTTAGAGTCATCTATCAATGTCCAAAAAAATGATTTTTTAAAAAATATGACCCAAAAAAAATCCTTCTTTGTAGTTTTCAAACATACACGGATCGTATCAAGTCTTTAAAGTACAACATACTTTAAGAAACTTGGTAACGAAGCTCTGATGCCAATTGTGGAAAACTAGAAGGGGGGGTTGAATAGTTTTACCAATTTAAAACTTCCTTTTAAATATTTAGATCGACTTATGTCAATCTATTTGGTTGTTTATGTTGGACGTTGATAGATAGATATATAAACGTGTAATGAAAGATAAAGAGTAAGAAGCACATCACCACGACACAAGTATTTATAGTGGTTCGGCTACAAGGACACCTTCCTTGCCCTACTTCAGTCCCCGAGTCACCTACTCGAGAGTTCGTAAACACTACACCAACTCCTTATGGCGGAGAAGCCTTCACAACGTCGCTTAACCTTTTTTCGGTACAAAGCTAAATACCGAGTTCTTTCACACCAAGGCGAACCACACCTAACACAACGTCGCCTACCCTTTATACGGTGCTAGGCTAACCACCGAGTTCTTTCACACCTTAGGAGAACTAATCCTTCACAACGTCGCCTACCCTTTATTAGGTACTAGGCTAAGCACCTAGTTCTTTCACACCTTAGGTGAACTACACCTTCACGACACAACACCTAATCTCAAGGAGATATACTCCGTGTTACAACACCATCAAGGACATCACCATCCTTGTATATAAACAAATACATATATGTATAACGATGCACCTCATCGATTATACGACCTAGGCATTCTTCCCAAATGCTACTTGATTTGATTCTTTGGCATCCTTCACTAATGCCTTTGACACAACGCTTGGCACCCTTCACTAATGCCTTCGTCTTGACACCTTTAGCATCCTTCACTAATGCTTTGACACAGATGATGAGCACCTTTCACTAATGCTTTCATCTTGACACTTTCGGCATTCTTCACTAATGCCTTCAACCCAACATCTATGGAGAAAGGAAGAACTATCAATAAGAGAACCTTAGTAGTCTTGATGATGACGAAGCATGGCAACTCATGGACTTTGAGCTTGCACGTCTTCAAGAGGTGGTGATCTCTCCTTTAAGAGGAACCTAGTAGATCACACAAAAACAAAAGACAAATTACATAGATCACTTAGATCTGAGGTTAGAGGGTTAGAATACTTTGGGGAAGTATGTGTGTGAAAGCCCACTTAGAGAGGAAGAAATGGCTCTCTATTTATAGAGGAAATTCTCTTCTGTTTCCCCGGATCCCACGGATCCCTACCACAAGGGATCCGGCTAGCACAAAGCTAGGGATCCGTGGTCCGCTCCTCTTTGCCCATGGGTATTTTTGGTTATGGGTCATGGGTCATGGGTTATGGGTTGATCCATGGTTTTCTTTCTAGATACAATATATCTTAAGGATACAATGAACTTGGTTAAGTGGTATATATAAAACCATGGGTTATGGGTCAAAACCATTTGCTAGTATTTACCCATTTAGTATATACTTGTATTTACCCAATTTAGCATACACTTAGTTTTTACCCATTTTAGTATACTTAGTTTAAGTATATGTTTAACCCAATATGTAAACACTAGTTGTTGTACATATGTATCTAAATCATAAAATCACTTATACTTGTTTTAGTGTTTTATGTGAAAGCGTAAGTGTGTTAGAAAACTATTAACTCAAACTATTTACGTACTCTATTTGTTTCGTTAAAATGATTTTATATTTGTTATCGACAAAACATTAGAAGATCGTAAAATATAAATAAACGTTTTCACGGCTTATTTGTATTAACAATCATGTTGACCCATGTGGTCATATTAAGCATCAAGTTGACCCGCTGGTTCATATTAAGTATCATGTTGACATGTTTGGTCATATTAAGTATTATTTTGACATGTTTGGTCATATAAAGTATCAAGTTGACCCGTTGGGTCATATTAAATATCATGTTGACCTCTTTGGTCATATAAAGTATCAAGTTGACCCATTGAGTCATATTAAGTATCATGTTGACATGTTTGGTCATATTAAGTATCAAGTTGACCCGTTGGTCATATTAAGCATTAATTTGACCCAAGTTGACCCGTTTTGTCATAATAATTATCATGTTGACCTGTATGGCCATATTTAGTATTAAGTAGACCCGATTGGTCTTACTCAGTAGTATGTTGTGGCCCAACCTCAGTATTATATATAGCGAAAACTTAGCTATATGTCATAGCGGTCTCAGCATTTTGTTTATAGTAGTTCTGCTTTATATTATAGTTCAGCTAGAGTATCAAGTTATAGCTCATCCTTGGTTTATGTTATAGTACAATTTTAGTAATTAATTCAATTTTAGTATCATGTCTTAGTTTAATCTCGTAACCATATTATTGCTCAGTTTTTATATTCAGCCTAGTCTCATCTCCAGCTCAGCTTAGTATCATGTTGTAGTCAAGCGTAAGTATTTAGCTTAACCCTAAATTATATATGAATGTTATATGTGTTTAGTAATGTGTGCAAAATGCTTTATGCACTTCTAGTATGCAATGCGTTTGTATATATGCATGTCAAATTCTATTAGGTATATGCTTATGCAGGTTTTAAGGCGCGCCAAGTGCTTTATGCACTTAATTAGTCAGAATGGTACTTTATGCATTACTCAAATGTATTTAGTACTATCAGTATACAGTCAGTTATGTGATCACGCATGTGTTCCAAACAAAGTTGGAACTTATACCTCCTTAGTGGAGAATCGAGCTTTAGAATAGTGAGTGTTCCAAAATTGGAACTCAGACATCCTATATGGATGATTAACATGCTTATGTGGCTCGTTAGTTATGTATTCAGCCAGTATAGTACTATAAGTACTTAGTCAGTATGTGCTTATGCACTCAGTCAGTATGTGCTTTACGCACTCACTATGTGCTTATGTACTCAGTCAGTTATGCACTAAGGATGTGCTTATTTATGCAGTCAGTTATGCACTCAATATACTTATGTACTCGGTCAGTAACATGGTGTATCATGTATTTAATCAGTCAATGTCATGCTTATGCAGTTAGTTAATATTATGATTCATGTAGTCAGAATAGTACTATATATACTTATTCAGCATCATGCTTATATTCAGTTTATGATTTAATTCAGTTCCGTTATCTCACTAAGTCTTATAGACTTACCGTTCTCAGTTTATATTTTTGTAAGTATGCAAGATGAGACCATGTACATGCTAAATGGGGCGTAATAGGTTAAAATGGTGTAGCTCGCGGGTTAGGTAACGAGCTTCTCATTTCCATCATTTGTTATCAGTTTGGAATGCCCCTAAATCAAGAACAAGCTTCTTTACCAAGTTTAAAGAGTCATCGTTATGTATTTTTGTAAAGTTTAGTACTTTAACGGGACGTCTGGGATAAGCCCGCATGATGTAGAAAATACGCTTCCGCTAGTTTTATCAATGTGTACAGTTTACGAATTTTTATATTAGAAAAAAAAATAATAATTAAAAAAAATAAAAAATAAAAAAAATCTGGGCGTTTCATGTTAACTGAAAAAGTAACAACTATATTGAACTGAATAAGAAAGTTTAAGACTTTTTGAACAAAAAGATACTCTAAAACTTGTAAGAAACTGTTAAAGGATGGTTATATCAAAAATTTGCTCGGTACCAAAAGAAATGGTAAAAACGGTTTCAAACAAGTGTCAAACCACAAAAAAATCAACAAGTAACAACCTGGCTCGTTATACCAATTGTAGGATCGTGAAGCTTGATACTTTATGTGGTTTGGGAGGCCGAGGTTGGTGATTAAATATGATATACATGATGTTAGTTTCTAATGAGAGAAAGTAGAGAGAGGGTGAAGAAAACAAAGTTTATTAGATTAAAACAAAAGAAAGCTTACAATGATTTCTCACACCCCTCATAGAGAGTCATGAGGAGTATTTATAGGCTCATTACAATATAACTATCCTACTTGTACAATAGTAGTCCCTGCGGGCACAACTAACTACGTATCCAGTCCAATTCACGTGTCAGACGTTATCTTTACAAATAAGCGAGACTAATAGGGGTTGATTGCAAAAGTTATTAAGAAACTAGCTACTATATCAAACAACTAATGAATAATACGAGTTAATTAAATGTAAAGCACCCACTAATTACCCTACTAGTTTCGCCTCTAATCACGGGACACCACAATTTTTATGCTACTGTAATTCATTTTCTTTTATAAGGGTTTGTTACAACAACTGTGTTTTGAAATTTTTATATTTAAAATTTGTTTCTTAAATGGCTCATTTTATCATCTAGAACGATGTTGACAAATGGATGATACAAGGTTTTTAGCCCGCGCTTCGCAGTGGGGTGTTTGCATACAGAAGTATTATTTAACGTTCGAGCTAAATGTGTTTCTATTAGATATGTTTAGTATTTTAAGCGTGAGCAATATAATTAAGCGGTTGCGAATTTACCAAAAAGTATGTTATCAAGGCTTGGTCGTGTTGCGTTTTATACAGAGCTTTTTAATAAAAATGATAGAATGTCGTTATTTAACAACCGTTAAGTAACGGCGGTTAGTAGGACTGTTTGTGTAATAAACGTCTAACATAAAGGACCAATCATGTAAATATTTTTACATCGTTAGTCCCTACAGGACCTATTTTGCAACGCAAGTTAAACCTCAGGGACTCTTGTCGCATTTTCGGTTTTTTTAAAACTATTTAAAAAGAAAAAAAAAAGTAACGACCCTTAGTTACCTTTACATCGTTAGTCCCTTGAGAACCTATTTTGTAACGCAAGTTAAACCTCGGGGACTCTTGTCGCAAAAAAAAAAGTAACGACCGTTAGTAGTCCCTAGAGGACCTATTTTGCAACGAAGTTAAACCTCGAGGACTCTTGTCTCAATTTCATTTCTTAAAAAAAAAAAAAAAAAAAATAACGACCGTTAGTAGATAACGGCCGTTAACTAACGACCGTTAGTTACTGTGCGTTCTACTGTTCACTCTCTTCCTATTGGGTGTGGCAGCAGCACAAACCCAACTGTCAATAGTCACATTCCTAAATGTACTTTAGTAGAAACGAGTGTTGGAAAACCCGCGCGATGCAGCGGGATTGCTTAAAGGACTTACTTTGCAGCGACACTTAAACCTCAGGGGTTGTTTTTGCCAAGTTGCGAAAGATTATTAATGCTAAAGGACTTATTTTGCAACGACACTTGAACCTCAGGGGCTGTTTTCGCCAAGTTGGCAAACTTGGCATTAAATGCGCGTATTTTGGGTGAAAGGCTCCTGCCTTTTAGTATATATACGAGTGTTGGAAAACCCGCGCGATGCAGCGGGATTGTTTTTGTAGACGTGAGTTTGGAACTGATGAATGACCGGAAAGTTTGTTTGGACCGGGTTTGCAAATACAATTAAAACCTTAGGGACTATTTTCGCGCCTACAAAGGACTTACTTTGCAACGACACTTAGACCTTAGGGACTGTGTATGCCAAATTGCTAAAGATATTAATTAATGTTCAAGGACTTACTTTGCAACGACACTTGAACCTCAGGTGCTGTTTTTGCCAGGTTGTGAAACTTGGCATTTAATGCGTGTGTGTGTGAACTGCATTTAATGCGTGTGTGTAGCATGTTACTGTAGCAACGTCTTGCTCTATAGTATATAGAGTAATTAATATTCACGAGAAGTGTTGGATTTTCTAGAGAAAACCAAACATTAATACATTTGCCGCCACTTGCTACTACTCTTCTTCACAAAGACGTGACAATCGAAAGCGTATTTTTTTTTTAAACGAATAAATATATTAAAACAAAAACTACTAACAAAATACTAGAAGCTAAAAAGTACAGTTATAATTTAAAAATAAACAAAGCAACACTATCTAGATTTCTTCCAAAACTTTAACTACAAGAACTGAAAAAAAGATTAAAAACTCTTTATCAATTACAGAGAACCGAGAAAAAAGAAATATCCCCGCCAAAAAAATCAAAGTATATGATGTACAAAATGAAAAATACAAAATACAATTGAAAACATATCAACATCGTTAGCCAAGTTGATCGATATCACCCACAAGTTTAATCTCTGACAATTCTTCACATTAACAATTTATTATTTGAATAATAAAATAAAATACGAATAAAACAAACTAGATAAACAATTTATTATAAACTAATACAAACATGAAGCTGAAGTATAATCTTCCGCCAAATTGATATCACCCACAACTTTAATCTTTGACAATTCTTCACATTAAGGTTCACATATATTGTAAAATTAGTTCTCAAAAAATATACAAAGAAATGAAAGAGATTGATGTTCTACAAGATTTTATCTCTATGATATCATATATGCATACTTTGAAAATCAATAACTTTAACGAAGTGACGTGTACTTGCTGCTATCGGTTTACCTTTGGTGATGCACATGAAGGATAGATTTATTTATGTACATTATTTTGGAGACCTACTTGCTCCCTACCCATCTTATAATTATTCTATCTTTACCTTTTATAAGTAAGCTTGTAAAATAAATTAAAAGACTAATAAACATGGTAATACAACTATTACTAATTAATCATTCATTGATGCATGTGTATTTACTTAATGATCATTCATTTGACTAAGATCCACTATGTACTTGAGCTATGGTATACACTATAAGGTGCGCTATCTATGTGGAATAATGAATATGGCATTATGGCACTTATGTCCTAAACTTGATAAAGCACCGCAATATAGTTATGTTTGACACTCAAAATTATAAAGAGATTATATTTATTTTATGAAAATCGGTTCTATCAGCTACATTTTCAGTTCCAGCAACAATTATTTTCGCTAAAGATACCTTACATCAAGACTTGTTTGTCGTTTAAGGGTTTAAATGAGCCTGCACAATATTTTTAATATGTGCAACACCTTATTATATTTTGTGATACTTTGGACTCTTTCCATTCAGTGAATCAAGACAACTCTACTAACTTCTTTATTATTTTATATACTGTTCTATTTTTTAATTTACATTTGTAGGCTTTCTTATTTTATTTTTATTTTGTGCTACACCTGTCTTAAATTTCAAGACACATCGGTAAGAGAAATAGAAATAATAATTTTAAATATAGCTTTGTTTTTCCTGCAAAAATGTTTTAAAAAACTGTATATATTGTCCATATGAAAATTTATGACAAGTAAAACTTGTAAATGCTTTGGTAGCAAAATGGAATTCAACCTGTCCAAGTGTCATAGCTAGCTACTATGAGAGCAAGACAAAAATTAAGAGACAATCTAGAAAAAACAAATTTTCAACAACTTAATTTCATAGTCCTTATAAACTCTTTTATAGTAAACCAATGAATGATTGTGTTAAATATTATTATATCTAAAACCTTTACTCTTTTCAACTTTTGGACTGCATGATTGTAAATATTTTTTATATTATAAAATTTTATCTCTTAGACTTTTGAATACAAAAAGTATTCACAATAATGATATCAAAAGTTAGACTAGTAATTTATCAATCATAAGCGATTAAGTGGGTTGCGGCAAAAGCATTCATAAAATTTGCTAGTGGTATGTTGAGCTATAATGCTACTCCCTTCGTCCTAAAATTATAGTCTCTTTTTGACTTTTTCGGTCTTTCTTTTACAACTTTAACTTTAAGTATTTTTGTTTGTGTTATATAATACTTGATGCAAGATATATGAATGAGTTGAGTTTTTAATGTATTTTCACTTAGTATAATTTTCATCAACTATTATACAACATAAATAAAAATATTTAAGGTCAAAGTTAAAAAGAAAAGACCGAAAAAATCAAACGGGGATTATAATTTAGAGACGGAGATAGTATATAGTAATAGTTCAAAAGTGGTTATGACATGATCTTGGCACTTTATTTGTGGCTATCTCTTTGTTTGTGTTAATGTTAAGTGGTAACACCTGCAACTGTTTAAGCCCCTACTCAAAAGGTAACAATTAATATAGGGCCAGAGAATATTTTCAAGTGAGAAATGATTTATGAGGTTAATAAATGTCTAATAATGTTTAGATATGAAAATCTGTTAGGGAGGACGGAGGGGTACGCGGGTACCCAATCGAGTTCAACTACTCGAGCGGGTACACCGCCCCGTGTACATCGAGTATGGGCATCGGGTAAGAAATTCGAGCTGGGAACCCGCGTTTGAACGTTGGAAAAGTATACGTTGAGTTGGTGTGTAACGTTAATAAACGGCTACATTTAGCAAAAAAAAAAAGAAAAAAAAAAAAAAAAAATCCCTATTTAACACGTAAACTTGCACTCATTTTTCAAAATAAAAACACACAACACAAATAACAACACACACTAATCTTTCAAAAACACCAAACTATGGATCCAAGGAGAGGTAAAAAAACTTTCATCTCGCGTCAAGGTCGGTCTCAACCATCCCCGAATCAACCAAAACAAACTCCGTTAGGATTTAGCCAATTTTATTCTCAACCATCCCCGAATCAATTTTATGTTCCACAACCCCAATCTCCACAATTTTTCCAATATAATATGGTCCTCCTCAATTGAATCCACAACACTACAACATCACTGCTACAAGCGAGTTTTCCCCGTTCGAAAACCTTAGTGAAGACGTAGAGTACGTACCCGAAACACAACCACTACCAAACGAAGAAGACGAAGATGAGGAAGTTCAAGAAGTCGATCCGAGAGGGAAAAAAAAGCTTTCGCCGGGAGGAGCCCCCGTGAAGTTTGGACGCCGACACAAGAGGAGGCTTTGGCGAAAGCATGGGTTCAAATCTCCGAATGTGGTGTGGTCGGTAATGAACAAAAGTCTGACGGTTTTTGGAAACGGATTCTCGAGCATTACGAGGCAACTTTGGGTTCGAGTTCACGAACATTTCATGCGTTGAATACCAAGTGGAGAGCAATGAACACGGCCATGGGTATTTTCAACGGCTACTACCTCCAAGCGGTACAATTACATAATCTATACTTTATTATTTACAATTACATTATTTTGTTTTTAGCTATACTTTTTATTTTACATAATCTATACTTTTTATTTACAATTACATTATTTTGTATATAATGTAGAAACGTGCTAAGGCTAGTGGGTGCAACGACTTGGACGTGGTGAGGCAAGCTGAAATGGATTTCTATACAGCAAGAAAAAGATAATTTACTCATACCAGGGCGTGGGAGATTGTCAGAGGTCATGAGAAATGGACGGAGCAAGAATGTTTTCAAGATATTGCCGGTGCTCCAAGCAATTCTTCAAAAAGGAGGTCGGGGGAGTATGAATCGGCAAGCAACACCATTCCCGACATGAATGAAGACCCCACCCCTCCAATTGAATCAAGAAAAATGAAAAAGAAGCAAGCCGCATCCTCCTCGTCGATCTCAAGCGTTGCGGATGAATCAACGCCTACATACAAAAGAAGACACAATATTTGGAAGAAAAACGCGAGATGGCGAAACAATTGTTGGCTACACAGCTCGAGGGGGCGAAGTTCAAGAATACACAACGGGAGTTGAAGTTTTTTTTGGAGCCGCATGATCACATTCGCGATCCCGCTATGTTGGAATTAGTTCTTACCCAAAAACGTGAACTTGCGGCCAAACACGGATGGGCTTGCAATTTTTAAATTGTAGTTTCAACTTATTTTAATTTCAACTTATGTAATGTTTTTTTTTAAGTTGTAGTTTCAATTTTTAAGTTGTAGTTTTTTTAAGTATTATGTAATGTTTTATTTTTAATGAAATGGTATGTTTTTATTTTAAATATTGTATGTGATTTTATGTATTTAAAAAAAAATGGAATTCGGGTACTAGGGTACCACTCCCTCCACGTAGGGTAGTGTTAGGGTAGTATTGGGGTAGTTTTGAGTTGAAAGCTTTTTATTGGATAGAGGTGATGTGGCACCCCCAGGGTATTAGGGTATTAGGGTATTAGGCAACTACTCCCACATGCCTTAAATGAGTTGTTGGTTTTAGGGTATTCACTATGGTATATTTTTCTAAAAGTTTATAATTGTCTTTTGACATTAATTTATAAACTTTTTAGTTTTATAAACATATCCGCATTATGTATAAATCTTTTCAAGTTTTATAAACATCTCACATAATTCAAATGCATTAAATTATGAAAATGTTCAATATCTTAGACTTTTTCATGATACAAAAGCTTGAAATAGATGTTAACTATGGTTTACAAGTTTTTAGACCCCTTCATAACTTTATAAACCTTTTCATAAACTATCATAGTAGATGCTCTTAATAAGGAGGAAATAACCATGGCACGTACGTGTCAATCTCTATTACCTTATAATGCACTTAAGACATTTCCTTAAATGGCAAGGTTTAAAATTCAGATTCAACAAATTACTTGTAATGAAAAGAATTATATTAATTGTGCTATTAAATCAATACATACTCATAAAATAGAAGTTACATTATATTGGGGTAATTAAATATCTTTCAATTTTATAGAATTGTAACAGCCCTTTAATATTAATACAACTCATTAACTTGCAAGTTGTAACAACACATTTCAACTATCATCAACATCGCAGTAACAACCCTCCAGCCATCCATAAAGGCTGAAATCATATATAAACCAAATTTAAACCTAAAAACAATCTAAAAAACACAAAGTACACTCTCGTCTTCTTTCTATAATGTAACTTCTATTGGACCTAAGTTATTTGGACTCCAAGTTATAGGGACAGGACTCCAAAGTTATTTGGACCTAAGTTTCAATTATATTTAATTGAAGGAATAATGAATGAGATCTCTGACCAAGACTCATATTGCTTCATTGTTGAGGATGATCCCAAAATACTTGAAAAAGCAATGAAGTATTAGGATGTTGCTTTCTGGAAAGAAGCAATAAATGATTAGATGGATTTCATCATGGGAAACAACAATTGGGTGTTGGCTGATCTACCACCTGGTTGTAAACCTCTAGGTTGCAAATGGATTTTCAAATGAGCAATAGGGACAGGACTCCAAAGTTATTTAGACCTAAGTTTCAATTATATTTAATTGAAGGAACAATGAATGAGATCTCTGGCCAAGACTTCTATTGATTCATTGTTGAGGATGATCCCAAAATACTTGAAGAAGCAATGAAGTATTAGGATGTTGCTTTCTGGAAAGAAGCAATAAATGATTAGATGGATTCCATCATGGGCAACAACAATTGGGTGTTGGCTGATCTACCACCTGGTTGTAAACCTCTAGGTTGCAAATGGATTTTCAAAAAGAAAATGAAGGTAGATGGAACTATTGAAAAGTTCAAGGCTAGACTAGTCATTCAGGGCGTTAAACAAAAGTCAGGGATAGACTACTTTGATACTTATGCCCATGTGGCACGTATCAGTACCATAAGATTGATGATTGGTTTGGCATCAATTCACAATCTGATTATTTATTAGATGGATGTGAAGACAACTTTCTTGAATGATGACTTACATGAGGAGGTTTATGTAAACCAACCTCATGGCTTCATCATGCGTGGCAATAAAAACAAGGTGTGTAAACTGATTATGTTTCTGGATAGACTAAAGCAGACACCTAAACAATGGCATCAAAATTTTGATGAAGTGGGTTTGTCTAGTGGTTATTTACTTAACCAAGCTGACAAAGGTGTGTATAGCAAATTTGATGAATCTGGTAAATGAGTCATCATTTGTTTATATGCTGATGACATGCTAATCTTTGGCACTGACCAAAATTAAGTTAACCTGACAAAGGAATTTTTATCATCAAGGTTCTCTATGAAGGCCATGGGGGAGGCTGATGTTATCCTTGGTATAAGGATTAAACATGAAAGTAAAAGAATTTGTATCTCTCAGTCTCATTATATTGAGAAGGTGTTGAAGAAATTTAATTACTTTGATTGTACTCCATTGAGTAATCCCATGGATACAAGTGAGAAGCTGACGCCTAATACTGGTAAGGCTGTATCTCAACTTGAGTATTCTAGGGTGATTGGTTGCATGATGTATGCCATGACATGTACAAGACATGATATTGCTTTTCCAGTGGGTAAACTGAGCAGATATACTAGTAATCCTAGTGCTCATCACTGGTAAGCAGTTCAGATAGTACTAAAGTATCTGAAGAAGACTATGGATTATAGTCTCTCATATACTGGTTATCCTTCATTATTAGAAGGATACAATGATGCAAGTTGGATCAGTAATACTGAAGACAATTCATCTACCAGTGGCTGGGTATTCCTACTTGCTGGAGGTGCAATTTCTTGGGCATCAAAGAAGCAAACTTGCATCACCAGTTCAACAATGGAATCTGAATTTGTGACTTTAGCAGTTGCTGGTAAAGAAGTTGAATGGTTGAAAACTTGCTTTTTGAGATTCCATTGTGGTCTAAACCTATAACACCTATTTCTATCCGTTGTGATAGTGTTGCTACATTGGCTAAAGCTTATAGCCAAATGTACAATGGGAAGTCTATACACTTAGGTTTCATGCATAGCATGAATCGTGAGCTTATCATGAATGGGGTGGTATCTATAGAGTTTGTTAGATCTCAACAAAATTTAGCTGATCACTTGACGAAGTGTTTGGCTAGAGACTTGGTTTTAAAGTCTGCTAAAGCGATGGGTTTAAAGTCCAACTTAGTCACTGAATGCTAAGACACCCAACCTCCTCCTGAGGAAACTTGGGAGCTGAGTTCAATGTGGAAAGCTGAAAATTTAGTGAACTGGGGCACATGTTTTACAATCATCCCAAGGTTGTGCTTGGAACTTGCTGAAAAAGAGGATGAAGTCTTTACTTCTTAATGGTTAATTTCTTTGAAAAAGTGCTAAGCAGTAGCATGAATAAATAGGAACCACCTATGTGAGTGTTGAAATGTTGTCGCTTCAGGGAGCTTTGAATTTTTGGCTCTTACAACATTCATGAATTGGATATGGACAAATAGCTTATTTAGTGTTAGGAGCGCTTAAGTGTTTGAAAGCTTGTGTGTATGTTATCTTCAGGTATTCACATGGGTTGATGGGTTCAATTCTTAGAACACCCTGATTTTCTAGTATTTGAACGTGTGATGTACTAATATGGGAATTCAATCTTTAAGATATTTTCATTTATGCACATGTTTTGTGTTATGTTTATTTTCATGCAAAAGAAATTGTACTAAATTGGAGAGGATTGTTGGAAATTTTGTTCAATTGAGGGATACGATAATACTCGGAAATGGGTTTGGAGGTACGGAGTGTACACCCCATTAAGTCTATGATTACCCTGACTCTAATAGTGGTTTGTAGTTACTACTGCTAGTACTAATGTTAAGACTGCTTGTGCTAATGTTACTACTGCTGGCCAAGTTACTACTGCTAGTACTAATGTTACAATTGTTGGAAGAGTTACTACTTCTAGTACTGCTGGTATTAGTTTGTAACTACTTTGACCTATTAATAGGTAGTTTCAAACTCGTAATTAAGACCATAATAACTTGGTCTTGTAACCACTATGGCTATAATGGAGGAACATTATGAGGAGATTAATTTGCTTATTAATTCTCATAATTCCATTGACTAAGAGTAATCGATCCTATAAAGAGGATACACATCTGCATGAAAATACGCAAAAACATAAACACTTGAAAGCGAGTTGGTTCTTGATTTGTGCCTAAAACAAGAACATCACTTGATCTTATCCCATAGAGATATTCCTGTAACCCAGGCATAGGGTCGAATAATTTCTATTTGAAAGTGATAACACGATTTCAAATGATATCTAGTACTCATTGATTATCTATATCCAACTAGGAACACATCGAAAAGAAACCAACATGAAGAACAACATTTCATATATTAAACATTTGTAAATATCTACTAATGTATAAAGCATTTGGGACTAATCCATAATTAGCAATGCTTAAAAATTCAGACTCTTAAACTTACTTGTTATGAAAGAATTTCAAAACTTGGTCAATACTTGTAATTGTGATATTAATGATAAAATAACTGATTGAATGGGAAAAAAATGTATAACTACCATATAAATACTTGTAACATATAAAACTGAAACAAAAGTTATTGATATAGATTAAAATGTCAGTTATGAAATCCTAATATAAAAAGAACTCATGGTTTATGAAAGAATCAAAAAAGCTTCAACACAAACTAATCATAATTCACACACAAGAAATTCAACCATCCTAGGTTTGGATGGAGCAATCTCTTTCTGATTATCTGCTTATTTGGGCCTCAATAACATTTGCTCGTTTCAAAATACAGTCACAGGGTACCTGCTACCGCATTACACAGGTACCCTGCTAGTTAACGATAATATAGATATAATTTTTGATTGATTTTTATTTTATCATCACTCTTTTATATTTACTTTGTTTATATAAGTTTAATTTGCATAGTAAACCACTCAATAACTTGGTTGATTCTAATGGCAAAGATCGAGAGAATTCTATCCTCTTGTCAATCTATCATGATGATGATGAGCAAAATCATCACATATTTAACTATTAGTCTAATCTTGTTGGTAATTCAAAAGACAAAGCAAAAACAAAATCAACAGACTAAACGAAAACTTTATTCAAATCATCAAGTTAAATGCAAAATCAAATTCATAAGTAACAATACAAAATTCTAATTCTAAGTTACCAAACTCAAAATTCCGATTAAAAAATACAAAGAATTCTAAAGTTATTAATCTTTATTTATAAGCTAAACTAACCGTTATTGAATAGTTTCATAATTCTAACCAAACTTGTAGTACAAGTCACACATATTATAAAATTTACCAAACAACCTATAGAGTTTAAGTCGGTTTTTTAATAATCTTCACCGTGACTTGAACTCCTCCACATGTTCAAATCAAATTCCAAATTCAAATTTCGATACGCTAGAGATACTAGCCTAATTCAAAACGAACGATCGATTCCCAAACCGATTCAAAACAAATGCTGATGACTTCAAAATAGATAATCAAACATTAAACGAAGAATTTAAAACGGTCAACCAAACAAAACTAAATCGGCTAAAACAATCTTTAACTAAGACAATCAATATCAGGCAACCAACTTCAAAAGCCCTACAAACGAAGATCACAAATTTTACAAACTAACAAATTTCCAATGATCGAACAAAATCCAAACTGTTAGCCTCGCTTTTTCTTAAGATAACGTCACTTACGTGAATTGGACTAGATGCTTAGTATACTTTGCCCTTAGGGACTAGTATCGTGTATGTGGAAAAGTTAGGGCCTATATATACCCCTCATGACTCTCCATGAGGGGTGAGGTGAATCATTAGGTGTGTGTTTATTTTGTTCTTATCAATAATATCCTTGTGTTTTCTCCTCCCTCTCTCTAGTTTCTCTCACTAAAAAGGATGAAGATCTTCATCTTCTTCCACCAACCAAGACCTCCAAAACCACATAAATCTTATAGTAATCGGTCCTGACAATTGGTATCAGAGTCAGGTTGTGTATTTTTAGAGATTCGTTTTTTTCAATTTTTTTACATAAAGACTCAAAACAGAAAAATTCAATCCAATAATCTCAGATCTGATTCAATTTTTTTTCAATCTTTTAAAGATTGAATTAGTTGAACCTTCTACCATCATAGATCTTTTCGAAGGCATGCTCCATGTGATATTCGAATTTCAAAGAAAGATTATAACAAATATGTTATACCTTGTCTTATATTCGGTCAAGACTTCAAAAAGAAAAAATCGAAAACGACATAACAATTACACATGGACCTACCCGAGACTCTTTTTTCAAAGATCTTGAAGCCATCTCACTTGTGGTCTTCGAATCTGGTACAAAAAGGATAGAGACGTTTTGTTGTTTGCTCGATTATTCATGATAAATCTGAGATGTGTTGTGGGAAAAGGATTGAAAGTAGGAGGAGCGCATTTTCTCTCAAGATCTGCTTTGGGAGAAATACTTGTATGGTAGGCGTATTTTTTGTGAGAGTGATATTTAGGTTTAGGTTTAAGTGAAATGAAATGATATGCACGTTTTAAGTAACCGGATGTGGTAATCTCATGGATCGGGTTATAATTTATTTGGGCCCGGGTATTCCCTAACCGGTAATATCATTTCAACAATGATCAGGTTTGCCTCGTGAGTGTGGGAATCTCTCATTTGTCTTTGGGCTTTTTGATTTGGATCGCAGACTGTAGTTGGATCATGGGCTTCACATTTATTGGATACAAAATGAAAAACTGTTATACGAAATATGTTATCCATTAATCAAGCTTATACTGAGCTGAGATAAGCATATACGAAAATGGAAAAATTGTTATCCAATTTTTTGTGTTACACATTATTGGATACCATTTTTTATTATTGGTAATCCTAAATGGTATTTTGGTATGGTAAAATTTTCACGGAGGGATACAATATTCACGGCTTGAGCGAAATCTGAAAAAATGGCTACGGAGTTTTTGTACGGTATTATTGATGCGGAATTGAAGTGACATTTCACGGGTGGACTTCTTTATCTTTGAGACGATGGTTGGTTGGATGCATGTCTCAAGATAACTTGTTGGAGCACGTTATGAAATTTGAAAATCTGGTTATAACTGGTAAGGAGTTACGTTGTAGTGCTCACAGTGTGTAACCATCACTTTAAGGAGTTACGTTGTTGTGCTCAGTGTCACACGCAGTTGTGTTTTGTTCAAAAATTTAGAACAAGCAGTAAGTCACAAAGTTGGAACGGTTACCTCTTTTTCAAGTTAGTCGTATCGGGCTATCTCCATATGTGGTCATTACATTTAGCCGGTGAATTCAAAGGAGGTTCGTTTGAAAGGTTGGTTTGAGAGAAGTATATTGAGAGTATTTCTGCAACATATTCTCACGGAAATTTGATCAAGCTATGATGTTAATATTGCATCAAAGAAGGTAATACGGCATGTACGCAACATTATGATGATTCCGATAGCTCGCAACCATCAGGAGGGAGAAGTTGGTATTTCATCTTCCGTGATTGGATTACGAAGGGATTTTTGCTTAAGACTGAAGAAGGAGAAGTAGTGTGGTGTACATCGGGGTTTTTTACCAACTTGGATGCAATACTAAGTGAGTTATGTTATTATGTTCCCAGAACGACAACCATTGTGATTCAAGAGTTTACTTTCTCCGCTGCGTGTCTGAAGATTAAAGACGTGTTGGAAGAGTGTTGTCGGTTCAGGAGGGAGCAGATAAAGAAAAAAAAAAGGCTCACTAGTTAGGAGGGAGTAATAACCTAACTAGACCGTTACAGTTGAAGTTCAGAGCTACAAGAAGATCAAATGTCGAGGTCATCGGAAGGGAGAACTTCAAGTTTGCCTCAGTATCTAGACTACAGAGACTCTGCACTTCAAGAAAGTCAACATTGTTCATTACTATTGTAATTTACTTTGTTTTGTATTTATAGGTCTCATTGTAACCATTCACGTGTGACGCTATCTTGGAGGGAGATTGTTAGCCTCGCTTTTTCTTAAGATAACGTCACTTACGTGAATTGGACTAGATGCGTAGTATACTTTGCCCTTAGGGACTAGTATCGTGTATGTGGCAAAGTTAGGGCCTATATATACCCCTCATGACTCTCCATGAGGGGTGAGGTGAATCATTAGGTGTGTGTTTATTTTGTTCTTATCAATAATATCCTTGTGTTTTCTCCTCCCTCTCTCTAGTTTCTCTCACTAAAAAGGATGAAGATCTTCATCTTCTTCCACCAACCAAGACCTCCAAAACCACATAAATCTTATAGTAATCGGTCCTGACACAAACGACATGATATTAACCAAGTCTTCAAACACCAAATCGATGTTCAAATTCTAATGACCCACTTATTTGATAAATATTACGGTCCAACTTCAAACTTATTATCCAAGTATCAACCAAATTCAAGTTAATAAATAACTTGACAAACAGACTTTTATGATTCAAATGCCCCAAATATGATACATGTAATAATTCTAATGACCCACTTATATAATAAGAATTACGGTCCAAATTCAAACAACTAAATGATCCTAATTCGAATACCAAACTACAAACTTCCAAATAAAAATCCCCAAAAGTTAAAACACAAGCTAACTACGAATGAAGACCAAATTTATCAAATAAAAATGATTTTTATGCTTAAAACATGAATCTAAATTTAGATCTAAAGATTTGATTGATGTATCTGGAAAAAAACGGACACTGAAAAATGATGGGGGAAAAACAATGTATTACAATTGTCATGAAATTAATATTCATCATGCTTAATTTTCTAATAGATGAACCAATCAAAATTTAGCAATCAACTTTTGACTATTGAGGATTGAAAGCCAAAACAAAGTGAGTAGGAATCAAACAAATTAAATCAAAATAGATAATAAAATCCAAAACGATTTCAAAATTCCTGGAACTATAATAAAAAAACAAACTTCAATCCAAACAAACTTTAAACCATTTTTTTCTTCTACTTTTTTTCATGGCTAAACAAATATAACTCTGATGCCGTTTGTTGGTAATTCAAAAGTCAAAACAAAAAAAATCGACAATCTAAAGGAAAGCTTTATTCAAATTATCAAATCAAATATAAAACCAAATTCAAAGGTATCAATACAGAATTATAATTCAAATATACCAAACCCAAAATTCCAATTCAAAGATACAAAGAATTCTAAAGCTATTAATCCATATTTATAGGCTAAAACCAAACTTGTAGGACAAGTCACACAAATTACTAAATTTACCAAACAACCTATAGAGTTGAAGTCACTTTTCTAACAAATCTTATGAAAAATTTTAAATGCAAGGTTTATAGAATTGTTGAATTTGTGGTTTTATATTTCAATAAGTCATTTACTATATTTTGCAACATTTTTTTGGTTATTTCAGGTTAATTCTGATTATCTTAGCAAGCTTGCAAAAAAAATCGAATCGGTGATGTGACATGAAATATGTGATCATGAAATTTCTATCAGTAAATGTTCAAGGATTTACAAGATTAAGCGCATTGGTAGAGGATCTCTGGGGCAGGCAGGGGTGTTGCCCCCCCCCCCCCCCCCCCCAAAGCTTGGGTTGTTATAGCAATTTTTTATAATCCTAGAGACTTAGAAATAATATTTACATAGTGACCGAAAATTTGGTAACAAAAAATGACATATGAGAAAAAAAAAATAAACTTAAATAAAAGAAGGTGACTAAAACGACGGAAGTTATAACTCCTTTAAAATTGACACAACCGTAAATGGCAAAAAGGGCAAATAAGGTGCGCTCTTAATCAATCCAAGCAATTTTAAAGCATTGATCATTTAATTGTTTGTGGTATTTTTTTTAAAAAAATTTTCTGTTGCTAATTGTTTGCGGTAATTTGTTTGTGATCATTTAATTGTTTGATGATAAATTTTAGCCAGTAGTGTTTGTATTCGGTAAAGTTTAACAAAGTAGTAGCTTTAGAGATGATCACATAACATGAATTTTTAAAGCCTTTTAAAGTTTAACAAAGTAGCCGTTGGTAATTTGATACTTTTGTATAGGAACATTATTGTACTAAGTTAACATATTGAAGTTGTCTCAAGTTTCTAATTGCTTGCAAATTATTTCAATCTTATATGCTATTTGAAACTATATGGCCACAAGGATCATAATTCATAAACGACCAAGCTTCACTTTTAATAGCGTTCTAATTTAATATGTTGTTCGAAACTTTTTGGGCCCTTATTCAAAACGGTCAAGCTCCGCCACAAATCAAACGATCCTTAATATTGTTTCTTTCAAAATGTGTCCATACGATTTAGATTTCTATCTACAAGTGTAAAAGGACTTTTGTTTAATTATGTAACGGGCTTTTATTATTATTATTATTATTATTATTATTATTATTATTATTTTTGGCAACAAGAATTATAATTAACAAAACAATTACACAAGAAAGACATCCCCTTTTTAAATAAGCCACTAACGTTTGTTTAACTTGCATCAATTCAACATCTAGCAAACAGCACCTGAAAAATAATGTTTGCGTCACAAAATTTCTCATTCACTATATGTAAACGCCAAAACGTCTTTAAATATTAGTCCTCCAAAAATCCAATATAACATTTTCTAAAAATCCAATATAACATTTTCTTTATTTATTATAATTTCTGAGATATGACTTGTAATGTTTTATTTTGTGCTCCACTATATAACTTGTGAACCTCTTGTATTTGAACAGCTATAGATTTATCATGTACATATTTTTCTCCATTGAGTACTCATGTTTCTAAAAAGGTTGCCAAGAAACTGTCCACATGGTGGATCAGCGTAAGCCTTACATGTGAAAGTGCGTCATCAATTATGGGACAAAATTTATCGTATTTATAATTTAATTTAATGTCCAATTAAATATATATATCGCTCCAACTGTATCTATATGCTTGTTTCTGCTCTAACTGTATTTTACTATATAGAAAAAGTACTAGATACAACAGATATATCATGGGTCCCAGATTTTGTACATGGTTAATCACAAAATTTTATCAAAACCGTGATTAATTGTTTTTGAAAGGCATAATTTTATCAAAACCGGCCTCAGAAACAAAGCATACAAAGTAAAAAAAAAAAAAAAAAAAAAAAAAAAACCAAATCCCAACAACGCTAACCCATGATCATATATTGAATCACAAAATATATATATTTACTTCTCATACATATAGCTGTCTTGTGGTTTTCGATGACCCAAGACAATAACAGCCAAAAAATCATGTTATATTTGTAAATTAAAAAGAAACTACATGTAAACTTGAATTCCACCATCATATGTTTAATATGTAACGTATTTATATAAAAAAAAGAAAAAAAGGAATAAATGCGATAAAAATGAATAACAATAACTCGTAATTACGTTGTTCAAGTAAGACTCAACAGAAATATTTATTACAAAGGACCAAATTAATGCTTAAAAAAAGTCTTCTTGGTGAATGGTGTCACATGCACCTCTTCTTCCTCTTAAAAATGACTATATATATCACCATCTAACATCCATCCATCTCCCAACTTTTATCATACCAAAACTCTCTTTCATACACACAACAAACACATTCCAATGGAAAAAAACCCTCATATAGCCATTGTACCAAGTCCAGGAATGGGACACTTAATCCCATTAGTAGAGTTTGCCAAGAAACTACAAAATAACCACAACATAGGTGCAACTTTCATCATACCAAATGATGGACCTTTATCCAAGTCCCAATATGTTTTTCTTGATGCACTCCCTAATGGCTTAAGCTATATCATACTTCCTCCTGTAAACTTTGATGATTTGCCACAAGATACACAAATGGAAACTCGAATAAGTCTCATGGTTACACGTTCTCTTGATTCGCTACGTGAAGTGTTCAAGTCATTAGTTGTTGAAAAAAACATGGTGGCTTTGTTTATTGATCTTTTTGGCACCGATGCATTTGATGTTGCTATTGAATATGGTGTAGCACCTTATGTGTTTTTTCCATCAACTGCTATGGCTTTGTCTTTGTTTTTACATTTGCCAAAACTTGATCAAATGGTGTCATGTGAATATAGGGACTTGCCTGAACCGGTTCAAATCCCTGGATGCATACCGGTTCGGGGAATAGACTTGCTTGACCCGGTTCAAGATAGAAAGAATGATGCATACAAATGGGTGCTTCATAATGCAAAAAGGTATATGATGGCTAAAGGTATAGTGGTAAATAGTTTCAAGGAGTTAGAAGGCGGAGCTTTGGAAGCTTTGCAAAAGGAAGAACCGGGTAAGCCAAAGGTTTACCCGGTTGGACCTTTGGTACAAAGTGGTTCGAGTAGCGATGTAGAGAGGTCAGATTGTTTAAAGTGGTTAGATGGTCAACCATGTGGTTCGGTTTTGTATATATCTTTTGGGAGTGGAGGAACTCTTTCTTCGGCTCAACTTAATGAGCTAGCCATGGGTTTGGAATTGAGTGAACAAAGGTTCATATGGGTGGTTAGAAGTCCAAATGATCAACCAAATGCTACATATTTTGATTCTCATGGGCATAAGGACCCTCTTGGTTTCTTACCAAAAGGGTTCTTAGAAAGAACTAAGGGTATCGGGTTTGTGGTCCCTTCTTGGGCACCACAAGCCCAGATCCTAAGCCATAGCTCAACCGGTGGGTTTTTGACCCATTGTGGCTGGAACTCAATTCTCGAGACAGTAGTACATGGTGTCCCGGTGATCGCTTGGCCACTTTACGCAGAGCAAAAGATGAATGCAGTGTCCTTGAATGAGGGCATGAAAATTGCTTTAAGGCCTACCATAGGCGAAAATGGTATCGTGAGTCAGGTGGAGATTGCGAGGGTTGTGAAGGGTTTATTGGAGGGAGAAGAAGGCAAAGCAATTAGAAGTCGAATGCGAGATCTTAAAGAGGCAGCTGCTAATGTTCTTAGTAAAGATGGTTGTTCTACAAAAACCTTGGCTGAAGTGGCTTCCAAATTGAAAAATAAGGATTAAAAACCTTTAGTTTATCAGCATTTAATCAATCATGTTAAATATTTGCCTTGTGTAATAACTTAATTTGTGAATTTCTTTTGGTGTATGAAATAAGTTTTTGTGGATTTCATGTTCTATGTAAAGTATACAGGTCAGTAGATGGCAACTTTAGAATATTTTTGTAAAAGCTGCTCATTTTGGTTATGAACAAAACTGAAAAATTAGCTAGAAAGTTGGTCAGGTTGCTTAAAGTCGTACGTTCAAAATTCTTTATTTAGGAGCATGCATCAACTATTGTCCTAGTATATATATATTGTTTACGGGCAATTTCATATTTACCCTACTTAAACATAATAATGCAATCATGCATTTAAAAGTTGTATTTTGAATATACATGACATTTTCATGTTTAGATTGGGTAAATATAGAATTATCCTTATAGTTTATATAAGTTGTTAGCGAATGTGTCCAAACTCTATACATTCATTATTCAAAATCATAATGTCAATTATCATTTCTTGTGTTATACCTTAGGCTAGTCCCAATCGATAGGGCAAGATCGGTTGGGCATCCAAAAATCTCGTCCTCAACCGATGTTAACATCGGGCATCTCGATTGCGAGGGTCGGTTGGCACATCGGTCGTCTAGGCCGAATTTGCAATATCGAGTGAAATTCCACTCGATATTAATTGCATCCAAATCCCAACCACATTTGACCGTTTGGGGTAAAATCAAAAGATTTTTAAAAATTGACCGTTTGGTCATTAAAATATATATATATATATATGGGAATATATTAGCTACAATTTATTGTAGCTAATTGGCTACAATTTTAGGCTAAAAAATGTGGGTCCTGATTCATTTTGTGGGTCCCTGATTTTTTCCTGTGGGCCCTGATTCATTGTATGTGTATTTATTGTGAGGAGTTGTAGCTAATTGGCTACAAAAATTGTAGCTAAGCTATCCCCTATATATATATATATATATATATATATATATATATATATATATATATATATATATATATATATATATATATATATATATATATATATATATATATATATATAGAAATTGGTTCATTAGAAAAGTTGATTTTGGTAGAAAAGTGAGAAAAGTGTACAAATCACCCCCTCCCATTCCCCTCCTTTTTTCCTTCCCAAGTACAAGGGGTTGCTTGTCATATCTTTCTTTTTTCAGGGGGCACTTTTGTAGATTCAGCATAAATCAACACTTAACTGATCATTGTCACCATATTTGAAGCTATGGGCGCTTGCCTGTGCATTTAAATTGTCCAGCATCACACATTGAGTTATAAAAGGGAGAAAAAACCACAAATCCGTCCTATCATCAAAACATAAACACTGGTACTATATGGTCACTAGTCGAATCAACGAGACAATGAAACGTTTAAATATAACTATTCATTAAACTATATACGTAATAAGGTTAACATTCATAGTTTAAATACAAAACACGTACAATTAACAAAAAACACATATTAGGAAGTCGAGATTTGAAGTCAACTTTGAATTTTAGAACTTGTATTCTGGACATGAGGGTTTCTGGGAGTTCGATAGCTATTGAACCCTTCATTTTGATGCACTTGTACAGATTCTCATAGCCTTAAAAGAGCTTTCGATGAACATGCTCTTCAAGTGATCATGGAAGAGAAGTGTCGAGATTCCAACTACACAGAGAACGGATCCTACAAGAAGCTTGTCGTAACGTTCCATCCAGTGAAATTTGAGTTGACTATCACTGTAGAATGATAGTGCCACCAGTGATGTCATAACAGTTATTGTGCTGCAAATTCAGAAAAAACCATCAATCATCCCTTTTGTCAATACAAAATAACTTCTTATATGTCTCTAGCTGTGCTTTCTAACAAAGACAACAAATCTAATTAGTGCCTGATTTAATTCCTTTTTAGCAAATCAGATTAACAAAATAGTTTATTTTATAAACTATTAACTGACTTGAATCAAATTAACCAAAGTCGACGGTTATCTTGGGTAATATCTAAGCGGTGTTCACAGTTTGTAATAATTAACAAGACAACTTATGTGATCAAAAAAGCCACGTAAAAAAGTGCAACAAGATATTACCAGCTTAAGGTCCTAAGAGAGAAAGAAAGTATGAAATTCCCAGGACTGCCATCCAAACATAAAGTTTTAAAAAAAATATATATGAGCAATTAAGAATTTTAAGTGAAACCAACTTCTGTTTCAAGTGTAAACTGAGATGATTAACAACTAAATCAGCAAAGCTTATCCTAAGTAAAGCAACAGGATGCCAGCAATGAGGATTCTAATGTATTGCTTCTCCAAAAGTCAGGTTTCATGAGCTTCCAAGAATGATATTACAAATATACTTCAAATAAAGTTCAAAAAGTATAGGCAATTATAATCTAAGCCATGACCCTCTACTAACCCATGTTAAATCGCAACCTAATACCCTTTTGGATAGAACATTGTGTCAGCAATAATACATACATGATCATTATCCTTTAAAGATATTAGCCTGTATCAGGAAGACCTTTATTTAAAAAGATACATATTTCCATTGTAGTCAGTACAATGACTTGCTATCTGTGTACACTGTACCCAATGATTTTATACAAAACAAGTAAATCAGTATTTCCGGAAGTAACAATGAAGGTTTTCTTCTCCCATAATACGATAGATATATTCTATAAATGTCATTCTTAACGCAGTTTTCTCAGATGTGTAGAATTACGTGATTAAGCAATCTAGTAACTGAATTTAGGTAATAAAGATTGATAATCTCTCTCCAATGTTACTCAATAGTTTTACTAGATCTTACTCCCGATACTATAATCAACCGCCCTTGCTGCCCTAAAATGTCCAAATAGATGCTCTAACTACGTAAATGGATGCACTAATATCTACCTTTTTGATGCACTAATCAAACTCATATATGCAGACTTGCCAACATTGTTGCCCTAAAATGTCAAAATTTGAAGTATAAAGAACACGTTCGGGTAAGCATTTATCACCAAGCAAGATCCTAACAATTAAAAATAATATCAGCATACACGTTGATGAATAGTTTTCTGCTTGGGTTTGTTTACCAAAACCGGCAATGTTTCATTGTTCCCTAAGTACTTCATTCTCACAAAAAAAAAGTTAGAACAAGTAAAAGATTCTGCAAGTTTAGTAAATTCTCAATAGCATGGATCAGACCTCAAGAGATACATCACTGCTGCTATTTGACACAATTGACTGAGAGCTTCGTCGAAGTGGGTCACTTGAAACATCTGAAGATAAACCATCACATGTTACCATGCTTCTCCAGTTTTGAGAATTACTCCTTGAAATCAATTCCCTGAGGGCAACAAACCAGTTTTCTGCTTCATCCTTGTCTTTGCATATCTGTCCATTGTGTTCTATGATTAATGGTTGATATTCTAAACATCATAGTCATATTCAGTAACTAAGATTCAGTAGATAGTACATAAAAATCATAACACCTAATGCAGAAGTATATGTGCCCATAATGTGCAGTCGCTGATGACTTGTACACTATATAAACATCCAACATCAATTCATGTTTAAAAGCTGAGAGTTAGAAGCTTATGTAAGAAAATGAATGGAACTTAAAGTAGAAAATGGATGAGGTCCGGAGCAGCCAAATTTATCTGAATGTCTATTCTAATTATATATTAGTTTTAGGTCCTAGTTTGTTTGGTTATTCTTTAGTTTATGGTGGGCAGTTAACTTGTTATCGACTAGTGTGACTTTTCACTACATCATAATCTCCATTTTTTTCATAGTGATTTTTCCCCTGAAATGGTCCCCATTCTCTCTGTTTAATTGTCTTTCGCCTTGATTTTTGCTTCTGCTACTGCAGATAAATATACACCCCATGACCTAACACTTTTTTGCAAAATCTACAGGCAAAAACCGACAGATCTAACTATTAAGTTGCAACTGCGATAAAACGACACAACTAAAGATCATCTCACTGTATTTTTTAAACTACTGATTTCCTTTTTCCCAATTTGCACCCTAGTCTTATTAGGTACTTCTAATACAAAGCATAATGTTAATCACGAACATAACAGCTAAGCAAAATGTTCAGCATACACTAGCTCAACATTACTTTAAGGAAAAGAAGTTGACAAAAAAAAAAGAAGAAACTCAAAGTCACTATTTATAGCTTCAACTGTACTCTTTTACTAATCCAGCAACTCATCATAACTAATTTTTTGACAGACAAAAAAGTATATTAGTGTTCGAACCTGTCTCAGTATAAGCTAGTTTTTATTTTACCCACTTTACCCATAATAAAAAACAACAAAATTGAATATAATATAGTATACTTGGGTTAAAACTGCACCGATACCCTATAATGTGATGCTCTTATCAAACTAAGAGATGCACTAAACATACACCGGATGCACTAAACACAAATATAGATGCCTTAATATGTTTAATGATGCCCTAATCTTACTCATTGATACCCTAATCTATTCATCGATGTACTAAATATATAAGCAGATGCCGGCCGAGTAGTTGCAACGATGCAATAAACATACAAACTGATGCCCTAACTTATAACATGGTGCTCTTATCATACTAATAGATGTCCTAATGCATTTTTTGATGCACTAATCAAACAAACAAATGCCCTAATTTAACATTAGGCTCTTATCATATACTAAGAGATGCTCTAACACATTTCTTTGATGCACTAATTATACAAACAAGTGACGTAACAAGTCTACTGATGCCTTAATTATTCTAACAGGTGCACTAACGCTTATTTTAGAAGCAATAATTAAACAAACAGATGCCCTAACTTATAACATGATGATTTTATCTAATAGACGTTGTAACACATTTTTTGATGCACTAATCAAATAACAGATGACCTAACCATAGTAAGAGATGCAATAACATGAATCAGGATGCACTTACTCATGCAAACTAATGTTGTAACATATTATTAAGGCAGATGCACTAAATTGTAATTTAATATATAGAAATGCTTTAATATGTAATTTCATTCAACAATAACAACAACTATCTTATAATTGACACAATGATGCACGAAAATAACATACTGTATAAATTAATAAAACCTATAATTAAACACTTACTTTTTTTTTATAATGAACGGAATTAGGTCACTTGCTATCCATAAGTTTTTTATTATTTGATGATCGGAATGTGTGTTTTTCGATTGGAGTGTGTGTTTCTGATTGGATTGTGTTTTTTTAATCGAATTTGTGTGTGATTTATTATCAGAATATGTACTTTTGACCGGTGCCGGTGTGACAGTGATGGTTGTGACTCTGATGGTGGCGACGGTGGTGGTGGTGACGGTGCGAGTTGGCAATGATGGTGGTAGTGATTGTGATTGTGTGTGTGTGAGTCGGTGAGTTGGAGTGTGTGTTTCTGATTTGGTTCAGTGGTGGTGGTATGTGTATAAAAAAGACCGGACCTCTCTTTTTTTTGTATTTTTTCTTTTTTTACCTCAAAGTTTGTAATGTTTTCATAATTTACCCTGTAACTTTTTTTCTCACTTTTCTATCGAAATACACTTTTCTCTAGAACCAGACTCTCTCTCTCTCTCTCTCTATATATATATATATATATATATATATATATATATATATATATATATATATATATATATATATATATATATATATATATATATTATACCAATTTTACCACTCTATAAATACTAACTTCACCTCAAACAAAGGGACTAGAGAATCACGACCGGTTGGTCGTGACAAAGGAAGGAAGAAACCATCCTCCTCCTTTCATGATGATGATGATGTTCCATCAGACTCATTTATGCAATCGTTGGCCAAAACTTTCTTCAAGACCAAGAAGCCGTCAAAAGGGGAGAAATGTAAGAATAAGGAGAGTTTAAAGATACTTGGTTACGATTGAGGGAAAAAGAGCTCGAGATGAAAAAAGAGAAACTTGAGCTCATGAGGCTATCAAAACAGAAGTCTGACATAATCTTCTACAACACCCCAATCGACCCAAAATTGACCGGCCGCTAACTAGAAGAATTGACGAAAGTCAAGGCAACAATCAAAACACGTTACAATTTAGATTATTAGTTTAAGTATTGTAGTGTTTATTTTAATTTCGTATTTTAATGTTTTTTTTTTAATTCGTAGTGTAATGTTTTTTTTTTTTTTTTTTTTTTTTTTTTTTAATTTCGTATTGTAATGTTTTTTTTTTTTTTTTTTTTTTAATTTTAATGAATTTAAATTTGATGTAAAAATAAATAAATAAATAAATAAAATAAAATCTTGGGTCATCGACTGTGGCATCCGGGTCATGTCTGGTCGCTGAAGAGAGAAAGCTGACATGGCGTTGGATGACCCAGGTCACGATTGAGACCAGCCTTATTAGCAAGTATTTTTCTTCCATCTGATTACAAGAAAATCAAAGTCTCCCATTTTCAAATTATCAAAAGTTTTCGTTAGTAAAAACAAATTGGATTTTCTTTTGGAAGATGAAAAAAGTTGCTACTTAGAATAAGAAAAAACGCCAACTTCTGCCTAGCAGAGTTTGGTCAGGAGGTTTACCAAATGTGGAGGTGTTAGGTTCGAGTTTTTTCGTGGAGGGTTTTCTCTTTGGTGGAAACTGTGATGGTTCTGTCCCATAAATGTGTCGATTTAAGCTGATAATGACTACATTTTGGGTAAGTACTATAAAATCGAATCACTAACAATAATATTGTATTAATTGGTCGTTAAAAAAAATAAAAAAATAATAATAAAAATGAGTAAACGATACAAAACTGAACATGCATGTGCATTGAATTTTAGGTAAATAGGGACAAAATAGTCCAAAAAACACTTCTTTTCAATTGTCCCTTTGTTTTTTTTAGTTCTTTTCTAGAAGATAAGAAATAAGATAAAAATATTATTATAAGATCAATTATTTGTTGAAACTTCAACTTTATATAAAGCATCAAATCAACCGATTCAAATGGTAGCTAGCATATGTTAGAAGGATGAAGAAGAAAACAATTTGTATGCGAATTTCTATTAGTTTCTAGTTTTTTGTATCTTATTTTACTTTGTCTTATTATTAATGTTTTATTTTTTTCAAAGTACAAAATCCACGACCACATGTGTGTGAACGGGTGACATTTAAGGTGGTGGATTTTTATCAATCCAAATTGGCGGGCCAATGCTATGATTATCAAGAGATAGTCTCATACTCTCATATATTGCTTTGAAATGAAATTATTGAATCCATCATTGTCATAGTTATGTAAAAATCATGGGAATCTTTGAAATGTTCTCGATGAAGTTATAAACAAGTTAAGGTTTTTAACCTATGTCTTTGGACACATGTTAAAAAGACATAGACCAATAAAAAAAAGATTTAGGTGGTGTTTGTTTTTTAAGAGGTTCTGAATCTGAATCTGAACCGCACATCTGAATCTGAATCTGAGGCGAATGTCTGAATCTGACCGCATCTGAACGGGAAAAAAAAACTCATGTTTGAACCGCACATTTGCTTGCTCGTACTAATTTTTTTTTTAGTTATTTTTATGTCAGCAAGAGGCAACAAGAGGCATTAAGACACCCCTCTCAAGTCTAGACCATTAAGATCTTATTGCCTCTGACTGCGTCTGAACGGGAAAAAAAAAACAAACGGTCTGAATGGCCAAAATGTCTGACCGTGTCTGAACGATTCAGATTCAGATGCTGTTAAGATGTTTTTTTTTAAAAAACAAACACCCCCTTAGTCACCCATACAAAAATATAAAAAAGATACTTTTTATTTAAAAAATATACTTTTATATGAGTTCGTGAATCCTTTTTTGTGAGTCTATGTTTTCTTTTCATGTATCTCTAAGGCACAAGTTAAAAAAATCCATCACATAATTACTAGATACTACTTCATTCTTCTTATATTTATTGTTCACATTTACATTTAAAGTTGTTTCAAAATTAATTATCCACTTTCAAAAATAAATAAGAAATTTAGTTTGAGTTTAACATATTAGTCTCACTTGAGTTTATTATTACAAACATTAAAGAAGTTTAAAATTAATTATTTATGGGTAAAACTGTCATTCTGCAAAAAGTATGAAAAAGAAAATAATGATGTTTTTTTTAAACTGTATGTTTTTTGTCGCTGAGCAATTATTTTAGAACGGAAAGAGTAGTACATAATACATAAGAGCTTTTATCTTACGGGATTTATATAGCGCCTTCAAACAATCAAACATGCTTTACATGTGACTAGAAAATAGAAATATACAAGGCTTCTACATGTCCACACCTTCATGTCGTGTGTGATGTGTGTGCATCATCCCCGCACGAGAAATCAAGTCGCTCGTCTTGCATATACACGTGTCTGGTATGTACGTAGAGTTAAAGGCTCGACAGCGATCCTAAGCCGGTTAAAAGTGGGTATTTTAGGATACAATCGTTATAGTCAGACACCAATTCATATATATTACCAATCCCAAATGTCGGTTAAGTTTGCTAAACTTTTTTTAGGGGTGTTCACGGGGCGGTTCGGCTCGGTTCGGTTAGAGATTTTAACTATCCATCGCGGGGCGGGTAGTTCATTTTACTATCCGAAACCGAACCGTACCAGGCGGGTAACCGGACATACGGGTACCCGAAATGGGCGGTTACCCGCGGTTCGGGTCACGGTTAACCATTTTTAAAAATTAATCGAATTGAATCGGACGAACAATAACATAAATTAGAACGTAATATGTCAATTGTAGTAAAATTAAACAACATTGAAAAGATTTAAGTCATAATTATGTTGTTCCGTCACAATAAAAGCATTCAAATTATCATATGTAACAAAATAACTAATACTATTTTTTTGACGTTTATAAGTACGATCACTTTAATCATATGTAATCCATGGACGTTATTAAATGATCACATTAGGTAAGTAAAAATACGTTATACGATAAAAGTAATGCAATAAGATATATAGTTAATACTTGTACATTTTTAAGAATGGTTTGTTGAAACCTATATGTATATTATAGGCGGTTCGGTTCGGGTAACCGCGGATAAGTAAAAGTAAAAACCGAAACCGAACCATGATAAGCGGGTTTTTCCGGTTTCGGTTTTTCTCGGTTTCGGTTTCTTCGGTTATCGGTTTTTTGCGGTTTCGGATTGAGCGGATCGGCTCGGTTCGTCGGTTTCTCGGATTTTTTGAACACCTCTAACTTTTTTTAGTAATATTTATATTGTATTATAAGATGGGGAGTTGGTGTTGTGGGTTAGCTATTGCCTTTGTGGGCCGAAATATGTGGCCCAAACGAATGTTTTTACGGGCCTCTTAGCTATTTATATTGATGCTTCGTTTCTTCAAAGCAAGGTTTCCACCGAAATGTGTGTTGGTACTTCTTTCATTCTCGGAGTAGGTACGATCATTCTTTCCACCGTTCCATAGTTGTATATTAGCTTTTTACGGTTAACTTTTGTTGTTGCATGTCTATTGTGGTTACTTATCTGTGGCTTTTGGTTGTTAGACGTTTAGAGGTTTTTCGTTTTTCTTTTTTTTCGCTTTTTTTGCATGCATATTAGTTGGACTTTGTTTGTTGTGGTGCGTCGAGTATTTATTTGGGCATTGCTTCCTTTAGGTTATATAGTTGTTTAGCAGTATTTGTGATTATTATGAGGACTAAGAGTGATGCATGCAAGAGAGTTGGTGAGGTTAGTGGTTACCCAGAAAACTCAGAAAAGGTTGACCATGTTACGACCTTAGGGCCAGTTGTTTTTTATGCACATGGTTTGGTTGTTAGTGTGGATTCTGCAATTCCTATGGGTGGGTCATTGTCGGAAGGTGGTTGTGAGGTAGAGGTGTTGCCAAAGTCTGGTGAACCAGTGGTTTCCATGGGAGAAAGTGGTATTAAAAGGAAAAGCGTGTGTTTGGATGTTGGTGTTACACAGGAATGTTGGCGGTCTAGCAAGAGACCTTGCATTTCTGCTTTGGGTGCGAAGCCCGTGCCTGGTGATGGTCAGGGGTGTAAACAGCTAACAGGTTTTCACTCTCACCCTTTTTTTTATTTGAGTATCATTATCGTTGTGATCACGTTGATGTGTTGTACCATGCTTTAGTATTGTGTTTGTCGTTGTAGGGGTGTTCTCCCCAAATGTAGCTTCATATGATTGATTATCGGTTGAAGGGTTGGGAAAAATGTACAAGGATTCTGTTATTGGGCTGTCGGAATGTGGTGGTGGTCATTTACTGGTGCAGAAGGTGTATGTTGGAGATACTGGGATGCTAAGTGCGCCTAATCGCACACATGCTTGTGCCAATGTGGATCAGGACCAGGGTCATAGCTGTTCTAAAAGGTTGGCTGGTGTGTTTGATGGGTATGCAGAAACTTCGTTACCTGAAGCTGTTAAAAGAAAGAAGGTTTCAACAGATTGCAAAAATGTTATTGGCAATGCAAATGCTGAGGCTGCTTCCAATGTGGTTCGGAGGGGTTCAAATGTTGCAGGTCATCAAACAAACGTGCGGCCTTTGGTTGAAATGCCGCAGGCAATTGCCAACGTCTCTAACTGTTTAACCCAGCCAATTGTACGTGGACACGAGGCTGGGCCTTCTTCAGATAATTTCTCAGGTCCGACCATAATCCACGGTTTTTTTTATGTATACCTACAGTCAAATGTTGTTGCGCGTCGTAATCAACCTATACCTGTGTTTATTCAAATGATGCAAATCACCAAACAAACGTGCAGCTTTTGGTTGGAAGGGCGTCGGCTATTGCCAATGTTTCTGACCGTTTAGCGCACCCAATTGTACGTGGACAGGACGTTGGGGCTTCTTCGGATAATTTCTCAGGCCTGGTGACGATCCGTGTTATTTTTGGTTTTAAGCTATCGTCAAATGTTGTTGCACGTTGTAATGAGCGTATTCATGTTTTTTTAGTGGTGCAGGTCTTATGCGGTTCCCTATGAATCTTGATATCCAGTCAGGAACCATGTTTGTAGGTGGCACATCAAATGCTGGGTCTTGTTTTGAGTTGGATTTTCAGGCTGGCAATATTTTGAGATGGGCAATGCACGTATGCCTAGGAAATGGCGTCGAAGAACACAACCTCTACTTGATGCGGAGATGCCTCATGGTTTACAGGCGAGGAACATTTTGTGTGGTGAGCCACAGTCCTCGCACCATAGTCATGCACACTCTGATATGGGCGGTGCAAGGCCGACTAGGAGACGGCGTAGGAGAGCTCAGGCTTTTCCTGATGTGGAGATGCCACATACGCAGACCAGTAACAGGACATCACGTGCGTCAGGTAGGCTTTAGCAACCTTTTTTTTCCTTTGATTAAGCACAGCCTTTGTATGTCTCTTGGTGTGTTTGATTTTGATCGTATAATTTTTGAACATGCCCGCCAGCAGAATATGTAAAGTTTGGTTCTCGCAATCGCGTTTGCCGCCATTGCAAGGCTATGTTTTGGGACGAGGAAAAGCTTAGTACTTCCACCATATCTAGATGGCCTGTGTACAATTGTTGCTGCCTTGAGGGTAGAGTTAAGCTTCTAACGATAAGGGAATATCCAGATCTTATAAGAGAGCTCTATTCTAACGACCATTTTATGGAGAACATACGAGCTTATAATCAAATGTTTGCCATGACCTCTTTAGGTGCAAATGTAGATGAATCTGTTAATGTGGGTAGAGTTCCGTACGTTTTCAAGGTGTCGGGCCAGATATATCATCGGATAGGCAGATTATGTCCGGTCACCGATACCAGTCCTAGATTTTTGTAGCTATATATTTATGACACGGACAACGAGGTTCAAAACATGATGGATAATTTCCGGGACAGCCGGCGGAACCTATTGAGGCCAGCGATTGTGAGGGCACTTATCCCGTTCCTTGATGAGAACAAAGCTTTAGTTCAGCTTTTTAGAAAAGCACGGGACAAACTCCGGCAACATGATGTTCCGGAGTTTAAAGTCAGGTTGTTTAACACAGGTAAAGGGCCACAATATGAGCTACCGACTGCAAATTCAATTGGAGCAATAGTTTTAGATGACATGGAGGAAACGGAGAATGACTTTGACATAATATTAGAAGCTTATTCTGGCGAACCGCAAAGGATTAATAAGCTACACGCAATCTACATGTCCGCGCAATTTCCATTGTTGTTCGTATTTGGGGAGCATGGCTACCACCTAGATTTGCACTACGTCGATGTTGACAGTGTAACCACACGCAGAGGGAAGCGAATGTCTATGAAATCATTTTATTGCTATCAATTACATGATAGGTTCGGCTACTATAACTTATTGTCCATGGGTGGCAAACTATTTCAGCAATACGTAGTCACTTCGTATTGCAGTATAGAACAAGAAAGAATGGACTTCATCAGGGCCAACCAGTCAAACATCAAAGATGATTATTTGAGGGGTTTGTTTGATGCAATTTCCCGTGGGGATGCTGACAGGTCAGATGTAGGTTCCTGAATAATTTTGCCATCGTCATTTACTGGTGGCCCGCGTTACATGTACAGCCACTATTTAGACGCTCTAGCAATTTGCAGGGAACACGGGAATCCAGCTTTTTTCGTCACCTTCACTTGTAACACAAGATGGCCTGAGATACAAGAGTATATGGATGCATATCCTAACCTTACTGCAACCGACAGGCCATATGTCATTGACCGAGTATTTCAGCGCAAAATCCAATCCCTGATTAAGTACATATGCGATTTTAGGCCTTTTGGCCCGATAAAGGCAGGCATACTTTATACAAACCTTACAATAGTAAATGTCCTGCACCCATATTTTGTTTAGACTCATCAATAGACCAGTTGCTTATTGATGCTTCTACTTTTTCCAGTTCTATACACGGTACAGTTTTAGAAGCGTGGCCTTCCACATTGCCACATACTTTTGTGGACATCTCGAAGACCAGAGACAATGCGGCCGCATGAAGTAGATAGATACGTGAGTTCGGAGCTACCTCATCAGCAAGATGATCCGAAAGGTTTTAGAGTCATAACAGAATTTATGATACATGGCCCATGTGGTGGAGCATTTCCGAATGCTGTTTGCATGCGTGAAAGGGGTACGTGCAAGAAGTTTTTCCCAAAGGAATATTCAGATGCAACATTCTTTGACAAAGGAGGGTATGCACATTATAGGCGAAGGGATATACAGATAGATGCACAGCGTCACGGTGTTAGATTAGACAACGCGTACGTGGTGCCATACAACAGGGCATTGTGTATGCGATTTTACGCACACATAAATGTCGAGTATTGTGGGTGGACCATGATTATAAAGTATCTCTTCAAGTATATTTCTAAAGGCACTGACAGGATTATTGCACGGGTGTCTAGGCAGATAGGTGATGCAAACGGTCAATCGTTGCATGCTTCAACTTCAGCGAACACTTCTAATCAATGTGTCGATGAAATAAAATTTTTTGTTGACGCACGGTATATTGGTCTTCACGAGGCTTGCTGGCGAATATTGGGTTTTGATATTCATAGCAGAGAACCCGCGGTTCAGATACTTGTTGTCCATCTAGAAAACATGCAGCATATTTCTTTCAGAGCGTCGCAAACGGTTCAGTCGATCCTTGATAATCCTGGTGCCAGGCGGACTACTCTAACAACGTGGTTGGAATTTAATGAATCGTCAACTATTGGGAGGCATTTAACATATCTGAAATTTCCGTCCGAGTTCGTGTAGTCTAGAACAGATAGAACATGGTCACCAAGGCGTAATAATAGACCATCCATTGGACGGTTGGCATATGTCCACCCAACTGTCGGTGACCTGTTCTACCAACGGATGCTATTGTGCCATCAAAAGGGATGTATGTCATTTGATGGAATTAGGACTGTCGATGATTATACGCACAACACAAACAGGGAGGCTTGTGAAGCTATGGGGCTATTACAAGATGATCGAGAATGGATTACAGCAATGGAGGAGAGCTGCACAACAGCTACAACGGCTCAATTGAGGTCGCTTTTTGTGCAAATTCTGGTATTCACGGATATTACAAGTCCGGTAACGCTTTGGAGGATGTTTTGGCGCCACATGTCTGACGATGTGCCTCATATTTTATCGAAAGCATTACGTATGCGGCTAACGTTTCTAAACGACCCGGGTTTTGGAAGGCAGCGTTTTGTATGAAGTACAAGCACTGCTTACAAACCATAGAAAATCGCTTAGGGATTATGGTTTACCTGATCCTCCACCTGGGTTGTTAGGTCTGTTTAGAAACCGCACCATGATGGAAGAGACCTCTTACAACAGGGAGGAAATGGCTGCATAAAGCAGAAACATGATTCCCCAGTTAAACGAACAGCAACGACATGTGTTTGACATTATCATAGATGTTATGCAGGGCAGACAACAGCGGCTAATGTTTGTCTACGGTCATGGAGGGACATGCAAGACATTTCTATGGAAGGCAGTCATCACAACACTTAGAGCCGAGGGAAGAATAGTGTTGGCCGTTGGTTCGTCTGGCATTGCATCCCTGTTATTGCCATCTGGTAGAACAGCACACTCACGGTTTAAAATACCATTGCAGCTCACTGATGAATCAATTGGGTGAGTTACTATGCAAAACAGACTTGATCATATGGGACGAGGCCCCAATGAATGAAAGCGATGTTTTGAGGCGTTGGACAGAACGCTTCGGGACCTTCTTGACAATTGGCATAGGCTTTTTGGAGGGAAATCAGTTTTGTTAGGTGGTGATTTTCGACAGACGTTGCCAGTAAAGAAGGAAGTTCCAAGAAACGTGATTATTGGCGCTTCCATAGCTGAGTCAAGGCTGTGGCAGCATTTTACAGTTTTTTTCCTGTTACAAAACATGCGACTCCAAAGACCGGGCATGACAGCTCAAGAAAAGATTGAATGCCAGTCCTTTTCCGAATGGCTTGTGAGCATTGGCGATGGGAATGCTGGTTTAGAAGATATTGATGACCCAGAGAATACCTCATGGGTTCACATTCCAGATGCATTTTGTTTGTAACCAGGAGAACAAGCATTAAATGATCTGGTATAGTTCATATACGACTTTGATTCACTGCAGACACCGACAGTGAGAACGTTTCAAGACAAGGCAATAGTGTGTCCCAAAATTGAAAACGCCGACATAATAAACTCCAGGATATTGCAAAGTGTATGCGGAACATATGAGTTTTATATAAGTGTTGACGAGGCGGTCCCTATTGGAAGCGATGGTGCTGCCACCGAATTACTGTATCCACAAGATTAGCTGAACTCCATGAAATTTTCGGGAATTACTCCACATTCACTGGAGGTCAAAATCGGTGTACCTATAATGTTAATGCGTAACTTGAACGTCATAGGAAGTTTGTGCAACGGTACGAGAATGATTGTTACTCAGTTGCTAACCAGGGTGATCGAAGCGAAAATTATAACCGGGACGAGAATAGGGGAGAAGGTTTTTATACCACGTATTTTATTAATTGTTAAGGAGGACAAGATGCCTTTTGTATTTAAGCGCAAACAATTCCCCGTTAAGCTGTGCTCTGCTATGACGAGTAATAAAAGCCAAGGACAGACACTTTCAAAGATAGGTGTCTATTTGCCAGAACCTATATTTGGGCATGGGCAGCTTTACGTTGCTCTATCTAGAGCTACGTCGTCAAAGGGTCTCAAAATACTGATTGAACCATATCCAAACCAACCACACGACACAACCAAAAATATAGTATACAAAGACTTTTTTGAAAAAAATAAGAGCACAGCAGGTGTAGGCCATATTCTTGTAGCATAACGTTAGCATGTAGACGTTGCAGCCGTTGCTACATCAATACGCACGACCCTATAGACAGTTAAATGGTTGCCAACTCTAACTTCCTAACTGCACTATTTATATTCTTACATATTGCATAGTTTGTCAATCATAAATTTTCATCATGTGTCAGCATTGTAAGCATTTTCTTAAACCATACCTCTACATTATGACATTACAGCATACTTATATGGCAACTGATTGCTGACTTATGGCTGATAAAGGAAAGGGAGAACTCACACAGGCTAGCGCAGAAGAAACTGAGATGATGAATGGTCATACAGGTTCACAAAGGTCTACGCTCACACCTTTTGCATCTGTGTACGGCAAACCATAGTCATTATCTATACTATTTCATCATTGCAAATAAGCATTTGATTCAATTACATGCAAGACACTGAGAAAGACAAGCCTGAGGTCATTCAGGTAAGCCCAAAGGGAAGCTCTACAACAGATGTTCTAACCACGACAGACACAAAAGGGAAAGGTGTGCTCATCGCAAAAGAACTTGATGTCGTTGACATCACAGACATCAAACCAGAGGACTTCCAAAAAGAGTTGCATGTTAAAGTGTATCGCAAATGGGCATCCAGAAACGTTGCTGAACCCAACCCAACCGGACCGTGCCTAATACTTCTAGACAAACGGGTACGCATTATGAAAATGAGTGAGAAGTTTAGCATAAACATTCCCAACTTAGTAAATTACTAACATTTAATACTCACAAGGAAATGCAATTCAGGAAAACGTTGATGTTAGGGACATCAAGCAGTTTGACTCACTTTTGCAAACAGACATGTGTTATAAAATGCGAAGGTTCAGCGCTAAGAACACAGAGGTTTGGCAACGTACGCTGCCAAACAATACAACTTTGCTCATTGGAAAGTACACTGAGGTTCTTCCACTAGAAGACGACGGTTTCCCAAGTCACTATTTTAATTTTGCCGCCTACAACGAACTCGCACCCAGAGTCGATGTTCGCGACGTAATCCTAACAGGTATTACATTTACATCATAGCCCATGAAAAGGATCCCAAAGATTAACTATTTACATGCATGTGTAGACTACATCGGGATCATCCGCAGTGCTGGAGTTACAAAGGCCTTTGGAAGCTCAACAAGCAACCGAGTGCTTAGAAAAAATGTGGACATCCAAAACCTCAAGTATGTGTTAATTTTCAAAGCTAACCCATAACCAATACGTAAAAGTTCAAAATTTTTATTTCTTACTTGACACTGCAGCGGCAACAACGTAACGCTAAGCTTGTGGAACGAAATGGCAACAAAATTTGAAACAGAACTTAGCCTGCAGTTTGACCACCCAGTTATGCTTGCTGTAAGTTCCTGCTTGGTCAAGAGCTATGCAGGCAACATTCAACTTTCTGCCACCCCAGCGAGTAGCTATTATTTCAATCTTAAGATACCACAGGCAGACGAAATCTGAGGAGTGTAAGCATCATGACAGCAACACAATTTGGTTAACTAATTAACAAACATACACTTATACTATGTGTCCAAAAAAACACTTACAGGTATGCCGAACTCTTGGCTACGGGCACGCCACTGATGTTGCCCCCAATAAGTCAACAGCAGTCAGCCGAGGCTTTACCAAGCGATCCAATCAGAATGGTAACAATCCTTGCCATAAGTCCCGAGACGCTCACTGTAAGCCATAAACATGTATATGAAATATATAAGCGACTACATGACACTAACCATTATTTTTGGCAGCATAGCCAGAAGTTCATAGTCGAAGCAGTCATAACAAAGATAGACAAGGAATCTGCCTGGTATGCCAATAGATGCAAGCGATGCAACAAAAATATTGAACCACACAGGCCCCACTGGCACTGTCAGCAACCAGGGATGCCAGTTGTGCCAAACTCCAGGTATACTAATTTCATTCATAATAAACTTATAACGCAATAGAATATACACAAACATTAATGACGAACATGCTACAAACTAACTGCAGCTATTGTTTCAAAAAAACGATTGCCGACGTTACCGGTGAGGCATTGATGGATCTACCTTGTGTTAGTGATATTTTGAGTTATATTAATAAGCACGCGGAATATACTTAGTAATACTTAGAAGACAGATTATATGTTGTAATATAAGTAAGAACAATAAACACAAAGCTCCAATATTATTAAGAAATAATACGAGTGATCTTGCTTATCACTAGGGTTACACCTTGAAGCTAATATGAATAATGCGTACTTTAAACAATGACCTAGGATCTTCTTTTATAGCACAAGGAGTCCTTTACAAGATAAGTATAAACCTAACAATATAGAATACACACAATATCTTTTCTATACTTATCAATACGGATACATAACATTTATCCTAATAACAGTGGTAATATTTGTACTGGCAGTGGTAATGAGTTTCCACTGCTAGTGTAATCTTTAGCAGTGTTAACCACAAGACTATCAATGGTAACTATTAGTATTATTCCCAACAATCCTCCCCTAAACTTATGATTTCTCAGCAAATCAATAAGTTTCTTCAATCTTCATTATCTGTAAGGATTTGGGGAATTCTTTCAAACACTTCAACTTCTTCTCAATGCTTGAATAACTCTTGAACATTGATTTTGAAGCCTGTGTAACAATGCTCTGACTTTCTCACTATCTTCATGAACTCTTATAGTAGTACACAGCATCACAGTGAGAGTTCCAACTCTGAGTGGATATTCTTTCTCAGCAAGCATGAGTGCATCTAATCCATTTGTTGTAGAAACATGATGAACTTCACATGAATCATAGTAGAACCATTTAGTACCAGGACATGAACATGAGAATTTCCAGAAATCATCATTAACATCTGGTTCATAGAGCCTTCTAAGATTAACCCATAACTGCATCTCCTTCATATCTTTGAGATCTTCAGCATCAAACCTTTCTTGAACTAACTTCCATAGTGTATCAAGATCATCTCTGTCAAAAGCTTTGATGAGATCTTCAAACTGAATAAATGATGAAGTTTCACCACCTAGCCTTGTAATATTCCATGTTGGAGCAAAATTGCTAGCAGTAAACACTTCCCAGTCAATGATAGGATGTCTGACTTGTAGTGGTTCTGGATAAAAATCTTCTTCTTCAATCATAATCATATTAGTCAGCTATTCTTCAGTGAATTTCTCAGTTGGAACTTCTTGTTCTTCAGCAAACTTTGTCTTCTTAACAGTCTGAGAATCACTGTCTTTGGCCTTTCTCTTCAAATCAGGATACCTTCTTGCTTCTTCTTCAGAGTCCATTGGAATGAAATCTTTATCTTGCCTTTGAACTCTGTAGTAGATACTTTCAACTTTATCATCAGGCATTCCTTTGAATTGATGTCTTTTCCAACCACCAATATTGCAACAACAAGTCTTCATGTATGCAATTACTTGTGCTTTAGTTGGTTGCCTTGGTTTCTTTTGACCTTTTTTGACTGAAACAATTACCTCTTGAAGTGCTTGATTATTCTTCATCTGAATAAAGTCCTTTAACTGAGCTGTTCTTTGTTCTTCAGTTAAAGACTTATCTGCAACTAGGTCAATTGCTTTCTTCTTGATCACTGGATCATTTACAATCAAGAACTCAATTTCTTATTCAGTAGGTACATATCTGAACTCTGGAGTCTTCTCTCTGAATATTGTAGGTTGAACAGTGGAAAGTGGATCTTCCATTCTATCCAGCCTTTTAGCCTCCATAAAGCTTGCAATCTCCAATTCTTCAAGCTTTTTCTTCTCAGCAACTTGTTCTTCAGTAATCTTTTTAGCAATTTCTCTATCAAGAGCAATCTGAACTTGTTCTTTCTTTGAAATCTTTCTTCTTGTTTGCTCCTTGCTTTGCATAACAGCTTTACCTTTGTCTTTCTTCTGTTTATCAATTTCTTCACTTGCAGTGGTAATATCATGTCCAGCAGTGGGAATATTTGGCTCTGCAGTGGAAATTGGATCAATGGTAAAATCTGTAGTTGCAGTACTAACTGCACCTTTACTAGAAACACCTTCATCTTCAAAATCAATTCTCCTCCCCTTAGTTTCAGCATCTGTTTTCCTCCCCTGTTTGGGAGAATTTCCCAAATCTTTATTAAAATCTGTTGAATCACCATCATCAGGTGAGGATGGAGATGAGATCACTATCTTTGTAGTTTTCTTTTTCTTTTTCAACCCCTGCAACTCTTCTTTCAAGGTCTGAATCTCCTCTTTTAAGTTTGTAATGTCCTTGGCATGTTGTTTCTTAACTTGTGCCAGGTCTTGTTGTAGAGATTCAACCTGCTTGGCTAATTTGGTACACAAAACCATCAATTCCATTTGTTGCCCACTGCCCTCAACACTTCCAACTGTGTGACCTGTTGGGAGAGGTGAATCATGGGGCAATGGCTCAGATTCCTCCCTAGTTGGACTAAGTTGAAGTCTAGAACCACCACTGCTTGTTCCTAAACCAAAAGGATTAAGGACATGCTGTGTTGTAATGAGAGGAGTTGGCTGTTTGTGCCTCCTCTCATAGGTGTGAGAAACAGGTGGTGTATAATCAATGTTTGGAACAGTGATTATTGGTGAAGTTTGTACCTGTGAAATCTTTGCAAGCATTTGAGGAAAAAGAGGTGTAATAATCCTGTTGCCATCTTTGTTCATGTTTTGAAAAACTTTAGGCTTAAGGCAACGGATTTTATAAACTCTAATGTGGGGTTGCAGTTGAAACTCATTTAGCACTGCTTGCACAAACCTTGGATACATCAAAAATTTTGTTGAACTCTTTACATTGCCTTGCATACTTTGAAAAATATATTTTGACCAATTAAAAATCCTATCTAAAGCTAGACAAACCAAAGGGTAAGCCATGGTTGAACTGAATTGTTCATAAGAAGTTTTCTTAGGACTTAGGCAATGCAAAAGAGTATGTATCAAAAATCTCTAATTGGGACAAAAACTACTCTTTTTGAAAGTAGCCTTTTTGTTAGTGGTATCATACCCCATGGATGAAAGATGTGTATGAATTTCGGGCATGGGTAATGTGATGATACCATGGAGATCATCCAATTGGAGAATTCTCCTCAAGGATGCCTCAGTAAGATCAATGGTTACCCCATCCACAGTGGCTCTAAGAGCATCCACTGTTTCATGTGTATCTCTATGTTCAATGGTTATGGACTGAGCAGAAGTCCAAAACTGTTTGATTTGAGAGATATAGATTGTGGGATTAAGAAGTAAAGCATAGCTTATATGGGTAGTATTAAGAAAGTCCACAATCTGGTGAAAAACAGGGCCACTCTTCTCGTTTGACTTTTGTAAGAAGGCCACTTGGTTGTGCTCATCTGCAAAAGTGATAGGTGCCATAGAATCTTTTGATGAAAAGTATATTGTGTCAGTATGAATTGTATAAAGAACTCGCCAATTGAGAGAAAATATATAAACAGTTAGGGTTTTAGAGTTTTGCGCAAGAAAGATTATCTAAAGAAAATATTTATCTTAAGAAGATAAATTAGAAGTAGGAAAGTAGATAATCTTCTAAAAATTTACCCTATTTATATATAGAAAGTAATTAACTCTCAACGGCTAGTAAAAATTTTGTTACAGACACAACAGTTGTAACGGCTAGATCCACAGTGGTAAAAATAACACTGTCAGTGGAAACTGTGAACTAGCAGTGGGAATTTTTCATAAAGATTTTCAAAGAGCAGTGGTAAAGAAAAACATATTAAAATTGGACTGCCCTTATCATAGTTTTTAGCAAACTACCAGCTATCAATGGATTTGATATGTCTTTACCATGAGCCGTTTGCTATGGACTAGCCAACTCTTAATTAGATAGAATATGGTGAGTTGATAACCATATAGTTTTTGGTAAACTATCAACCATAAACGGATTTGTCAAGTCTTTACTAGTAGCCGTTTGCTCTGGACTAGTTGATTCTTATGTGGATTAGACATGGTGAATCAATAACCATTTGTTGTGTATCTCAGTTATACACCTTTTAAGATCAACTCCCAGCCAAGATTGGTTATGTATCTGCATGTGTCAAAGAGTAGGAATAACCAACTTGTTCTCAACCAAAGTTACTTTTAACCAAGCTACTATCTAAAAATATCTTCCAAAGTCAACCCGATAATATCTATATTTACTCTTTGACCTACCAAAATAGGGAAAAGTAAATATATTCATTAATGAACCCTTGTGACCGACTTTGCCTACATAAAGAGGCTTGGCATATTGTAGTCTTTATCAAAACACATTCAAACTCACAAAAAACCCTAAAAATCATCATGAGTAATCCTTCCAACATCATTGACATCTCCTCTGATTCAGAGGAAGAGTTTGTGATTGCTTCAGAGTCTTCCTCAGAGGCATCAGGGTGGGTTGGATACTTTCCACCATGGGCTGGAAGCACTTCATCCAAGAAGCAAACGAAAGAGACTGCCAAGCGTGCACCTGCTGCCAAACCTGCACCATCTCCTGAGTTTTACTCCAGCTCATCAGATGATGATGAGAATAATGATGAGACCTATTCCTTGGCCAAAGAGTTTCCAAGGGCTCTTACAAAAGCATTGGGAGCAGCTCTCTCCAACATGAAGCAGATATCCATACCAAAGAAGCCTGCAATGCTACCAAGGCCTCCTCCACAAGTTCTTGGTCTTCCTTGTCCAAGAATGCAGTCAACCTTTGAAAACAAAAGGAAAAGAGCACAGAAGAACAAGCATGACTATGTGGGCAAAGGAAAGAAGCTAATGGAGTAGCTGGCGTAGGGTGTAGGAATGTAGGATGTGTTAGATTGCAGTCTTTTTTGTTTTGTTTTTGGTTAGGAGCACTTACTCTTTGGTTGTAATGAATCTTCATGATGACTTGAATAAAATTTATTTGTTTTACTGAATTCTCTGTGAGAGTACCTGTTACCACTGCTTGCATTGTAGTTTCCACTGTTAAGCATAATTTCTTCATAAGATGTAGTGGACAACTAAAGATACTAGCACTAAACAACAACAACTTCAATGTTAACAAAGAATCCTTCAAATCTTCATGTCACAAACATAAACCATACACTGAAAGCATTGTTAAGATTTGCAGTGGTTAGAAAATAACTAAAAGAGGATAAAGATTTCTGCTGGCAGTGGTTAGTCCAAAACTAAACCACTCAGTCAATAGGTCAACTCCTAGTCATTAATCCGGCCACCAAAGTCAAAGACTTCATTTACTTCTCAACAACTTATACCTTCCCTTCATTAACTAACTGATTCCAACAAAATCTTGTATTTAAGAACCAAGCACCCACAAACTTCTAACACACCAACACTTCTCTCTCTGAAAATCTGTAAAAAACAACATTACCAAAAATCACCATGAGCAATTCTAATCCCATCAATGTTTCTTCTGACAACTCCTTCTCAGACAATATGTGGGATGAGAATGCTTGGAATTATGTTTTGAACAATCCAAGCAAGAACAAGAAAGAGGTGTTTGAAGTAATTTCATCAAGAAAGAGAACTCATGTAGATGCTTATTCAAACCCTGTTGCTGCTGGTCCTTCTTCAACTCAACCAATGCCACAAGATGCTGTCATCACTGAAGAAAGCTCAGACTCTATGTCAAGCTACATTTCCCCATGTGAAAGCACAAATAATGATACTACTTCAAGGGTCTTGGATGTGCCTCCCCTTGCAAGAATCCTTCCATCAGGAGAACTGCAGATGCCACCTTTTCCACCACTGTTGACAGCACCACCACAAGATGGACCTTCATCATCCTCACCACCTGTTGGAGTAGTGGTGATGGGGCTAGCAAGCCCTAAGGTGTATGGCGTGATTGATAGGCATATGGCGCCTAAGGTGATGCCAGAGTGGGCCTTCCCAAAGAAGCCATAGGTGGTTGATGGTGATTAGGCTAGGGTTGGGTTGGGGTAGTATGTGAAGGTTTTGTGATTAGGTTGTAGATGTGTGATTTTTTTTTGTTTCACTTTCATGTAATGATGCTGGTGGTATGAATCCAATGGATGTAACCTCTGCACTCAGAGTGCAGATTTGTTAAATATCAATAACAATCCATGTCTTTTACTTTAAATTTCTTGCATCATACATGTTGTTTCAGTTTACTTATCAGATAACTCCACCTCTAAAGCTGACATAATGTCCATCATAATGTTCAAAATCTGAGAGATAGGACTTGTTGCCAGTCATGTGCCTTGAACATCCACTATTGGTGTAGCCTTGATCTGATCTTTTTGTCCTTGGATGTTCCTGCACATTAAAGTAAAGAGTTAGTTTCTTTTGGGGACCCAAGCCATGATTGACTTGGATCTGCCTCATGTATCAATATAGTTAAATTTATCAAAGGTCATTGATACACCATTGGGATTGGTTGATGAGGTAATTCCTTTAGGTTTCCATTCCCAATGTGCTGAGGCCTTCACAGCATTGCCCATGTCCCCCTTTTCTTGTTTACAACCCTTGCAGTGGGAACTTTTGAATAAGCAGTGGAAACTGCTGGTTTGGTTTTAGGTACCCATTGTTGGTTATAATGAAGCTTTTTATTTTGAAAAGTTCTTTTCCCTGTTTGTGCTGATTTTGCAAAAGTTGTTTTGGGTTTTGCACTTGTAACAGGTGATGTAGGGTGAGCAGTGTTAACAGTTTTTGCAGTGGCAAAAGTTTTGAGGCCACTTCTTAGTTGAACTACTCTTGGAATCATTTTGATGTGTGGATTAGGGTGCAAATTATTTTGAAATCTGTTAGACTCCACCCTTTTATTCCCATGGACTTCCCTTCTCCCAACATGATAGTCACAATAAGCATGTAAATGATCAAAACTACCACATATATAGCATGCTTTATTGTACATCACAAAATCACTACCTAGTTGTTGAGATTTAACATGATTCCAACTCCTCTGGTTACCCCTACGAGCTGTAGGCTTGTTCCTATACATCTCAGCATACCTTACAGTTGATCTAGGTTTATTAGCTTGTTTCCTAGGTTCCTCTGTAACAGTATTAACAACTTTTAGGATAAAAGCCTGTTATACCCCTTTTACACGTATACCTTATCACAAATACCAACCTTTACCACACAACAAGAACTCGTTCTACACAAACAATATGCTTAGAGATGAAAGATGAAGAGAGAACTTGGTGACTTGAATGATACATTATGCGTGTATATGTTTAGAGAGATAGAGAGAAGAAAATGAAAACAATAAGTTGTATATTGCTTCAAGGAAAACACACACACACACACACACACTCAAGCACACCTAAGCACACCCCTCAAATGACCATTTGAGGGGTATTTATAGTACAAGAGGCTTAAAACCCTAAAAGGCTTGGCCATGGGCCTCGTGTGGGCTTGGACATGCTTAAGCTTATAAACGGCTAGCAAGTCTCAACTATTAACCATTTAGCTTATCCTAATCCACGAGCCCGTTGACTATTCTAGCACGATATCTAACACGAGTTACAAAGTTCCTAATCGTGAATGACCATCACTTCTAATAAAACTATTAAGGCTAACAATCTCCCCCTAAGGGGTGGTCATTCAAAAGATGCTCCACTTGAATAGGTCTTTACTTTTCTCGAGCTTGAACTTTATGTGTAGATATAGAATAGTCTTGATTCTTAGTTCCTTCATGCTTTGTAATCAGATAATGTGGTTGTCTGCCGTTGTCAACTTCGTTGGTTAGGTATCTCCACGTCTTTCTCCACCATGCTCACACTTCTATTTGTCTTTTGGTTACCAATGATGTAGTTCTCGAGTCTTTAAACTTTGTAGATTCTTTGACATTGACGAAGAATCATCTTTAACTTTGAGTAGCCTTTGATTTTGATGAGAACTTTCATGTGTTGTTGGTATGAGCATGTGGCGAGTCTGCACGATCCATCCACTCCGGAGCTTCCATAAGAAGAAAACATAAAACATGTTAGTAATAAGCGGATTCCGGCACTTACAAGTTTGAATTTCGAGGGTGTTAACAGCATAGTGTGAAAACACGTCTCTAATTCTCACAGAGGCCGTTCCTGAACTGGAGTCCCACAAGTGAGATAACGCGATATACCGAAGTACATCTACAGTTCAGATGAGTCGCTGAGGTATACCGAACCATCACCTCACGACTGTAGACCGTTTGAGACACACTAAGCGTAATCCACGGGGAGTTACCGAAGTGACCTGCTGTCAGGGCTGCTTGATGTTGACCCTGGCAGGAGTTTCCATTCAATCACTGAAGATCACAGATGTGAAACTTCTCATAAATGTTCTGGCAGATTGCTAAGACCTGCGTAGGACTCTAGAATATATCACTTGTGTCCTTATTGATGAACAACAAGCGATGTCATGTCATGTGTTCCTATGAGATCTTTTGATGAATCTCGTGGCTCTAGACTCAATAGTGCATTTTGGTTTTCCTGAGCGGAGACTAGGGAGAGGGTCTCCTTCTTCAATACCAACGATCTCTAAGAGAAAGTCAATAGATTATGTAGGGTTCCCAGTGAGAATGAAACAAATCCTTTTAAGAGGAATTGAGTGGCTAGAAGGTTTAGTGCAGTGCATCACTAGGTCCATGACGTCTTTGTCTTCAATACCAGTGTCAACTAGTGACAACCAGTAGCATATGTATTGAACCCGGTTTCTGCCCTAAGGTTGAATTTAGAGGGCTATTTCTTTTCACCCTTTTACATTTATATTTCTTTTTAATTCTTCAACCCCTTCTTTCTCCTTTCTCACATTACTCCTTTTTTCAATCATACCTAAGGACTTCTAGTTCTAAACTATATGTGATGTCCTTGGGTAGATCCCTCCGGCTCTGGCGGATCATAGGACGGATTTCCTATCCTTAGTCACCTTATAACTCCATGACTGTCCTATTGTTGCCATAAAACCATTTTCTTGAAAATCTCTCAAAGTGTTTATGATAGAAAACATGTTTGAAACACTCCGTGAGTTTTGTATTTTCAGAAACACTCCCCCTTCACATGTGCTTATATGTTTTGACAGAAATCTGCACATAGAGGGTAGAGTTCGCACTTTTTGAATTGATCGACTTTCAATGAACTAGACCGATTCGAGACACGTTTACATCACTAGAGAACTAGCTTGAAATTATTACCCGTCCTGGTCAGGTCATAGAAAGTCTCTCGAGATGGTACATGATTCCTCGTCAATTCATTGGTTTCAACTGAGTCGAGCTCTTTTGAGATTCAAACAACGATCATTAAACATTTTTGATCACATTTTAATCACGTTTCTCCCCCTAAAAAATAGCATATCTATGATGTTTTTGAAACAAAATGATTAAAAGATATGTTTTTCGAAAAACATTTGGAGAGAAACTGATGTAGCATGAATTTTGGAACAATTTTGGTTTAATACTCCCCCTTAATGAAAGCATATTTTTCATACATAAAATTTAGAATCAATTAAGGGTTTAGAGGGAGTTATCTTGGTACCAAATGTGAGAGATTTTGAAAAATCTTTTTGAAGAATTTCGAATCAATGGTACGCAAGATGAAGATTTTAAAAAATCTTTTGAAGATATTGAAGAAGAATTATCTTCATTTGTTTTAGGATAAGTGCTCGATATGTATGAAAATCGATTTTGCGTAGCACTTTCCTTTCTTTAAAGATCGGGTTGCAAGCGGAAATACTTACAAGCCATTATGTTTTCAGGAATAGCGCTTGAAAAAATATTTAAAACCTTTGATTTTGATAAGCACTTTCCTTTCTTTGAAGCGCGGGTCCTGAACAGATGTGTTCAGAAGCCATTATTTTGAAGTCCGGGTTTCGTACTGAAGTATACGAAAGCCATTATTGAAGAAATTTTTGAGAAACGACATGTTTTGGAAAACATTTAGAGAACTCTCGCTCAAGCATCTGTACATGCCCGTATCATTGTTGAATGACATTTCTAGAAACGTACAGAATATCGATTATACGAGAGACATGTCGTGAGAAGAATATTTTTGGATTTTTGATTTTATATTGTTTTTGTATTTTTTGAAAATTTTTATATTTTTATATTTTGCTTTTGTTGGTTTTATAAAAGAAATGGAAAATCAAAGATAGAAGATAGAGAGAATGAAGAAGAAGATTTTACAGAATTAGAACCCTCATATGAGCTGGGTTCTGAGATATTTGATTCACCTGCAACCAAAGACGAAGAATTTTCACAAATAACAGTGTTAGAAGTACAAGATTCCTCACGGTGAGGGTGATCACTATCAATGGTTGTAGTGGTTTTGACTTCCTTATCCTGATGAGTTTCACTATTATCTGTGTTGGAGCAAGTATCAAAAATCTTTCCTGTGGGAATCCATCTAAGACCAACTTTGTTGAAAACTTTTCCCGTGGGTATCCACCCAAGGTAAGATCTAGGAGTTGTTTTCTTATCAGATGCAGCGGAAGACTCATTTTTGGAAAAACTACGTCCTGAAGAGATCGTCCTATTAGGTGTCTTTTTGTTTGTCTTTTTATCAACAGGCTTGTTTCTATTTGGTGTCTTAGTGGATTGTGCCTTGGCACGAGTATTATCTTTCTTGAGATATTGTAAGGCACATGCATCATGATTAGCTGAAAAGACACATTTTTTACATGTAGTATAGATAAATTCAATATTTTTGTTTAAAACAGCAGCTTTAACTTTGTCACTACTGTCTTTTGGAAATTGATTATTGTTCGAAAAAGACTTAGAATTCCTAGTGTTGTTTTCTAAGGGTGATGTGCCCGGTTGGTGCAAGTTTTAAATTTATAAAAGGTGAATTACCAATATTACCAATAACACATACGAGCAAGTATACTCGTCCGTTATAGCAAGATTATGAAGGTAAGTCGGGATCGTTCGCAGGGATTTGAGTGAATCAAAGCACAAGTTTGAATTAACAGAGTCTATCAAAAACATATAACAAAGCAAATAGATATAATGGAATTCAGATGATTAAAAACTACACTTGCTTAAACTAGTATCATATCATAAATTAATGTGATTGTGTTAACTACTTAACATGTTGGTTGTGATAATTAGTTGAAAACTAATCTATTGTTCTTACAAGTTAAACCTTCGTCAAGATTTTAGTTCATAAAAACAAGCTTTAAGTTTAACCAATCAATTCAAGATCAATTCAAGTTTCATAAGTCTACATCAATAAACTTAAACACAAAAACATCCACTTGCTTATCAAATTGCTTAAGAAATGGTCAATACAAAAGGTAACCGATCATAGACAAAAGGCTACAATTGATTCTCAACAACTAATCTTACGACCATTTAGATGTTTCCAACCAATCCAATTTTGATAATCAAAAAGCGTTTCTATTACAACCACACCTTAGTTCCTTTGTATAATCAAGAATAATGGGTAAAAACAATCATCCATAGACAAAATGATTATGACTAGTTGAATAACACGAAGTTCTTTCGACCCCAACGATTATTGTCAATTAGCCAAACTTGATTAACAAATGTCACTATGAAACTTTAGCACAATTGGATCTTAGAATTAACTTGAAATTGAATTAAAACATGTTAACACAATCACTAACTAATCATATGATAATCAACATCATTTAAGCAAGTGCATAAAGATACTAGCCACTCATAGCAAACATGAACATAAATTCATAACTTTGAACATTAGAAAACATGATTGAAAGTCTTACAATGCTTGGAATAAGATTACAAATGGTGTAGTAATGATTCCCAAAGGATTGAGGATGACTTCTTGATGGTTTGACCTCCAAATGATGACTTCTTGGACCTCCAAAATTTCCTGGAACTTTATGAACGAATTTAGGCTTTGAGAGAGTAGTAGTGGTGATAAGATAGGTGTGAGAGAAGATCTCTCAAGTTTTGGTGTGTGAAATGAGGTTGCAAAGGCCTCTATTTATACTACTTCCAAGCCTAGGGGTATTAAATGTTGAACTTGGCCTCCAAGGAGTTTAGAAGGACCTAGAATACATGAAGGAAGGACCTAGAATCATTTGGAACATGATTGGAACCTTAGTGATGGAAAAATAGCTGAAACAGGACCTCCAACCGGATCCGGTTGAGCTCCAACCGTCCGGTTGGTCTACGTGACCATTCTCCAACCGGATCCGGTTACGGGTCTCGACCGATCGGTTGGAGCAAAATCATAAAAAGTCATAAACAGAAAAGTTGTAGATCTATCTCTTAGCTTTCCGTGGCCGCGAACGGGGGGTCAAACGGAGTCCGTATGCAAAAGTTATGGCCAAAATGGTGAAGGTGTGTCGGGAACAACGAGGCTTCCAATATCTCTTCGTTTAAGCTTCTTTTCTTCATTTCTTTCTCGTTTTCCTTCTTGAACTTTATTCTTGAGTCTTTGGACCACTAACTTGATGACTTTATCTTCTTGAATATACTCCACAAGTCTTGCTTTGGTCGGGAATTCTTCATACATGGAGAAATCTTCGTATTTTACTTCTTTTTCCGTCTTTTTCTCCACTTTCCTGTACTTGGCTACAAATGAACTAGCAAACGCACTTTGATACGATTAAGCAACAAAAGCATATGATTATAACCAAATAACATACATAAAAACACGGATAATGCTACTAAAAACATGCACAATTTGAGCGTTATCAAATTCCCCCACACTTAAACTTTGCTTGCCCTCAAGCAAATTTAGGAAAAACATTCACTGGTACAAGATCGTGATTATGAAAAATGTGATGCAAATCAACCAAGTATAAATACGAGAGAGGATTCATCAATTATGCTTTATAAAGGTGAAACATCAAGATGTTTGACAATATCCAATGATTTTCTTGCATGACTAACATTTCAGAACACCTCACGAAAAAGGAACGAAATATAATTCACTCAATCACTCATTTTTAGTGGAGTAACAAGATAAATCACACTCATTGCTCAGTCATGATTAGATTATTACCATAAGCTTGTACAAGAAACAAAACTCCACCGACGTGGCGTGAGCACCAAGTAAAAACATCTAAAGAGGGCTTTTATTCGGGTTATAATGATATGGCTACGGGTTAAGGGTATGGATAAGGCATGGGAATGTTTATGAAATTGGTGTTAAAATAAAATGAAATCAAGTCTAATACCCATGTTGCTAGCTACCAAACATTCCACGAACCAAATAAACGATTATAGCTTTGCTTTCTTCTTTTCCATTTTCCACAGCTTTTTGCTTTGCCATGACAATTATTCTTCGATCATAGCACATTGGCTATTATTTCCATACTTTCAACACAATTTTTTTTTTTTTTTTTTTTTTTTTTTTGAACATGAACTCAACACATGGCTCAATCAATCACATAGGATGTGGTACTCATAATCATTTGAACAATCTTCACTTTCCATGGAACTAGCAACCAACCGTTAGACATTGATATGGGATAGGCTAAGGTTTAAAGTGTAAAATCTTTTTGTATTTTCTGGGTGAAGCAAAAATGAAAGGGATGGCTCAGAAGGTGTAACTAGGGGTATCTAGTGCTAAAAATGAGCACTACAAATGGGTCCATGTGGGTGGTTAACTAACCAATGAGGCTAGCTAATATATCATTAGATGTAAAATGGAAGGCCATTTGGGTTAAATCCTAAGGTGCCTCTTTATCACACGAATTCATTTATATCGCACGAATGCAATCTCACTGCGGTCTGGTAATGATTTACAAGCACAAGTTCTAGAATAAATAAAATCACCGGCACACTCATAGCAAAAGATCCAAGCATAAAAGATGTATGCTAATAAGAAATAGGCTCAAATCCTCACAATTTAGTGGAAAGGGTATAATATGTGCTAGCAAATGTCATCGCTCCCAGAATAGATTGCAATATTAATCGGAACACATCTCGAAGTTTCAAATATTACCAGTTTTACCAGTGATTACCAGTGGAATGATCCAGTTATTCTAATAGATAATCCTAAAAGTGTGAAAACAACTAGATCACAAGGGCAAACAAAATTTTAAATTTAAGCATGAAAACTCTAATTTTTCCTATTCACCCCCCCCCCACACACTTAAGTTAGACATTGTCCTCAATGAAAAACGAACTTCAAAGTATAGAAATAGGGAAAATAGAGATGAAACCAGATATGTCAACGAGTTTATCAGCTTAAAATTCTTTCTTCATTCCTGGCGTCTACTAGAGAAATCATCACCTGCACATAATCTTATAAACAAACAAAAGGTTTTATTAAAAGGTTGGCACCCCCCCACACTTAAGTTCAACCAAAGGTTTAAACTTTGGGGAGTGACCACAGAAAATCAAATATGAAACACACGGGTTGCCTCCCGAGAAGCGCTTGTTTTATTACCGAGTCATCAGCCTGACTCGAATCTTCCCCGGATTAGGATACTTTGACCATACGGTTCAAATGGGGAATTTCAGCTCTTAAACGTTGAGGGTATGGAATCTTTGGTTTGTACTCCATAGTGGATGGGAATACATTTGATTCTTTTGGTTTGACCAAGTGAAAGCCCCTCTTTATTATCTTGAACATTTGGTCGATTTCATTAGAAATGAGGACATGTGGCGGATCTTTATGATTTTTCGGAGGATCATCGGACTTTCCACTCCCAGTGAATATTGCATCCACATTCTCAAGGTGAGATGTAGGAGGTGGCTTAGTCCTACCGTTTTGATTTAAAGAAACTGGATTTTGTGGCTCAGGCCATTTGTCTATCTTTCTTTCCAGTTCTCCATTCCAGTTGTCTCCAATTTCGTTGAAAACCTTATCACCAACATGGTGTTCAGAACTTTGTAATTGAGTGGTTGGGATATGCATGGTGCAATCCTCAAGAAAAGGTAACACGGTTGGTGAGTTAGACATGATTTGGTTCAGATTTGGTGTGGTTGGAATATGCTCGGTCTCGTCCTCTTCGATAAATTCATCCTCACCCTTATCGTTCTCGTATTGAATTGAGGGTGGTTTGTAGACAAATTCATGTCTCGAGTTGGAATTTGTGGTGTAAGGAAGAGATTCAACGTGATGGACTTCCTGTTCCTTACTTAACCTTTCTATCCTCCTCTCCAAGTCTTGGCTTATCGCTTGTTGGTTCCTTCTTCCTTGATCGACTTTATGTTCCAATTCAACCAACAGGTTCGTCATATTCTCATTGGCTTTTGTTTGACTGGCCATCCATTCTCTCATCATCTCCTCCGGTGAGGTTTTAGGTGTATTGAAATGTTGTGATGGATGAGGTATTGTATTCCATGACTGATATCGAGGATATGTATGGGTTGGGTTGTGATATGGAAAGGAGTACGAATTTCTGGAATTTTGGTGGTAATATCTGCCGTGATATCCTTCATGTTGGGCGTGGTTTGCTTCCATGGGATCACACATCGGCGTGTCATCCTCAGCATCGTGGTTTGAAGCTTGGTGATTATTTCGCAGTTCCATCATCTCCCTCCGTATGCTTATGAATTGGGTAGCGATGTTTGTGGAGAGAGCTTCCAATTTCTCGATCAATGAGGTATGATCGGTTTTGATGTTGCTTCCACCGGCGGAAACAACGATATTCGGATTGGAAACGTTCGAGAAATTACTACTTGTGAAGATAGCGTTGACATACTCGTTTCTTGTTTGTGGTGGATGGTACGTCTTATCATTTGATGGTTTTGGGTTGGATTGGGTATTACTTGGCAATGAACCAGATGGTCTAGAGGAATGTTGGTCAGAAAATCTGCCAAACTTGTTTTCAAGATCTTGGATAGATGCTTGATTATTTTTCTGTCCTTGCTCAACTTTGGCTTTGAGATTGAAAAATTGATTTTTGATAAAATCATTTGCAGATTTTTGAGCAGCCACGAATTCTCTCATGGTTTTCTCGAATTCGGTTTCTTCCATCTTTTTGTCGGGATTTTGTGGGTGTGGATTGTCAGTTCGTGGTTGAGAATCACGGTTGTCATCCCTTGGTCGGCGATCTTGCCAATTTCCAGTATTTCGACTGTAATAATTACTACGATATCCTCCTCCACGGTATCCTCCTTGAGTGTAACTTTCTTCTCCTTCCTTCGGTCCACCCATAGGTTTATCGTCGCACTCGGACGATGGATGATTTCCTCCACAATTGTTGCATCCGTCTCGCATTTCCTTCATTTCATCTTTGATATCTTTGTATTGCGAGTCAATTTTTGAGGTTAACGCTTCCATCTTCTCCATGAGTTTTGAGGTATCGGTGTTTTCGACAAAAGCAACGGTTTTTCGGAGAGGTTTGGTTTTGGAATCTTTGGACCAATCAAGTTTGAGAAGTACTCGATCTTCGAGCAATTGATGTGCATCGTTGGGAGTCTTATAGAGAAAAATTCCTCCAGCATCAAGGATGCCTTGAGAGATTTCATCTAGTCCATGGTAAAATATTTGGATAATGGTTCCTTTTGATAATCCATGTCCATGACAACTACGAAACAAATCTTTCATTCGAAGCCAAGCTTCGACAAGTGATTCGTTTGGGTTTTGGTTGAAAGCACGAATTTCTCCCATTAATCGATCAAACATGGCAGGTGGAAAGAATCGGCTCACAAAAGCTTGCCTCATCTCCTCCCAAGTATTGATGATTCCCGAGGTTAATTCATTGTACCATACTTTAGCATCTCCGGTGAGTGATGATGGGAAAAGTTTGAGTTTGATGGCATTGACATCGGTGTCGCCATAACGAAACATGCCGCAAATTTCGATGAATTCGGCAATGTGCTTATGCGGATCGGCCCGCGCACGGCCATCGAATTGTCGGTCTTTGATCATAGAAAGGTGATGTCCCTTCACGGTGAAGTTGTCACCAAGGTTAATAGCAACAATAGCACTTCCGGGAGTTGGTGCTACGGTTCGGTTGGTTCCCCACATGGGTTGATCGTCCGCCATGGGAAAAGGTAAATTGGTGAAAGGATTGTAAACAACTTTGGCTTCAATGAGGTTATCAAATGGTGGGTTTGGTACTCTTGGTACACGATTTTCCAATGGTAAGAAACGTGTTCTCCTTCTTCTTCGAATCAAACGTTCGGGGTTGGTAAGAGGTGAAATTGGTTCTATTCCCGCTACTCGAGTGTTCATACAATGACCTAGAGAATCCAGGCAATATCTAAACACACGGACAAACAACGAAAACAGTTTTCCAGATACAGATTAGGTAACCGGATCGGTTGCGGGATGCGACCGATCGGTTAGACCAGTTGATTGATGGGTAAAATCGTAACCGATTCGGTTGAGGGCCAACCGAATCCGGTTAAGGTTTCTGAGAATTTTTTTTTTTTTTTTTTTTTTTTGAATTGGCTGAGGGAAATTCAAAAACTTGTTGAAACACAATCAAATCCCCGGCAACGGCGCCAAAAACTTGATGTGCCCGGTTGGTGCAAGTTTTAAATTTATAAAAGGTGAATTACCAATATTACCAATAACACATACGAGCAAGTATACTCGTCCGTTATAGCAAGATTATGAAGGTAAGTCGGGATCGTTCGCAGGGATTTGAGTGAATCAAAGCACAAGTTTGAATTAACGGAGTCTATCAAAAACATATAACAAAGCAAATAGATATAATGGAATTCAGATGATTAAAAACTACACTTGCTTAAACTAGTATCATATCATAAATTAATGTGATTGTGTTAACTACTTAACATGTTGGTTGTGATAATTAGTTGAAAACTAATCTATTGTTCTTACAAGTTAAACCTTCGTCAAGATTTTAGTTCATAAAAACAAGCTTTAAGTTTAACCAATCAATTCAAGATCAATTCAAGTTTCATAAGTCTACATCAATAAACTTAAACACAAAAACATCCACTTGCTTATCAAATTGCTTAAGAAATGGTCAATACAAAAGGTAACCGATCATAGACAAAAGGCTACAATTGATTCTCAACAACTAATCTTACGACCATTTAGATGTTTCCAACCAATCCAATTTTGATAATCAAAAAGCGTTTCTATTACAACCACACCTTAGTTCCTTTGTATAATCAAGAATAATGGGTAAAAACAATCATCCATAGACAAAATGATTATGACTAGTTGAATAACACGAAGTTCTTTCGACCCCAACGATTATTGTCAATTAGCCAAACTTGATTAACAAATGTCACTATGAAACTTTAGCACAATTGGATCTTAGAATTAACTTGAAATTGAATTAAAACATGTTAACACAATCACTAACTAATCATATGATAATCAACATCATTTAAGCAAGTGCATAAAGATACTAGCCACTCATAGCAAACATGAACATAAATTCATAACTTTGAACATTAGAAAACATGATTGAAAGTCTTACAATGCTTGGAATAAGATTACAAATGGTGTAGTAATGATTCCCAAAGGATTGAGGATGACTTCTTGATGGTTTGACCTCCAAATAATGACTTCTTGGACCTCCAAAGTTTCCTGGAACTTTATGAACGAATTTAGGCTTTGAGAGAGTAGTAGTGGTGATAAGATAGGTGTGAGAGAAGATCTCTCAAGTTTTGGTGTGTGAAATGAGGTTGCAAAGGCCTCTATTTATACTACTTCCAAGCCTAGGGGTATTAAATGTTGAACTTGGCCTCCAAGGAGTTTAGAAGGACCTAGAATACATGAAGGAAGGACCTAGAATCATTTGGAACATGATTGGAACCTTAGTGATGGAAAAATAGCTGAAACAGGACCTCCAACCGGATCCGGTTGAGCTCCAACCGTCCGGTTGGTCTACGTGACCATTCTCCAAGCGGATCCGGTTACGGGTCTCGACCGATCGGTTGGAGCAAAATCATAAAAAGTCATAAACAGCAAAGTTGTAGATCTATCTCTTAGCTTTCCGTGGCCGCGAACGGGGGGTCAAACGGAGTCCGTATGCAAAAGTTATGGCCAAAATGGTGAAGGTGTGTCGGGAACAACGAGGCTTCCAATATCTCTTCGTTTAAGCTTCTTTTCTTCATTTCTTTCTCGTTTTCCTTCTTGAACTTTATTCTTGAGTCTTTGGACCACTAACTTGATGACTTTATCTTCTTGAATATACTCCACAAGTCTTGCTTTGGTCGGGAATTCTTCATACATGGAGAAATCTTCGTATTTTACTTCTTTTTCCGTCTTTTTCTCCACTTTCCTGTACTTGGCTACAAATGAACTAGAAAACGCACTTTGATACGATTAAGCAACAAAAGCATATGATTATAACCAAATAACATACATAAAAACACGGATAATGCTACTAAAAACATGCACAATTTGAGCGTTATCAAAGGGCATAGCATTTTCTTTTGCGCAACTACTCTTAGATGCAAGCCAATCCCTAGTCTTATGAAGAGTGTTCCTAGGTAATGGTTTACTACTACTAGCAGTGCCTTGAAATCTTGTAGAATTCATCATCCTAGATGTTGCACCTAGAATTCCGTCTTTTCAAGTCTGTGCCTTTTTCCTAGCTTCTTCTAGATAGTGATTGTTGACCATGTTGTTAGAACCAACAGATTCTTTAACAGGATTTTTGGTCACATTCCGTGTACTATTCTTAGAAATGCCAGGTGTAATCACTTTTTCTTTATCAAAAATAGGTTTTTCAAAATCTTTGATAATTCGTTTTTTGATAGGCAAAGTCTGTGGAGTGACTGTTTTTGACAAATCATTTTTCTCATTGACTTTTGGAGGAAACTGAGAAATAGACATTTTTGGTTTGAAAACCGGTTTGTGAACATTTGTTTTCTCCTCAGTCAATGGTTTTGCAAACTTAGTATCCACAGCCTTTCCTTTTAGACTTTCCAGCTGAGCTCTCAAAAGATCATTTTGCTCTTGCATGTCCTTGTAGGCTCGCTCATACGACAATTTGTCATACTTGCATTCCTTGGTTTTTCGATCAAGTTGTTTAAAATAGGACAAGTTTTCTTTTTCAAGTTTTTCAAGAGCTTTTTCATATTTTAAAACAATTGCGGAGGTCTCAGACTGGAGTCTTTCATGATCTTCAACAGAATATGTTTGTAAAATGATGGACATGATATCGGTAGTCATAACATCTTCGAAGAGAGAATCATTTAAATTTTCCAAAAGTTTGATGTGTTCAACACTTTCATTAGCTTGCTTTACCAGGGATTTATGGTCCTTGACAAAGTCAGCTGTTTCTTTCAAAAACGCTTGTTCAATATGAATTACCCTCGCACTGATGCCAGTCAGCTGAGGGGCAATTTGAGTTTCAAAACACTTTCTTTGTTCGATGTCAAAACTAGAGAACCAGTTGTTAGGTGTAATAGTGGTTTTAGTTTTAACAGTGTCTTGAAGATCCACAATTCTAGTTTTCACATTTTCTAAAATACTTCTCGCATCACTTGTGTTAAAAGGATTATTTGAAGAAATTTGTTCAATGTTCGAAAGAGAATTTGAGACAACAATTGTTTTTGAAACTGGTTTTGACTCTTTGTTTGAAACACAGGAAGTGATGGAAAACTTTGACTTTTCTTTTTGTGACACAAAAGTAATTCCATTAATTTTGTTCCATTTGTTATAATCAATCGGTTTAAGATCTGGATTCTTTTGTTTCATTTTTGATCTACTCTCCTCAGATAGTTCCAACGTTTCAAGAGAATCACGAACAATTATGGGTTCAGGCAAAACATTTCCATTGTTTAACACATTCTGAGGTTTCTGAGCTTTCTTGAGGAACGAAGAAAGGTCGTTTACCAAGTGCCATTCTATTGTTAGTATGAAACCGCGGATTTACTTGATTAGAAAGCATCTTGATTGTTTGAGCAGATTGACCCGTTTTAAGAAGCAAATTTTCCAAAGTTTGGATTTTCTCATTTTTATCAAGAATTTCATCAAGAAGAGAGTCTTCTCGTTTTGAAAAATCAGTAATCAACTGCTTCTTCTCTTTTTCAAGATTAGAATACGTTGCTTGTTGTTTAGAAAGTTGGTTTTGAAGATCAGAAATTTCCTTTTTTAAAGATTTTATTTTCAAGTTCAAATTCACATCAAGTGTGTTATACTTGATTTGCAATTCTTTTTCTTTTAAAACAGAATCTCGATAACCAATTTTAATTCTGACTCTTTGTTTTTGTGAAATTCAAAAGCTTTTGCGTTCTCATTGTAACTCGCAAGCTCAGCGGTCAATTTCTTATTCGCGGCCTTAACCTCGCGACTGACCTTTTGGACTTTCTCAATCTCAATACCACAATTATTAATTAATGTTTCAAAGTAAGCACGTGTTTCCTCATCATTAGCACCATTCTGTGCAACTTGACCTCCATTAGGATCCATATATGGAGTTTCAGAGTTAACATTGCTATTAACTTGCTCTCCCACATATGTGTCATAATAAGGTTCGGGAGACACAGAATGTGGCTTCTCATGAGTAAACTGATTAGCAACATTACTATAATTTGGTACCTCATTGAGTGAATCTGTGTCGTAGACAGGAGGTGAGTCAAAAGTAGCACTTGATGTTGTGTCCTGCTGGTTGACTGTATGACAGGAGTTTGCTTTATCTGTCCGTCCTGGATTCATGAATTCGTATTCCTCATCAGTCAACTCAATTCCCGACTCTTCTTTTTGTGCTAACAGCAACATGTACTTGAGCCTTTCAAGCTTCGTCATTGGTTTGACACTAGATTCTAAATCAAAACCTGAATCTTGGCTTTGAGGTTCGGAGGTAGCATTCTGAGCCGAAGTCATAAAACAGTTATTCCCAGTTTGATATCCCATATTCGGATTCACAATCTGCCCCCCCTGATGTCCAACATATTGTCCTGCATATTGCATCTGATTCCCCATTTGTATACCCGTAGCAAATCCTTGATGATTCCCAATAACATCTCCCATGTGTCCTTGTTGACTCATATGAATACTTGGTTGAGAAAACTGCGTATTGTACGATGAAATCCATGGGTTGTTGTTATTTGGTGTAGTTGGACTAATGTTTAGGTCATTGAAGAATGAATCAAAGAAAGCAGTTTTGAGACGATCTGCCAGAGTTGCCATTGATGAAGGTATGTTCTGATAAAGTTGATGTAGGATCGATTCAACGATAAAGGAGTTGTGGTTGATGAAGATTAAGCTCAGTTGAGGTGATTCTGAAAGTCGTACTCGTAACCTTGGTTCTTAGTCGAAAAAAAATTTCGCCCAAAATTTGAAATTCACTTTAAAAATCAATTCTAAGGTCGTATGAAAATTTTGAGTTATGACAATTTTGACGCCAAATTTGACCCGAAAATTTTGAATTTTTGACCAAAATTTTCACAGTTAAACCAAAATTTGAATTTCGCGTAAAAATTGAACGTTTAGTCTCCTCAAAAATTTAAATTTTACTCAAGTTTTCCCGCCAAAAAACTTTTTTTTTTTTTTTTTTTTTAAAAAAAAAAAAAAAAAAAAAAAAAAAACCTTTATGCGTAGAGAGAGCTTAGGCGTAGACCAAAGAAGTTACGAGTAGGATGTAGTTACGAGTAGGATGTAATTACGAGTAGGATGTGGTTTAGGCTTAGGATCTTATGCGTAGGAAGCTTAGGCGTAGGATCTTATGCGTAGAAAGTATCTTACGCGTAACCTTAGGCTTATGCGTAGACAAAAAAACTTAGTCGTAAAACCTTACGCGTAAGTGTGATCTTATGCGTAGAGTTCTACTCGTAAGAGTTTATGCTTATGCGTAAACTTAGGTTAAGAACCAAAAATCCTTTACACTGTCACAGCGTAAAAGATATCCGAAAGTCGAAGTGTTCCACACACTTATCCAAGTGAGGGAAGCACTGAGTAACCGTTATAGCTCGAAGAATCTGCACCAAAAAGTTATGAGTAGAACCTTATGAGTAGTTGACTTTCTTACGAGTAGAACTAGGGTTTTGACCTACTCGTAAAAAATTTCCAATGATTCAACCAATTTCTCTTGCACAGATAGCCTTAAAAACACTCAAATAACACAAAAATGGTGACCTTTTTCACCCAAAGTGCTTAGAAAAGTTACGAGTAGAAAACTATGGTTTTGACTTTTTGACTTCTACTCGTAAGAAATTTCCAACGATTCAAATGATTTCGCTTGCACAGATATCCTTAAAAACACTCGAATAACCCAAAAAATGTTGACCTTTTTCACCCAAAGTTGCTAGAAAAGTTACGAGTAGAAATGACCAATGAACCAAAAACGAGTTTAAAACTTAACCAAAACGCGTAAAGCTTCGAACTTTTTGCAAAAAACTGAAACTTTAGCACCAAATAAACCTTAAACCACAAGAATCTTGAATTTTTAAGTGCAAAAATTAAAGCTTTATGCGTATCAAAGATGTAAAACGAGCGCTTTATGCGTAACCCTTCAAAACAAACACAAACACTCCTAAACCATTGTTAGGCGATTGATACCAATTGTTATACCCCTTTTACACGTATACCTTATCACAAATACCAACCTTTACCACACAACAAGAACTCGTTCTACACAAACAGTATGCTTAGAGATGAAAGATGAAGAGAGAACTTGGTGACTTGAATGATATATTATGCGTGTATATGTTTAGAGAGATAGAGAGAAGAAAATGAAAACAATAAGTTGTATATTGCTTCAAGGAAAACACACACACACACACTCAAGCACACCCAAGCACACCCCTCAAATGACCATTTGAGGGGTATTTATAGTACAAGAGGCTTAAAACCCTAAAAGGCTTGGCCATGGGCCTCGTGTGGGCTTGGACATGCTTAAGCTTATAAACGGCTAGCAAGTCTCAACTATTAACCATTTAGCTTATCCTAATCCACAAGCCCGTTGACTATTCTAGCACGATATCTAACACGAGTTACAAAGTTCCTAATCGTGAATGACCATCACTTCTAATAAAACTATTAAGGCTAACAAAGCCTCTACATTCTTTTTAACATTTTCATCAACAACTGATGAGTCACTAGCACTTTCAAAAACACCAGTTTCATGCTTAACCTGTTCCTCACTTTTCACAAATATGTACTTTAGAGGACCATATTCACGTTTAAGTTTCTGAAAATCTTCTAGGCCTGTATGAGCTAAATCTATGCCTGGATGTGATGGAACACCTCTTAGTGGTGGTGGAACAGTATGGTATCCCATACCTGACTTAGCTTTACTCATAATTTGAGCATTCCAAATTTTATCAATTGACTTAGACTAATAATAACAGGTGTCTACAGTTAAATTGACATTTTCATTTATCTTGTTGGAATCACTCCTAAACCTAAATCAAGTGTTAGTAATTTACTTGTAATAGTTAGCTTAATTATGGCCTTTATGTTTGTTATTAGCCTTAAGCTTATGTAGAAGGCCCATGAGCTTAGGCCCAAGCCCATAAAGGAAAGGAAGGGAACTAGGAGTGTTGCCCTAGCTTCCCTTCTATAAATACTCTTGTATAACCCTCACTTGAGGGTTGGTTGTTCAATATTTCTCTTTCACTCACATCTTACGCATAACCAGTCTAAGCTTTACGTGTGTGTGTGTTTGGTTATTGTTCAATCGCCTTTATCTCTTTCTTGTAAGCTTGTGTTGTAAATCTAGTGACCTAACAGTGGTATCAATCACCTACTAGTTGGGTAAATCATTATTTCTTGAAGTAGGTTTTGGTCCTACGCGTAGAATAACATACTACTTTGGTTCGCTTAAAAACTTGTTTTTTACACTTTTTAATCCAAGATTCTTGTACTTTCAACGTTTTAAGGAGTTAAAATACTTGTTTTTGGCAAAAAGTTTCAACCTTTACGCGTGGATCTAAGTTTTTATGCTTGTTTTTGTTCGTGGGTATCGTTCTACGCGTAACCCGTTTAGCCGTTTTGGTTCATCAAGGTTCACACTTTTGTGTTATTTTGGTGCTATTAACGCTATTCCATAACAAAAATCTGGTTTAGAAACAAATTTGGGCATAATCATCTTTACGAGTAAGATTACGCGTATCAAAACCTTAATCTTACGCTTAACTTTATCCGTGGCTTGATCTTCGTTCTCGTGGTTTACTCCGTGTTTTCTTGCTTGGATAAGCCTGAAAATACGTCGACTTTGGATATCTTTTGCACTGTGAAGTGTAAAAGATCACTTGGGATAAAACCCTAATCTTACGCATAAGCATAAAGCTTACGCGTAGAAATCCTACGCATACGATTATTCTTACGCATAAGCCTAGTCTTACGCATAAGCTAATCCTACGCCTAACTTTCTACGCCTAACTTTGTGTCTACGCCTAACTTTAGAGTCTTTTCCATACTTACGCGTAAGCTAAAACTACGCGTAACTCTATTTGTTACGCGTAACTTTGGTGTTTTTACGCATCAGTTCCACTTGGTTTCTTGTGATTTCTACGCCTAAGGACACTTAATCAACAAAGGTTCATTCGACTACAAAGATCCATTTTTACCAACACAAGTTTTCAACATGTCACAACCACCATACTCTAACTATTTCCCTTACACTTATTCTCAACGACAACAATAACTAAGTCCACAACATCAACAATGGAATCAACAACAAGCAATTTATCAACAACAATTTAATCAATAACATACTCCACAACTTGGAGCAATTCCTCCACCACAAATGGTTCAAACACCGCCAAGTCTTAAAGTTCAACCCTACACAAATGACTTCAATCAACATCCATCAAGGAACACTATGAAGGAACCCACTTGGTTTGCAAAGATGTGTGAAGCTTTAAGCAGCCAACAATCAATTCATGAGGCTGGATCACTTGATAGACCTCCAATGCTCACTCCAGGAAACTACGATCAATGGGTGATAAGGTTCTTTAGGTTTTGTGATCTGAAGAAGCCACATGGAAAGTTCTTAAAGAAGGTTATCTTGGAAGGTCCATTTGAGATGCCTATTGTCATTGTACCCGGAGATCCTAATGCTAATCCACCAAGAGATGAACAAACGAACATTGCTACTGTTGCAGAATTGAATCCTCAAGAACTTCTACACTATGAAGCTGATGAACTTGCAATGCAATATATCCTTTTAGGATTACCTAACCCAATTCTTCGAAGTGTTGATGCTCAAAAGACTGCAAAGGAAATGTGGGACCATATTCATCTTCTTATGGAAGGATCTGTACTCAATCAGGAGGATTTGGAATCCAAAATTTACTTGGCTTATGAACACTTCATGATTGAACCTGGAGAGACACTAGAGTCTTATCATCATAGATTTTCAAACATCATCAATGATTTGGATAAACACAACATCATCATGCCAAGAATTGCAGTGAATACTAAGTTCCTGAGTAGTCTTGGTCCTGAATAGGAGAAGTATGTCATTTTTCTCCGTCAAGCGAAGAATATGCATCATTCTACATATGGATTGTTGTACGATTACTTGAAGCCTCATGAAAAGGAAGTTGATCGGGAAAGGATTCTCCGTGCTCAAATTGCTCCACCTACACATCCGGAAAATCAACAACTTGCCTTATATGCTCAACAAAGTTATCCTCCTCAACAAGCAACTCAACCAACTGCCTCTGTTACACAAAACAATCATTCACCGCAACAATCTCAACAAAATCAACTGGTTCCATACAACAACAACAATGCTCAACCAATTGTCAGTGAAGCTAATGGGGACATCGATCCGTTCGATGCATTGCAACAAGGATTTGTTATGATTGCTAATGCTTTTGGCCGTTATACCAACAAATCCAACAATCGTATTCGTTCCTCATCTAACACACGCAATCAGGCTATTGTCAACAATGGACGAGTTGAAGTTCAGAATCATGGTTATGGTCGTCAGATGGGCGGTGATCAAGGGTTTAATGTTGTGGGTCGGAATAACAACAGAGCTCCAGTGGTGGAACAGGGAAATGCTCAGAATGGGTTGAACAGAGCTCCAGTGGTGGAACAGGGAAATGCTAATGCATGCCCAAAGCCGAGGACTAGGGGCAGTGCTTATTTCAAAGAGGCTCTTCTTTTGGCTCTTAAGGATGAAGCTGGTGGATCTCTCACAGACAAAGAACAGAGTTTTATGGCAAATGCAGACTCAGATGATGATATGGAGGATTTGCAGGCCAATGCAGCAGTTATGTTGATGGCTAATATGCATGAGTTACACATGAGTGACACAGGCCTAGTGTATGACACTGATGGCTTGTCTCAGGTACCCGAACAAACCATATTTATCTCTGATCTAATATCTTCGCCAACATCTGAATCCGGCAAGGCTCAGACTGTTCAAAATGAGTCATTTACATCTCATTCCGACGATTTTCAAATAGACCTTGTAGTTACATTTGACGATCAAGATGACCTTATGGTTTTCTTTGATAATCAAATTGACTCCGTGGTTATACTTGAGGATCTAAATAATGATCATGTGATGACTTCTGTTGAACAAGCCAAACTTTTGCATCATCCGGATCTTGCTCTCTTACTTAAAGACCAGCAATCCCAAATTGAAGAATGTTGTGCATTAAATAAGGACTTAAAAAGTAAAAATGCACTGTTAACCAAGGATTTTGAATGTTTACAAAAGCAACTCAACTTTTTCAAAACTCAATAAAAACGTGAAAAAGGTTTTGAAGCAGCCTTTACTAAATCTCATCAAAACGAAAAATATTTAGAGAGACAGATGCGTGATCTAGCCGCTTCGAAGAATGCTTTATTGTCTGAGATAGAACAACTGAAACATGAACATAAAAAGCAAATTAACACTCTCACTTTGGAAAATCAAAAAGCTAAGGCTGAGTTGTTAACTTGTCAAAAACAGTTCTCTGCATACAAAAAGCATTCCACGAACCGAATAGATAATCATCTTGAAGAAATTATCGGCTTGCAACGCAAACTTAAAGAGTTTAAAACTCTTGTTTATAAACATGGTGAGTCAGTAACTGCTATTGAAAAGTTTGCCTTAAAACCTGATCCAAAAGGATATGGACCAAATCTTGCTGATTACAAACCAAAGCTTTCAACCAAAACATTCAAACCAAATCCTGAAGTTTCCAGTGCAGAATATAAAATTGATAATTCTGTTATGAGTGTTGTTGAATATCATCGTCAAGAGGAATTAGATGCAGAAGACGAGAGTCGATCAAAATTAAAAACTGTTGTTTACAACAAACGTTTTAATTATTCAAAACCGGTCACTTTTGTCACACCAACGGATTCTTCTAACACACCAAGGGTTATCATCAAAACACCTGAGTCTTCTAATGTTAATCCCCTACCAGATTATGCACAAATTTATGGTCCTTTACCTTCCATCAGTGAAGTAAACTCAAAACCTGAAATCGCAAAATTCTTAGATATTTTGATATTTTCATGGCTGACCTCAAAAATTTAGAACATGAGATAGAATATCATTCTGAAATCAAAGTTCAACACTTTCAATCGCCTCTGGAGCGAGAACAAAGAGACATTTTTCAGAAAAATCTTTTACCAAATGTTAAAAATTTGAAAAGTTGTGCATTGTCTTGGGAACGAGACTTTCATAAGGAACTTGGAGTCATGAAGGTTGTTTTCGAGAAAACTAAAACATCTATTTCTAATACTAAACGTAAAAAGAAAATGTTGAGAAAAGATGTTGATCGACTCTTGAAAGATGTTATCTGTGCTGATATCCATAATGTTGTGTTATTCCATTCTTTGCCACATGCATCTGATTATATCTCTGCTGATAATGTTGACTCTGTGGTAACTGTTGAGAATACTGATAATGTGCTTCAGATCGAGTCTTTAAAAGCTGAAAATGAACGATTACTTAATGAACTTTACAATGCAAAACGTCGTCTTAATTGGTGTGAAAAAGATATTCACAATCAACAACTTGGTTTTCAAAAGAAAATCGCTCAGTTGCATACAAAATCTTTTGATCCTAAACTTGAGCAACTGGATGATCAAAACGTGTCTTTGAAAAGTCAAATCTCAAAATATGAACAAGAACTTGTAACAGTTAAACAGGAATATGGTGTCATATTTGATTTACTCAATAAGACTCGTCATGAAGCATCAAATGAACTTGATCACTATCTTGCTCACACTAGAGAAGTTATGAATTTTGCTGGTAATATTCGTTCTGAAAATCAAGATTTGATTCACACTATCTCTAAGATAAGAGAAATGTTAGGAAAGTATGAACATCTTCCGCCAACCATCATTAAGAGATTAGCACCAGTAACACTTAGTAATCGTGCACCTAGAATCCCTACTTCCAAATCACAAGTTTCTAACGTGCTTCCTTCTACTGAAACAGGAATAGTTGCGTCTTTTTCAAACGTCCGCACTTCACAGCCTAGGAGCACTCAATCGAAGAATAGGAAGTTGCGACCTAAGAAAAGATCAATAAGGAATGCTAAAGTAGAAGAACACCCTAGGACTATGAATAAGACTCACGTTGCTTCCACTATAGATATTGCGTCTGGCAAATGTAATAGAAATAGTGATGTAACGAATGCTAAACCTTTAAGTACTTTTGATATTCAGTCTAATGCACCTTGTGTTATTTGTCTTAAAAGTATGAATTCTGATTGTCATGACAAATGTGTTGCTAAAGCTATAATCTCTCGTTTACGGAATCCTAAGAATCGACATACCTCTAGGCCCACTAATCATTCTAAGTCTGTGCTTGGTAGACCGCCTTCTTTAGATTCTAAGGCAAGCATTGCAGTCCCTGTAGCTCCAGTTTCACCTCCTAAGAATGTAGTACCACCTAGTGCATTCACAAAGACTAAAGCAAACAGTAGTTATAGATGGCAGAAATGGATATATAACACATTAGGTTTTAAATGGATGCCTAAAGTTATTAATGTGTGTATGTCTACTATCACTGCTCCGGAACCCTCTAACATTTCGGGTTCCACATCTACTTCTATACCATCTGTGTCGTCTGTGTGTAATGCAGGTGATACAGATCATTCTCTGGATTGTTGATAGCGGATGTTCCCGACACATGACAGGCAACCTTAAACTGTTATCAAACTTTATTGCAAAGTTCATTGGCACTGTCAGATTCGGGAATGATCACTTCGCAGCTATCATGGGCTACGGAGACTATATCAATGGGAACATCGAAATTAGCAGGGTTTACTATGTGGAAGGCCTCGGTCACAATCTGTTTTCAGTAGGTCAGTTTTGTGATGGAGATTTGGAGGTTGCTTTCAGGGAGAAAACTTGTTTCATTCGTGATCTACAAGGAAATGACCTTATGTCTGGCTCGCGTAATTCTAGTCTCTACACTATCTCTATGCAAGACATGGTTGCTTCATCTCCCATCTGTTTACTTTCAAAGGCAACATCAACAAAATCCTGGCTATGGCACCGTCGTCTCTCACATCTAAACTTTCAAACCATCACCAACCTTGCTCGACACAAACTAGTTGAAGGTCTCCCACGATTCCGGTATACAAAAGATCACCTTTGCTCAGCATGTGAACAAGGGAAAAGCACTCGTGCTCATTTTCCTTCAAAGGTGGAACACAGCTCTCAGCATGTGCTTCATCTTCTTCACATGGATTTGTGTGGCCCGATGCGCGTGCAAACGATCAATGGCATACGCTACATTTTAGTAATTGTTGATGACTACTCACAATGGACTTGGGTCTACTTTCTTCGAAGCAAAGACCGAGCTTCACAAATGATCATCACCTTTCTCACGAAAATTCAAGTTCAGCTCCGGAACACCGTCCGCCAAATAAGAACAGGCAAAGGAACTGAATTAGTTAACCAAACCCTTCGTGAATTTTATGAGAAAGTGGGAATTCAGCATCAGACATCTATGCACGTACACCAGAACAAAACGGTGTTGTTGAAAGACGAAACCGAACGTTAGTGGAAGCTGCAAGAACAATGTTAATCAATGCTAAACTTCCAGATTACTTGTGGGCAGAAGCTGTATCTACTGCATGCTATACTCAAAACTGTTCTATGATCACAAAACGCCACAACAAAACACCTTTCGAGCTTGTCCACAACCACAAACCGAATCTCAAACACTTTCATGTATTTGGATCCCTTTGCTATCCGAATAATGATCGTGATGATTTTGGAAAGCTCAAAGCCAAAGCCGACATTGGAGTCTTTATTGGATATTGTGAGAATTCTAAAGGTTACCGGATCTGGAATCGTCGTACAAAACAGGTGATGGAAACGATTCATGCTCATTTTGATGAACTTACGGAAATGGCTTCTGAGTATAACAACTTAGAACCCGGACACAACCGTTTAAACTTCCCTCAACCCCCATCATCAGCTAAACAAAGCCCCCAGCTCACTCGTCAACAAATGGAAAGGTTATTTGCTCCGCTGTTTAGTGACGATATTGATGAACGTGCTCCAGGCGTATCCGCTATTTCCGCTGCACAACCTGATAATATTCCTATACCTGATACACCTGCTACAACAACTACTGTTGAAGAAGCACCACCAGTTGACTCCACCACAACAGTTGAACAAACCGCTTCCAACAATGATGAACCGGCTGATGACATTCTGAATGAAGTACCCCCACCTGCAGATTTTGATCCAAATGCGTTCTTTAACCCGGTTGCTAATGACACTGTTGCACCTGTTGTCACGGAATCATCAACAAACCATTTGAATCCTCACAATCTGCACAATGTATACCAACATCAACCCTCTACACATTGATGGACAAAAGACCATCCTCTGGCAAATATTATTGGCAACCCGAATCAACCAGTCGTTATGAGACAACGTCTTCACACAGACGGTGAACATTGCATTTATGCACTCACTGTCTACCAATCTGAGCCTAAAAACATTAAAGACGCAATGACAAAAGACAACTGGATTGAATCCATGCAAGAAGAACTCAACCAATTCAAGCGTCTTGAAGTATGGGAACTGGTTGAAAGACCAACAGGAGTCTACGTCATTGGTCTCAAATGGATTTGGAAAAACAAATTGGATGCTGAAGGGAACGTAATCCGAAACAAGTCACGTCTAGTTGCTAAGGGTTATCGTCAGGAAGAGGGAATAGACTTTGAAGAATCTTTTGCTCCGGTTGCTCGTCTTGAGGCTGTTCGGATATTTCTCGCATTCGCGGCTCATATGAATATGACGGTCTTTCAGATGGATGTCAAAACTGCGTTTCTCAACGGACAACTGAAAGAAACGGTTTATGTCAGCCAACCCGAAGGATTCGATGATCCTGAGTTCCCGAACCATGTCTACAAACTGAACAAAGCTCTTTATGGTCTCAAACAAGCCCCTCGAGCATGGTACGATAAGCTATCATCTTTCCTCATTGCTAATAATTTCACCAAAGGTTCGGTTGACCCAACTCTTTTTATACAATATCACGGGGCACATATCTTAATTGTTCAAATTTACGTGGATGACATCATTTTTGGGTCTACACATAAAAAGTTTTCAATCGCTTTTGCAAAACTAATGAAGAAATTTTTTGAAATGTCCATGATGGGTGAACTTACGTTCTTTCTAGGATTACAAGTTCATCAATCACCCCGTGGTATTTTCTTGAGTCAGTCTAAATATGCCCTTGAATTGTTAAACAAATTTGGAATGAAAACCTGTGATACTTATGCCACACCAATGACTCATACCAAGAAGCTAGACGCTGATTTACATAGGAAATTAGTGGACCCTACCAAATACCGAAGTATTATTGGGTCTCTCATGTATCTAACAGCTAGCAGACCTGATATTGTAATTGCCGTTTATCTATGCTCCCGTTATCAGTCGCGACCAACTGAAACCCACCTCTCTGAGGCTAAAAGAATCCTCCGATACATCAAGGGAACCATTAACTTGGGGATCTGGTATCCGAAGGATTCTGGTTTTGAACTAATCGCTTTTTCAGACGCTGACCACGCAGGATGCTTAGACTCAAGGAAAAGTACTTCAGGAGCACTACAATTTCTTGGTGATAAACTGGTGTCTTGGCAATCAAAGAAGCAGGACTGTACATCGCTGTCATCAACCGAAGCAAAATATGTAGCCATGTCCGCGTGTTGTGCTCAAGTCATATGGATGAGAACACAACTCAAAGACTATGGTTACGTATTTGACAGAATCCCGATGTACTGCGACAATCGGAGTGCCATTGCGATCTCGTGCAACTCAGTTCAGCACTCGAAATCAAAGCACATCGATCTACGCTATCATTTCATCAAGGATCACGTGGAACAGGGTACAGTTGAATTATACTTCGTGGGTACAGAATACCATTGGCAGATCTTCTCACCAAAGCCTTGCCTCCCGTTAGGTTTAATGAGTTGGTCCACCGGATTGGTATGAGGTGTTTGACTCAAGAGGAATTGGATGACCTCCTAAAACAGTCTTAAAAACCTGTCAAACACCAAAATCTTTTTTGTAAATAATTTATCAAAAACAAAATACAAAAATATAAAACCTGATAAAAAAACAAAAATATTCTTCTAATCTTATTTTTCTTTTCAAACATGGCAAGTACATTTCTTCCATCAACACTATAATCTTTCAAAAATTCAGTACTTTTCTGATCAAGTGTTGAGGGGGAGAAAATTATAACAACTGTTTCAAAACATCTGTGTACTTGCATGTTATCATATCCCGGTTGTTTCTTTTATCAATGGTGGTAAATCTTTTCTGGTTCAATGACACTCCTCGGACTTATATCTATAACCTTTCATTATTTACCTAAGTCGAGGGGGAGTGTCGTCAAAGTTATTTCCTAAAATCTTTGTTTGGTAACCATAATGGAAGTTAAATGGCTTTGTATGAAAAAGAAAAAGGTTGAGGGACCAAAACTGTCAAAATGTTAAAGTCATTTTAATAAAAACACTTTCCACCTAACTATTCAATCACATTTATTACTTACACCAAAAGGATCCTACGCCTAAGAATTATTTGACAAATCCGTGTATCAGATCATCAATTTGTAAGTGTCTTTGTGTTCCTAACAAGATTACAAACAATGGTTTTAAATCGTTTTGAAAATTAACGGTTAGATTTTAAACTATGGTTGATTTTGTGTTCTACGCGTATGCGTATGAACACATAATCTTGTTTATGTGTTTGTGGTTAAAAAGATAGTGTCAAAATGTTTTAATAACATTAATGATATGTTTTTCTATCCTCAAAACGAACCCAGAAACTTGAATTGAGTGATTTTGAAATTTAGGGTTTATGCGTGGTTTTGGGTATTTTCAAATGTGATTGTATTTGGTCAAAAAGATTGCTTTGTGAGGTTAATATCATGTTGAATTGATGATATCCAGGCCCTATAACAACCCATAAACACTAATTAAGTCAGAATTAGGAATTAGGGTTTAATGTTCTTGAGTTTGGGTATTTTTGATTCACCACGAATTGAGTGTTAAAACTTGGTTATTAGACTCTTATAACATCTAAGACCTACCAGAAAACGTTTGGTTCAAATCATATGGTTAGAAATCATACGCGTAATTCTTAAACTCTAGGGTTTTGACCTACGCGTATGACTTTCTACGCATAAACTGTAAAATGTATTTCATGCCATAATCTGTTTCAAAACGACTATACATGTTAAGATTGTTGATATGATGACTTTATTTCAGGTTTGCTACGCATAAAACTCAGAATCAAGGTCCTTGTTACTCTACGCATAAGGATCACCTTACGCGTAGAAAGTTATGCGTAAGAGAAATTTTACGGGTAACTGTTACGCGTAAGGTTCTACAATGGGACTACGCGTATCCTGTGAAGGATATGCGTAAACAGTGACCTCTACGCATAAGGTCTACTCTTACGCGTAAGGTCTTTATACTCCTACGCGTAAGCTCTACTCATAAGGTCCCCTTTTCCTACGCGTAACATTTATTACGCGTAAGTAAGGATCCTACGCTTAAGCTTGCGCCTACGCGTATACCACTCCTGTTTACACGTAACTTTATCATTTCTACGCCTAAGCCTGGATTGACCTTCATTATGAATTGTTACGTGTACAAACTTGTTAATAAACAAATCATATCGTCACGAAACCAATAATGTCACTAAAAAAAATTAATTGTTTAATATGTTGTGTTAAACAAGTGATAACATAAACTTTAAAACTTAAAGTTAACTAACTCACGAAACTTATCACGACGACATTGGACTATTGAACAAACAAGTGACTGTGGACTCGTAACAATCTTTGACATTGTACATTCAATAATTAGACAATAAAAACCTTCTGTTGACTAACATTATGTCTTTCGATATGTTGGTTCTGTTGGCTAATGTTATTTCAGATCACAACATGGCTGCTCAAATGAATGTGGATGCACCAGAAGTTCTCACAATTGCTGACATCTTCCCTAATGGCTATCCTAGAAAGATTGGAAAGAACAACCTCAAGGTTGACTTTGAAACCCTCACATGCTCAGAATCTTCCTGCTTGATTGCTGTGGATGTTCTAAAGAATCATCCCTACCAGAACATGCTCTCACACTCTGCTACAATACCGGAGATCTACATGCAACAATTCTGGAATTCAATGCAAAGGATCAAGGGTCAAAGTGCAGTGACTATAACTCTCAATCACAAACAAGTCACCATCACTCATGCAGATTTACGGGTTGTTCTTCTCATTCCTGAAATCGAGCCAACCGACTTCTTTGCCACACCTACTGAGGAGACTGTTCTACAATTCTTGCTTGATATTGGCTATGATGAAGCTTCAGGAGTTATCTCTAAGCATTCTCATGTGGAGCTTAAGAATATTCCTCAACCATGGAGAACCCTCTACATCATCATCACCAAATCAGTCTCTGGTCGTGATAGTGGCTATGAGCATCCCAAGCTCATGGAACTACAAATCTTCTGGTCATTAATCAACAAAAGGGACATCGAAATCGAAGCACTGTTATGGGAAGATATGATGTCATTTCACAAGAAACTTGGCTCAAAGATTCCCTATGTCAGATACACAAAATTGTTGATCCAGAGAGCACTTGGACTTAATCCCGATATTCCACAGAGGCTCAATGACCCAGACAATCACGATATGTTGACTGAGCCTACCCTATCAGTCAGAATCAAGGAATCGTCAATAAAGAAACAGGGTGCTGTGTTACCTGATCACCTACTGACTAACGAAATCAAGAAGCTTGAAACGTACAAAAGGTATCGGGTAGCAGTAAGAGAAGGCAAAGTTGGTCATCTCAATGAAAAACCTTCTGGAACACCTACTCGGAGAACCAGAAGAGGAGGTGCTGGAAGTGCAGTAAGCACAGAGAGTCAAAGGAATGTCCCAAAGAGGAAACCTGCTCCAAAGAAGAAAGTTCCCTCTCAGGAAGCTGTTCCTATTCCTACACCTGAACCGCAGAGAAAGCTAATTGACGAGGACTCGGAAGGTACTGCATCAGATGAAGAGACTTTTCACTCTGAAACTGCTGAAGATGAAACCACAACGGTATCTAAACCTCCCAGTCCTCCAGCTGAACATGGCAAAGGGAAGACTCATGTACTTGTGCCTTATGAAGAAAGCTCAGATGATGAAGAGGAGCAACTGGATACTTCATACAGGAAGAAGTTCAAAATCATTAGACTCCAACATGTTGCGAAGGAATTTGCAAAGGATCAAATGGGTGGCCCTGGAGGTTCAAGTGGTGCTGCCCACTCCAAACCATCTCCTGATGCGGTTAATCGACCCGATAAGGGAGCTGGTGCCACCACTCTTCTGCAACAACAACAACTTTTGGAGGATTCTATTGAATATGAGATTGAGGAACCAGCAAAAGAAATGACTGAGGAAATACCTGCTGATGAAACAAAGACTGATGACAAGACCATGTCTAAGGAGGAAACTTCTGAACCTCCTAAGGACCTCAAGTCTCCTCATGTCTCCTCCTCATCTGATTCATCATCTCACTCCTCACCACCACCATCTAAAAGATCAACCAAATCAACATCCAAATCAGTGAAGAAACCTACTCGATCTTGGATATCTCATGCTCATAAAAGAATTGGGAATGCTGTCAAACAAGTCAGAAAGAAAGACATCCTCCAAAGGAAGATGAATTTCTATACTGATCAGATACATTATATTCATGATGATCTCGACAAGATGCAAGATGAAAGGGAGTATGTCCAGAAGCTCATGAAAGATGATCTTCAAGGAAAAATGGATGAAATGATCAAAGGATACACTCACCAGTTCCTTATGGAGGTCGTTCCGAATCTGACAAAGCAGATGTATACCAGAAAATTGTATCCAAATCTCTTGCATCTAGCCAAACAAGCCATGAAATCAACTCCGATGAATTTAAGCATCAATCCAGTTGAATCTACAATCTTCTCAGATGATGAATTGGTGAACCGGCTAGTAGCACAAATGTCGAAACGCTCTGCAACGTTTGCCTCACACGAAGCTAAACTGTTTGAAGCTTTATTGGAATACCAACTCAGGTCCTCATTCCGAGAAGAAGCTGTTAGGCCCAAACGTTCAAGAGATGATGAAGACAAAGATCAGGATAAGGATAAAGAGCCTAAACGCACAAAGAAGTCTGATGTATCATCCTCTATTCAGTACTCGATGCAACCTCTACCACAACGGACTCCTGCACAACAAAGATCACCTCCTCGTTCTTCTACTGATAAACCTCAGGATTCTGAGTTACCGCCCGAGACTCAGAAAACCGGTGATCACTTTGAGTATACGGGTGGTGACGATGAGGAAGTCCGTGAGCCCCTAACCTCTCCCAAACAAGTTAAGAAACTAGAATCCTCATCTAGGCCAAAACAAAAGAAGAAGAAGGCGCCCATGGCTGACGTCGTATCATGGCTATATCAAGATACAACACAGGAATTTGAATGGTTTTCTACACTTGTCAATTCCACTCCCTACCCTGAAGAAGGTCAAGATCTGGTAGACGGTAATACATTGGAGCATGCTAAAATTATGCAAGAAAAGTTCCATGTGAAGAAGATGATGAAATCCGAGTTGAGACGAATCAAGAATGAAGCTTTTCAACTGTGGAAAGATAGCTCAGAAAGTGCCATCGAGGTCGAATATCACCTTGAAAACATTGCTAGAGCTATGTCTAACAACATGGATTGGCTCAACCCAGAAGCAAACATCAAGTTCACCAAACGGGACAACCCTCCATATTACACCGACTAGTCTAAACCACTACCAACGATCGGCCAACCAGATGAACCTAGGATTTCATTCAGATATTTCTTCAACAAAGACTTGGAATTTCTTCTACACGGTGGCGATGGATCAAGGAAATACGCTACATCTTTGACACTTCCATTCCCAGCAGCCATATACTCAAACTGCATAGCTATCGAGGAAAGAGCTAATCACTTGTTCTCCAACAATGTGGAAGCATATGACCGAGATGCAATGTACGGGATTCATCATTGGCCGGAACGCCGAAGAATCTACTACAGAAGCTGCCAGGTTCAGAAGTCTCAACATGCAGTGTTCAGTACTAAGGATATAGTTGCCATCAAACACGTTGATCTTTCGACCAAAAGGGACTACACTTTTCTCAAGAAGATTGTGGTCAAAAGGCAAGATGAACGGGATTATGCATTCTCTGAAGCTGACTTTGAGAATTTGTCTATCAACGACATTGAAGACATGTACCTTGCCAAAGTACAGGGTCGCATGAGGCAATTTTCAACTGAAGTACAACGTGAATTCATCAAGTCACTGCTCATCTTCATCAGACGCATAGTCATCAAAGAACGTGTAGAAGATCTCCAACTCGCAGTCGAATCATATCAGACTCGTGTTAACTTCACTCCACCTCAGCTTGATCTTCCCGACATCAACCAGCTCTCACTATATACACTCATCAGCAAACCATTCGGAGTCGTTTACCGCAGTGAACTTCAACGAAATTGCTTAATGGCGTGTAGTGATCTTCACAAGTTTGGGGATCACACTTTGAAGATGGTTAGAGATGGATTGGCTTATAGGTTGAAGGATATACGTCAAAAGATTGGGTCTCCTAAGCGATGGAATTCTCAGGATCGAAGGGATGTGCGGAGGATCATCAGAATGATTGATGAAAGGTTGTTTCGAAGGGATCAGTTCAGAACGTTGGAAAGCTTTGTTGGTAGTCGACCCAGGATTAACATCACCGGCTATCAACGCCCTGTTCGCACTCCTGGCAACATCACTGCACTTCCTGGTACCCCTTGAACTGCTTCTTTCATTATAAATTTGGATGTGTGATTTTATATGTCTATGGCTTGTGCACGCATAACAATGTACAACCCGTAATTGTCAAGAAAGGACCCTGTGGTACGCTTCAGTGCCACAATCCTTATAAAAGGAGCGAAAGCTTCTTACTTTTGAGTAAAACCTATCAAACCTTTCATTTTTCAAGGTTTTGCTCAAAAGGACAAGTACTTCCCCGTATGTTTTTCAAAACCTCAACCGTTTATATCACTTGTTGAGGGGGAGTACTAGAATTAAAACTTTGTTCACAAATTGTTCATAATGGTCATCTTCCCGCAACACTCGAAATGGTCATATTTATTCTCAACTTTTCAAAAATAACATTTTATATGCCATTTTTGAGGGGGAGAAAATTATGTGATAAGAAATATGTTGTGTAAAAGCAAATGAATCCTTGTGTAATAGACTTAACCAACGAATTGACGGTACTAAACTGTTTGTAACTCGAAAAGACTTGTCCGGGACTGGTAATAATTTCAAGCTAGTTCTCTAGTAATGTAAACGTGTCTCGCAAAGGACTTGTCCAAGTATAAAGTACCATTCGAGAAACTCTTGGTAGACATGAACTCTGACGGGTATGACAACCTTTCGAGGTTGGTCTACACCTTCAAGGTAGTTATTAGAGCTAGTTGTTGTTGGGAATTCTGTGAAACAGTGATTCTGCTGATCGAGAAACAATGAATTCTGCTGAAGCAGTATTGGTATATGCTGAAGATATAAGTCTGCTGAAGTAAAGAAGCCGTGAGTATGCTGAAGTAAGGATTCTACTGAAGCAATATTAGTATCTACTGAAGGATTCTGCTGAAGTAGTACGCATGAGTTTTATTATTTATATGTTAGCCCATCTTTATTATTGTACTGCCCGAGGTTAGTATTTTTGTACTGCCCAATGTTAGCATGGGTTTGTTTAGAGTTTGCCCATAATTATTCTATGTATGGGTTAAAACAATATTTAGTTGCATGCTTGCATGCTTAGACGTTTCCCAAGAAATGTATTAGGGTTCCTTGCCTATAAAAGGAACATAGGTCTTTTGTATTAGATAACTTTTTCTAAGAAAAACATTTTCAAGAAAAAACACCTCTTTAGAGAGGGTGAAAAGATCCATAGAGGATCATTGTTTGTATGAGAAAAACCTTGTTGGTAACTTTGATTGTGTTCTTATTATTCTGGTGTGCATATTCAATCATTGTTATTATATACACTAGTTGAGTCCGGATCTTGGATTACACAATTGGTTTCAGAGCGGGTGGCTCTCGATCTAGAGTTTACAAGGTGTTTCGAAGAAAAGATACAAAAATTCGTAGCTGTTAATAATTTTCGAAGTGTTTATGCTGGGCTGTTTTTAAACAGCAATAACTTTTTCTTGAACCGTTGGATCGAGCTACAATTTTTTATGGTGCATCTCGATATTGTAATCTATCGTTTCACCGGAGGGATTGTCGATTAGAGCTCTCAATCAAAAGTTATAAGTCGTCAAAGTCTGTTGAAAAAACTGAAAAATTTCTGTAAGGGTTCTTCAGCACTGTTTTGAAACAGTCATATCTTCTTCGTTAACCGTTGGATCGGCATAAAATTTGGACTAGAAGTTCTTGGTATACCAAGGAAGGTTTCCACCGGAGGGATTGTTGATCTGAGCCTCTGACAGAAAGTTATAAGGTCTAGAAAACTGCTGCAGACACACTTTCTGTGAGTTTTCCTTTGGTCTATTATCTTTATTCATACACATTGTCAACATTCTTGTCGACTTGGATCTGACGAGGGTCCCGTGTGTGATTGGTTAAGTAGGCATGAACATTTGATTGCTTGTGTAGGGTCAATGATTGGTTTTACTGGTCTCATATTCTCATTATGATGTTCGGCTATATATATTGATTGGCTAATATTATTTTCGAAATTTGGTGGTTTAAGATTTATTGTGTTTGTGGATCCCACTTGCTTAATATCACGAGATACTCTTTGATACATCCTTAAAGTTGCTTCGCTTGATGTGTCAACGTGGGTCTCGGATTATGATATTTCTTTCCTTCTGAAGAAGTTGATTGGCTAACGTGATTATGTTATTTGATATACTTTTTAACAATCACGTGTTTTGTTTCCACTGATCATTTCATTCCTGCTGAAGTTCAAGTGTAGGTATAATATTTCATTTGAGTAGGTCTAAGTGTTGATCACGAGGGTTACTGCTGACATTTATTTTGGTTTGTGCTATTACATAACTTTACTGCTGTTTGGTTTCTATCTTGGTACTTTTAGAATGGCAGAATTTGATAATAATAGGGATGAAGTTATGTTTCCTTATTTAATGGATGATGAGTACAAAGTCTGGGCTAAGAAGATGGAACACTGGATCATGAATAATGATATGAATATCTGGAAGGTGATCCAAAATGGCAACAGTTCGAAAAGGGTTAAAAGTGATCGTGATGGTAATATCATTATTCTTCCTCCAACGACTGAGGATGAACACATTGCTGTACAAAGAGAGTCAAAGGCGAGAACTATCTTGCTTAAATCTATTCCTGCTGATCATGTAGCAGATTTTCGCCATATGGATGATGCAAGTTTTATATGGAATGCTCTCAAAGCAAGGTATGGAGGAAAGGCAGAATTCAAGAAGATGAGCAAGGAAGTTGATGCTAGAGGTTATGCTGAAGGATTTGCCAGTCCGCAAATTGCTCTCATGGGCATCTCTCAGGTACATACTTGTGTTTTTGGTTGTAAGGAGAGATATAATGAACTTAAGGAAGCCTATGATGAAATGAAACCTAAGTACAATGCATGCTATGTTGATAATGAAGCTTATAAACTGTCATTAAAAACATTAGAAAGACAAAAAGTTTGGTTTCAAAAGAATCAAGTGGCTTATGATGAAAAGATTAGGGTGTTAGAAAGTGATCTAGAATTTGCTAGAATTGATTTAAAACGCACTGAGAAAGAGAAAGCTGATATAATTTCTGAAAACAAAGTGCTAAAAGAGAAACTAGATGAGGAAATTGCTAGGCATAAGGAATGGTTATTGAATGGAAATAAGTTAGCTAGTCACATCTATGCTAGTCAAAATCCTAATACTCCTATAGGTTTAGGCTTTAAGAAGTATGTAGGAATAGAAGCTAGGGATGACACTCGTAAATCAACACCAACAGGATTAGCTAATTTTGTTAAAGAAGGTGATTTACATGCTATTCGTGGACCTATTAGAGGTGAATTCATGCCCATTGACCTGTCCATTCCAGTTGACTTTGATGGATCACACCATTTATATGGCAAAAAGTCAAGTGACTTGCCAGACCTTAGTGGCAAACTAATGAATCTGTCTCTTACTCTAAAAGTGACAAGTCATCAGACCTAAAGTCCACTGACTATGCCTCATGTGATTCAAGTGAAAAGTCTGACTCATCTAGACACACACCCAAGACCACACCCAAGTCCAAAGTAGCTAATGATGAGCCCAAAACAAAGCCAATTGCTTATTCTGTTAAACACAATTTTGCTTCTAGTTTTGTTCCTGAGAAGTTTAAATGTAATAAACAAAGTTGTGTTAAGGATAAGTCTTTTAAGAAGAAATCTTGTTTTGTGTGTGGTAGTAAACTCCATCTTATTATAGACTGTGATTACCATGAGAAAAAGATGGGTGTTTCCTCTGGCCATAAGACTTCTAGACCCACATGGACTAATGTTGCTAGTATTCCTCCATTTGTTCCCAAAGTTGCGCATGTGAAAGCAGGTAAACCAGTTCCTTCTGGTAAACCAAAGGTGTATGCATCTGTTTCTGCTGACAGGCTTAATAGGCCTTTTCCAGTTCTCTCTGGTGGAGGATATTCTTCACCAGTTACTGCTGGGTGGTGGAACAGTAATGCTAGGCTTATGCCCTATAGACCTAAAAGTTCTTATTTTCAGTCATATACACCTTATGTATCTCATATGAATATGACACATGTTGGAGTTAGAAGGGCAACTGCTGTTAAGCCCTCAATAGGGTGTTCTTGGAAAACTCAAAGGAAAGGTTCATTCTGGGTACCCAAGAACAATAGTCTTTGTCAGGTGCATTGATTGAGGGGAGGCATAAGCCTAAGGGGAGGCTTATAGTTGTATTGTTTTTGTATTCTAACCATTTTTGCAGCTGTTGGATCCTCATACGCCTAAGGGGAGGCTTAGTGTTTCGGCTGACACTACAACTGTATTTGGTTTCTGCTGCTGCTTGATGGTATCTTTTACTTGTTTTGGTTATTTTTATTCCTTCTTAATTTTAGTGATTAAAAAAAAATCTAACCTGTCTGTGTTCAGTTTCTTTTCTTGCTTGCAGGTTTTGGTGTTGGTTCATTACTACACCACTCATGGTTTTCATCTCACCATGTCTTTCTGACACAAGAGTTGGCTAGCCCACAAGATTATGGCTTGTGGTAAAGGCTGCGGAAATCCATAAATGGTAATCAACTCACCATGATGATGACGGCATTCCATCAAAGAGTTGGCTAGTCCTGAGCAAATGGCTACAGGTAAAGACATATCAAATCCGTTATATGGTTGCTGGTTTGCCAATAAATCAGATGGTTATCAATGTACCATAGTTTTCGAACTTAAACATTTGGCTACTCCAGTAGTGATGGCTATTGGTAAAGAGATATCAAATCCATTATTTTCAATGATTCACCTCTCACAGGAGTTAACACACCTGGATGTGATGAGAATAGTATGAAAACTAATATGTTTTGATGTACATTATGTCATTTGTTGCTGCAAAGATCTGGAGTTTTAGAGTTGTGTCATCATAGAGATGTAATTGTTTTGGTTCTTTGCTGCTGATGTTCGAGTACAATCCTCTGGCTCTGAAGTGTTAAAGATTGTTGGGAAGGATTGTTGGGAAGTTTTGTCGTCAAATGATACAATCCTCTAGTTCTGAAATTTTAAAGATATATGCTTGAGTGCTCAGAAGAAACTGGAACTTAAATGATACAATCCTCTTGGATTCTACAATCAGTATCATTTAAAATTCCAGTTTAGGGGAGGATTGTTGGGAATTCTGTGAAACAGTGATTCTGCTGATCGAGAAACAATGAATTCTGCTGAAGGAGTATTGGTATATGCTGAAGATATAAGTCTGCTGAAGTAAAGAAGTCGTGAGTATGCTGAAGTAAGGATTCTGCTGAAGCAGTATTAGTATCTACTGAAGGATTCTGCTGAAGTAGTACGCATGAGTTTTATTATTTATATGTTAGCCCATCTTTATTATTGTACTGCCCGAGGTTAGTATTTTTGTACTGCCCAATGTTAGCATGGGTTTGTTTAGAGTTTGCCCATAATTATTCTATGTATGGGTTAAAACAATATTTAGTTGCATGCTTGCATGCTTAGACGTTTCCCAAGAAATGTATTAGGGTTCCTTGTCTATAAAAGGAACATAGGTCTTTTGTTTTAGATAACTTTTTATGAGAAAAACATTTTCAAGAAAAAACACCTCTTTAGAGAGGGTGAAAAGATCCATAGAGGATCATTGTTTGTATGAGAAAAACCTTGTTGGTAACTTTGATTGTGTTCTTATTATTCTGCTGTGCATATTCAATCATTGTTATTATATACTCTAGTTGAGTCCGGATCTTGGATTACAATTGTTGGGAATTCTGTGAAACAGTGATTCTGTTGATCGAGAAATAATGAATTCTGCTGAAGCAGTATTGGTATATGCTGAAGATATAAGTCTGCTGAAGTAAAGAAGCCGTGAGTATGCTGAAGTAAGGATTCTGCTGAAGCAGTATTAGTATCTACTGAAGGATTCTGCTGAAGTAGTACGCATGAGTTTTATTATTTATATGTTAGCCCATCTTTATTATTGTACTGCCCGAGGTTAGTATTTTTGTACTGCCCAATGTTAGCATGGGTTTGTTTAGAGTATGCCCATAATTATTCTATGTATGGGTTAAAACAATATTTAGTTGCATGCTTGCATGCTTAGACGTTTCCCAAGAAATGTATTAGGGTTCCTTGTCTATAAAAGGAACATAGGTCTTTTGTAGAGTATATAATAACAATGATTGAATATGCACAGCAGAATAATAAGAACACAATCAAAGTTACCAACAAGGTTTTTCTCATACAAACAATGATCCTCTATGGATCTTTTCACCCTCTCTAAAGAGGTGTTTTTTCTTAAAAATGTTTTTCTCAGAAAAAGTTATCTAATACAAAAGACCTATGTTCCTTTTATAGACAAGGAACCCTAATACATTTCTTGGGAAACGTCTAAGCATGCAAGCATGCAACTAAATATTGTTTTAACCCATACATAGAATAATTATGGGCAAACTCTAAACAAACCCATGCTAACATTGGGCAGTACAAAAATACTAACCTCGGGCAGTAAAATAATAAAGATGGGCTAACATATAAATAATAAAACTCATGCGTACTACTGATGAGTGTGTAAATACTCATCATTTTTGGTCAAATCTGAACTGCAAAACATTTAAAAACGCTCAGAAATGCATCAAAATACTGAAAATATCTCAAAATTGCATTTTATATGTTTCAGATGCAAAATGTTTAAAATCAGATAAAAAATGAGCTAAGTTTGCATAATTAGCAGTTTCAGTCCCCCGACTTTCAAATCTTGACAAAATCAGTCCCTGAGCACTTATTTTAAAAGAAAAGTCACCAAAGGTCCTTTTGAAATCATAAGTTGTCATAATTAGTCCTTTGGTGAAAAACTTCAAAAGTTTTGAGAATTTACAAGTTTGGTCCTTCAAGTTTCAAAATTGGCAAAAATAGTCCTTGGAATTTTAAAAATGTCTTTTATGATCCTTGTACTAATGAAACTTGTCATAATTGGTCCCTTGGAACAACTTTGAAAAAGTGGCAGAATTGGTCCCTCAAGTTTGGTGAATTGCAAAATTGGTCCTTATGTTATTAATAAACCAAAACTTGACCCTTGAACCCTTTGCCTGAGCTTGAACCCCTGCCAATACCCACTTGACCCCCCTGTTTTTTACCCCTTTCTAATATAACTTCCCCAGTCAAACCCAGTCAACTCCCCACTGTCTTTCCCTCCTTTTTCTTACTTCCTTCACCTGCTTGCCTGTAACACTCAACCCCCCTCACCTCCAGCTCACCTCCCACACCCTTATCCCTCCACCTCACCCAACAAGCCAAGAAACATTAAATGCTTCCCCCCCCTTGCACTCAAACCTTCCCCCAGTTGCAATATCAATTTCCCTCCAAAAAGCCATCAATGGCCAATATCATCCCAACTCATCCAATGACCAAGATTAGAGGTGGGAAAAGCTCAGAGGAGAGAGGAAAAGACTTTTTCTATAAAAAGGAGGAAGAAGAGAGAATGGAGATAGTTAGTTATTTTTTTTTCTAAAATTTCATGTATGTCGAATTTTCTATAATGTTCTAATTTACTTTCAAAGCTTGTAATATTTCCTTTCCTGTAATAAACTAAGAGTATTTAAGTAACTTTTAAATAATTTGAAGTGTTGATTCAAAAATTGTTATTGTTCCTGTGTTTTTTACATGTTCTGTTAAGAGTCAAAATCAATTATGCTGAATACAGGCTTCAAATAGCCTTTTTAGACATCATTTGAGCTTATTACAGCTTTAGATAGCTGTTAGTAAGTTCAATTCTCAGTTTTAAGCAATATATCATATTGGTCAAATAAAGTCAACTGAAGAACATGGAAGCATGATTGGGTTGAGAAGCTGGAATTAAATGGAATTGGGTTGAATTTAGCATTGATTTGGAGTGGTATTGGGTTTAGAATAGAGTTTCTGGTTCAAGTCAATTTGCCAATAACCTGGATCTCATGTAAGTTTTTGTCTTCAAGTTTAACCTGTATTTGTTTTGTCTGCATTATTTGCTCATTGGTTGTAGTTCATTAGTATTAGCTTAGCATCTATTAGCTTTAGTAGCAATCTTGTTTTTGTTATATAATTGCATTGAGATTAGATAGAGTAAACTGGTTCTAAGTTGTCTATAGGACTGTTTGGATCAGTCTATTGAGTGGTGATTGAGCTTAGTTCAGTGGTTACTTGTAGTCTCTAGAGTTATATTTAGGCATAATACAGTCAAATAATTTATCAACTTATAGTTTAGTATGCTGAAAGTCAAAATCTGCTTAAACCATTCATAAACAAAAAGCTCTTTTAGTGTAAGTGTGCATTGCCTTGGATATAGGCTTAGAAATCATCAGAGTAGTGTAATCTAGTTTCATTTTAGCTTATAACATCATCCACATTCCATTAAATCAGCTCACAAGTTCATAAAAGTCAAATGCAATCTCTGTTTTCAAAAGTCAAATCTTGTTCATTACAGTTTTTATAAAACTTTGTGGATGTTTCATATCTTCAACATTGATCAAGAGTTACTGAAATTTTGGGATTTTCAACCTCAGTTGGTCTAGTTTTAATAAATGATTTTTGGAGAATTTTTGAAATTTTCCTTAAGCTCTAAATAAGCTGTTCAATAAGCCCTCATATGCCCTGTGACAGGGCATAGTCACCAAAGCAGTTTTCTCAGCCACTTGCAGAGCTTGTCAAGAGCTCATTTGAGCTCATCTCAGGCTCAGTTTTGGTCCATAGGTTCTTTGCTAGGTCTAGTTTAGGATCCCACATCTGGTTTTGAGTTTCAGCTTATTTGAGTGGCTTATTTTCAAGCTACAAATTAGTAGCCTGAACCTGTTTTGAACCAAGCTTATTAGGATTTGGAATTTGATAATTCGCTTACAAGCTAGGATTCTAAGCTCTCATTTAGCTGCTTTAAGTTTATTTCAATGAGTTTTAGCTTAGTTCATGCCCTGGTAGCTTCTGGTTCACTGTAGCAGCTTTTTGCTTAATTTAGGTGCTTATTACTTAAGCAGTTTCACTGCAGTTTCATAATCCTTCACATAAGCTATTGTTTTTATATTTTTCATAGATTTAGAATATTATTTTAGACTTTTCCTGAATTTTTCAGATTTTTCTAGTTCTGTTTGCTATTTTTCTTTATTTTAATCAGTTTTTAGTACTTTTTAATTAGCCTTTATTGCAATTAAATCAGAAAAGCTTCAAAAAAATAATTTTTCAATTTTCCTAGGTTAAGATAAATATAAAAAGTCAAAAAAATATTTTTCCAGATTTTTCTTAGTTAAATTTGTAATTTTTAGCAATTTAATTAGTTTTAAATAGTTTTTAATTCATAGAAAATAGAAAAATAATCATAAAAATACAAAATTAGTTTTGAAAATTCTCTTTAGTTATTTTAGATTTTTCTAAGTCATAATTTCACTTTTATAGCTTTATTTCATATTTTCTTATATTTTAGGGTATTATTAAATAGGTAAAAATAGTTTTTAATTAATAATAATCAAATAAATAGTCATAAAAATAATTTTCTTTTTCTCAAAATTTTCTCTTATCATTAGGTTTGTAAAAATTTCATTTTTATATTTTTAGGATTAATATTGTTTCAATTTCACATTTTCTTTTGTACGTTACGTAGTTTTTAATTTAAATTTATAAAAGAAAAATCAAGAAAATCAAATTTTAAAAATAGTGATAGCGTTTATTTAATATAATTTAGCTTTTTTATTTTCTTTCATTTTTCCTTTGTCATCTAGTATCAATCACAAACCTTTTCCCGTTCAATATCACCCGATCACTATACGTTTGGTTATTCAGTCGCACAGCTCGTTGGGACTTAACGACCTGGGGAAACACTATACTCTCCTGGACTCAATTGCATTGCGTTCTCAAGCTGTCTGGCTTTTATTACGGTTGACCATTCACAAGTGGTTGATTTGTGTGATAAAACCTGACCGTTTGGGAGCCAACCAAATTTTGGCGCCGCTGCCGGGGAGCTGTGCTAATTATCTTACGTTTAGCAGATTAGTGATTTGAATATTCACTCCTTGTTCATACCATCTATATATATCTATATTTTCTTATAAAAATCCAAAAATCCAAAAACATCGTAAAGCATATAAAACACAAAAATATTTTTCTTTTGTTTCTACATATATATAAAACCATAAAACTCAAAAAGATTCTTCTTTCCCCATTTTCATAATTCCCTTCCTTAACTCTAATATTTCTTAGAGTTAACTCTAGTGTATGCGCACTCGCTCTTCTAGGTCTGTGAGCCCATTTCGTGAGCTTGTCAGGATTCCAAGAAGGCGTATCCGTAGACGTTCTGCCCCATCAGTCGGATTTGAGATCCGGACTGCTCACACTACTTCCGTTATCATGGCGGAAGAACGTCCTATGTGTGAGCTTCTCCAGGCACCCATCGATGGGTATGGAGATGCTATTGTTATCCCAGCCATTGTGGCTGAAAATTTTGAACTCAAAACCGGGTTACTAAATCTTGTAACCTCAAGTCAATTCTATGGTTTTGAGAGGGATGATCCTCATGCTCATATTCGATGGTTTAACAGGATTGCATCTACCATCAAATACAAGAATGTCCCTACAGATGCTGTCAAGCTTCTTCTGTTCCCATTTTCCCTTGAGGGACAAGCCCGGATTTGGCTTGAAAAACAACCCCCTCAATCAATCGAAACATGGGAAGACCTGGTAAAGAAATTTGTGAACGAGTTCTATCCACCTTCCAAAACCACGAGTCTTAAAAACGAAATCATCAAGTTCACACAAAAGTTTGATGAATCCTTCAGTGAATCGTGGGATCGTTTTAAGGAGTTGCTCCGCAAATGTCCTCACCACGGTTTCTCCGAGTTAATGCAACTCGATACTTTCTATAATGGAGTGAGTCAATCTGATCAAGATTCTCTCAATTCCTCCGCTGGAGGAAATTTCTTAAGCAAAACTGTAAAAGAAGCTTTAGCGATCATTGAAAACAAGTCTAAAGTCCGCACTGCACGAAGCAAACCGGTTGTTTCCCAAGTCAGTGTTGGTCCTTCTTCTTCATCGCCCGTGAGTCAATCTAGCACCGATGCTAAGAATGACAAACTCACGGAAGCAATTCAAGCTTTGGTTCTCTCCAACCAAAAGAAAGTTTCTTTTCCACAAACTTCACCTCCTGCTGAAGTCAAGAAAGTAGAAGTATGTGTTACCTGCGGTGGCCCCCATGCCTACTACAACTGTATGGCCACCGATGGTAACCCTTTTGAAGCTAACGCTGTGGGCGGGATTTCCAATCCAGGAGGCAACCAATACCGTGCTCCTATGGACCCGAACCACCGTCCTAACCACTACCCTGGACCACCCGGTTTCAACCAAAACCAAAACCGTAATCAAAATCAGAATAGAACGAACCAAGGTTTTCAAAACCAAGGTAATTTTAGTCAAAATAACGGTTTTCAAAATCAAAGTCAAAACTTCCAACACCAAGGAAATTTTAATAGAAATCAAGGTCAGGGAAATTTCAACCCAGGGTATTTTCATGGCAATAATCAAGGAAATTTTCAAAATCAAGGCCCTAATCCAAACAATAGAGGCCAGAATTTTCCTACGCAAAATCAAGCCATTGTTCCAACTGGACCATCATCTGATGAGTTGTTGAAGCAATTCATGAAATCCCAAGAGGAAATGAATAGGTTGTTGGTTAGCCAGATTTCTGACATTAAGAAGTCTTTAAATGATCGACCCTCGGGCTCAGGTACTTTACCTAGCAACACGATCGCTAATCCGAGGGGCGATGCAAAGGCGATCACAACCAGAAGTGGTGCTTCATATGATGGACCCGCTATTCCTACTACCTCTTCTTCTTCTCTCCCGAAGGTAGTGGAAAGTGAACCTGAGGCGACAAAGGACCAAGTGCAACCTACTAGCTCACAAAGTATAGCACATGTCCATCCTCAGGTTGTCCCGAAACCCAAAACCAAACCAGGAGTTGTTTTTGAACCTCCAGTTGACAACCCCAAATCCAAAACTTCTATTCCTTACCCATCACATTTAAATGAGCAAAAACTCCGCGAAAAAACCAGTTATCAAATGGAAAAAAAATTTCAAATTTTCCAAGAACTACATTTTGACATAAGCTTTGCGGATGCCATCATGCTGATGCCAAAGTTTGCATCAACTCTCAAACACATGTTAAGCAACAAGGAAAAACTGTTTGAAATGGCTAAAACTCCTTTGAACGAGAACTGCTCAGCAGTTCTGTTAAAGAAGCTTCCCGAGAAGCTTGGAGATCCTGGAAAATTTCTTCTTCCTTGTGTTTTTCCAGGAATGATTGAATGCTTTGCCCTCGCTGATCTTGGTGCAAGCATCAATCTGATGCCTTATTCAGTATGGAAGAAACTTTCTCTTCCAGAACTTATTCCTACCTGCATGACTCTTGAGCTTGCAGATCGTTCTATATCGCGTCCTCTTGCATCGCCGAGGATGTATTCGTGAAAGTAGGAAAGTTCCATTTTCCAGCTGACTTTGTGGTTGTTGATTTCGATGCCTATCATCGGGTTCCCCTCATTGTTGGACGAGGATTCCTGAGAACGGGCCGTGCTCTCATTGATGTATTTAAGCAAGAAATCACGTTACGTGTGGGTAATGAAGCTATCACCTTTAACTTTGATCAAACTTTGAGGTACTCCTCAAATTATGATGTTGAATCGGTTAATCGAGTCGATGTAATTGATATTGCTTCAGAGGAGTACTCTCAAGAGTTTCTTGGTTATTTTCATAATTCTGTGAGTGGGGATCCCACCACATCTTCTCAACCAATCATTGCCGACTCTTCCCCCTCTCTCACTCCGTTTGAGGGAGGTGACTTCTTTCTTGAAGAGATCGATGAGTTTCTTGCTAATGATGAATCGATTCCGCCGGGAATTGATGGTGTTTTTGATTCGGAGGGAGATATCCTTTATCTTGAGCAATTGTTAAATGAAGATCCATTACCTTCACTCCCTCCGAAAGAGATCACAATTGAGGAAATCAAATCAGTACAAACATCTACTGAAGAATTTCCCGAGGTTGAACTTAAGGACCTACCTCCTCATCTCGAGTATGCATTCTTGGAGGGTGATGATAAATTACCCGTCATAATTGCTAAAGACTTAACTGAGGAGGAAAAGACTGCTCTCATAAAGGTCTTGAAGTCACACAAGCAAGCAATTGCTTGGAAACTCTCCGACATTAAGGGTATCAACCCTGAGTTTTGCACTCACAAAATCTTGATGGAGGATGACTTCAAGCCAGCAGTCCAACATCAGAGAAGGGTGAATCCTAAGATTCACGAGGTTATCAAACAAGAGGTTCTCAAACTTCTTGATGCCGGTTTAATTTACCCGATCTCTGATAGTCCTTGGGTCAGTCCCATCCACTGTGTTCCAAAAAAGGGTGGCATAACTGTTGTCACAAATGAAGAAAACGAGTTAATTCCAACTCGATTGGTTACGGGATGGCGTGTGTGTATTGACTATCGCAAGTTAAACGAAGCCACCCGTAAAGACCATTTTCCTCTACCCTTCATGGACCAAATGCTTGAGAGATTAGCAGGGAACGAATACTATTGTTTCCTTGATGGTTTCTCGGGGTATTTTCAGATCCCCATTGATCTGCAGGATCAAGAAAAGACCACATTCACCTGCCCATACGGAACTTTTGCCTACAGACGTATGCCTTTTGGCCTATGTAACGCTCCTGGCACGTTCCAACGATGTATGATGGCAATTTTCCACGACATGATCGGGGAAACAATGGAGGTGTTTATGGATGACTTCTCGGTCATTGGGGACTCATTTCAAACATGTCTCTCCCATTTAGATAAAATGCTAAAACGGTGTGAAGACACCAAACTTTGTCTAAATTGGGATAAGAGCCACTTTATGGTCAAAGAAGGCATAGTCCTTGGCCATAAGATTTCCAAAAATGGGATTGAGGTTGATAGAGCAAAAGTCGATGTTATTGCTAAATTGCCTCATCCTACTACCGTCAAAGGTATTAGAAGTTTTCTAGGTCATGCCGGGTTTTATCGTAGATTCATACAAGATTTTTCTAAAATCGCTCGGCCTATGACTCATCTCCTTGAGAAGGATGCTCCTTTTATCTTCTCACCTGAGTGCATCGAAGCTTTTGAAACATTAAAGAAAAAGCTTACGGAAGCACCCATTCTAGTTGCCCCCGACTGGGATTTACCCTTTGAACTCATGTGCGATGCAAGTGATTTTGCTATCGGTGCAGTCTTGGGGCAACGAAAAACCAAGCATTTTCAGCCTATCCACTACGCGAGTAAGACTATGACTGAAGCTCAAACCCATTACACCACTACAGAAAAAGAATTATTAGCTGTGGTGTATGCGTTTGAGAAGTTTCGGCCATACCTTATCTTGACCAAATGCGTGGTGTATACGGATCACTCGGCTCTCAAATATCTCTTTGCAAAACAAGATGCAAAGCCGAGATTTCTCCGTTGGGTTCTCCTCCTACAAGAATTTGATATCATTATACGTGATAAAAAAAGGAGCTGAGAACCTGGCTGCTGATCATCTGTCCCGTCTAGAAAACCCTCACCAGAATGTGTTTGAGAAAAAGGAAATAAACGAAACATTTCCTCTCGAAACACTCAATGTGGTTTCTTTTCGTGGAGACTCTTCTACCCCATGGTTTGCTGACTTTGCAAATTACCATGCGGGTAACTTTGTGGTAAAAGGGATGTCGTCCCAACAGAAAAACAAATTCTTTAAAGATGTAAAACATTACTTCTGGGACGACCCCTACTTATTCAAAATTTGCGCGGATCAAGTCATCACGCGATGTGTGTATGGTCAGGAAGCCAGTGACATTCTCAAGGCTTGCCATTCTGGACCTACTGGGGGACATCATAGCCCCAACTACACTGCCAAAAAGGTGTTTGATTCCGGATTTTATTGGCCCACGATTTACAAGGATGCACATGAATTTGTCAAAACCTGTGACGCTTGTCAACGTCACGGAAATATCTCACAAAGAAATGAAATGCCGCAAAACGCCATTCAAGTGTGTGAGATTTTTGACATATGGGGCATTGACTTTATGGGGCCATTTCCTTCATCTCGAGGAAATAAATACATACTCGTGGCCGTTGACTATTTGTCAAAATGGGTTGAAGCGAAAGCTTTGCCTACCAACGATGTCCGAGTTGTTGTGAAATTCTTAAAATCTCTTTTTGCTAGGTTTGGAACTCCACGAGCTATAATCAGTGATCGTGGTACGCATTTCTGCAATGACCAGTTTGATAGAGTCATGCAAAAGTATGGTGTAACTCACCGTCTCTCTACTGCGTACCACCCCCAAACAAGTGGGCAAGTGGAAGTTTCCAACCGAGGGATTAAAAGAATTCTGGAAAGGACAGTAGGCGAAAACCGTGCCTCTTGGTCGGATAAGCTAGATGACGCACTCTGGGCCTTCCGTACAGCTTATAAAACACCCATCGGGTGTACTCCATACAAGCTTGTATACGGGAAGGCGTGTCATCTGCCGATTGAGCTTGAGCACAAGGCATACTGGGCCTTGAAACATGCCAACTTCGATATTCAGACAGCTGGTGATCACCGGAAAGTTCAAATGAATGAATTAAATGAACTCCGTGATCAAGCATACGAGAACTCTTTGATCTACAAAGAAAAGACAAAGAAGATTCATGACTCCAAAATCAAAGACCGCATTTTCAACGTCGGTGATCGAGTCCTTCTTTTCAACTCAAGATTGAAGATTTTCTCGGGAAAACTAAAATCCCGCTGGTCTGGACCATTCACTATCACTAAAGTATTTCCTTATGGAACCATTGAGTTATCTCAACCCGATGGTCCAAATTTTAAAGTGAATGGTCATCGATTAAAGCACTATTTTGGAGAGGACATTCCTCCTGTGGTTGTCCCGGATCTACAAACTTTCCCCATGAACCAATGAATGCGGGGATCGAGTCAAGCTAGCGACTCGGGAATCAAAAACAATAGCAAACCATATGGGTTTTCACCCATATTTCTGACTTCTTTCTACTTTCTACCACCCTAGTGTGGGGGAGTTGCCCCCCACTGTTGTATATAAAGTGTAAAAAAAAAAAAAAAAAAAAAAAAAAAAAAAAATCTTTCAAAATAATGGTCGTAGTATTTTCCTTTTACGTTCTATGTTTCGGCATAACCGCCGGTACTTTGAATATTGAGGGCAATATTCATTTCTAGTGTGGGGGGGAATTCTCACAAATTTTATCATGTAATTATACCACCCAATTCCCCCATTTTTGGCCAAAATTTTTTTTTGGAGTAAGTGTTTTGCACTTACTCAGCTTATGGTTATCAGTCCGCCATGTCTAAAAGGATTGGCTAATCCAGGAGCAAACGGCTCTTGGTAAAGATATCTCAAATCCGTTGATCGCTTGCAATTTGCCCAAAATTGTATGGTATTCAACTCACCATATCTTTAATTAGTGAAGAGTTGGCTAGCCCGCAAGTTTATGGCTTGTGGTAAAGGCAGTTGGAAAACCATAATTGGTAATCAGCTCACCAAAGATATTTATCTAAGAGTTGGCTAGTCCAGAAGCAAACGGCTTCTGGTAAAGACAAATCAAATCCGTTGGAAGCTGGTGATTTGCTCAAAATCATTTGGTTATCAGTGTACCAAGGTTCTTACTTGAACTGAAACATTTGGCTACTCCAGAAGTAATGGCTTTTGGTAAAGAGATTCAAATCTATTAAGTTTTCTCAAAAGATTGCTAGGGACTAGCAATAGTTTAGTGTGGGGGATTGATGAGTGTGTAAATACTCATCATTTTTGGTCAAATCTGAACTGCAAAACATTTAAAAACGCTCAGAAATGCATCAAAATACTGAAAATATCTCAAAATTGCATTTATATGTTTCAGATGCAAAATGTTTAAAATCAGATGAAAAATGAGCTAAGTTTGCATAATTGGCAGTTTCAGTCCCCCGACTTTCAAATCTTGACAAACTCCTCACTGTCTTTCCCTCCTTTTTCTTCCTTCCTTCACCTGCTTGCCTGCAACACTCAACCCCCCTCACCTCCAGCTCACCTCCCACACCCTTATCCCTCCACCTCACCCAACAAGCCAAGAAACATTAAATGCTTCCCCCCTTGCACTCAAACCTTCCCCCAGTTGCAATATCAATTTCCCGCCAAAAAGCCATCAATGGCCAATATCATCCCAACTCATCCAATGGCCAAGATTAGAGGTGGGAAAAGCTCAGAGGAGAGAGGAAAAGACTTTTGCTATAAAAAGGAGGAAGAAGAGAGAGTGGAGATAGTTAGTTATTTTTTTTTCTAAAATTTCATGTATGTCGAATTTTCTATAATGTTCTAATTTACTTTCAAAGCTTGTAATATTTCCTTTCCTGTAATAAACTAAGAGTATTTAAGTAACTTTTAAATAATTTGAAGTGTTGATTCAAAAATTGTTATTGTTCCTGTGTTTTTTACATGTTCTGTTAAGAGTCAAAATCAATTATGCTGAATACAGGCTTCAAATAGCCTTTTTAGACATCATTTGAGCTTATTACAGCTTTAGATAGCTGTTAGTAAGTTCAATTCTCAGTTTTAAGCAATATATCATATTGGTCAAATAAAGTCAACTGAAGAACATGGAAGCAGGATTGGGTTGAGAAGCTGGAATTAAATGGAATTGGGTTGAATTTAGCATTGATTTGGAGTGGTATTGGGTTTAGAATAGAGTTTCTGGTTCAAGTCAATTTGCCAATAACCTGGATCTCATGTAAGTTTTTGTCTTCAAGTTTAACCTGTATTTGTTTTGTCTGCATTATTTGCTCATTGGTTGTAGTTCATTAGTATTAGTTTAGCATCTATTAGCTTTAGTAGCAATCTTGTTTTTGTTATATAATTGCATTGAGATTAGATAGAGTAAACTGGTTCTAAGTTGTCTATAGGACTGTTTGGATCAGTCTATTGAGTGGTGATTGAGCTTAGTTCAGTGGTTACTTGTAGTCTCTAGAGTTATATTTAGGCATAATACAGTCAAATAATTTATCAACTTATAGTTTAGTATGCTGAAAGTCAAAATCTGCTTAAACCATTCATAAACAAAAAGCTCTTTTAGTGTAAGTGTGCATTGCCTTGGATATAGGCTTAGAAATCATCAGAGTAGTGTAATCTAGTTTCATTTTAGCTTATAACATCATCCACATTCCATTAAATCAGCTCACAAGTTCATAAAAGTCAAATGCAATCTCTGTTTTCAAAAGTCAAATCTTGTTCATTACAGTTTTTATAAAACTTTGTGGATGTTTCATATCTTCAACATTGATCAAGAGTTACTGAAATTTTGGGATTTTCAACCTCAGTTGGTCTAGTTTTGATAAATGATTTTTGGAGAATTTTTGAAATTTTCCTTAAGCTCTAAATAAGCTGTTCAATAAGCCCTCATATGCCCTGTGACAGGGCATAGTCACCAAAGCAGTTTTCTCAGCCACTTGCAGAGCTTGTCAAGAGCTCATTTGAGCTCATCTCAGGCTCAGTTTTGGTCCATAGGTTCTTTGCTAGGTCTAGTTTAGGATCCCACATCTGGTTTTGAGTTTCAGCTTATTTGAGTGGCTTATTTTCAAGCTACAAATTAGTAGCCTGAACCTGTTTTGAACCAAGCTTATTAGGATTTGGAATTTGATAATTCGCTTACAAGCTAGGATTCTAAGCTCTCATTTAGCTGCTTTAAGTTTATTTCAATGAGTTTTAGCTTAGTTCATGCCCTGGTAGCTTCTGGTTCACTGTAGCAGCTTTTTGCTTAATTTAGGTGCTTATTACTTAAGCAGTTTCACTGCAGTTTCATAATCCTTCACATAAGCTATTGTTTTTATATTTTTCATAGATTTAGAATATTATTTTAGACTTTTCCTGAATTTTTCAGATTTTTCTAGTTCTGTTTGCTATTTTTCTTTATTTTAATCAGTTTTTAGTACTTTTTAATTAGCCTTTATTGCAATTAAATCAGAAAAGCTTCAAAAAAATAATTTTTCAATTTTCCTAGGTTAAGATAAATATAAAAAGTCAAAAAAATATTTTTCCAGATTTTTCTTAGTTAAATTTGTAATTTTTAGCAATTTAATTAGTTTTAAATAGTTTTTAATTCATAGAAAATAGAAAAATAATCATAAAAATACAAAATTAGTTTTGAAAATTCTCTTTAGTTATTTTAGATTTTTCTAAGTCATAATTTCACTTTTATAGCTTTATTTCATATTTTCTTATATTTTAGGGTATTATTAAATAGGTAAAAATAGTTTTTAATTAATAATAATCAAATAAATAGTCATAAAAATAATTTCCTTTTTCTCAAAATTTTCTCTTATCATTAGGTTTGTAAAAATTTCATTTTTATATTTTTAGGATTAATACTGTTTCAATTTCACATTTTCTTTTGTACGTTACGTAGTTTTTAATTTAAATTTATAAAAGAAAAATCAAGAAAATCAAAATTTAAAAATAGTGATAGCGTTTATTTAATATAATTTAGCTTTTTAATTTTCTTTCATTTTTCCTTTGTCATCTAGTATCAATCACAAACCTTTTCCCGTTCAATATCACCCGATCACTATACGTTTGGTTATTCAGTCGCACAGCTCGTTGGGACTTAACGACCTGGGGAAACACTATACTCTCCTGGACTCAATTGCATTGCGTTCTCAAGCTGTCTGGCTTTTATTACGGTTGACCATTCACAAGTGGTTGATTTGTGTGATAAAACCTCACCGTTTGGGAGCCAACCAACTACTTCAGCAGAATCCTTCAGTAGATACTAATACTGCTTCAGCAGAATCCTTACTTCAGCATACTCACGGCTTCTTTACTTCAGCAGACTTATATCTTCAGCATATACCAATACTGCTTCAGCAGAATTCATTGTTTCTCGATCAGCAGAATCACTGTTTCACAGAATTCCCAACAGTTGTCACCTAAAAGCTGACAATGTAACTCTTTAACTATGCAACGTAACCGTGCCTCGCGGGGGATTGTCTATCTTGAGTTGATCAATTCAAAAGTGCGCGCTCTTCCCACACAGTGCAGATTTTCGTCAAAACTCTAAAGCATATGTGGAGGGGGAGTATTTCTGCTAAAAGATAAAACTCTCACAGTGGTTCAAACATGTTTTTCATTTACAAACCCTTTGAGAGATTTTCTTGAAAATTGGTTTTATGGCAACATAGGTTAGTCATGGAGTGATAAGGTGACTAAGGTTAGGAATAACCGTCCTATGATCCGCCAGAGCCGGAGGGATCTACCCAAGGACATCACAAATAGTTAGTACTTAGAAGTCCTTAGGTAAGATGATAAAAAAAGGAGAAATTGAGAATCGGAGAAAGAAGAAGTTGAAGAATTAAAAAGAAATGTAAAGAAAAGGGTGAAAAGAAATAGCCCTCCAAATTACTCAACTTAGGGCAGACACCGGGTTCAATTCATATGCTACTGGTTGTCACTCAGTGACGCCGGTATTGAAGATTAAAAGTCGTCATGGACCCAGTGACGCATGCACTATACCTTCTTAGCCACTCAAGTTTCTCTCAAAAGAAGCTTGTTTCATTCTCACAGGGAACCCTACATAATCTATCGGCTTTCTCTTAGAGATAGCTGGTATTGAAGAAGGAGACCCTCTCCCTAGTCTCCGCTCAGGTAAAACCAAAACGCACTATTAAGTCTAGAGCCACGAGATTCATCAAAAGATCTCTTAGGTACACTTGACATCTCATCACTTGACGTTCAATAATAAGAATTTCAGTGGTACATTATCGAGTCCTTCACAGATCTTAGCAATCTGTCGAGAACATTTATGAGAGGTTCACAACTGTGATCCTCAGTGATTGAATGGAAACTCCTGCCAGGGTCAACATCAAACAGCCCTGACAGCAGGTCACTTCGGTAACTCCCCGTGGATTACGCTTAGTGTGTCTCAAACGATCTACAGTCGTGAGTTGATGCTTCGGTGTACCTCAGCGACTCATCTGAACTGTAGATGTACTTCGGTACATCGCGTTATCTCACTTGTGGGACTCCAGTTCAGGAACGGCCTTTGTAAGAATTAGAGTTGTGTTTTCACACTATGTTGTTAACACTCTCGAAGTTCAAACTTGTAAGTGCCGGAATCCGCTTATTACTAACCGTTTGAAATGTTTTCTTCTTATGGAAGCTCCGGAGCGGGATGATCGTGCAGATTCTTCTCATGCTCACGCCAACATCATCACTAATGGAAGTTCTATCCAAAAGCAACACAACAGTCAGAATGATTCTTCGTCAAATCAAAGAATCTACAAAGTTAAAGACTTAAAGAACTTCATCAGTACTGAATTCCAACGTCAAAGAGCGTGTGAGCATGTTGAAGAATGACGTGGAGACACTGTAGCGGCGAAGCAGACCTGAGGCAGACTTGATGCTGACAACAACATACTATCACTTCCATCACAAAGAACAATAATCAAAGAACAAAGTTAATGATGACGTCAAAGCAGAACCGTTTAAAGAAAACAATTTCTCTACATTGGGGAGATTGTTCAAATCAAGGCAATTCTTCTCACAAGAAAGAAGAATGTCAGAAGATGTCAAAGCTACTATTACATCAACACCTTCACCGTTTTTCATCACTAACACTTAGGGGGAGATTGTTGGAATCACTCCTAAACCTAAATCAAGTGTTAGTAATTTACTTGTAATAGTTAGCTTAATTATGGCCTTTATGTTTGTTATTAGCCTTAAGCTTATGTAGAAGGCCCATGAGCTTAGACCCAAGCCCATAAAGTAAAGGAAGGGAACTAGGAGTGTTGCCCTAGCTTCCCTCCTATAAATACTCTTGTATAACCCTCACTTGAGGTTTGGTTGTTCAATATTTCTCTTTCACTCACATCTTACGCATAACCGGTCTAAGCTTTACGTGTGTGTGTGTTTGGTTATTGTTGAATCGCCTTTATCTCTTTCTTGTAAGCTTGTATTGTAAATCTAGTGACCTAACATATCTTTTTAAGTTTTTCAAGCTCTTCTTGGTATGCCTCATTCACAACTGTCGTATGGTTTACCTCTCTTCTAAGAAGAATCATATCATCATTATATTTTGACTCATTTTCTCTATAGTGCTCTAGTTGTTTTTCTAATACAGTTATAGCTCTCCTAAGGTTTGACACAGCATAATTAGCAGCAAACAACTCAGTTCTTTGACTTTCATAAGATTCATTAAGCCTTTCAACTTCTCTAGCAGCCCTACATGTTTTAGAACAACTTTCAAAGTTTTGTACCTCAGAGTTAGAGAAAGCCACGAGAGCAAATTCAGTAGACACCAGAGCAGCATCTGAAGGTTCTTCTTCTTGTTCATCAGCCATGAAACTCCAATCATAACTCACACCATCAATTGCCAATATTGCCTTTGGTTCTTCCACAGTTGGTTCTTTCTTTTGCTTGTACCAAGTAGACCTGTTGTCCTTCATCCTAGGTCTTCTGCATTCCCTAGCAAAATGCCCCAACTTGTGACAATTTAAGCACTCTACTTTCTTTTTGTCGAACCCTGCAGTTTCACCACCATTGATGTGGATTGGCTTGCCAGTCTTCTTGTAGAATTTCCTAGCCCTCATGCTAAGAAGAGCTATTTGCCATTTTATATCCATCTCCTCCAAGTCATCTTCATCAATTTGCTCTATGTATTTATGAGTTAATATAGAGTCATTAACTTGAATGGAGATAAAAGCATAAAAGGTAGGATCTCCAATACTAGCAATCTTTTTCTTTGAACATGCAGTGGTAACGCTAACATTACCAGTGGAAACTGTAGAACCAGCAGTGACAATATCATCATCACAGTCATCTTCAGAATCATCACTGTCAACAGAGGTTGACATCAAAGCCAAGCTGCTTGAGCTTGTACTAAGTTTCCCAGCCTTCTTCAATCTTTGTTCAATGAGTTTGAAGTTGTTGTAAAGATCATTGAGCTTCATAGTTTCAATATCTGGTTTATTTTCCCAGACAGTAACATTAGTATGAAACTCTGAAGGCAAACTTCTTAGAAACTTCAAATTGAGGTCTTCCTTTTCTACCTCAATGCCAAACACAGTCAGTTGTGTAACAATCTTCTGGAGTTTTGTGAAGATGTTATCAAGTGAGTCACTGCTTGAAGCAGAGAAGTTTTCATAACTTTGCTTCAACAATGTCTTTTGTGTCTTCTTTGTAGCATCATTACCACCAAACACTGAGCAAATCTCTTCAAAAAGTTCTTTAGTTGTCTTGAACTTGCTGAATGCTATGATCTGGTCTCTAGGAAGAGTCATCAGCAACAAACCTCTAGCCTTTAGATCATTCTTCTTCAGTGCTTTTTCAATATTAGTCTCAGGCACAGAAACTGTCACAACATCTGTGTCACCAACCTTCTGAGTACTAGTCACAGGCTTGAAAGAATCACCAGTTAAGATGATCTCCCATAGAGCATAGTCTTGAATGAGAAAGTATTGCTCAATCATTATCCTCCACATCTCAAACTCATTAAGTTTGAGCTTAGGAAGTCTTGGAGTAGAAGAGTTGGACTGGTTTTCCATCTTTATTGAATTGAATGAGTATGTTAAGCTTATTCCTTGGATCTTCTAAATCAAAATATCATAACCTCGCTCTGATACCACTTGATGGATCTAAACACACACCTTGTGTTAGTGATATTTTGAGTTATATTAATAAGCACGCGGAATATACTTAGTAATACTTAGAAGACAGATTATATGTTGTAATATAAGTAAGAACAATAAACTCAAAGCTCCAATATTATTAAGAAATAATACGAGTGATCTTGCTTATCACTAGGGTTACACCTTGAAGCTAATATGAATAATGCGTACTTTAAACAATGACCTAGGATCTTCTTTTATAGCACAAGGAGTCCTTTACAAGATAAGTATAAACCTAACAATATAGAATATACACAAGATCTTTTCTATACTTATCAATACGGATACATAACATTTATCCTAATAGCAGTGGTAATATTTGTATTGGCAGTGGTAATGAGTTTCCACTGCTAGTGTAATCTTTAGCAGTGTTAACCATAAGACTATCAGTGGTAACTGTTAGTATTATTCCCAACAGGCATCGCTAACATGGTACAACCCTGAGGCTCACTCTCTACTTCCAGTCTGTTATGAGGTTCTTAGCTATGTTGCCGACCCAGATCCATACAAACTTCCACCGATCATAAAGGATCTCCAAAACACAAAGCACAAATTTGAAGTCCGCTTTGGTTATGGAAGCAAAAAAGGAAACCCAAGGCTAATCCTCGAAAATGTTGCTGATGCATCAACTCCTGCATTGCCACCTCCAGATGTTGCTGAAACTTCAACGCCGCAAAAGTCTTCAACCACTGAAGCAACTGTTACAGAGCTTTCACCGGCTACACTAACACCGCCACCCCTTTCTGCAGAAGCCGTTGAAAACCGATCAAGCATGCTGAACCATCACTTGTGCGCAAGCAACTGTTTAAAGAACCAGACAAAGATCTTGAAATGCCACAGGCAAAGAAGCCTAAAAGTGATCCCGGTACAGGATCACATGTGTAGCAATGACCAAGTATGAACTGCTAAGTTTTGTAGTATGGCAACACTAAAGCTATAACTATGTAGTCTACCTAGCTCTAGCCTAACGCCTGTAAAAAAGGGTCTGTTTCAAAAAACAATGTGAACACAATGGTAGTGTATATGTGATAACGCTACACGCGTCGTTCGGGGTCAAAGGAACTTCCTTTTCGTCGAGCAAGTTTTTCAACACCCTAGGCAGTGAACCTAATCGTTGTAGTGTAGTATTAGGGGTAAGCCACGGGTATTGATATCGTTCTCTAGGGGAATAGTGTCGTTAGGCTGAAGTATATGTCGATTTAAGTCTAAAGATGAGGGATGATTATTTTTGTATTTTTATATTTTATGAATCTCGGTTTTGGAGGGGAGGGTGGAATTAGTTGCTAGTCAACTATCCCAAAAGGTACTAACTAAATTAGAGGTCTACCAGTAACGTGAAGCGTATCTACTTATGATGTATTACTCCTTGCTAGCTATCTAATTCTACCTACTGAATTGTCACGTCCTATTGATGGTTGAATTGTCACGTCCTTATTCTTAACGCGTTGTGTTTTCTAAGGTCGTAAGGTGTGCTTTCCCTAACTCTTTTAAAGTCACCTTTAAGTGTAGTAAACAAAATCCACTAAGTCATTCATAAACTAACTTTAAAGTTATCTTTGATTTAGTAAACGAAATCCACCAAGTCATTCATAAACTATCAAAGATTTATCAAGTATTAAGCACAACGATAGCCTAGTCGCACTCCTAAGCTAATTACAATTAAGATAAGAGACAACCAATCAAACAAGAGATAGTAGGGTGCAAGAATTATAAACTAAACTACTTAGACTCATTGAAATTGTCACACCCCTAATGATGAAGATAGACACAAGCATCACTAAGAAATCAATAAGATCTAATTAATTATATACAAGTTTCATACAATCATAAGCAAACACAAGGTGAATTAGCCAAGCATAATTAATGAAGAGCAAGCAACAATTATGATAATTGAAGACATACCATAGGATTGGATTAACAAACAAACCATTACACGATGTTTATAGAGTGTTTGAAACCCTTTAAGTTGCTGGAAAAACACCTACCTAAACCCTGGAATCGGACTTAGGGTTTAGGGCCTACAAAAAGTGAAGTTATAATGTTATATTTATAGGCAGATTTTTTGTCGGCAAAGAGTGACGGCGTCACACCTAAAGAGTGACGGCATCGCGATGACTTTTTTTCACCAGACTGTAGATTTTCTCGTTCTGGTCGCGTGGGCTTTTGAATCACCTAAATCCGAGTTCGTATGCAAAAGTTATGGCCAAAACAGTATCAGCTACTTCGCGCGCATATTGTGACTTGATCAGCTTGTGACGGCGTCACCTTATGCTTGTGACGCCGTCCCCTTCAGTCTCTGACGCCGTCTGGATCAAATCTAGGCCGTCTGAGTTGCGATGGCCTACTCTTTTAAAGCCCGACGTCGTCACTTGAAAATAGGGTTTTTGGCTACTGTATCGTCACAAAAATCCTCTGACGGCGTCGCAATTAACACCTGACGCCGTCGCCTTCTGTTTTCAGCAGCTTTGAGTGTCTCGATTCTGACTTTGGCCATTTTCTTCATATATCCGCGCCTTTTCGTCCAAATAAGTGTCATTCCAGCATTTTGCCTTCAAGAGACCTAAAAAGTGAAAAGGAACGATATTAAGCAATAACGGATAAAAAAGTGATCAAATAAGGACTTAAACGACCCCTCAAAATGGTACATTTTAAAACCTTATCAAATATCCCTACACTTGTTATTTGCTTGTCCTCAAGCAAATGTGCTTTTAGCCAATTAATTTATAAGTTAGGGGTCATGAAGCATTGATTCAAAATGGTCCACAACACATATAAGCCCCGCAAAAGTCATAACAAGCACGGAAATTACATACTAGCACCTCACATGGGGTGTTTGGATACTCACATCTCTCTCAGGTGTATATATGAAATATAACAAATAGGAAATGGAAGATAAACACTCATTAACCGGTCCTAGTACATAGATTACCATAGGCTTGAGAATAGATCAAACCTCCATCGCTTTGGCGTAAGCACCTAGGAAAGACTATCAAAGAGGTCTTTTAAAGGGTTGTAACGTTAGGCTTACGGTAGGGAAATAAAGGGTTTGGTGGGATAGGCAATGTAGTGGTGGAAAGTCAAAAATCTCTATGTTAAATGCATATGAAGAATGGCGTTGCTAAGCCAAGACTCGACACTCTAAAACTCTAGGTAACTGAAATAAACAAACATAAATTTAAAGATAGATGTAGGATGGTAGCCCGTATGGTTTTTTTTTTTTTTTTTTTTTTTTTTTTGCACTCTATTTTTTTTTCTTTTTCTCTTTTTCTATTTTTTTCGATTTTTTCTTTTTTTCATACACTTTTAATCTACCATCCTCTACGGTAACATCAAAATGATAGGGATTTATAGGCACATCCCTACACTTGAGTTTTTATTACTCTAACACTAATTTGACCCGAATTGAAAAGATCAAAACACTTGGGGTACATTATTATGCAAATAAGGGAATTGACGTTCCCTTTTAGTCATTTAAAAACTTTAACTTTTCCCATGAATCCCAATCATCCCAAAACTGTATACAAAGGATATGACTCGACTTAGCAACTCATGCAACCAACCAAATAATTGAACTAAGGGTTTGGGGTGATAACAATAATGCACTAAAAGTGAGTGCATAAAGGGTAGGCTAAGGCGATTTGGGTGTATATTTGGGGGTGGGGTGTAAACAATGCTCTTCATTGATATTCCGGAAAACCGAAACATCACGAGAACCGCGAAAAGGATAGGCTCTGAGGGGTTAACTAGGGGTATCGTGTACTAAAGATGAGTACAACGCAAAGGGTGTGGGGGAATTACACAACCGATGTGGAAGAAGTAATTATATTACGGGTATCAAACAAGGGTTATCCTAATGCCTCTTATCATTTAGTTATTCCTAACTACACAAGTGTAGTCTTACTAGCGATCTCGGAATGCATCACAAAACAAGTTCTAGAATCTATTATACTACCGGTTCACACTCTAAGCATTAAAGATGAATGCTTTAACTCCTACTAATCTAAGGGTGATCCTCACATTTTGGGTGGAATTTAGGTGGTAAAGGGTTTTTGTGCTAGTCATGCAACTTCCTATCCGTGAGACGCTTTTGTTAAAACTAATGGCCCACTCCTATATGTCATGAAAATTTTTAAATTTGGTGCCAAAATTACCCTAACCGACATTTTCTCATGGTTTATTACACAAATACAATTGGACAAAGCAAATAATCAAGGATAAGCATAGTTTCAAAGTTCCCATTTTATTTTCCCTCCCTACACTTAAACTGAACATTGTCCCCAATGTTCCCCGAAAGTATCAAAGTTATGATAATAGAAGGTAATTAAAAATGAAAGAAACAAATATTCCCCTGATTAGCTCGGTAGGATCCGTGTGTGAAGTAGTGGTTAAATCCTTTCCAAGAAGAATGTATGCGTGAAAAGCTCCTTCCAATCTTATGTATCTTCTTCTTGATAAATAAAACCTGCACACTTTAAGAAAACAGACAACCCAACGCATCAAACCGAACAAACAAAAATCTCAACAAGATGTAATTCCAGACTTAAGTAAGATATAATGCTTGTGGAATGGATGTTTGCAGATTTTCTAGAAAATTGAGACCTGGAAAATTCCAAAATTTTATAAGTAGCACAGAAAACGAGAAAAAGTAGTAAGCAATTTCTACTCCTCCTGACGCCATCAGGTTGAGACCCTGACGCCGTTAGGTTATCATGACAGAAACTGGTCTGCGATTTTCTGAAAAAAAAAATTCTGGAAAATTTATATCTTAAAATCTGGAAAAATTTCCTGCAATAACATCCATTATGACTCGATACAAGCATTTGACTCGAACGAACACACATGTATATCTTTTAAATAATTGTAATTCTCATGTTCACGTTTCTTTTGAAAACGTGTGTAATCCTCCATACACTTATCCCTTATGTAAAATACCTTTATATGTAATTAAGACGAGGTTAAAGACAAAATAAAGCATTTTTACAAATTCAAACATGAGAATAAACAATTAATAAAAGATATACGACACACAAATGAAAATGAAAAACAAATACACATGGGTTGCCTCCCAAGAAGCGCTTGTTTTTTTTCGAGTCACGAGCCTGACTCTACCCTTATTTAACGGATAAAGGGGAGGTTTTCCCTACACTTAAGTTTAAGTGCGGGTGATAGTAGCGATACACACCCTTAGGGTGGAAATATGCAATGTGAGGTGAAGGGGGTGTGTGAATGGCTTCCTTCATCCTAAAACTACCCGGACTAAATTGGTTGATGGGTGGGTCGGTTCCTCGTTTATCTAAGGATGGAAGTGAAGATTGAGGTTCCGGTTCATCAACACTAGTAAATTCCCTAGAACTAAGAGTAAGACTGAGACTACAAGTATTCAAACCTATATTCTCCAGTTGCGTTCGGTTCAAATGTTCTACCTCCATTGGGATTCCTAAAGTCTCTTCTACTACTTCCGGGTAAGTCACGTGCGGTGTGTATGCCTTAAATGATGGTGGGGCTTGTGGGGTACCTTGTGGGTCTAGACTTTTCACTTCATCCTCAATCACATCTACATCATCTATTTGCTCGTCATGTAATATTTCCTTAGGTCGTGATGAAACCAATTCTAGTAATTGATCCAACTTATGGTTTAATGCTTGGTTGCTTACCATAATGTTTTCATAAATTTGGTCAGTTCTCCTAAGGGCCTCACTAAAAATAGTTTCTAAACACGGAGGTTGTTCACGAAAGTCTATCCTAGGTGAAGGCTCAAACGAAGCATAGGTTTCACTAGATGAGGTATTTTGTGGACTTGATGGAATGGTGAAATCCTCAAAAGGTTTATGGACTTGGTTACTTTCTTCCCACCATCTTGAATAATCCGCTTTAGTAACATCATAATTTCTTATGAAAAAACCTAATCGCGGATATAGTGGATTCGCGTTCTCCATAATGGTGAACGGAAGAGTCAATGGACAAGTTTTACGAACAAAGGCACAAAGAAGGGGGATAGACTACAAGGAAGCTAATAAAAAGAAAAAAAAATCTCACTTGATAGGAATCTTGTGAGTAGACCTAAATGAGATAGAAATCAAGCCTAAACAATAACTATTCCCCAGCAGCGGCGCCAAAAACTTGATAACGCTACACGCGTCGTTCGGGGTCAAAGGAACTTCCTTTTCGTCGAGCAAGTTTTTCAACACCCTAGGCAGTGAACCTAATCGTTGTAGTGTAGTATTAGGGGTAAGCCACGGGTATTGATATCGTTCTCTAGGGGAATAGTGTCGTTAGGCTGAAGTATATGTCGATTTAAGTCTAAAGATAAGGGATGATTATTTCTGTATTTTTATATTTTATGAATCTCGGTTTTGGAGGGGAGGGTGGAATTAGTTGCTAGTCAACTATCCCAAAAGGTACTAACTAAATTAGAGGTCTACCAGTAACGTGAAGCGTATCTACTTATGATGTATTACTCCTTGCTAGCTATCTAATTCTACCTACTGAATTGTCACGTCCTATTGATGGTTGAATTGTCACGTCCTTATTCTTAACGCGTTGTGTTTTCTAAGGTCGTAAGGTGTGCTTTCCCTAACTCTTTTAAAGTCACCTTTAAGTGTAGTAAACAAAATCCACTAAGTCATTCATAAACTAACTTTAAGGTTATCTTTGATTTAGTAAACGAAATCCACCAAGTCATTCATAAACTATCAAAGATTTATCAAGTATTAAGCACAACGATAGCCTAGTCGCACTCCTAAGCTAATTACAATTAAGATAAGAGACAACCAATCAAACAAGAGACAGTAGGGTGCAAGAATTATAAACTAAACTAATTAGACTCATTGAAATTGTCATACCCCTAATGATGAAGATAGACACAAGCATCACTAGGAAATCAATAAGATCTAATTAATTATATACAAGTTTCATACAATCATAAGCAAACACAAGGTGAATTAGCCAAGCATAATTAATGAAGAGCAAGCAACAATTATGATAATTGAAGACATACCATAGGATTGGATTAACAAAAAAACCATTACACGATGTTTATAGAGTGTTTGAAACCCTTTAAGTTGCTGGAAAAACACCTAGGGCCTACAAAAAGTGAAGTTATAATGTTATATTTATAGGCAGATTTTCTGTCGGCAAAGAGCGACGGCGTCACACCTAAAGAGTGACGGCGTCGCGATGACTTTTTTTCACCAGACTGTAGATTTTCTCTTTCTGGTCGCGTGGGGCTTTGAATCACCTAAATCCGAGTTCGTATGCAAAAGTTATGGCCAAAACAGTATCAGCTACTTCGCGCGCATATTGTGACTTGATCAGCTTGTGACGGCGTCACCTTATGCTTGTGACGCCGTCCCCTTCAGTCTCTGACGCCGTCTGGATCAAATCTAGGTCGTCTGAGTTGCGACGGCCTACTCTTTTAAAGCCCGACGTCGTCACTTGAAAATAGGGTTTTTGGCTACTGTATCGTCACAAAAATCCTCCGACGGCGTCGCAATTAACACCTGACGCCGTCGCCTTCTGTTTTCAGCAGCTTTGAGTGTCTCGATTCTGACTTTGGCCATTTTCTTCATATATCCGCGCCTTTTCGTCCAAATAAGTGCCATTCCAGCATTTTGCCTTCAAGAGACCTAAAAAGTGAAAAGGAACGATATTAAGCAATAACGGATAAAAAAGTGATCAAATAAGGACTTAAACGACCCCTCAAAATGTTACCTTTTAAAACCTTATCAATATGCCTATGGGTAAACTACCAGTTGTGCTCAAATGTAGCGCACAAGTTTTGGACAATGGTTGCACTACAGTTGCAATAAGATCGTATGCTTCCTTTAACCTTATGTACTTCTTACTCTAACGACAAAAAATGCTACGCCATAACAGCAAACATGCGCAATAAGATTGTTATACAAACATCTGCAAACACTTGCATCAACACAAACCAAACCATAAACCGCATTCATACTAACTATACATTGCTACCATATAACACAACAAGCACACAAAGGATTTCCAAACACATATGGTCAAGATAACCAAATTTTTATACCAGTCATTACAAAGTATATATATATATATATATATATATATATATATATATATATATATATTTAACATAAAGTGCGCCGCGTAGGCTTCCATTAAGTAGTTGATAATTACAAAGTGGTCATAACAAGAGGGGAACCTTACTAAAGGCATCAAAACTGTAACCTGCTACAGGTTACAAGCACCCCTTCCAACTACATACGTACATACCAAGCTAAAAACACCTAACCATCTGCACAACTACTACGACCTAGGACCAAGAGTAGCCACTTCCACAAAAGACAACTAAAACCCAGCAGCAACCACACTACTCTTCAGACAGCTGTTCATTGACCTCCATAAACCCCACTTGTGCTTCCTTAGTAGCAATCCCGTCACGCAGACTCTGGACAAGAGTATCAAGAGCAAGCAAGGACTCTCGATCAGCGCGCTGCAACTCCACAAGACCATCCAAACCATCCACAACTTCGGCATCAAATGGGCCAAACCAATGAGTCTCTATTATAGTACGGTCACGCTTCTCAATTTTGCCCAATAGTTGCTGGTGTTCGCCTTCCATCTGTATCAACAAAGCTTGATCCTCAGTAACCTCGCTGCTGAAAAGAAACTTAAAAGCTGTGGCTAGGTTGTCAGACCCACTGGCGGACTTGATCTCTTCGATGTTTGGCATGGCAGTCATGTTGAAGAGGTGGAAAGAGTTAGACCAAAAGAAAAGCGTTGACAATTGCCAACTAACCCAACATATTTATAATAAGCTCACACACGTGAGCACAAAACAAAAAAATAAACGAACATACATGTGAAAAAACTAAAAGGACTTACAAATAAAAAACTAAAAAAATTCTACAAAAATTTATCAAACCACAGCAAAAAAAAATATTGTACGCGAACGTTAAAAGTTGATGCAAAACCCCGTCGCAACGCGACGGGCGTTAGATTCTCGTTCTATACTTATTATAGTGTTTGAATTTGAATAATTAAGTTTACCGGGCCTTGAGTCCTTGACCAAGCCTATCACTAGAACTAGGCCATAATTAGTCCAAACTAACACAAGCTAAAGTGTTAAACAGACTTGTCCTGCTCTCTTTGCACATTCGAGACAATCATCAAGATCATTATAGTACTATATTTGTAAACAAAACCATTATTTTAAAGCTTCATGGATCCCCATTTGATCTCTATATCAAGTTCTTCTATAAACCTGAAATTAGATAGAGTACTACTTAAGTTCTCTATGTCATATTGTTTTAAAAATTGTTACTATTTCAAAAACTTGCTCTTTGTTTAAATGATAATCTTGCAGGAATTTTTATTTTGGAAATACGCGACAATTTCTGCACTTGATACATATGAGCTAGCACATTAGATTCTTCCTCCAGCAATGAAGTCTCCGCACAAAAGATATGTGCACGACAAACGTCCTCAACATGCACGATTGGAATTTTCCCAACTAATTCTTCTATGTACCTTAGGGTATAGTACACTGTTACATTTTTGAAAATTTTTTATGTAAGCAGAAACACACTGCCATTAGGTTATGGTAGATGACCTCCACCACCAACTATCCCACAACCTAACGATACTACCTCCAACTCATTTAGTTTATCTACCCCAATTTTCCGAATTTTGAAGATATTGTGAATTTTCAAAAGAAAACCCTGCTTAAGTCAAGATATATATGAGTTTATTTATAGAACCTTAAGGTAATTATTGGCGTAAGGGACATTAAGATGAAGCAGTGTCCAACAAATTTCATCCATGGTGACCTTATAACCATTCCGATAGCCCCATCATCTTTCAACGGTGACAACGGAGGCAGTACAGATGAGACGCTTCACAAGCATACACAATCTCTATTGGAAGGCTAAGCTTCAGCTATCAAACACATGGGGTCTTAAAGTCAATATTATAAAGTCTGAGCTAGAAGTGTGCCCGCCTTAATCTCAAAGGACTAAAGTTATGCTGAATTGAAGACATGAAGGACTATACTATAACATTATGAGAAGGAGCTATATAAGTCCTCATTATCTCCTATCTCCTCATAATTCATATCTGTTTCTGTGTGTTTTCTCTTTCTCTATTGTTGCGTACCTGCATTGAGAGAAACCCTAGTTTGTGTAATTGTTTTCTCATTTAAGTTCTGTATTGTAAAGATAACTTGCTATTCTTAGCATTGAATTAATAAAAGGTTGAGCCAAGGGGAAGTTGGCTGGGTTCAGTCTAATCTGTTTTGTGTTAAATAAGCTTTGGTTCATTGTTTTCTAGATGGTATCAGAGCAAAGTTGCTCTATACCAAAGCGAATTAATTTTTTTTTAAATTAAGGTTTCTCAAAATTTGGGGGTTTTGATCTATACGTTTAGATCTTGTTGTTCTGAGGGTAATTACAGTGTTCTTGGTATTAGATCTTGTAGATATGAGTTTTAATTGAATTTTTTATAAGGACTTAAAAGGTATACTTTTGAGGGGTCATTTAAGCCCTTAATCGATCACTTTTGTATCCGTTACTGCTTAATTTCGTTCCTTTTCACTTTTTAGGTCTCTTGAAGGCAAATTGCTGGAATGACACTTATTCGAACGAAAAGGCTCGAATATATGAAGAAAATGGCTAAAGTCAAGAATCAAGACACTCAAGCTGCTGGAACAGAAGGTGACGGCGCCATAGCCAAATGGCGACGCCGTCGCAACACGTTTCGAGACGACTCAGAAGCCAAATTGCTATTTTACACTTGACGGCATCAGGTTTTACAGAGTAGGGCGTCACAACTCAGACGGCCTAGATTTGGATCCCGACGGTGTCAGAAGATGAAGCCGACGACGTCACAACCATAAGGTGACGCCGTCACTAAGTTGAGGTGGCCAAGACGAATACCTAATGGCGGCGACCCGATGGCGTCACAAATAAAGAGTGACGCCGTCGCATATTGTAACTCTATATATAGAATTCGAATTTTCAGTTTTTTAGAGAGGTAGTTTTGTGGAGTAAAACCTAAACCGAACTTTGGCTGTCTTGGGCAGTATCTTAGGGTTCCTTACCCTATTTTACAACAAGATAAGTGATTTACTTCATTAATTCAATTATGTCTTCACTAGTTTGTGTGTATGCTTGCATGTTTTCCATGTCCGGCTAATTTACTTGTGTGTTTGCTTAGATCTATGAAACCTAAGTATTGAATATTGATTGGTTGTCTCTTATCTTAATTGTGATTGACCTAGTATTGCGATAGGTCATTCGTTGTGTTTTTAATGCTTGAGTAATATTTGTGAACATTAGTTTATAATCACCTAGAGTTATTGCAGGCTAAACATCCAAAGGTAACCTTAGAGTTAGTTTATGAATCCTAGAGATTTCGTAGGCAATAACCTTAAGGTAGTCTCAAAGAGTTAGGGAAAAACGCATACCATACGACCTTAGAAGACACAACGCGTTAAGAATAAGGACGTGACAATTCAACCATCAATAGGAGATAACTAGGGAGTAATAGCATCTAGGTAAACACATCTTTAAATCATCATAAGAGCACACAACAATAGACATAGACTACACTCACCTTAGCTTAGTTAATTAGATAATTAGAAAAGTAGAGTAATCGGTAGAAATACCAACCCCCCAAATCTAATACCCTGAGATTCGTACCTTTCAATTTTCTAAAAAATATAAAAAAGATAAAAAATAATCTTCCTCAACCCCAACCTTAGCGTAGTAATTTCTCACTAGCATTCCTATTCCCCTAGAGAACGATATCAATTCCCGAGGCTTACCCTAATACTACACTACAACGATTAGGTTCACTGCCTAGGGTGTTGAAAAACTTTCTCGACGAAAAGAAAGTTCCTTTGACCCCGAACGCGTGTTGTACGCGTATCAATTTTCCTAAAAATTAGGGTTTTCAATTTTTAGGGGTTTTTTGATCCTGGTGGTTCTTGAGTCAATTACTCCTTGATCTTGTGTTCTTGGGGTATAATTGACTCTCGGAGAGTATTAATTTGATTTTTAGTCAGATTTTTAAAATTAGGGTTTACTATATCAAACCCTAATTCAGTTTGATTTCTGTTCTTTAGTTGATTAATCTGGCTATATTGATTCTAATTTCAAAGATCTTGAAATTAAAATAAAAAACCCTAAAAATAATTTTTAGGGTTCAAGAGTCAGATTGGTTTGTTTCAATTGGTTGTTGACTAATTGTAATTTCATTGTTTCAGGTATCCTTCCGCGCTGTTGGTTTGTTGTGGATCTTCTTGATCCTTTGTTATTTGGAAGTTTGCGTGCACTGTAATACCTATCACGCCCTCTCTAGGTTGTTTTTACTAGGATTTTTAGGATTACATATGACATAGTGTAGATTAATGGATTTTTTGTGATTGTGGTGTTGAGATTGTTGGTGGTTATATGTGTTTGAGGAGTTACAAGGTGTTTTTGTGGTTGTTTTGTTTTAACTGTTTTTCTTTGATTGTTTTGAATTCTTGTGACTATTCTGTGGTTCATTTAAATCTTGAAAAATGCCTGAAAGTGAAAAAGATAAAAATAAAGAGAAAGTTAATGAAGGTGGTAGTGGTAGTGAACTAAAATTGGACATATATGACCCTTTGTATTTGCACCCTCAATACATTGGTGCTCAGTTGATTATCTTCAAACTTGAAGGTACTGAGAACTATAAGGTCTGGTCTGCTGCTGTGCAGTTGGCATTACACACTAGAAATAAGCTTGGATTTGTTAATGGTAAATATGTTAGAGATCCCACTGATGCTCTATATCAGGCACAATGGGATAGATGTAACTTTGTTGTGTTATCTTGGATTCTAGGTTGTATTTCTCAAGACCTTTATAAAGGTCAAGTGTTTTCTAAAAATGCTAAGTCTGTTTGGGATGAATTAGATGAAACATATAATAAAGAAGATGGTTCTGTGATTTATAATCTCATAAAATTCATACTCTAACTCAATCTGGTATGAGTTTATCTGAATACTATCATAAGTTTAATGCATTATGGAGGCAGTTTAACTCTCTTGTTGATCTGCCCACATGTGTTTGTGACACTGCTCCTAAATTGAAAAAGCATTCAGATCTTCTTAGGCTAATGCAATTTCTTATGGGGCTTGATGATGGTTTCAATTCTGTGAGAAGTCTTATTCTTACTACTGACCCTTTACCAGATGTTAAGTCTGTCTTTGCTACTCTATCTAGAGATGAATGTCATAGAAATAGTCATGTGACTAATAAGTCTGTTAAGAATGGAACATCTGCTTTTGCAGCTAGACCTAATACTGGTAATTCTCAAAATAATAACTGGAACTCTAATAGAAACAATAATAACAATAATAGAAGGTTTGGCAGGGTGTCTAACCTTGTTTGTAAGCATTGTAATATGAATGGTCATACTATTGATAGGTGTTTTGAATTGGTGGGGCATCCACCTGGTTTCGTTTAGAAAGGAAATGTGAGTCAAAACAATGTTCATAATGTGACTAATAATATGACTGATACTAGTAAGAGTACCACTCATACTCTTACTAGTGATCATTATCAGAGATTAATGTCTTTACTTAGTGGTACAGGTGATGCTAGCAAGGCTCATGCTAGTGTTGCAGGTATTGTCAATGCTTCAAATTGTGTCATTAGTTTCTTTACTTGTAGGTTTTTTAATTTCAATTATAATATAAGTACTTATAGCACTTATATAGGTTGGATTATTGACTCAGGAGCTAGTCAACATATCACTTTTTGTACAACTCTTCTTTTTGATGTTATGGATGTTTCACATTTAAATCTTACTGTTGCACATCCCAATGGGACTGTTGCACAAGTTAAACAAATTGGAAGTTTTAAATTTGGAAATAACCTGATTCTTAAAGATGTGTTGGTAGTTCCTGGGTATCATGTGAGTCTGTTTTCTGTTCATATATTGTCTAAGGATAATAATGTGATCGTCAGTTTTAATGATAATATTTGTAAAATTCAGGATTTAACTCAAAGGTTCCTGATGGGAACTGGTAGTGAGAGAGGAGGCCTTTATTTTCTTGATGAAGGTAAGAGGGTTAATAACAGTAACATTAAGAGTTGTGTTATGTCAAATTGTATTTGCCATAACAGACTTCGATACCCCTCTGACCATGTTCTAACAGTGTTAAAACATAAACTAAAAGACCTTAAGAGTACTAATTCTGAACCTTGTGAAATATGTCATAAAGCTAAACAAACAAGAGAGCCATTCCCATTAAGTGATCATAAAACTAAAAATATGGGTGATCTTGTTCATTTATATGTGTGGGGACCTTATAAGGTGACTAATAGAGATTGATTTAAGTACTTTCTTACTGTGGTTGATGATTACACCAGGGCTGTTTGGGTGTTTTTAATGAAAAACAAAAGTGAGGTTTTTTTTTTATCATATTACTAGTTTCTATAACCTGATTAAAAATCAGTTTGAAAAAACTGTTAAAGTTTTTAGAAGTGATAATGGGTTAGAGTTTGTAAATAATAAGTTTGAAACTTTTCTTTTGAACAATGGTATATTTCATCAAACCACTTGTCCTTATACACTCCAACAGAATGGTGTAGCAGAAAGAAAGCATAGACATTTGTTAAATACTGCTAGAGCCCTCATGTTTCATGGGGGTTGCCTTTGAACATGTGGACTGAGTCTATTCTAACTGCTAATTACCTTATTAACAGGTTGCCTACTGTTGTGTTGTCTGGTAAAAGTCCTTTTGAGATGGTGTATAATACTGAACCTAATCTTTTGACTTTAAGATGTTTTGGCTGCTTATGTTTTTCAATTGTTCTAAATGAATCAGATAAGTTTGGATCTAGGTATGACAAATGTGTGTTTGTTGGATATGCTTTTGACAAAAAAAGATATAAATTGTTTAATCTTGATCAAAAGAAGTTTATTTTTTCTAGGGATGTTAAGTTTTATGAAACTGTATTCCTTTTAAGAATAGTTCTTTCACTAAAGATTTTGTGTTTGAAGAAAATGGTGTAAATGATTTGAATTTTTTTGATCAAGAAAATGAGAGCAGTCAAAATAATCTTAGATCTGATGAGCCCAATGATGATAACAGAAGTAGTATAGATAGTAACATCAAATCTATACCTGAAACTAGTGCTCTTAAACCTAGTGTCAACACTATAGATGGAGTAGCTAGTGTTGATGAGTATCTGCATGCTGAAACTGCTGATACATCTGATGTAGATGTTGATTTGCCAGCTGAAACAACAGATAGTGCTAATATAGTTTATGCAGACAACACTGGTGGAACTTCTAGTAGGAAGGACACTGAAAGTAATGAGTATGCAACAGAAACTACTGTTTCTGAAGGTATACAGGGTACTAGTGTTAATGATGATGATTATATATCTGAGGGTGAGGATTTAGATATGTTTGGTAAAATGTTTGAGTCACCAGAACCAGCAGGGGCACAAACTGTTAGAAGGACTAGTAGGATGACTGCCTTACCATCTAAATACAAAGATTATATGCTTAATAAGAATCATAAGTTTGTAATAGATAAAGTTGTTAAATATTCCAACTTAAGTTTTGATAACTTTGTATTCACTTCTAGTCTTAATAAGATTCATGAGCCTACTACCTATGAGGAGGTTGTTAAAGACAGCAGATGGGTAGAAGCAATGAATCAAGATATTGAGGTTTTAAATAGAAATGGTACATGGATAATTGTTAAGTTACCTCCTGGTAGAAAAGTAATTGGCTATAAATGGGTATTCAAAGTTAAGTATAAGGCTAATGGTGAGGTAGAAAGATTTAAGGCAAGGTTAGCTGCCAAAGGTTTTAATCAAAGGGAAGGTATTGATTATGAGGAGACTTTTTCTCCTGTTGTAAAAATTGTCACTATAAGATGTGTTTTGAGAATAGCTGTTAATAACAAGTGGCCTTTATTCCAACTTGACATTAATAATGCATTCTTATATGGTGAGTTGGAAAAGTATGTGTATATGATATTACCAGAAGGGTTTTCTGATAAGAATGATAAAAGAGTTTGCAAACTAGTTAAGTCTTTATATGGTTTAAAGCAAGCTCCTAGAAAGTGGAATGAGAAATTAACTTATGTGCTTAAAGAAAATGGATTTGTGCAAAGTCCAAATGATTTTTCTTTGTTTATCAAAAATGATAATGGTGTTGTATTAGTTTTGCTAGTATATGTTGATGATATCATTATCACTGGAAATAATGTTGATGAAATTAACAAGTTTAAGAAATATTTGAGTTCAAAGTTTTTAATAAAAGACTTAGGCAAACTTAAGTATTTCCTGGGTATTGAAGTCTTGGATATTGTAAATGGCATTTGTCTTACACAAAGAAAGTATTGCACAGAGCTCTTAACCGAGTTTGGTATGCTTGGTTGCAAACCATGTAGTACTCATATAGAAACAAATCCAGATAACAAAAAACTTGTTTCTAAATTTGGTGATGATGTTCCATTAACTGGTATAACACATTATCAAAAGTTGGTTGGTAAACTGATTTATTTGACCTTAACTAGGCCAAATATTTCATATGTTGTGCATTGCTTAAGTCAAGTTATGCATAAACCTATGCAGTCTCACTTAAGACTTGCTTTTAGAGTTTTCAGATATCTTAAAAAGGAACCTGGTCTTGGTGTTACTTTTAAAGAATTGATGATATTAGTTTAAAAGTCTTTGTTGACTCATATTGGGCCAAATGTAAAATAACTAGAAGATCTGTTACTGGTTATACTGTGTTTTTGGGAAGCAGTTTGGTTTCCTGGAAAAGTAAAAAAAACAAGTTGTTGTTGCTAGGTCCTCTATTGAGGCTGAGTTCAGAGCTATGTGCAATGTGTGTTGTGAAGTTATATGGATTACCAAACTGTTAGCAGATTTGAAGGCGAAAGTTGTTTTGCCTATTGAAATGTATTGTGATAACAGTTCTGCTATGCAGATAGCTGTTAACCCAGTACTTCATGAAAGAAGTAAACACTTTGAAATTGATCTTTATTTTTTAAGAGAAAAAGTGGTTGCTGGGTTTATTAAAACTGTAAAGGTTAAATCAGAGGACAATGTAGCATATTTGTTCACTAAAGGGCTTAGTGTAATTGATCATAACAAGTTTTGCAAGCATCTTGGTTTGTTTAATGTGTTTCAGGACAAGCCTAGTGAGCAGGATAAAGGGTATGTTTGGCAAAAATAGATTATGTTGGTGCTGGTGCTGTTGCTGATGTTGGTGCTGTTGCTGATGTTGGTACTGGTGTTGTTAGTTGCTGAAAAAGATTATAAAAATAGATTATTTTTTTAAGCTGCATGAAGTAACCTTTTGTTTTCAGAGATTATGGAAGATTATTTTTTCTATAATCTCTTATAAGTTATGTCTGTCAAACAAAGATTATTTTTTAAGTATCTTATTAATCTCTCCATAATCTCATGTGCCAAACATAGCCAAAGTTGATGGGGGAGTTTCAGGAAGCTAAAGCTTATAGGGGAGTATTGGAAGGCTAAGCTTCAGCTATCAAACACATGGGTCTTAAATTCAATATTATAAAGTCTGAGCTAGAAGTGTGCCCGCCTTAATCTCAAAGGACTAAAGTTGTGCTGAATTGAAGGCATGAAGGACTATACTGTAACATTGTGAGAAGGAGCTATATAAGTCCTCATTATCTCCTATCTCCTCATAATGCATATCTGTTTATGTGTGTTTTCTCTCTCTCTGTATTGTTGCGTACCTGGATTGAGAGAAACCCTAGTTTGTGTAATTGTTTTCTCATTTAACTTATGTATTGTAAAGATAACTTGCTATTCTTAGCATTGAATTAATAAAAGATTGAGCCAAGGGGAGGTTGGTTGGATTCAGTCTAATCTGTTTTGTGTTAAATAAGCTTTGGTTCATTGTTTTCTACAATCTCTTTCACCACATTAATTGTTGCATCAATGGTATTCAGGGTTGTCCCATAAATCGGCGAAAATTTTGAGGGTCATGTACGAAATTATGTATGTACGAAATTATGTACTGTACTCATGTAAGACTTGCAAAGGGGTGGCAACATGGGAAACGAAGACACATCCCTGGTTCACTCATTTCTTTTCTTTTCTTTTGGGCTAATGGTACATACAAATGATCGAGTTGTCTAGTAGTGTACGACTTATTTTCTAGAAACCTGGCTCTAAGTGAACGTGCACAGTTGCGTATCAGTTAACACTTGTCAACAAAGGACCATTGATGTATATTGATGTTATAAAGAACCAGTAGTTGTTGTTGCATTTATATTATGGGTTTTTCTAACTTGTGCCCCAGGGTCACAAGTTAAGCACACCGAAAGTACACAAGGGACCTATATAAAAGTACACTTGTCTGTACTTTTATGTGGATCCCTGGGTATTTTTCAATGGATCCCTGTGTACTTTCGGTGTGCTTAACTTGTGCCATAAGACACAAGTTATAAAAACACTTATATTAATTTTAAACTAATGAAGTCAAATATTTCGAACTAATTAATGAAGATATAGATCAAATAGAGGCTTAGAATTGAGGGATTACAGCTAACTAGCTAGACGAAACATCATATCTAGCCACAGCGTGAATCGAATCGTCAAAAGAAGAACACTGGACCCCTGGTTAGGAATTGTTATAACGTACTAACACCATAAATTAATATAAGAAAATTATAAATAATGTTTGGGTTCATATTGAATAGAATTATGGGTTTGTTGCTGTCAAGTATGAAAAAGAAAGGGTAAACATGGAAATTAATTGGAGCATGGGAAACGGTTGAGGCATATGTTTGGAAAAAATTGTTGTAGCTATTATTGTTAGTTGTAATTGCAATGCTTAGTTGTGAGCTATGGCTATTAATGGAAGCATTTAAGATTCTCATTGTAGCCGTCACATAAAAATTGTTGCAACATGTTGCTGCCTCATGCACAACCTGCGACTAAGGAGCGGGAATCTGAGGATGCATGATAGCCATCACTAACTAAAAATGAAACTAAAATTTGGGGAACCTAAACTGGGATGCACCAAACCTCTACGAGAATTAGTTGGAGATACTAAAGTGACTAGTGCGGCCATATGATCACACTCATAGTCTGAACTCTGAACCATATCGAGTGTCCTGATTTTGATTTTTCTGTTTTACGTTCCGAGAGTCCTAGTACCTTGCGCTGTTCATTTGTGATTTGCATATACTCAATACAAAGTCTCTTTTTTTAAGCTTCATTTTTCCAAAGTCAAAGCTAAAGATTTGCCATCCGGCAACTTTTTTTCAATGAAAGTCTTTGTTTCTCAAAGAAATCATTAGTATCATATGCAAAAATCTGTTCTTACCTTAATTTCTAATGCAGAAATTGTTATTAACACACCATATAATATATAGCCAAATACAATTTAGCCGTAGTTATTGCTAAACAATTCCCGATCTCTTTGCGCATTCAAGACAATCATCTAATATCATTTCTGTACTATACTTGTAAGCAAATCCTTTATCTTCAAGCTTTCTTGATCCCCATTTGATTTCTATCCCACGTTCTTCCAAGTACCTATTATAACAAATTTATTATGTACTCGAGTTCTCTGTCATATTATTAAGATATTGTTAATCAAAATAATCTTACTCTTGTTTCAGTTGTGGAAAGCTTTTCTGATAGTGCTTCGCCATTTCTGCACTTGATACAAACGAGCTAGCGCATAAGAATCTCCCATTAACTGATGGCGTCTCTGCACAAAAGATGTGTGCTCGGCAAATGTCATCAATGTGTACAATTGGGACTTTTCCAAGCAATTCTTCCAAGTACCTTAGTTTTTGGTATTGCATCATGTCATTGGAAATCTGTGATATGAAAACCGTTGAACTGCCTGATCTAACGATACCACCACCCACCAACCCACAACATAACGTCACCACCTCTAGTTCATTTGCTTTATCTTCTCCAATTTTTAAAGCTTCTTGCTCTGATTTTGTTTTGGCCTCTGCGTAGTCCTAAAGTAAACCCCACAACAAAGTTGCATCAAACATTACTTGTACAATATTGTAAGTATTTAGAGACACGATCATGTAAGAACCACGGATATCGTAAAAACATTTAAATTTCTGATACAAACCTTTACGAAATAATATGTGTAAGGAAGAGGTGTCCAACAACTTTCGTCTACGTTGGTTTTATAACCACTTCCGTCCTCTTTTAATGGTGAAGCTGCTGCAACGGACGCAGTGTAGATGAGCCGCTTTACTGTCCCCGAGTGTATGCAAGCATCCGCAATCTCCTTAAGCGCATTAATTGTAGCATCAATGGTGTTTTTGTACTATAAATATGCAAAAAAATATTATCAACTCATAAGATCAGAGACTGGAATTTATTATTTGCGGTTATGATTAGAATCTTGATTAAGTGGTGTAATTTGCAAGAACGTAACACCTTATAGCCAGTAGTATGAAATACGGGGGTTGCAACATGGAAAACATAGACACATCCTTGTATTGCTTCTTCAAACTCTACTGGGTTGTATATATCTGCTTTAAACAAATGAAGCCTTTCTTCTGCAAATGGAAAAGTTTTCAAAAGTCCCACCTTGGATTCATCACCTACAAGCAAAAAACACAGACAAATACTGAAATATGCCGATAATATAGAGTATTAGCGAGACGTTTTTACTATTCTTTCAGGGGTATGATTTATCACAACGCTAGGTAGAAACATCTTACAACTCTTAACTCCACACATATACAAGGGCCATACCCTGCATATTGATAGGAGGGTAGACGCATAGTCTCCTCTTTGAAATTGAATTATACAAACAGATATATGTATGAAGAAAACGAAGTATACCCAGGTTTCTGAGAGTAGCATGCACAGTGTAACCATTTTGTAGAAGTAACTGAACCAGGAATGAACCAATGTAACCAGCACCTCCTGTGACACAAACCTTGCAGCTGCCTTTATTCTCCATTTCCGAACTTATAAAGAATAAAACTGGCACTTCTCTAGTTTTCTTTTTCACTTATTGTCTCAAGTACAATGCAAGAGCTGAATTTGATAAGAAATTCATGTGGCTATGACTTATAAATGTGATCGTAGTTGCGTGCGGTTCACATGCTAGTGGTCCTTTTCTTGACTATAATGCAAGGTTATAGAAAATCATTATAAACTAAATATCATCGATATATGCACGTCATCATGACATCAACTCTTCACATGGTCCCATTAGAGCGGAGGGTGTGGGCATATTGTGGCTCGCCATGAGCCTACATGGCACCTCGCCGTCGGCCGCCGCCACACCGGGGGCCTTTGCCGTGGCTCGCCGTTGGATCCACCGCCGTGGTGACGACGAATCCATTTTTGTGACAAACCCACACTTTACCAACGGATATAATTGAAAATCAAATTATATCCGTTAAATAACGGATAGAAATCTTTTTTTTTTTTTTTTTAAACTCAGCACCCCTAAAAATAACATATCATATCCACCATTTTTATCATCTTCATCTCCTCCATCTTCAATCAAAATACTAAACCATTTCAAACTTGCTGAAACATGAGTTACACGAGTGAATCATCTTATTCCTGTGAAAGTGACATTGAAGAGTTAGCGGACCTAGAAATGTTTATTCAAGAGTTTAAGGCAGAGCAAACGTTGCAAGAACAAGAAGCCGGTCCTTCAAACCATCGTCGATACGTCCTCCGTGAACGTGAAGTTGCTGAAGCACGTCTACTTGCTGACTATTTTGGTCACAACCCAAAATATACGGATGATAGTTTTAGGCGTCGCTTTCGTATGAGCCGTACATGGTATTGAAACATATATTGAAACTCACCATCCTCTTCCTAAGCATTTTGATTTCTTTAGAGTGCGACCAGATTGTAGGGGTGTAATGAGTTTTAGTGTGATTATGAAATACACATGTGCCCTACGCCAATTGGGTTACGGGGTAGCACCTGATGCGTTAGATGAGTATTTACAAATAGGTGAACACTGTGCAAGCGATTGCCTAGATTTTTTTACTATGTGCATAATCCATCTATATATTAAGGAGTTTTTAAGAAAACCAGATGAGGATGACATTCGTCACTTATACCATGCACATAACACTGTTCAAGGCCAATTTCACAGAGGTGATAAAAAATATCCAACTATAATGCTTGAAGCCGTTGTTTCATACGATTTGTGAATTTGGCATGCATTTTTTGGGGTAGCGGGTGCGAATAACGATCTAACGGTTTTAAATAATTCTCCGTTATTCGACGACCTGCTTTATGACATCGCCCCTGAGGTTGAGTATGAAGTATACGGGTCTAAATTTAAACAAGGGTATTATCTAGCTGACGGAATTTACCCGGAGTGGGCATCTTTTGTCAAGTCATTTACAGTTGCAAGTAACCCAAAAAATGCCGCATTCAAAGCGAAACAAGAAAGTGCTCGAAAAGATATCGAAAGAGCTTTTGGTGTCCTCCAAGGACGTTGGCATATCATTGCCCAACCGGCGCGGCAATTTACTATTGGCAAGTTACGGAGAATCATGTGCTCGTGCATCATATTGCATAACATGATTTTGAAAGATCAACAATTTGCGATATCCGACATTGCTGAAACGTATATTTCTCCGACACCAAATTTACAACAGACATGGATTGAACGTTGCGAATTGCAAAGGAAAAAAACCAAAGAACTACAGGATAAACGCAAACACGCAAAGCTTCAACGATGTCTCATCGAGCATGTTTGGCAACAAGTTCAATGGGAACAATTTCAACAACAGAATCCAAATAATTAGTTTCGTTATAATTTGATGTATTTCTTAGGTTGCGTATATTTTTTTTTACCGAATCTTTATTTTACGTTTCGTATGTTTTTTATTATGTTATGTATTGTAATTTTATTTTTAATGAAATGAATTTAGTTTATTTGGAAAATTGAATAAAAAAAATAAAGTGGTAGTGGTGGGCCCCAAATGAAGAGGTTGAGGTTTGTTATGAGGGAGGGGGTTTGTTGTGGTTAATTGTGGAGATTTGTTATGCTGATGTGGCGCTGAGGTTGCAGTGATGAAGAGTTTTAGAGCATAAGGTGTCACGACAAGGCTTAACCTCTTCGTCAGTGTCACCTCAGCTCCACATCAGCATCCCACTTCTCCACAACTAACCACAACAAACCCCCCACTCATAACAAACCTCAAACTATTCATTTGGGGCCCCACCACTACCAGTTTATTTTTTTTATTCAATTTTCATTTCCAAATAAACTAAATTCATTTCATTCAAAATAAAAATACAATACATAACATAATAATATTTATTTCATTCAAATAATACAAATAACATTTTTTATAAAACAAAGTTCAAAAAATTTAAAAACATAACTCCATCATTGGCCCAAATTTTAAAAATTCTAACAATAAGTAAGTAAAAGTAACGCACTTCTTGGCCCAAATTTAACTGAGAAAAAGAAAAAAAAAATCACATTTCTTCTTCTTCTTCACTTCCTGCGTGTACACACACACTTACACACACTTGAAAATCAAAAAAGGAAAAAAGAAGAAAAAATGAAACCGTTTATATATCAATTAGGTCCCACTTTGTCAGTAGCATTTGCTCGTCGTCAGAACGAAGAAGTAACCGACGGCGCCCGACGGCGAGGGGGTCGATGTCACGGTGGGGCACGGCGAAGTGACACGGTGGACCGCGCGGGGCTACGGCGAACCCACACCGTGCGCTCTTAGCTCCATCACCACACCCACCCCCCGTAGGCCCTTACAAATATAAGAGCATGGGGTGTCGTGGGTTGCCCAATTCTCTTCATTTGGGCCCCACGTGTGCCACATCACCTCCACATCACTCTAACACACTAACTAAAAAATACTCTCCAATCATAACTTACTCACTTCTCTTCATTTGGGCCCCACCCACCATCATTTTATTTCTTTTCCATATTTTTCAAACACAATTAAATTCATTTCATTCATTTCAAAAAAAATTACAACATAAAAAAAATACACTGCGAAATAAAAAAAAAAAAACGAAATTTAAACTAATCTTGTTGTTGCTGATGTAGTTGCCAAACAGGCTTAATGATATTTCGTTAAAGTCTTGCGTGCGTTGCTTTATCACGCAGTTCTTTGGCATTCTTTCGTTGTATATCGCATCGCTCAATCCATGTCCGTTGTATATTTGCTCGCGGACAAACATAAATATCGTTCATTTCGGATATCGCAAACTTTTGATCTTTCAAAATCATGTTATACAATATTATGCACGTGTACATGACTCTTCTTAGCTTGTTGATAGTCCAAGCAAGCGCCGGTTGGCTTATAATATGCCAACGTCCTTGGAGGACCCCGAAAGCTCTTTCAACGTCTTTGCGAGCACTTTCTTGTTTTTGTTTAAACAAGGCATTTTTCTCCGAATTTGCAGTCGATAATGATTTGACAAAAGATGACCAAGTTGGGTAAATCCCGTCAACTAGGTAATACCCGTGTTCAAATGTTACACCGTTTACTTGAAACGGAACCTTGGGGGCGATGTCATCAAGAAGGTCGTCAAATAACGGTGAATTATTCAAAACAGTTAAATCATTATCCGCACCCGTTACCCCAAAAAATGCATGCCAAATCAATAAATCGTATGATGCAACGGCTTCAAGCATAATAGTTGGATATTTTTTATCACCTCTATGAAATTGCCCTTGCCACTCAACGGGATAGTTTTTCCATTCCCAGTGCATACAATCAATGCTCCCAAGCATTCCCGGAAACCCATGGACCGTGTTATGCGTGTTATATAAATTTTGAATGTCACCCAAAGTAGGCTTTCTTACAAACTCGGGCATAAACAATTCAATTACACACATAGTAAAAAAATCTAAACAATCGCGTGCCGTGTGTGACCCCATTTGCAAATATTCATCAAATGCATCAGGTGCGGTGTCGTAGGCCAATTGGCGTACGGCGGATGTGCATTTAATAATTACACTCATACTCATTACACCGCAAGCATCGGGTCGGACTCTAAAAAAATCAAAATGCGGTGGAAGAGGATCAACAGTTTGAATATAATTTTCAATACCTTGTTCTATTTGTAAGAATAGTTCACGGCTCATACGAAATCGACGCCTAAAATAGTACTCCGGATATTTTGGACAATCAGAAAAATAGTCGGATATAAGACGTTTTTCAGCAACTTCACGGTCACAGTTGATGTAATTACGGGTGCGTGAACTTTCAGCTTCATCTTCTGCCAAGGATTGCCCATAACCTGCAACTTTCAGAATCATCTTGATATCTTGTAAATCATCAAGATCGGAATCCGAATTTGAACCACTCATGTTTTTTTTGCTTAAGATGTAAAGAATTGAAAGAGTAGTGTGTGAATGATTTGAAAGAAAAGAGTGTGAATGATTTTATAAAAATGAGGTATTATTTATAAGAGGGTGGGTAAAGTTTTTTTTAAAAAAATCATACCGTTACATTTATAAAACTTGCAACGGATATATTCTCTTCATTTGGTTGTCGTTTTCCTCGTCGTTGGACCGGCGAAAACCAAAGTGGCGAAGCTTAATGGTGTCTTGGCGAGGAGCAAAGTGAAATGGCGAGATGCCATGTAGGAAATGGCGAGAATCAACGAAACCCACACCCCATGCTCTAAGTACAGGAGATATAATGGACAAATATTTCACGGGTAATGTAAATGCCTAGAAATGCCATTTTTATTACATGTATAAGCTTATAATGTTAGAGAAACAGTATATCTTCACATACAAAAGGAACAGAAATTATATGGAGTTTTACACTAACAAATGTGTAAATGTAACAAAAACAAACATACAGCGGTGCTCCACGTCTGCACAGGCAAAATTTTAGCAAGTTCAGTGTGATACAAACAGGATCACCCTTTCCTTGGGGACTCAAATTTATTTCAGTTTGGGCTAATTTGCAAAAAGAAATCCAGCAAATTAGTGTGCTAGAAAGACAGAGGCTCTCACCAAGTTTCAGAAGAATCAACAAAAAACAAATCCATCATGCATTCTGAACCAGCTTGATCCACATAGCCAAGATGTTTTTAAACCACGGACGATGTTTTGCATGAGTTACCTAATACGTTCTTATATTCATGGGTTACCTAATTCGATTTCAATCCAGTACTTGTGCTATGTACTATAAAATCCTCATGGATGTGATAATACATTTAAGAGTATAGAGTACTTCACTTTGCTCAAAAAGTAAAACAACTGACAACATCTAGGCCATTCTTTTAGGAAATCTTGATCAAGAATAATATCAATGGAGTGCTTAAATTGTTAGGACTTACATAGCATGTGCATTAAACTCTTTATTATGGATCTTCTACGACATCCTAAGTAATTGTCATGACAATACTCTCGTGATCACTCTCAAGGTGATTGTGTGGGATGTCGTTGAAGTTCTAGAATAAATAGTTTATCACAATTCACACACGCAATGTACGGACCTGGTAAGTATTCGTCTACAGGTTTGTAGGCTGCAGATTTATCTGTTTGTTAGACTGTATGTGACAGTCTTCAACTTACAACAAATAATCATGGTCCTTAAACCAAAAAAGGTAAAAATTGCTGGTTGATTATAATATTATGGCACGCTTTGATCGTATAATGACAGGATTGAGGCTATTCTTAGTGCAATAAAGATGATACAAGACATTTCATACACTCATGTACAGTGAGGACTGAGGCGGCTCATGTATACCTAATCTGTTGTTGCAGGCTTGCAGCTTAGAACACCATGAATGAAAGATTTTGGACACCCTTGCAATCCCCCTCTGTAGCAATGATTCCTTATTGTAACTAGAGTCCTAGACAACACTTGTTTCAGTTTTGAAGTTATGAACTACGTTACGTGTTCAAGCCCGAATCCTTCCAGTATATAATAGTGAGCTTTACAATGAACATAATAAACAGGCTTGATAGAACTGACCTCCAAATTATAATATAGAGGCAACCAATATCATTTAGGCAACTTGAATGAACACACAGAGAAGTGATCTCAAATTTTCAAAATGGAAGACATATTATTAAGAAGAACAACTTAACATAAAATGCCACAACTTTTCCACCGCGTGATAACAGCTACTAAACCCTCTTGTACTTCATCCCTGCCGCCAAGGTAAATGCTTGATAGCATCATTTTTCTTAACCATCTATCTAAATAACCACATATTTTTACACAATAGAGCATACCAAACATCTACAATAACCAACGTAACAAAAATCGGCACAGTAACCAAACATCTATAACAATCATTTCACATAAAAACTCTGTTTTCGTTAACTATGTAAGTATGTATCTAATCACACAAACTTGCACAGTTCTTCATATCACTTTTTAACATATCAAACACAATTCACAGCATAACAAGTACAAAAAAGTAAACCATCAAACAAAAAGCGAATAAATCCTTGACTTCACAGTCCACACCCTCAACCCTGAAGCAAAGCTAAGCTAGCGGTATACCCAATAGCATTAAAAGCACGAGGCAACCCATGTGTCTCAAGATCCAACATCTCATTCTTAATCGCATCAAACAACACAAGCCTTCCATCATTCATCACCATCAAAACCTCATGATCATTCCTCATCAACAAAGGCGGAATCGATAACACAGGATGCGCAACCACACAAACCTTCTTCCAAGAATCCACAACTCCATACTCACCCATCACCCACATATCCCATTTTTCACCATTAAGCTCAACATAATGAGCACCCAATGCCAACAACAAAGACTCGTCACCATAAGAAACCAAACACACTTGATCATAACTACGAACAATATCTTTTGGCAACTCAACAACACAAAAACACTCATTCTCCAAATCGAACCCCATAATCACATTCGGCAAAGAACTAGCATCCCTAACCACTTCCTTAAACCCTAACCAATTCACAACACCATTAACAACAACATTACTAGACCAACCCCTGACCATACCACAAGGCGCAACCACACCATCTATTTTCCTCCAAGAATCACTACTCAACTCATAAACCAACACATGATTAACATTAACCACCTTATCTAAACCATACACAATCTTAACAACCTTAAACTCCAAATTCCTCAACACAAAACCAAACCCAACAACAAAATGTGAAACTTTATCCAAATCATGACAAGGGTCATGACCAACTTTCTTAAATCTTGAAATACTAGGATTCCACAACAAAACATGACCCACATTAGAATAAAAGTTAGTATCAAAAAAACACAACAAACCCTTGTGGGACCCAACAATTCTGAGATACCCATGAAGTGGTTTGTAAGGTGGAGCAAGTTTTAAGGTTTCTTGAAAAGCGTTGGTTGGTGATCTTAAAGAGTAGATGTGGTTGATGTAATCTAATGTTTCATAGTATATGATGAGATGGTTTTTGTCTGGTTTTTTTAAGGTGGTGGTGAAGTGGAGCTTGGTGAAAGAGGGGTGGGAGATCAAGGGTGGAGATGAAGAGTTGACACATCTGAATTGGATTAAGGATTTTGTTGGGAGTCTTGATAAGATGTCGAAGATTATGTCTTGTGGGAGGTTGAAGATGATGGACTGGTTTTGCTCTTCGGTTTTTGTCATTGTCTGTGTGTTCTTGTGTTTGTGATGTGGGGTAGGATTGTTTGTAGGAATTTGTACTTGAGTGCCTAATGAGGTAGTAGATTTTTTGACTTGCTTACTTATAATTTCTTGTGTTTAAAACATGAATTTATAGCGACTAAGAGCATTAGTGGCTATATCTCTAGCCAAAATGACATGGACATGGTTTTGGCTATGCCAAATCTTAGCCATTATACCATCATGGCTATGCCACTTACAATTTAGTCACTTCTCCAACACACAAAAGACAACATTTTCATTTATGATTTTCAATAAATTGAAAATAATGGAGGTGTGTAGGGCCCAAACTGTTGTGTTGAAGTTAGTTGTGAGGGAGGGGTATTTTGAGGTTGGAGTGTTGAAATGATGTGGCATGTGATGGGGCCCAAATGGCTAAAAAATAGTAGCCATTATACCTTATGCTCTAATAATAACTGTGAATATGTGATATTATGGTTAAGATGTAAGAATTGAGATTAAGATGAATATAAAGTATGAGTTAGGATCAAACGAGAAGAAAAATTAAAATGAGAATAACGAGAAGAAAACACAACAACTCATTTCAGATGCATCTACAAAAACAAATGCATCTCCCCTTGAAATTCTCCTTCATATTTAAAATGTGTTGCTAGAAATTCTTCTTATCCTTCTCATTTTAATTTTTCTTCTTACTAGATCCTCCCTATAAAGTATATATAAAAGAAATTAGTAATCGAATGGTAAAGCGTAATAAACAAAATATTACAATTTTACATTAATTTTAGAGGAATTTTTTTAAATGAACTATTTCGTGTACTATTTTACGAATTTGAACCACGCCTATATTTTTTTTTGAAAATGAACTTTGAAATATGATCCGTTAGATTCATTAGTACATAACTTTTTAACCATACACGTGTATTGTTTTCGATGTAGGCGAGTGTTGGGCGATGGTTGGCGAGTTTAAAAGCCAGCACTACAAGAATTCTGTCAATTAACCACGGACCAAATCCGTGTGTAATATACCAAAATTCGTGGGTAATTAGCAAATACCCACACATTACCCACAAATATATAAATATGGGTAAAACCTTCGAGGCTAATTTGTTTCCCACGTAAATCTGAATTCATGGGTATGTTACCCACAACATAATGTGTGGGTGAACGTCCTAAGTCGGTGGGAAAAATCCTTCATGGGATTTTAAAAATATCATGAAAATTTACTTGTATTTGGTCATGGGTAATCGGTGGGTAAAAATTCTCATGGGTAAAGCCGTCTCTAATTACGAGTGTATATATTTTTGTTTTTCCGACACTAATTCGTGGGCAAATTCATGATTGAATTGCCCATCATATATCATATAAGTAGTGATCCATCTTGATGACGCATTCCATGATAATACGAAATAGAAATTAATCGGATATATTGGGTAAATGGTAGTTGCAGCCTGCATACACTTTAATATGGACAAATCCAGCGAAAAATAACAAAATTGGTTAATTTCATATACGAATCATAAACAATAATATCAAAATGAAACATGCATTCAATTAAAATTCGGATCCCCATACAATTTATAAAATTATAACTCTTACAATCAACACAAAGAATCTTCAGTTACAATTAATTTATATGTTTTTGTTTCCACATAACAAGGCTATATCCGAAGTCATCAATCTACCAAAGCAGTTTCCTTTTTGTCATATGCTCAAGCATGATTCTCATCTCACTTTTGAGTGGTATTCATATTGAACCTGCAAGTGCAATAATAAACTATCAGGAAATGACAAAAAAAATTAACAACATGAAAATACTTGCTCAAAAGCCAAAATAAGTTTATGAAAAGACTTGAACTAATGACAAAATATATAACTTATGAGAATGATTATGTTCAAACCTGAAGATATCACGTAGCCTCCACGACTAGTGGAACATGGCAAAAATGAATCTGGTGAGCATGTCGTCGTTGTTGAATCACTAACGTATTAAAAAAACAAATCGACACTAACAATAAAAAATAAAAGGAGAAATGTGATGCATAGCGATCTAAATGTTTTAACAACAATAGCAAATGCGAAACAAAATTTTGAGCCAACTTCTTCATGATATGGATGAAGACCAGAATATATGCTACTACACATAGAAATAAATTGTGAATGTGGACTATCAGGGGATTATCAAGATGACCATGGACGGTTGCAAGGGCTTGGAGGAAGGAAGGTTTGGGTGGAGGTTTTAAAATGAAATTAGACTTTCAGTTATATAAGATTGTAAGTGGGATTTAAATTTTGGAATTTGAGATGGCCGCCAATTTTCAGCGCCATAATTTTGTGAATTTTGTTTTAAACCGTGGATAAGATCAAACACCAACTTATCTATAAACTTTATAGAAAAAAAATTATTGTACTTTTTATGGCAATATAAAATATATGTACTATGTTTGGTACTTAAAATATATTCATTTGACAGTCATAACCTATAAAATATTATAAAAAAAAAGTTGCATAAACTTTAAAAATTAAATGTTACTTCATATAACTTATAAAAATAATCTATTTTTATAATCTACATCTACAACTCCATCTCAAGTTCCAGTTCCAGCAACATTAACTTTTGTCAAACATACCTCTGATATGTAAGCTCTTGACCATTTCAGTTATGTTTGACGCAAGGCTTATAATGGCTTACAGGGGTCTAAGCTTTTAAAATAATCTAGTTTACGAAGTAAGTTTTGTTTGTCAGACATGCTTATGGAAATTTTTATAAGACGTAAGCCTCTATAAGCTCAAGTCAGTTGAAACGAGCTTATGGGGGCTGATAGTTAGTCAAAATACTTCAATACCTTTCAAAATTTTATAAATTATCACGTAAAAGCTGAAACTATAACTAAATTTAATTTGATTTATTTTTATGCGATTGTACATTAATAAGTTTCAGCTTCAATTGATTAGCTAAATGATTTTATAAAAATACACGCTACGACTTTCTGGTTATAATATAAGCTCCAGCCTTAGCTCTAGCTTAAGCCCCTGCCCAATTCATTTTGCTAAACATACCCAGTATGTTTGACACACAAGATTATTGAGAGATTATGCTTATTTAAAAAAAAATAAGTTACTTAAAATATAATCTTTTTTGTAAACATAGCTTATAAGTTATTAAAAATAAATAAATAAATAAATCTCTAAAATCAAATGCTGCTTAATATAGCTTATAAAAGATAATATATATATATATATATATTTTTTTAAATAATTTCCTTCTCTTTCTCCAGGTAAATCTCCATCTCCAATTTAAACAACAATTATTTTTGTCAAATAAATCCTAACGAAATGTACATAAAACAATATTATGGTTGTTAATCCAAAAGTTACACGGAGAAAATTGCTTATGATTTAAAAAATAATAAAAAAAAATCATATATAGTATCATGGTCATTCACAAACCCTTGAAGTACCCATATAAAATTTGAAATATCACCCATATAAACATAAAAGGGCAAATTGTCTAAAAACGCATCGAAGTTGCCACATTTTCCTTTTCTGGGCATCGAACTTTTTTTTTTCCTATTGTAGCCCTAAACTTGCCTAATTTTCCTTTTGTAACACAAAGTCACACTTAAAACGGGTTTAGTGGGGTTAATTACACTATAAGTGTGATTTTGTGTCACAAAAGGAAAATTAGGCAAGTTTAGCGCTACTATAGGAAAAAAAAAAAGTTCGATGCCCAGAAAAGGAAAAGGTGGCAACTTCGATGCCTTTTTTTATTATTTTTCCTGTGTCACAAAAGGAAAATTAGGCAAGTTTAGGGCTACAATAGAAAAAAAAAAAAAAAAAAAAAAGTTCGATGCCCAGAAAAGGAAAATGTGGCAACTTCAATGCCTTTTTTTTTTCCTATTGTGAGACAAAATCACACTTAAAACGGGTTTAGTGGGTTAAGTGTGATTTTGTATGATTTTGTGTCACAAAATGAAAATTAGGCAAGTTTAGGGCTACAATAGGAAAAAAAAGTTCGATGCTTAGAAAAGGAAAAAGTGGCAACTTCGATGCCTTTTCAGACAATTTTCCCAACATAAAAATGGTAAGAACGTGAGTATTCTAAGTAACAATTGAAATCTAACAAGTAATTATCCATAACGACATACCCATAAATAATTGTGGGTAAATTCGTGTGTTTATTTTGCCCATAAATTACCCATAAAAAAGTATCCACGAACAAATGGAATTTGCTAATTCTGTGGGTAACATAAATATACCCACGATATTACCCGTACATCTTCCCACAATGGCTCACGTTATGGGTAGTTTGTGGGAAATGTTGTAGCGGGAACAATTTGCCCACAAAATACACACCAAGTTTAACTATGCGGGTAATTTCATGGGTAAATTTGTGGGTAATTCGAGAGTAACTATCGGCGCAATATAAATTTCTCGTTCATGGGTAATTCATGAGTAATTTGTGGGAAAATACCCACTAATCAATATGTGTGGGTAATTTTCGTGGGTATCTGACAGGATTCTTGTAGTGCAGGCGTGTGTTGGGCGAGGAATGTTGGGCGCTGGGGCGATAGCTGGGCGAGCTGGTGGGCGAGGAAAGCTGGGCGAGGGGCTGAGGCGAGGGAAACTGTTGGGCGAGGGAAGCTGTTGGGTGAAGGGCTAGGCCAAGGGTTTTATTTTGTGGGCGAATGGGTTTTATTCAAGTGCCTTCATGTTTCTTGTACCTTATTCTACTTAATGTGTATTAAGAGAGTAACAAAGGTGATTGACTTTTGTAGCTATTGTATTTGGTAATTCTGTAATTTATATATATCAACATGCATTTACTAGGCGAGTGATTTTATTTTGTGGGCGAATGAGTTTTATTTTGTAGGTGAGTATATTGGGTGATGAAAAGTTAATATCAAGATTTAGTTACAAATTAATTGGGGCGTTTTATTTTGTGTTGGGAGCGAATGGAAAGATTTTTTAGGCGAGAATGCTACGCGAGAAGAGATGAAAAGTATGATTATGACGTATTGTGTTTATTTTGGTAAAATATAGAAAAAAGGTTTGGATCTGTAAAACCATTATACATAAGGATTATTTAGGTAATTAGCTTTTAATTTTAACTTGACTAAAAGCTTGTTTAACAATGTCATCAACATTAGTTGAAGCATTCATCTAATTTATCTTTAAAAAAAAAAACAAAAACAAAAACAAAAACAAACAAACAAAAACAACTCTATCTTCTTCTACAAATGATTAATGATGTGTTAGATACATAATTTGATTAAATGTCATTGAACGATTATCTAAAATTCCAAATTTAAAACCACTAAACATTAAAAGGGTATTTTTATTAAACCACTTTAGTCACTTTCTTTAAACTTTTAAGAAATGTTGTTTGTTATATGTAGTAAAGATAAAGTTAAAAATTAGTTATGTTATTATGGGAAGGATCCAGTAGAAAGAAAAATTAAAATAAGAACAATAAGAAGAATTTTTAGCCACATATTTCAAATAAGGGAGAGATTTTTAAAAGAAGATGCATTTATTGTAATAATTGCATCTGAAATGTGTAGTTGTAATTTCTTTTCATCCTTCTTATTTTAATTTTTCTTTTAATTTGATCCTAACTAATATTTTATTTTGTACTTTTGTTTCGGTTTAATGGTTTATTTCCATGAGTAAAATAAGTGTCAAATTTTTCTATTTTACTTTTCTGGAAAATGCTAAACATAACCTTAAGTGTTATGTTTAACTTGTGTAGACAAGCATCTTTTTATTATACTATAAAAGATAACCGCTCAATCAGAGGCGGAGATAAAGGGGTTCCGGGGTTCAGGTGATCCTCGGGCGAAAAAAATTATAATGTAAATTTTCAAAAAAATTCGGTTATTTTTTTAATTTGCCCCCTTAACGAACCAATTTTTAATGTAGTTTCTAAAAATTATCATATTTTGCCCTCTCGACAAAAACTTTCTGGCTCCGCCCTGCGCTCAACCCTTACAAATAACTACCTTCAACAAACTTTTACAACCAATAATGCACGTCTTTTTTTCCCCTCAACTTTAACCCTTAAAACTATGGATAGCAAATCATTACTTTTAAAAGCTTGTCATAATATGAACTTGTGTACTTAATCTTGTAATAAATTAAAGCCAAATTCGACATTTTACTAACGAAGTTCTTCATTTTATACACGTTAAACATAGCTCTACGATTATGTTTAACATGTTAGCACGTGCATAAACATAAAAAATAGAGAAAATTTCTTAAACGAACACTTTCTACTGCTACTTTACACATATAAACCTCGCCTATACATTTTTCTAAAATGAACTTTTCAATATTATACGTTAGATTCCTAAATAATAGGTTTTAAACCGTACACGTGTATAACCAATTCCTGGGCGAGAAGTTTGGGCGTGGTACAAACCAGTAACAAGTGAGGGCGTGCCCTGGGCGAGAGGGTGAGATAGGCGTGGGCCTGGGCGTGGCCTGGTCGTGGCCTGGGCATGGAGCCTGGGCGTGGCCTGGAGCCTGGGCGTGGAAGATGGTCCTAGGCGTGGTCCTAGGCGAGGAAGATGGTCCTAGGCGTGTGTTGGGCGTGTGTAGAGTTAAGGCGAGGAAGATGGTGAGCTAGGTTTGAAGCTTGAAGACGGTGAGCGAGTAAGATGGTGAGCTAGGTTTGAAGCTTGAAGATGGTGAGCTAGGTTTGAAGATTGAAGATGGTGAGCGAGGTAGATGTGGCTCTTATATGTTCAAAGAAAAGAATTTGCACCAGTAAATGGAGTCTTTCGTTTTGGATTGCATGCATACAAAAAAGTAGACAAAGACACCACACGGGTTAGGTTTGCGTATGATTGTAACATGTGGGGACAATGGAAAATGAAAATGACATTTTTTGGTCACTTTGATAAAGTGTGGGAAAAAAGTTCAGTTTCGTAATATCAATGTGTATATGGTTCCTTTTGGTAATTTGCTTTAAAAAATAACTATCCACTCTACAATAAACCACGACCAACCAATTCAATATACAACTAATAATACATAGTTTTTCCTCGTAACTATAGCCTTTATGGTTATGAAGGTTTTGGTTCAATTGAGAAGGTTTTTAGTTTGAGAAGATTGAAAAATCTTCATTTGAGCTATCGATTCATATTTTTTTATTTGATTCACAAGTATACATCAATTAATAATGAAACTTTTTAACATTAATTCAATTTCTTTTTGCACTTTTTGAATTACAATCACATTAAATAAGTTATACATTTGAAAAACTTGAATCAAAATTAAAAATCTATCGCTCTTAAAAATCCTTCTCAATTGAGATAGATTTAATCCTTATCCTAGTTCTGGTTATGAATAGCAAATCTTTCAATTATTAAGGTTTTGCCGTTTTGCTAATATGTAACAACTAATTTATTTTTATATTGCTAAAATTGACTGCTATATAAAAGTTCTATGATTCTATATTTTAGATCTTGTATCAAATCAGTTTCAACGATCCACAAATTACTTAACAAAAATTAAAGCACCATACAAATAATGAAACAAACAAGTAGATACCTCCAAATCAATTATTCATTTATTCGATATGATGCTGGTTATAAAGGTGATTCTAAGACACAAAGTCTTCAAAAAAGAATATCACTTTCCTGAACATAATATATGCATTCAATACTTGCACTTTGAGTATATATGAAATTAATCCAATATATTACGTATAAATAGAGTAAATTGCAAAAATCATCCTTGTGGTTTGTTGAACTTGGCACTAATCATCCTTTGCAGATAGGGGATTGATACTTGCACCACCAAAAATGATTCACACACCACAATTATGCATATATAATGTTGTAACATGTGCATAAGTGATGTGATATTGTGGTGTGTGAATCATTTTTGATGGTGCAAGTATCAATCCCCTTGCAGATATTGTTGGCAAATATCTCTTGCCATGAAAACGAATGATATTAATACATTTTCCTCTCAAACCCTCACCTTCGCTCAGCGCTTCAGCCGAGCCACAGTTACAATTGTTGCACTACCATCGTTCGCTTCGCCGCCGCCACATCACCATCGTTTACTTTGTCTCCACGCCGTTTTTATCCTTCGAATAAATGGGTTAAGTACATCGGTTGTGGTAATGAAATAATTACAAAATGTTAATTTAAAGGATTGATTTCTAATTGAAGGGTGTATTTGTAATCAATCGAGGAATGATAATGATGAATTTGTTGTCATTGTTTTATGCATTTTACTTTTAAAGAAAAAAGAAAAATCAAAAATAATAAAAAGGTTGATGATGAAGATCTGTGTTTGGAAGGGTGTGGGTGATTATATACTTTGGCGGAAAAAAAAAACTTAAAAAGGTGTTTAGACATTGTTGAAGGAATTGGGGGGGGGGGGGGTGTTTAGTAAGTTAATAAGGGTAATATGGTCATTTCATCTCGTGGAGGGATGTAATATGTTAGACGTTTGCCATGATAACGATGATATTTGGCAAATTAAACAAACCACAATGATGATAGTAGTAATATCTGTGAGGGATGATTAGTGGCAAATTCAACAAACCACATGAATGATTAATAAATTATCAAATCGTTACCCTTTTTGAGTAAACAATGGAAAGTGTTTTGCTGTTGAGAACACTAGTTATAAGGCCCGTGCACGCACAGGGTTTTTTCTAATTTTTTGAAAAAAATATATTTTAAATTTGTTTTTCTTAATTATAGTTTTTAATTTTGGATTTAGTTATATTTTTACTGACGTAGTAAGTGGTTATATTTATATTCTTAAAAAGTGTAATCACAAAACTTTATAACCAATTAACTTACTGTTTGTTATGTTTTTGCATCGATAATTTTGGTAAATTAATAGTTTAATCTTATGTTAGAATCTTGACGGTTGGGTTACGATATTATTAATGTTAGTTCAACTATTATAATATTTTATTAGGTCTTTATAGACAATAAAGAACAATATTATAAAATGTTTATAGATTTGTCAGCTTTCAATTTTAAATATAAATTTTCAACGTAAGGACGTTATTTATAATTTTATATAATCTGATTATTTTGTTGCACTTGTGGATTATTTGTTAAAACCATATAAAGCTATTATCGAGTATGTTTTATTGTGATAATCCAAACTTAAATCTTTGTAATTGTACTTTAGCTTTAGATAGTAGCGTAGTTTAGTTTCTTTTTGTTTTTTAAGCTAAGTTGTGTTTGTCTTAATTGAATGTATTATCTTTTTCATAACCACTCATTTTCGTATTCATGTATCTCTATAATGAATAAGATTTGTTTCATTACTGTTGGTTGTAGGGCGATGGCCAGAAACTTGCTTGTTTCATAGTTACTCGTACTCTTTTGTTTATCTTGTATGGGAATAGTATTGCCTAACATGCCGTGTTGTTACCCACATTCTCTTTCCTCTTATTTATTGAATGAATCAATGGTGTCAATGGCAGATTTTAAAAAAATTAGAATTCAAAAACATGAATGAGAAATAATTTAAAATTTCCCTATAAATTTATAAATCACTAACATACGCATACCTATTTTGTATCCCATCCCCATCCCCAACGGGTTCGGGGTTCCTCGCGGGTATTCAGGGATTTATAATCTATAATCGTTAATCTATAATCGTTAATCTATAATCTATAACTATATATAATCTATCTATAATCTATAATTATCTATAATGCATTTAGGTTATTTATAATTAGAAGTCTTAATTTTTTAAGCTTACACATCTTGTCATATTTAGTAATTTATATAATATAATTAAATTCTACGCTACAATAATTGCATTATAATGTATACTAATTACACATTAAATTTTAGCAATAAAATGGATTTTACAAACATGCAATAATACAAATTTATAGGTGTAAGTTTTATCATAAACATTCGATTTTTACTAAGTTCAAATAAACATAATTATGGATATCTATATTTGTATTAATATATTTTACATTAATTTAAACAAACATTTACTCTTTAGAGCTATCTAACCGGTAAACCGTCAAATACCAACTATCATTGTATACGCTTACAGAACATGATACGTCAAAATTCATATTTGGTATCGTTGCTGCTTTGCGCGGCTACCGTGCTAGTTTCTTTTCAGAAGATGGTTGTTTCGCTAAAGTGGTCGATGTCGCAGTAGAAAGTACGTGTGCGCCCGAAGACTGATATATAAATTGGGATATATATGATGAGGACCAATGTCTTATTTCATAATAATCTTCTCTACATCTCTCTCCAAAAGGCATATTATTTGCATGTATAAAGACAACCAACAGACATATATGATTCTAAGGATGGGCGCAGTAATGAAGGTCTACCGATAGTTGACCGACTAACATCATGGTTGCCCTTACTGTGGGCGCAGTAATGAAACCAAGAGGCGTAACAAAAAAAATTGTGAGGCAATAAAAACCCTTACACGCGTGGGTTTGCTTGTTTTAACGGGCTTTTGTATGTGGGCTAAAAAAGAAGAAATAATACATTCACAAAAACCAATCCACAAACTGATGTGTCACTTCCTGGTTGGCTAAATCAAAGAGAAAAGAGTGAAACTATATATAAATATACTAATCATGCAATGACACCTCCTTTTGTGGTTTGTTTTGTGGATTTGTTTTTGTGATTGTATCATTTCTCCTAAAAAAATGTCCTATTGTATATTATTTGACAAACAACGTTTGGTTGCAACTGATTTGAGTATAAGAATGATATTTATTTGGGTTTGAAGGAAGTATTTTAAATAATGACAAGTTTCCGGGGAAAAAAAAGAAAAAAAAATGAAGGTCGCCACTACTGTCGCAAAAAGTCACATGTAGGTCGTTGGAGAGAGAAACTGATGTGTCAAGTAAAATGAAGGTCGTTGGAGGTCATTACTGCGCCCAGCCTAATTGATTGACTTTGCATTTGAACATGTCATAATATATATATATATATATATATATATATATATATATATATATATATATATATATATATATATATATATATATATATATATATATATATATATATATATATACAGGGTAAAGTTAAAATAAAAAGACAAATATCCGTAAAAAGAATAAAAATAATTTTTTTATAAAAAAGTTCTTAAAAAATTCCAAAAAAATCTCACAAGATCGGGTATGTTGGTGCATAAAACTTTTGTGAATTTTTTTTTCTTTCTAATTTTGAGTTTTAATACGTTTTTTTTAATGCACAAAAAACGAATTTTGATGCGCAAAAAGATTTTGATGCACAAAATTTTCAACTTGTTTTAGTTTGATGTGCAATGTTATTTTGATGAAAAAAGTCAAAAGAAATTGGGTGCAAAAACGAATTTTTGATGCACAAAAAAGCGATTTAATGCACAAACGTATTTTTTCATAAATTTTTTTCGGAAAAAGTATTCACTTTTAGAAAAACTTCTTTCACAACTTTTTCATGCACCAACATACCCGATTTTGTGGGATTTTTTTGGAATTTTTTAAGAATATTTAATTTTTTTTTTATTCTTTTTACGGATTTTTGTCTTTTTATTTGATCTTTACCCTATATATATATATATATATATATATATATATATATATATATATATAGTCTATTTGCAGCATCGGATGGATTTGTTGGCTGTTGCACACCAAACCAAATTTCAGTGATAGCTGATAGGTGTTTTTTGAATTGCTATGGTTTTTTTATTCCTTGTGTTGATGAATGATTTTTAATTAAAGGATTGATTCTTTAAGAAAAGTTATTACAATGTTTGTTTCACTGTGTAGTTTTTCTCGAGTTTTGTAGAACAAAGTATTTGAGGTAGAAAGGGGTTTTGGGGAAGAGGGTGGAAGGACACACATTGGAATGTGGGATGAATTTATTGTTCCGTTTTTTCTTTTCAAGTTGCAATTTGGTCCAACATATTAAAACATTGGCTAGGCAGTACATGCGTATTTTTGATTTTTTATGAATGCCAGCATAAAAACGAATTTGTAAAAGAAAATTAGCTAAATTAGGAAATAATTAGGTTTAATTAATTTTCAAAATTCATAAAAAAAAAATTAAATTAAAAAAATATTACCAAATAAGGTATGAATTGATTTTTTTGAAATGAAAAATTCCCACTAAGGGTTTTGTTTTATTATATAAAAGATGTGAATAAGAAGTTAAACCAGTAATAACAGTTAGGTGGTGTTTGTTTGGGGGTGGGGGTGGGAGGTATGACACTGTTGGTGTAGAATGAATACTTAATCATTGTTTGGTATGTTGTATTGATTACAATCAATCAATCTAACCCTAAATTTTCATTTCACAATAAATCGGTGACTTTTGAGTCACTTTCCTGACAAATCTGACATAACATGTTCTCTTTCTAAAGTTGCACCACATATACAAATCTGACATAACTTTTATTATTATTTAATTATTCATATGAATTAAAATATATAAACAATTTTGTACGGTATATATTTTTTTGGCAAAAATGCATATATATCCCTCCCAAAGTGAATAATTGCATATATATCCTTTGTACAAGTTTTTTTAGCACATACTACAATGGTTTTTATGCATGCTTTGGATATATATACAATTTTGCATTTTCGGGAGGATATATATGCAAAAGCCATATTTTTTTACTAAAATAAGATAATATTTCAAATTATTTTTAATTTTCTCTCTCCTCTTTTTCTTTCAAATCTTTCTCAAATCTGAATCCAAATTCAATCTCACTTACAAACCAAACTGGCCCTTACTTCATTGAATTTCATCTATGATCATGTAGGGAGTACCCTTTGATGTGATTTTTGTCTTCTGTCAGTTTTAAGCTTTTGACTTATTAAACTTTATAATTTATGTTCCGTACTTTTAGGTTTATAGTTTTTTAATATAAACAAAATTATAAAACGTAAAAAACCATAGGGGTATCGTTTGCTTTTTTGGAAGGGTATGTATAACTTGTCCCGATCATGTATTGTTTCTTTTATCAAGTTAAGACGGACCATAAAGTCGATACAGAAACTAAATTTCGTCTACGGAAGGGTGTTTGTTTTCCACTTAATGAGTGAGTCCAAAATTTTGTTTCCTCTTATTGGAGAGGTTCTCAAAAACTTCTCTCATAATTAAGAGGCTTAACTAGATGTCTCCAACACACTTAATTTATTAATAACCCTATATAAACAGCAACCGATGTGAGTCATTTTGCATACCCTTATTTTGCTACATAGTAAGAGACACATACTCACCATCCATTTAATTTGATCTGATGATGATGATTTAATCAAAGATTTAATTGGTTAAACCTATTTTCTGTCTTTCTTATTTTCTTGTCTTTCTAATTTATTCACGTATAATATTTTTTTAACGGAAAATAACTATCTCACAATAAAAACATTTTCCGGTTTTTATACGTTTTCATATGTTTTTTGCCGCTTACTGACGTTTTCGTCCGCTTTCATACGTTTTCATCCGTTTTCATACGTTTTCATACTTTTCCATCCGTTTTCGTTAGTTTTTATACGTTTTCGTCCGCTTTCATATGTTTTCGTCCGTTTTCATACATTTTCGTCCGTTTTCATACGTTTTCGGCCGTTTTCAGGCGTTTTCCTATGAAAATGGACGAAAACGTACAAAAACAGACGAAAATGTATGAAAACGAACGAAAACATGTGAAAACTGACAAAAGCGTTAGAAAACGAACGAAAACGTATGAAAGCGGACGAAAACATATGAAAACTGAAATCAACCGAAAACGTATAAAAACAAAAAAATGTTTTTATTGTGAGATAGTAATTTGCCGTAAAAAAAAAAGTATTTAGTATATACATTGATTAAGAGAGACAAGAAAATAAGGACAAGAAAGACAAAGAAGACAAGAAAATAGGTTTAACCAATTAAATCTTTAGATTAAAGCCTCACATAAGATCATCAAATTAAATGAATGGTGAGGGTATGTCCCTCAGTATGTAACAAAATAAGGGTATGCAAATAAACTTTTCTAGGTATTTAGAAATTCCATAATTCAAATTTTGGTTGTAAAGAACAAACGACTATTTACAAACAAAATGATAGTCCAATCTCCTGGAGCTCATAAATTAGTAGTTACACATATTTCATGTTCCAAGACTCCTTAATCATCGAGTAAACCAAAATGTTGACAACATGTGAGTCACCACTCATGTCAAACATGCGAGTCACCAAACATCTTTTACGATATCCTGATATCATGTGAAAGCTAGCAAAGGTGTCTGCGACTTCTATTGCATATTATACAAGTCACTATGAATGCACTGTTTTGGATTTAGGAAATTTAATACTCCGTAACTAACAATATAAGAAAAAATGTTAAATAAATCACTGATCAAGAACCAAATGAATAAAGATGAATGGTCAGGTGGTACACAGAACATTAACCTTTAACTTCCTAGTTCCCACAGCAGAGAGAGCAAAATACTGTGTATCAAGTGCAGACTTGCAGTAACCGCAGTACACTGCCACAGAAACCGGTTGGTACTAACCTAAAAAATTATAACCCATTGAAGGAGAACATTTTAAAACAGAAAGAACCTACAACCTCCATGCTTTTCTATTACATAATGTTTACCTGATCAATAGCTTATGGATCTTCTCTCTGTGGATGTATGTTTTATTTTTTACGGGTAAACTTGCAACCTCCTTGCACCTCCTTGCTTTTCAAGCTGAACTATAAGCCAAACAAAATGATTCCTTTTGGGATGCTAGTGGGGATGTGCAGGTTGTGGATTTTCAAATAGGCTCGTAAAGACCCAACATGTGACCATCAATACATCGCATTGCAGCGACCTGTCAACAATGCAATATAATTAGAGACGTTCCTTTGGTTTATTACTAAATTAATAACAAACAGAGGAGGTTGAATGTTATAAAGGGGCTCATTCTCATTGACCTTAATTGTTTATCATTTATAACGACATTCTACAAAAACAAATATATGATATAGCTCTCGAATGGTATGCGGTCAAATGAAGTCAGGTGAGTGGTATAAGGGCATTATTACTACCTTTCCATGGACCTCGTATTTAATAGGGCCATCCATCTCTGCACCTAAAGCCATAAGTTTAGTCACAGAACTATTAATGTCGGTCACGGTGAACGATAACATTGACGAGTATCCCTTCTGAACTGCAATGTCACTGTAAATAGGGAACATAAATTTAGAAATCAAACACTTAATATACAGGTCTGAAATTTGGGAAGGCCTCACAACGACACAAATTTGCAATAATATTTATAATTCTATGCTATGGCTATCTGATAAAACTCGATATGAAAATCCACAGTAAACTCAAGTCCGGTGGCTGTCAAACACGAAAACTAGGGGGCAAACATTTAGTTAACTCGGTATATGTTTTTCTTTCACAACTTATTGAGATCTTTCTAGTTACTACTATCAGTTTTGCTTTAGACTTGTATACACACATACATAAGGACTCTAAAACTGGAAGTCTTTAGATTATGAGTTCGTATTGATATATCACAAACCCGTAACCTTGCAATGTAGAAGCGTTGAAGGTTAACCATATGAAAAGTGTTGCAGATATAAAAAACTTTCTTTGATATTAATAATTAAAGTCTTAGCTTCGTATAAATCCTCTATAGAATGTCAACCTTCACATAAAAGCAGAACAAGTTTATCTCTGGTGCACCTCAAAAACACTTATGAACTCCAAGTTCAGTTGCTTCTGCATGATTGTATTTCTTAACTCGATGTCATGCACATACATTCATGACATCAACTGCCTCATACAATCATCAAGTAACAGCCTATATTATCTTAACATGTGACAGTGCTACAAGCTATAGAGTAATCCGTCTTCAGCGACACTAACAGAACAAATAGTCTTCCTTTTTGACCTATCTTTTGTAAGGAAAAAAAAATGTGTCTTAATGTATGTATAGCTTTTAATCTTTTTTAGCCATTGCCCATCGGGATGCAAGTAGCCTTATGTATATCACCATTTTAACCACTATACGAAGGTCAGAACTTAAAAGACCTAAACATACAATGGAAAATGAAAATTTATTTAACCACTCAGGGGTGGGCTAGTGGCAAAAGGCTTGTGACTATCATCACTAAAATGTGAGAGGTTCAGGTTCAAAAACAACCCAGAAGTGGTCACGCCAAACTCTTGAAAAGGGAGGGCTTTACCTTTGTGTGGCGTTGTGTGGCAGTGGATTTAAACCTCGTGGCTTAGTCGGCCAAAAGGTGAGAAACCATGGTTCCAAAAAAAAAGTTACTTACACACGATGACAAAAATGAGTAAATAATTTATATGTTGGTGTTATAAGCCGATACATTACTCATTTTTCATATTTTTAATTCCAACATATACCGCTAACAAGGTCGTCAAAAATTTCAGCAAGTATTATGAAATCAAGCATAAATGTCTGTTCGATATGTGAGGAAGATCCACATTTCTCAGTTTTACAAACCGGTCGCCCAAGAAGATGCTACCAACCCGGCTAAACCGACAAACTTGCTTGGTTAAGCCAGTTTGTTTCAATGTTTTCATGTACACCCCTATTATAGAGACGGGGGCTTCTACCAATTTACTTATAAATGGGTCCATTTGTGTTTTATCTCCGGTCATATCAAATAATGTAATGGCCCTTTTTGACACTTACTTAATAGACCTTTCAATAACAGTCCCGTTATAACCCATAACTATAATGCAACAGTGTTTATTCACTTGCTTGGCTAGATAAGATTTTATGAGCTTAGGATTCAGAAACCATATGTCGAAAGGTTATGACAAATAAAAAAGAATGTCACACAATATTAAAGTTCAAACTTCCATAACGATGTCATCTTAAATGAATCGGATTCTCATGTTCTCAGGATTGACATACTATCTTATGCTTTCTTGGCTACCTTCTCCTTTGCATACACAGTCCTTGCATTTTTTTTGTTAAACAACATAGTTTTGCTACCCGTGTATGTTTATAGTAGTTTTGAGTTCAAAACTAGAATATGAAACTTGAGAAAAAATGTCACCAAGTTACTAAAGCACAGCTTGTGGGTGGTTCTTTTTGTTCTTGTAACCTTTTACTCTCATTTTAAATTGTCTTTTTGGATATACATCATCATGAGAACTCATGCTGTGAAACTTGTTAGTAACAATACTTTGATAGATAATGTGATTTTTTTTACACTATCCTACATAAACTGTTGTTTTTGCAGTCGAGAAGTTTAAGGAGATGAGTGCACTAGGACATTATTATAATAGACAACTTAAAATGACTAAGAGATTAAAAGAAAGAAGATTGACACACCCAAACTGTGTGCAAGTATCTGGAGACACGATTTCATAGTTTCCTTATCCTAATATTAAATTAACTAAAAACAACTATCAAACTCACACGGTAGCAAACATATATATTCTAACAAAAGAGGCAAGGACAGGGTAAAAGACAGCATATCAACCTTGAAAGTACATAAATTGCAAACAACGTAAGTCAGCATACCTTGAATTATAATAATTTGTGGCGTTGTTATCTACTTTTCAAAACCCTTCACCATATAGTTTTAAACGAGGAATAAGTAAAGATAATTCATTCTTCCATAAGAGTAGTTGAAGTAGTTAATTGAGTTCTCAAGCTCACAAACCATCATCTCTACACGCTAGTGAATAAAACTTTAACGTTACAAACCTGATTCACATCTGGAAGTGCAAAGAAGGTGGGTCCTGATGGGGTCAAAACAGACTTGCGTGGAGATGGTTCATTTTTTAAAAAGGGTCAGTCAAGTTTTGGTAATTATTAAGAAACTTGTTGTATTTGAAATAATAATATACAACTCATGTGTATTAGAAACAATATCTACAATAAAATGTAGAGTCAAATAAAAAGATAAAACAATTTAGAACAATGTAAGCATTGGGAATCAAATTTAGGTCGCATCTAATCATTTTAACCCACTCCCTTTATAGCTAAAGTATTTGAGTTGAGAATTGGAAAACACAACCCAAATAGACTCCTTCATAAGATGGGTCAAAACCATTGCCTCTATTATGCGTACGATCCACACCAAATTGAAGTAAAGTGGCTGATATAGTAAGATTAAGCGAGAAACATAGCAAACTTATATTTGATACACTTATGAGACAATAACCAGGCACCAAGTCCTATTTTAATCTCTACGATCATTCTTGTTAACTCGGGGTCATGAATTTGACATCAATTACTACTACAATCAACTTATAAATTCTTAATATTGTCACTAGCACGCATTTAGCATGTTGAATCCCTATTCTGGTACACATACACTAATGGAACAAGCTATCTAAACCTAACAAGAGTTAATGTAATACAATTGTATATCATTGTATATAGGTGTCAATTAAGACGTATATGTAACATCCCGCCTACTGTTACACAATATTGTCCGCTTTGCCCTGATGGCTCACGGCTTTGTTTTTGTGGCCCTCGTGTGAGACTTCCCGGTAGGTCACCCATATCAGTGCTACTCTCACACGAGCACGCTTAACTGCTAGTTCTTTATGAACTCTACTCGCAGTGGACCACAAAATGCGTTGTGTCTGATAAGGAAGATGTTATTCTTATATACCAGCATCTCTCCAGGCAGGCCCCTGTCGATGTGAGATTTGTCTAAGGTGTCACAATCACCCTCTTTGCCTAGGGTGTTACAGTATAGGAAACATTTTACTTCGGAATCAACCAAAACACCCTTCATTTTGAGTCATTTCCTTTTCTTTTACTCGTTAAGTGATACTTGAGAACACAACCTTTTTGTTTCACTTCATTTTCTTTACTTTCCTTCCTTAAGTGATAGTCGAGAACATTAGGACGGAATAAAACCTAACTATATCATATAATAATAATCTTAATAAGAATGTAATTCAGAAAGTAAAATAAAAGAGAATATGAAAGTAGGACCTGGAAGAATGCATGAGGGCGAGCTTGAGATGACCGGATTGAAGTTCAGCCCAACGGAGAGTACAAACATTTATACTGAAATCAAGTCCTTCTTTATAAAACTTAGCTGCTTTTGGCACATCTTTGTGTAACTGTAGTATCCATCGAAATGATGCCGCCATTGCCACAGGTCGAGTGATGGTGATTCCGATGTACTCAACACACACCACATCAAGGTAATTGGGGCTCTAGTATGTGCAAGGCCCATTGTTTTTAGTCCAATGTGTTTATTTTCAGCAAGGCCCAGTTATCATGTTAGTACTTAGTATGGCATTAATTGTTTTATTCATATGTTTTCTTATTGAGATCCTCTCATGTTCAATTTGAACATAAGAGGTCATGTTAAAAGTTATGTGAGTGGAGAAAAATAATAAACAATCTATTGTGGGACCTAAATTTTATCAAACCGCGTAGTACGTAGTAGGCAACCCATGAGCATATCTAAAATTATAAGTCATCATGTGTAAATCCTAAGATTATAAGAATTATGCAAGTCAAAAGTTTTGAGATCAAGTTCATTATAAATAAAATTGATGTTTTAACAAATTTTTACACTATGTGGGATAAAACCATGGGGTTTCCGTGCACCCCCGGAAACCCCCTTCGATCTGCCCCTAGTTTTACATCACCTTTTTTTTACTGAGATATCAAATGGTTTACTCAGTTTCTAATAAAAAAGCAAAGATACCACACTCGCTCGGACGCAACACATATTTGTGTGTGATTGCCGAATCTCCACATTTGAGGACGTCTTGCAAGGACGTGTGTGGGACGCAGGACCGTCTCAACAATTGTTAAAATTCCTTAGGGTCCTGTACGAAATTACATAATGAGGCATTTCGATAAATAATGTTATATATAAAAGGTCGCCACTTATAAGATAAAATACAATTAGTTATCAAAACATTCTAACATATTGCCCATTTAAAATATTTTTCATCAAAATACTCGTTTCTTCGTTAAAAATATGTCGACACATACATATAATTATTAACATGACAAATTTTAAGGCCCCTAAAATTTTGAAGCCCTGAGCAATCGCGCACCTTGCATACCCTTAAAAGACGGTCCTGGTGAGACGCCAAATCACGCCGGACATCACATCAAATACTCTAACCGGCCCATTTGGTCTTTGTAACACCAACGTTTCTAGTAACTTTAGAAGGTGTTAAATCAAAAAATAAAGGACTAAGATCCTCTCAAGTTGTTGATACAACTTGAGTCAAGTTAGATAATTGTGAGTCATTGGATTTGATCCAATGGTTTAAATCAAAAGTAGTTGTTTTGATTTGAGCCATTGGATCAAATCCAATGTCTCATAATTACACAACTTGACTCAAGTTGTATAACACAACTTGAGAGGATCTTGCTTCAAAAATAAAACACAAAAAGTTAAAAGAAATGATAGGGGTACCTAAACTTAGGCCTAATTTTAAACCTAAAAACAAATGTTATCATCTTAATGGTTGTAAAATAAATGGGTCTTTATCTGCAACTATTAAGATGATGCCATTTATTTTTAGGCTTAAAATTAAGTCTAAATTTAAGTGTCTTTATCATTTCTCAAAAATTAAACAAAGTTTTTCTTCACTTACTAATAACCAGAGTCATTGTGGTAATATCTCAATATCCTAAAGCATCATGCTTGTCACTTTTGTTCTATGAATGTTAAAAACTTAAAATCTTGAAATTGAATATACCTAACATGAATAATTGGAATCTTTGTTGTGGTCCACCCAACAAAGCCTACCTCTCTCTACCTCTCTCCTACATCTCTCTAAAACACATCCACCCAAATCCAATCTTTTTCTCCGACGGTCGGTTTCGACCGGCCGTCCGGATCTTTTTTTGTACTTTATTTTCCTACAATAAAAGCCTTACTCACAGATCTGTCATCTCTCGCCGCTGCCGTTGTTGTCGCTGCCGCCACCTGCTCAGATCTGTTGTGGTCCGCCATCGATAGCTTGCTGTAGCCTTGGGTTTTGATTCTAGGTCTGTTGGGTTTTGCTCTGGCTCCTTTTAGGATGATTAGTTTTATCTTTTATGTATGTTTTCTGTACTTTGTGTACTTTTGTCAAGCTACATCTTTGTATGGTTGTGTCTCCCTAAAGCTCACTTTGGTGATTCCCCCACCCTTGTATGGTGTTGCTGTGGTCTGTCACAACTATTAGGGCGTATGCTTTCTTTTGGCTTAACTTGTTGCCTCGTGTATTTTGTTTGGCAAGTCGGCTTCGATTTTGCCCTTTATGTTCGATGTAACTTGTTGTGTTCAAATTACCTCTATTTGTGAGGTGTGAAATGAAATATAATCTTTGTTCAAAAAAAAAAAACATGAATAATTGAATATCACTATGAAATGTAACTTTGTTCTATGAATGTTAAAAACTTAAAATCATGATAGAATATAAATAAAGAATGATGTCATACAAAATAAAAAGAAAATGATATGGGATGTTAATATCACGCAAGTCGCATGATGTTTCAATTGTAGCCTCGACTTCAATCTAACTTGGTTATCTTAACATCAGTTGTATTATCTCCGTAAATGATGTCCCCTTTGGTATGTTAATAGGTATGAAATAAGAATTGATTGCTAATGGTTTAAAAGATAAGTACGAGAGAAAATAATAATTATATAAAATTAACTTTTATTTTATAAATTTAAAAATAATATATTTGAATTAAAATAATATTTAAATTAAAACAAATATAGATTGAAATTGAAACATTCTCTTTATATAACAAGGCTTTTTAACTTTCAAAAAAAAAAAATATAACAAGGCTTTAAGACCTTTTTCACAAAATGTATTAAAATAACGGTTTCGTACAAGATGATAAAAAATGAATTTCCTTTCTACTCGAGTGCTGCAGGGTTATTTAAAATAGCTTTTTCTCTCTATAATACATATGCAAAGCGTTTAAAATACTAGTTATCTTTAAAATAACACGACCGATGTTATTAGTAAGTGAAGAAAATTTTGTTTAAATTAAAACGATATATCTTTTTCAATAAAAAGAATTAAAACAATATTTTAAAGATAGAAAAAACAGTGAAAAATAAAGGCCCACCTTTTGTGATAGAAAGAGGCACTCTTTGTTTTGTAGCTTGTTTTCAAAGAATAATAAATAAAACCGACCAAGGTATATCCGTTTCAAACTACTCCCCGTCAACTAAACATTTTTATTAACTTTGACTCTATTTCTTATACGTGGATTTCATGTAACACGCATTTTAATAGTGCGTTTGTTTCATTAAAATATTTTTTGTCTAGATCTAACCAATGTTCTAAAAGGCGTAAGGCGTGGCATTGCGACATAGCCACGCCTCAAGCCTTACAAGCTTTTGCGAGGTTTTTGCGTTTCTTAAGACGTGCATAAGGCGGCAAAAAAATATTTACAGATTTATGTATTTATAATTTTATATCATTTTTTAAGAGCAATTTCAAATACTAAAGCCCAAATCCCAAATAGCCAGGCCAAAATACGAGCCCCAAGTAGGAATTAAGTTTTGAAATTACGAGACCCAATAAAGAAATAGCCTAAATACTATAAATTCAAGCCCAAATTCGTAAATCCACTAAATGCTTCTAAAAATTGCGCCACGCCTTACCAAAAGGCGCGCCTTTTCACGCCTTTTCGCGCCTTATCCCACGCCTTTTCACACGCCGCCTTGACCTCGCGCCTTGGTCCATTTCTTGGCGTCGAGGCCACGCCTCGCGCCTTGGCGGCGCTTTAGCGCGCCTTTTAGAACACTGGATCTAACTATCACATTTTACTGTTAAAAGATGAAAATAAAGTTTGAATCCGAATAAATAATATTGTTTGTTTTTATTTAACTGTCTGGATGGTTTTAATTTGTCTTTTTCTTAATTGTCAAAAAACATGGTACGATTTTCACTTAATTTTGTCGGTTACACGAAACTAGCACGGTAATTATATTAACGAATTAAAAAATTCCCGAAATTAACAACAGGATTTATCTCTAATCAAATTCAGCCCAAAGTATTTTCGTGCAAATGAGCAAATCACCAAGCCCACTCCTGACTTAACTAAAATTCGGATCATAGGGAAGTGAGCCCAATATATTAAGTTAAAATCTGGGTTGGCTCAATCATAAACCCACCAATCCTAAGATAACCCTAATTATATAAGACTATCCTAAACCTAATATGTCACAACCTTAATCCCATGCCTCTTATCCTTTTTTCACTTGCAGTCACCAACACACTTCACTTAAGCTTGCATTCTTTTTCTTTCTTTGTTCCATCAATAACCGAATAAAAACCCTACTTGTATTATCTTGTTATTCGAACGTAAACACAACCACATAGCCACGACTAAGATCTTATAATGAGGTCTCGGCTTAAGTTTTGTATCTAGGAATGACGGGTATCTTATGGTATCTCGTTATTTGTAACCTCGTAAGTCGTAATGTTATGAAATTCTTTTATGAGTTCTTGTAGATCGATGATCGGTTTATACTGATTTTTAAAGATTTTTTTTATTGAAATGATAAAATCTGAGATCTTTATTTTTGTTCTTTTCACCTTTCGTTTGTTTGTGTAGTTGGATATATAAGGTTGACATACAATCAGACATTAATGCCACCTCTTACTGGATAATAGTGAAAGGTCTTACCGCGTCTGACTAAAAAATAATTATAATAATAAAAATAAAAAAAACCTTTGTGTCTGACCGCATCTTACCAATAAGTGATAAGAGGTCAGTTTGATTTTTTTATAAAAAACAAACACACCCTAAATAAAACTTATAAAGTATACGGTAATTGAATAAGATTTACACATATATAAGTTAAAATTAGTTAATTGGGTGCGAACCAAACAATTCAAATTCACACGGATAAAAATAATATAATGTAATTGACAATTTTTATTTTCAACGAAATGAGTAATGTTTAGGCAATGTTGCAACACTTGCCTAGTGGGAAAGAACCAACTACTATTCAGCTGGCTAGAAAACTACTCGAGGGGCCACATTTAACTCCCATTTGGCTCCACAAACTATTTACCACTTGCGATTAATGTCCCCTTTAACCCTTTGGCTAAAGGAAACCAAAAGTATGTGGATTGAATTGATTCAGTTAAAGTCGATAAATGACACAAGAAAAAAAGCTAAAATATGTGGATTTGAATCATTCACCTGTTCAGCTTTGTCTTAATTTTACGCTAAAAAGACATAGCTTAACAAATAAGAATAGAATCTCGAATCATTTATCTGCCGTAAATATGTATACACGGTGACAAGTAGCAATGTTGCACGTAACGTCAATGTGTGTCCGCATATTGTTACGAGTAACGTTTCGTAGTTAACAGTATACCAGGTTCATGTATCTTGTTTGTTTACGAATCTCTGATATGGTACTTGTTCAAAGATAAAGAGGTTCGATGTAGATGGTTTCTAGTTGGCTTATGGCCAAATGTTTGAGCCGTAGCTCAGTTGCCTTTATTTGACTTATGTCATTTGGCATGATAAGAACGTTTTACTGTAGTACAATTAATTGTAAATAAACTATATATAGCAATAACGTTTATAGTACAATTAATTAACCACACGGTGTTGTTATGCATACTGCTACATCTCCTAACCCACATTTTACTTCATCTGTTAATATATAGTACTAGTTGTCTAACCCGCCCGATGGGCGGGCTACTTTCAAAAGATTTTGTGTTCATTTGTGTTTTATGTAAATACGTTTGACATTTAAGTCTTTTGTATTATGAACCAAAGAATCAGTCGAGAATGAATAAGTAACCTTTCTAATGACCGTGAAAGCAATAATAGAACTGTGTATTACAAAAAGTTATAAGTTGCTTGAAAAGTATATAAAGAACAGATTATGAAATAAATACGAATTTTTCAAATACTACGAAGAACTTCTTTGTAAACGATGTTTTTTGTTTGATTGGTTTATGAACCGTCTTCGTCACAACAAATAACTTTCAAACCCTTTCTGTTTTTCACCCTTGATACAGCTACATATAGTTGTCAGTGTGAAAAGACCGGACGCTGTAAAAATAAACCAACCATAGATAACGTTTGTCCTTGGCTTTTATTGATTGTCATAGCAAAACATACTGAAACCGAAAACTGCATTCTATTAATCCAAAAAGGCATCTTTGTGTCGGACGCGGTAATTTGTCATTGAAATTAAAACGGCGAATTTGTTTGTCCAATATTTTTCCTAAAATTAAAAGGCGAATTTGACATTTGTAAATACCAACAATGTTGTAATCCAATTACATCTTTTGCATTAAGAGTAAGAAAACATACCCTCGGTCTCTTTCATCTTACCTTTCAATCTTGAATCATTCTGGCTATAAGCGTTGATAAAATGAATTACGAATAATAATGAAAGCATGATCATAAAACTACAAAACTTAATATCAGAAACCTACCAGAACCATAAGAAAACTTTACAGTCCTTTTTGCTTCCAGTAAGTAGTTGATTGAATATATCATAAAGATAATATAATGATGTTAATATGATTCTCATATTACATGCATGATCATAATATTATTAAATTATAAGAATTCATCATTTAACATTAAACATACTAATTTTTAAAACACTGCTTGAGTCCACTGACTTTGAACCATTGTCTGGTTCAGATTCCGTATCTAAAGAAAAAAGTTAAATGGTAAACATAAAAGGTGTCATGATCAGTAACATGCAATGTAAAGATTATTGTAAACATACTAGGGGCATAAGAAGGAGTATACTTCCTGTTTGGTTCCATTTGATTATCTGCTTCATTAAAGCAAACAATGAGAATACATAAATCATAATATATCTGTGATATAATAACTGTATGAAATATAAATCGTATGAAAAAAAAAAAAAAAAAAAAAAAAAAAAACTATTAAAGATGAATAACAATAAACCTCTTACTTGTTAAGACTTGTGAATGAGTGGTGCTTTGCGATGTATTATGAAATGTGAGACACTGAATTTATAAATGCAAATTAGGTCCCTTAATTTTCGTGCTTCATGATAGTTGTAAAACAGGATTGTTGGTTGATTTTGATATAGTTGGCTCGGATAAAAGATGAAAATAATGACAAAATTAAAGATTAATGAATGAAGAAATTTGAAAACGTGGATACCCCTGGTTTTTAGGGAAAAAACGCCCTAATCTTTTATTTGTTGAAAGTTTCCTTAATTCTATATATGTGTAGATTTATTTATTAATTTTGTTTTCTAAAATTTATCACAACTCTTGTAATGGTACAGTGGTTTCGTTGTTTCAATCTTTGTTTGTAAAGAACCCAAGTTCAAACCTCTAGCTTTTCATTTTTATTAGCTGAATTTTTACATGTGTACATAAAAATGAAAATTCAAGATGAAAATTCATAAAAATGAAAAATTCATAAAAATGAAAATTCAGTTTATAAATTTTTTGGTCTCCTCTATTATATAGTGTGGAGATAAAACAATTTTTTATCAGTTTATACTTTTCTTTTTTTTTTAGTTATCAAACTTTATATTTTTTATTTTGTACTTTTTGTTTTGTAATTTTATAACAAAAATAAAAATAAAAAAGTAATAAAAAGATTAAGAGGTATTGAAATCATTTTAAGAGAGGGAAGATGATCGTCTCAAGTTGATGATAACTTGATTGATCAAGTTACAATTATCAACTATTGGATCAAATTTAATTGCTCAAATCATATTTTATTTTGAATAATTGAATTTTATCTAATAGTTGATATTTGTTCTACTTGATCAATAAAATTATCCTTAACTTAACTTTCCCCGAGAGAAAAGTATGGATATCCTAACCTTTTAAGTTTTAACTATAGTTGTAACGTTTATTAACAGGTTTAATTACAATTTAATATTATCGTTTACGAGTAATTTTTTGTATTGTTAAAGTGAATTTGAAGAAGACATGGAATTATGGAAATGTTAGGAAAATGGGGTGTCATCCAGGTCCACCGATCTTGCTTACATGTGCGATCTTAAACCATTTTAAGTTCTCTACCACCAAATGTTTTGGGTGGACCATGCATCTTCTATGATTCAAAATTATTTATGTTTTGAACGTACGTTTTAATTAGAGGAGTATTCAATGAATATCAGCATCTATAAATACTTGAAGATGCATAATATGTTCTGATTCGAGGTTTGCTAAATAACAACTTTATAAGTTTTGTTTAAGCTTCTTGTGTTTAAAAATATTTTTAAATACGAAATTACTTGATATTATTACACTTTATTAAAATTCGTTTATCGTAACTATATGTGTTGAAATCATGTGTTAAAAAAATTGATGAGTTTCGTTTAGAAACATTGTTAATTAAAGAATGATTAAACAAAACTATAGAGTTATTGTTAACCCTTGAACTCTTAAAGAGGCTAAGTGGAATGGCCACTTATTATCATATTCATTTAGTGTCACATCAGCTTTTCAACACATCACATAACCGACCACTAAATAATCTTAGTGATAACCACTTAACTAAATATATAAAAATACTATATAATATAAAGATACCTTATAATATACCTTTAATTTTTTTTAATGATAATGAAAAATAAAATAAAATTTTGTTATGTAGTTTGCACCACACAAACTTCTCTTTTTGGTGCGCGTTCTGAGAAACGACGCGTGAAAGGTGCCCACTACGGGTGATGCATGCCCCCATTACGCATGGTCTAACTTTTGATCAATGTTTAACAAGAGGATAAGGATCCTCTAATGTTTATTTGAACATTAGAGATAATGTTGTGTTTTAAGTGATTGTACATTTGAATTAAAATAAACAAAATGTTTTGCAATAATTACTATAAAACACAACTATCACCTCTAATGTTCAAATGAACATTAGAGGATCCTTATTTTTAACAAAATCTCTAAGGGTGCGTTTGGTAGAGAGAAATTCAGAGAAAATAAATGAAGTAGAGAATATAATCTCAGAGAATAGAAATCAGTAGAGAATTTTGTTCAATTATAATGTTTGGTAACAACAGAGACTTGACCCGAGAAATGAAAAAAAAAATTATTTAAATTATTTAAAAAAATATATCTTTTTTTTTTAATTTATTTTTTTAAATTTTTTGTACTTCTTTAAAAAAATTATTTTTTAAAAATGTATTTATTTAAAAAAAACTTGTTTTTTTTTAAATATTTTTTTAAAATGTATTTATTAAAAAAAAAACTTATTTAAAAAAAAAATTTTAAATTATTTTTTAACTTTTTTTTTAAATTATTTTTTAAAAATGTATTAAAAAAAATACTTGTTTTTTTTTTAAAAAATACTTTTTGAAAATTTATTTATTTTAAAAAACTTATTTTTTTAGAAAAAACATTTTTTAAAAAAAATATTAAAAAAAAAAATATTTTTTAATAATGTATTTAAAACAAAACACATTATTTAACAAAATTATAGTTGGAAAAAAAAAATGCCATGGACCAATTCTCCGAATTCTCCACCAAATGGAGTGGAAATAAAGTTACAAAAAAATACAAAGGGATGGTTTCCAGAGAATTCAGAATTCTCCGCTTCCCAAATTTCCTGCACTACCAAATATGGGAAATCAGCCAATTTCCATTTCTTTGCCCCCATTTCTTTGTACCAAACACACCCTAAGAGTATATACACCAAAGTTACCAAAAAAAACATCCAAAACAAGAAGCACAAGTATGTAATGAGATTCTCTCAAGTTGGATGATTGTGAGTCATTGGATTTAATCTAATGGCTCAAATCAAAATAATTATTGGATCAAATCCAATGATTCATATATTCAAAACTTAAGTCAAGTTATCTTCTCAACTTGAAAGGATCTCAATCCTAATAATATACCCGGTGGTCGAAGCAAGTGTCAATATAAAAACTAAAAAGGCGAGGAGCACAATTCGTGGCATAACAAATTGCATGACACACCGTTACAACTCACAAGTACCAATATACCCTTTCACGCCCATCGCTCCAATCCTATCCTTTAGATATTTTCCACCCCCAATTCAATCTCAACCGTCGATTAAACAAATATTCCAAACAACAAATTAAATTGTATCGCGCTAGCTAGCTGTTATTAGGGTTCAAAAAACCAGATATAGATTCTTCGTATCAGTTTCTCTCCCCACAATTCACACATTGCATTTATTTTTATAAAAAAATTAAAAATAAAAATAAATCGGTGTGTGTTGATTGTTGAAGGAGATAATAATAATATTAATAATCATGTGTGAAGATTTAACGGTGGACTCACCTTCTGTTGTTGCCGTTGAAGGTTGGTTTTTTTGTTGTTTTTCTCGATTCACATTTTAATCGTGTCATATGACGCAGATGTCTTTTATATAATTGTGATGATTATTAGGTTAAGTTTTGTATAATGCTGTTTTTAAGTTTGTGTGGATCTAACATAAGGGGTGACCAGCCTTCCAAATAGGAGGTCACGGAGGCGGGCTATCCAAAAGGGTAGTCGCCTTGGGATTAGTCGGCTCGCAATGTCGAGTCAGAAACTCAGATAACAAGAAAGTAAAAAAAAAGTTTGTGTGGATCTGAGTTTCTATGGGTATGACTATCTGCATTTTACGTCCATGTGCCCCGCTCCGGCGAGATTGGGTATCGTTGTTGATCAGAAATGAGATCTGTATTTGTTGTCTATACATATGATTGATATTTCATATCCAAGGCCTTTGGTCTGGTGGTATGGGAGTTGCCCACCAACCTAGAGGTTGTGGGTTCAAGCTTCGCTAGAGTCATTTGTGAGTTATATTGTGAGATAGGTGGTTTAGGGTTTGAAAAAATTACCGATCAAAAAAAAAAAAAAAAAAAAATACTGATAATTCATGAAAGGTTTGATTTATGTTTTGTATAAAGACCTAAAAGAATAATTGTTTTATAAAACAGGAAAATATAGTACTCCTTATTAGTTTATTGTTTGGGAAAAATTTCATATGTTAGCTAAAACTGGAGGGCATCTTTTCATTTATATTTCCATTATTGAATATTATATTACTATCACTTTTCACAGTAAATTTTGTATTATCAATTTTTTTTGCGTAAGTAATTGTGTATCCATGCCGATTTCTGGTTTATATGATTCTTTACTTGATAAAAATCAGTTTTCAGGGTGTTTTATTGCTTAAAATATTGGTGGTTTATGCAATAATTGATGTTCAAATGTGTGGCTTAAATTTTTGATTTGGATGCTTTAAATGTGTATCATATTCTCTCTCCACAATTCTCTTTGTGTTTATTTTTATAAAAATTATAAATAAAATTAAATCGGCGTTGATTGTTGAAGGAGATAATAGTATTAATCATGTGTGAAGATTCAACAGTGAATTCGTCTTCTGTTGTTGCTGTTGAAGGTTGGTCATAATTGTTTCCGATTCACATTTTCGTTATTTTATTTGTTTATTTAATTTATGAGTCGTTTTGATAATTTTATATTGTATTTTTAGATGATTTTGATTGTTTAAATCGTTTCATATGACATGGACATTTTTGGTTTCATATTTAAGTTCCTGTGATGATTATTAAGTTTATTTTGATGTTTTGATTGTTTTAGATTGAATTTTGTGCAATGCTGTTTTTAGTTTTGTGTGGATATGAGGTTAGGGGTAATGACTGTCTACATCTTACATCCCGCGCCGTCGAGATTGACTATTGTTGTTTTCTTGATCAGGAATCAGATCTGAATTATGTGATTATGAAATATAAGTATCAGATTATGTCCACATATGATATGATTTTCCATGAAAAGTTTGATAATTGTTTTCCACAAAGACGAAATTATAGTACTCCGTATAAAATATTTCACTTAAATGGAAAATTTACTATTAATGAATTAGATACTATAGCTAAACTTGTGACACATCTTTTCATTGTTAGTATATCCCTAAATGAATAAAATATTACTCTCAGTTTGAAACTATCATGTTGCACTTTCAAATAGTCAGAATAAGTTTAAGCGGAAATTTGTTGAAATTGTATTTACTTTGAGGCTTTGAGTAAATGTCCAGTTTATGATTCATAGGAAACTAGGAATATCCATTTTCACAATTATTGATGCTCAAATGTGTGGCTTATAATTTTGATTTTAATGATTGGGTAGGAGATTAGTCAAAGGTGAATAGAAACTAGATGGTCCTGAATCTACCTAATATCGTATTAGTAATAACTACTATAAGTGTTTTAGGTGTTGCCCTACCATGTGTGTTTGTGCCAAGTTTGTGGCATTTGTTGACGTATTAAATACATGATGAAGAGACAATAGTGCACTACAAACCTGTGGTTTGATTACTGGCGTATATATTTAGTACCTACATAATTAATATCTAGGAGCAACTATTAAATTGTTCTTTATCGTATAGGTATTAACATGACCAATGTCAATTCTGCCGTCCCCTTGCTAAGAAAAAATTAAGTGTTTTTACAAAAGTTGCATTGCAGATCCCCTGCAATTTTTTGCTTTTAGTTTTAGACCCTGTATTATAGTTCTTTTTCATGTTTCTACTTTCGGATAATTATGATCTGTTAAAGTAAATTAACTCGTTTTGGCAAATGGTCATGCATGTGGCCATAGAAAACTTTGTTTGAGTTCGCAAGGGTCCTTTTCATATATTGCCTTCTAATTACTTGTTATTATTTTTTAAGTCTGATATAGAACCATTGGGCCTGCTAAGATATTAGTCACAAAGTCCTATCATTAAATATTTACATGCCACTACTATTGCTTGTCAAGACGCGTCTCTTTTCCAAATATAATATCTATGTCCATTTGGTGGTGCAATTATTGATAATACTGTATTGCGTTTAATTAAGTCAAAAGGGACCCTTGATGCTGGAATTTGAATTTATTTTGCATATATTGATAAATAATTTATTAAATTCATGTGTGTTGCAATTTATTTCTTTTTTTCGTTATTACAGGAAGATATTCATGTGTGGCGAATATTCGATTTTCTTTTGGTTATTAATTCTTTGGTATTTTTAATGTTTAGTATGTAACTTTTCACTTTGAATTATAAGTCTTAAGAAGTTTTTATGTCCAACCTAACTCGTATGTCATGCATAATACCAACATCTCAAACCAACTTAGGATAAAAGCATCCTAGATACAGCACACAAATCATGGGAGAAACTCAAACCTTATCGGGAATACAGTAATATTATGTTAGGCATACAAGGGGTTCCCTTTGTATGATATTTCTATGTTTGGCAAATTTTATTAATACGTGAACTCAAATTATTTCCTGCCATAGATGGTGCGGGATTGACATTAAATGATACAAATATAGAAATTGGAAACATCTGTTTCATATCAGTAACTAATTGTGTTTTACTATTATTGTTTGTTTATTACTAAACTTATCAATGCTGAGGACCAGTCCTTTACTAGACAAGAGTTGCTTAAATCTAACTGTAAATGTATGAAAATTAACCTCGTAAGTCCTACATATTTGCAGTTATGAATTCAACAGCTGATGGAAAGAAGTACATAACATCCGAGGAGTTACAGAAGCACAATAAGGCTAACGACCTATGGATCTCGATTCAGGGCAAAGTGTACAATGTTACAGAATGGGCCAAAATACACCCTGGTGGGGACATTCCTCTCATGAACCTTGCTGGTCAGGATGTAACAGATGCCTTTATCGCTTTTCACCCGGGCTCAGCGTGGCAACACCTCAATAAACTCTTCACTGGGTATCACTTGAAAGACTACCATGTTTCAGAAGTCTCAAAGGATTATAGAAAGCTTGCTTCTGAGTTTGCAAAAGCTGGGATGTTTGAAAAGAAAGGGCATGGCGTGATTTACTCACTTTGTTTCGTATCTTTGCTTCTTTCTGCTTGTGTATATGGGGTATTATATTCTACTAGTTTCTGGGTTCATATGATGGCGGGTGCAGCGTTGGGGTTAGCCTGGATGCAAATCGCGTATCTAGGTCATGATGCTGGACATTATCAAATGATGGCGACTCGTGGGTGGAACAAATTTGCAGGTATCTTTATCGGGAACTGTATAACAGGAATAAGTATCGCATGGTGGAAATGGACACATAACGCTCATCACATTGCATGTAACAGTCTCGATTATGATCCTGATCTTCAGCACTTGCCAATGTTAGCAGTTTCTAATAAATTGTTCAACTCGTTGACATCTGTTTTCTATGGGAGACAATTGACATTTGACCCGCTGGCTCGGTTCTTCGTGAGCTACCAACATTACTCATATTACCCAATCATGTGTGTTGCGAGGGTCAACCTTTATCTACAAACATTGCTATTGCTCATCTCAAAGAGGAGAATTCCTGACCGAGGGTTAAACATTCTTGGGACTCTCGTTTTTTGGACTTGGTTTCCGCTCCTTGTGTCATGCCTACCCAACTGGCCAGAGCGAGTCGCGTTTGTATTGGTTAGCTTCTGTGTCACCGGGATTCAACACGTTCAATTTACATTGAACCACTTTGCAGCTAACGTGTACATAGGTCCACCGACCGGGAATGATTGGTTTGAGAAGCAGACCAATGGGACCATTGATATTTCGTGCTCATCTTACATGGACTGGTTCTTTGGTGGTTTGCAGTTCCAACTAGAGCACCATTTGTTTCCAAGGTTACCTCGATGCCATTTGAGGTCTATTTCTCCTATTGTTAAAGAACTTTGCAAGAAACACAATTTGCCTTACACAAGCCTATCATTCTATGATGCCAATGTGACAACACTTAAAACACTCAGAACCGCGGCTCTGCAGGCACGTGATCTTACAAACCCAGCTCCTCAGAACTTACTATGGGAAGCTTTTAACACTCATGGATGAGTGATGCCCTACATATCCTGGTACTCTTCTTGAGTCTAGACGTTTCCCGGCGCTTATTTTGTATTTCTAATACTGAATATGGATCATTTCAACTAGCAGGGTACCCGCGCGTTGCGGCGGCGGGTACCCTGAAATAAATTTTACGGTGAATCATGTATTTTAGTTTATTATATTCTTTTTGACAATAAATTTACGGATATTAAGAATTTTGTTTAGCCCGTGCCCGTTCGGGCTCGAGCCCGTTGGCCCGTGCCTATTTGGCCCATGCCCGTTCGGTCTCAAGCCCGTTCTGGCTATGACACTTTTTCTCCATGGCACCAGTTTTGGCTATGACATCAAAACACTCCTCCCTAATAAAAAAGTGATGCCGTAGAGTAAAGTGATTCCATCATACACCCTTGGACCCCACCGTCTTTTTTTTTTTTTTTTTTTTTTTTTTTTTTTTTTTAAATAAATTGAGATTTGCACGGTTTATCTTTATATTTATAAATTATTTCAAGAATTTAGTATTCATATAATTTGATTAATAGTTAAGTAGCAAAATTCATACATTAACACCAGAAACAAATATGCAGACATGATTTAAAACTGGGCCAGGCCCAATGAACTGTTTTTTAGGGTTAACATATCTATTGTCTTCTATCTGTCAAATGCATATCTTCTACGCAAAACACAAAACCTCAAAAAAAATACACAGAACACAAATTCACAAACACATAGAAACACGCAAATAAACACAAGACACAAACAGTTAAACGCAAAACCAACTAAAAAAATCCAACCGCGCGGGCTGGTGGTGGTGGCACGAGAAGCTAACAGCCGATATGAGGTATGGTTGTGGCGTTGTGTGGTTGGGCTGGTGGCATGGTCATGAGTAGCATACCCATGGGGGCGGTGGATCTAGTATCTCAAAAAAAGAAACCCATCTTTTTTTTTTTTTCACATATCATGAGGAGCATCCTCATCATCAAGGGTGACTAAAAAGGGTTGGGAAAAAAATTTGGTCGCCGGAAAAATTTGTGTCGCTGCCGAAAAAAATTGTGGTCGCCGGAAAAATTTGTGTAGCCTCTGCAACAATTTTTTATTTATGTCTCCTAATAATTTTTTAGTGTTTGTTTGGCTTAGTACATTGTGATTAAATTGTTGTTTATTTTGGTGTAGGGGTGAATTAAATAGTGTATTAATTGACCACTTTAATAGTATTAATGTGGTGTTTTTTTTAATATGTGCATTATAGTGTTGTATATTATGCTTATTTACTTGTAAGTCTGAAAATTATGTGCTTTCAAATGTTGTACATCATGCTTAATTAGTTGCAAGTCTGAAAGTCTGAAAATTTAATAAGAGAGAGATTCATTTGTGCATTATAAGTAGTAGTGATTACTGAATATGGATCATTTCAATTTATAGATTTTGCAGTTTGATTATAATCGGGGAGTATGTTTTTCTCTCCTTATTAGTGTGATGCTGATCTTAGTCTTGAAGCGTCTTGTACTTTTTTCAGTTTCTTGTTTCATTGTCGATTTGTGGATCTCATCATGACCAGTAGTGAAAATATTATGCTGGTTCAGTTTTTTTTTTTTTTTTTTTTTTTTTTTTTTAAAACCATGGTTTTCGACCTTTTGGCCAACTACCCTACGGGGTTTGAACCCACCGCCAGGTAAATCTCTCCCTTTTCAGGAGGTTGGCATGGCCACTTCAGTTCAGGTTGTTTGCACTTAGCAGGAATTGAGCTTGAGGCCTCACAAATCTTATAGTGCTAGTCACAAGTCCTTTTGCCACTAGGCCACCCTTGAGTGGATATGCTGGCTCAGTTTTTGTTATGTAGATCATTGAAACCATGTGGGTTAAGCAAGTATATTCTTATGTTGCAATTGAACGAAAACATGTCTGGTGTACAACTCACTTTTGCATACTTTATTGACTTGTTTGGTTGGATGTGTCTAAACATCAAACTGACATGCCTGCAAACACGAAAACGCGAAGCAAGTGAGAAAGAACATAGCACATAGTTGATGTAATTCCTGTTTATTACTAGTTAGATCTAAGGGCATGCTTGGTTAGGGGTTAAAGGGGGGTGGGGAATGGGTAAGGTATTCAAAAGGGCCCACCTCACTCATAATATAGTGCTTGGTTAGGGAGGGGTAAGGGATTGATTACCCCGTAATGGGTAATGAACCATTATAGAGTAAATTGAGGGGTAAGGTATTGATTACCCACCTCACTCATTCCTTTGCATTCCCTTTCCCTTTCCTTTTCCCTTTTCCTTTCCCCTCTTTGAACCAAGCGGGCCGTAAGTATATCCCAAAAGATATCTGTTGTAATGTCTCCAAACAATCCAACCTGTATCATCACAGAATCACCCCAAACAATCATAGGAATCACCCAACATACCCACTCCATCATAATAGTATGCTCTCTCAAAGACGAACCCAGGATTTTTAATAGGGTGTTGCACAAAAGAAATGTTGGGCTAACTAAAGTTACATCATAAAAATGAAAGTAGCAAAATTTTTTTGGGGGTTGCACATACCACAAAAACGACAGTTTTGAAATCTTTTTACACTTCGTGACCTAAAATCGGGTGTCGCCCGTGCCACACCCGGCATATATATGGGTCCGTCCATGTGCTCACTATTAGTTTGTCGAACATTTGAAAAAGTTTTTATGGATGTATGCTACTCTCCTAAATCTAATGCAAATAGTTTGTTTTTGATAAGTTTGTATTTGATAAGTATGTTTTTTTATAAAGTTTGGATGGATGTATGCTATCTTCCAAATCAATGAAATGGTAATAATAGGGTAAAAAGATAAGATTTTCCCTGTTCACAGGCGGCAAACTTCTTTGATTTACATGTATGCGGTCTCAACGGGTTAATTTTTTGACTGTTTTCTATCCTTCCCTGACCACCCTCAAATGTACACACCTAACGAGGTTTGAACCTTTGACCTCTTATGAGTAAACCAATAACATGTAGGCCATTAGAGCATCCTCAATGCTATATGATTTTGTAAGTTTAATAGAGTGCCAAATAAGCATTACACTCTCCTCTATAATATCCGTCCCAATCTATTAAACTTTTAATGGGCCCACCTTTTATGAAATTAAAAAAAAATAAACATGTACAAAACTAATGAATGAACAATAAATAATTGCATATGGCCCACCATTTGTGTATAATAGGTGTGTGTTCAGATAAACATCTTATTATGTGTGTGTGATGAAGTGAAATCACACAATGGGTTTGAGCACTTAATTGTCACACTTTTTTTCATTGCACCATGCCACATAAGCTAATTATAGATGCCTTTAGTTGTGGTAAAAAAGCATGTCAAAAAACTCAAAAAGAGTAATGTAATGCATAGTTTCTCTATGGTCTTTGTGGAACTTCCGTAACGAGATGATTTTTGGTACTGTACCGCTTAAACGTTGCTTCTTATTTGATAAGATTGTAGAATGTTCTTTTAGGTGGTACTCTTCTAGAAACAAATTGTCATCAATTTCTTGGAACAATTGCTTCGAAACCCCTTATAGGTTTTTATTTTGTAATATTTTTTCTAGCTCCTTGTTAGTTTAATATATTTCCACTGTTCTAAAAGAAATATATAGTTTCTCTTGCTTATAATATAAGAAAAGAGAGCTTGATAGAAAAGGAAACCAAACTGTTACTAGTGATGCAACAAATAACTTTGTGCGTTTTAATCCACCAATTTTCATAGGAAGACGCCACCAGCATGTTAACATCCCACCAACTAGAAATCCTTTTATAAATGTTTTTTTGCCATGGGGCAATTGAAAAATATGTGACTAGTAGTTTCAGCTGCCATGTTACAATTAGGGCAATAAATAGAGTCAAGATCCATACCTCTACGGGAAAGATTGAAACGCGTGGGCAGGTTGTCCATTTTAACTCTCCATGCATGAATGTTGATCTTCTTCGGGACAACCTTAATCCAACGTGTTTTAGGAATAGAATCTACAAGGGTATGGTCATCGATGAAATTACGAACCGATGCGACAGTAAACTCTCCATCACTTGATAACGACCAAAACCACCTATCCATCATATTAGGGAGGATGAGATCCTCCATTTTTAGACACAAGTCCGCCATCTGATGTTGCTCAATCCCACCTCTCGGCATTCGCCTTAGAGAAGAAACCAAACCAGGTTGAGCAATCTTCGCCGCCACCGTAATAGACTTAACAGAATCAAGAGCATAGATTTTAGGATATAAAGATTTAAGAGGCACATCTTCCTTCCAAGGCTCTTCCCAAAACATAGTATTCTCACCATTACCCGTTTTTTTCTTAATTAAGCCGAGCAGATCCATGCCTTTGTCACGAAGAATAAATATTTCCCGAACTATATCAATCCAGTTAGATGAGAAACTACCTGATGGAGAGCATCCGAGCTTGCCATCCTCACCATGAATAGCTTTAATAACCCTAGCCCAAAGAGATGAACTTTGAGTTCGAAAGCGCCAAATCCATTTAAAAATAAGAGCTCGGTTTAACGCAAAGAAGCTCGAAACACCTAGACCACCTTTCTCCTTAGAAGCAAGAACATTATCCCATTTTACAAGAGAGATTTTTCGGTCTTTAAGATCTACCCCTTTGAAAAAATTACTTCGAATGGACTCCATTTTTTTCAACACTTGTTTAGGAACTTTAAACATCGACATGTAATAAATTGGCATCGAACCCAAAACTGATTTAAAGTGCATTTGGCCCCTTTACAAGATGCGTTTTAATAGATTAAGCATTGTAGGTTCTTGTTTGTTGTTTATCGAGTCATTTGAATATAAACTGGGTAGCGCTTTATGGAGTTTCTTTCGAATATGTTCAAAAGTATACAACGAGCTGAGTTAATCACAAGTAAGCAACACTTTACAAATGATAAGCTGCTAGCTGCTAAAGACATTACCTTAGTTAACACCTCACAAACTTGACAAAAGGCAAATTTAACACAGAAAGTCTTAATCACTTATCTTAGTCCAAATTCTGTCTGAACATGTACCATTTTGGCCATTTATGATCACATGCGTAGGAATCACGGCTACTCAAATCTTATACAGTACTATGCTTGATTTTACGCAAAATAGTTTTGTCTTTAATTTGTCATCTGATCGATCACTGGATTCTTACGATCAGGTAAGAACTTATTGTACATAGCTGATCTGAGTATATGAGGAATAGATTAAGGCCACATATAAATAGTCACCCATGATGCTTACATTGACGTCGAGATCAAGTAAAAGTACATCATCCGAACGTGACTGAAGTTCTGCGACAATTATAACCAGAGCCGTAGACGAGAGTGTGCGTGGTTTGCTACCGCACAGGGCTTCAAATTTTTAGGGGCCTCAAAATATATAGCCCGTCATATACTTGGGGCCTCAAAATTTTCACTTCCAACAAAAAATTGTTACGGTTGTACAATCTCATGTTGTAAACATATGTTATAGCTTAAAATAGATCATCAAAATACAATGTTTTTTGTTTTCATGGTTGGTACAATTTATTTTTGATCATCGTATATAGGTATGGTATAAGTTTTTGCACTGGACATTCATTAGCAAGGATAGCTTATATATACTTGAATCAATGTAAGGTTTCGTATAGGCACATTAGATTATTGCTGTGAGTGACAAAGTATAAGGAGCATTGATTACAATAGCATGGGGAGTACGTCGACTTTGTTTAGGATCAAGGAATCCATAGAACACCAAGTTTTTTACACTCTTTGAAGGAATGTCAATCCGCGTGAAACCATAGCAAAGGACCAACTTTAAAGTCTCCAAAAGAGGACTACCGGATAATATATTTTGTATCAAATCATGATCCAATTTCGCCTAAGAAATAGACAACTCTTAAGATTTTTCCAAGTAATGGAACAATCAGTTGTTGGATTGAATATACATCCATCTAATTAAAGTATAGTAAAACATATGATGAGAAACAATTGAGGTAGCACAAACCCAAATTGAGAATAAAATCTCGGTATAACTAAATGAAACTCTAGAACGTTGCGATTAATAGCATAATGAACCCAATAGTTGACGCTTGGTCCATATTTATAAAAGTAACGGATGAAGATTTGGAATTTGTTGATGTTCAAATGGCATTGAGATATGGTTTGGTCAACAAAGGAACATAAACCATGGATCCGAAGATCTTGACAGATTGCGTCAAAGATGTCAATGTCGAAAACAAGATTAGGAAGTAAAGTCCATAGATGTCGCCATCGTTTAGAGAGAATACTTGTTCTAGTCGCCTCTTTTGTCGATTCTAAGCGACTAAGGATTTCCGCAACTAAAAAATCTGGTAACAAGCTTTTAGTGAATTTTCATCCCTTATAAATCCTCAAAACGAGAATAAGAGGGGTGTTGGCTTATATTCTATATTATTATTTATTGTAGTATTATTTACTACGTATAAATTAAACATTAGTAACACACATAGCCATTTTATAGAATCATAATGAAACACTAAAATCAAAGTCGTTGAATCACAATATAGATAACCATAAAAATTTAACTTGACTTCCACGTTATCACTCATCTCTATATATATAACGATCAAAAGCTAGCTAGGTTTCATAAAATACACACACACAATAATGGCGAATCGAAGAAGAGGTAGGCCCGAGGCTGGCAATGAGAGGCGTGAGCTTCTATTCAAAGAAGACTGTCAGGAATATGGTCAAGTGCTCCGTATGCTCGGTAACAATCGGTGTGAGGTTCTATGCAGCGATGAAACTAAGCGTCTAGGTCATATTTGTGGTAATATGCACAAAAAAGTTTGGATATCCGCAGGAGATATTGTTCTTGTTTGTGTTCGCGATTATCAAGATACTAAGGCGGATGTGACACATAGGTATCACCACTCTGAGGCCCGGTTATTGAAGGCGTATAGTGAGTTGCCCGATTGTATTAAGCTTGATGATGAAGACGACGAAAGTGATAACCAAGTCGTTTTTGAAGATGAAGATATAGACACAGTATAGGGCTGATTTAGTTCGCTTAATTAATTTTTGACTACTCGTTTTTATGTTTATTGAGGGTAATTACTATAAGTTTTGAGATTTTATTACTGTGATTTTGATGATCCTGTTGATGCTCACATATGTACGTAATGCATATTGGCTGTCAAATTTTATTGCTAGTGATTGATTTGTCCCTTGGCTTATAATTTTGTCTTTTTCATATAGTTAAATTGACATAAAGTTGGGTTTTTGTTCGTTATTTTATGAAAATCAATGATAGCATGATATCGTGGTTGCGTTTTCTGTGATGTCCTGTTGATTTAGGAGAGGAGCATGATTTGTTGGTATTGTATAAGAACTTGTAAGAAAAGTTTCAAACATGTCTAAAACTGTTCCAGAAGTACGATAATTTCGGACCAAAAAATGTGTTGTGTTAGTATTGGTTTGGAACCAAACCATGTGAATAAGCCAATTGAGTTTGGTTCATTGTAGAGGTCAAATGGTATAATCCTCACCCTCCATTCTCTTCATCTAATGGTTTGGATTAAAGAATGCATGGTAGAGCAAAAAAATACACAAAAGTACAAAATAGTAAATAACTAAATACATACTACTTCACGTGAGTGACACATATCACTCATCACACTTATTCCTTCTAACAACCCACCGCTCTCATTTACTCTTCTCTTAAATCTAGTTAACACACAATCACACAAACTCACAATCTCTCATTCACCTAACTTTCACACTTCCCCCAAAATCAAAACCTGATACAAGTAGTTCATAAGTTTCAAAATCTCTCATTCACCTAAAACACACACTCATAATCTTTCATAACGTTTCCCCCAAAATCAAAACGTGGATTCTTCATAACTTTTCCCCAAATTATGCCTAATTGAAAGATACCGACCGATTCTAACAGTTCTGGTAAATTCTAACTCAATATTTATGCATTTTTTTATTATTTCAGCTTGCTAGAAGGATTAGGGGATAGAAGGCTCAGAGTATTTGATTATTGTTGTTATAGGGTTTATGATTTGTGAAGTCATGGGTTTTCATTTTGATTTTGTACTGTGAAAAATGATGTTTAATCAACAATTTTAATTGAAATTGGTATTTTGGCTAGTTAATTGGCTTATTATGTGCTTATTTTGGTGGTTTTTTCTGGTTGTTATTAAGTGCTAATTATGTGCTTATTTTGGTGGTTTTTCTGATTGTTATTAAGTGCTAATTAATCATTTTCTGTTACTAGATATTGCTTGTTGGTTTATATATTTCTAAATTTTAGAAGCAAGCCTTTTGTTAATACTATAAAGGTGATGTTTGAACTATTAACTGTGCTTGAAGACATGAAATGAGTTCAACAGATATTGAGTATTTTCTGCGAGGAACTTATAATTGAGGGTGGAAAGTTCAAATCGTTTAATAAGACTCTAAATGTTACATTGGCATAGCATCATAGTTTACCAAGGTTTATCTAATGCAGATCTAGTGTGTATTCAGGCTCTGCACAAAATTTTTAAGTTGGTTCTTAATTTACGGAAACTATTATATGAGAATTTGTTTTGTTAACGAATAACCTTGTTAGAAACATGTCCATATTATTTTGTCATGTAAATCGGTGTTGATATGTCCACGCAGTTAGTGTTTTAGCTCATAAGATATTATACAACAACATGTCCATATTCGTTTGAATTTCGTCCAATTATTTATATTAATGTGTTATATGCTTAGTTTTTTGGTTCTTGCGTTTTAACCTTTGATGCTGATGACTTTGTAGACGATAATGCTGGAATTGATACGCTTTTGAAAACATCGGCTTTTTTTAAGGACAAAGCTTCACACAAAACTACTGATGTTCCCAAAGGTATTAATATTCACATATCATCTTTACTTTCTTATCTATCAAGGCGAATGCAATTTTTTATTTTGACCTTATTTTTCGGACAAACATACTCATTGAAGCCAAACTCATAAGTGGGGAACTGATTAGCCTACATTACATGATCACTTCTGATCAGGGAAAATCACTTGTGATTTGGGTAAATCAGAAATCACTTGTAATTTGTGCAAATCACAAGTGATTTGCACAAATCAGAAGTGACTTACAAATACTTAAACATGTAATTTTACTTTTAATTACAAGTAGTTTACGTTTTCTTACAAACCTTTTAATTGTTTTATGTAGGTGTCACAGATCTAAACCATCTTCACAAACTGTTGACAAATTAGCAACTAAAAAAAAGGCCAACCCATCCTTACCTCGCATCTGTGAAGTAAGTGAGGCCGCTGACAGTCCTTCCCATGAAGCACCTAAAACATCTAGATTAACTAAGACTATGGCCTCCCGTGACTCTCCTTCTAAAGATGTTCCTTCAAAAAGGAAAAAAACTAATGCTGAAAAAGAAGGTGACATATTTAAGTCAGAATCAAATGTGGGTTCTAGTTCTAAGAGGTCTAAGAAACAGATTGAGCCAAAATCGAATCCTGAGCCAAAGTTAAAGCCTGAGACAAAGTCAAAACAGAGCCAAAGTCAAAGCCTGAACCAAAGGCAAATCCTGAGCCAAAGGCGATTCCTGGTCCAAATTCGAAGCTTGATGCAAAGGAGAAGCCTTCTCAGGTGCTGACAAAGTTCATGATATGTTTGGAATTCCTAATGGTGGAAGATCACTTCTGTCACTAGATGAGAAACCTAAATGGCGTAAAGATCCAGTGACACAAGAGTGGCTAAAGCAGTTTGACATGAAGATGGGAAAAATTCGGACGTGTCATATTGCTGATAAGATTACAACTGCAACCCGTGTTGATTTAATATTCAAGCTGAATTTTCTTATGCTTGTCACCAACAAACTTGGTAAGAATGAGACAATGAATGGGGATCTTTCATTTGATGTCTTGAAACGTATTCGAGATGACACTCCGATTGACTACCTTGATTGGTGTGGCTACATTTGTAACTGTGTTTATAAGAGTAAACTCCTAGGGGGGGGGGGAGGGTCATGGTCTCTACTACAATGGCCCGCTGTTTTTCCTTGTTGTAAGTTTTCTTTTTATCTTTTTATATTTCAAGCTTATGTCCACACTTTAAGCCACTATAAATCATTTGTGATTTACAGTGGCAAATCACAAGTGATTTAAATCACATGTGATTTCATTTGCAATGTCAAATCACTTGTGATTTGCCATTTTAGCCTAATACATATTTTTAAACTTTTTTTTAATGATGATGTGTTAATATATCTTTTGTATGTTTTTATAACTAGCTTTCGTACTTGGATTCAACAAATTTTGAACCCATGCCATACATTCATTCATTTCCAGCAATTAAAGACTGGAATTCTACTCTCCTGAAGAATCGAATGGATCTTGAGATTGAACAAGGTGTTTTTGGTGACTTGGAACTACACGGAGAGTGGACTGCAGAGGAGGCTCGGTAACAGAGGGATTTTTTGAAGCTGACGAAGTACATGATTTTACCAGATTGTCTTATCCACCAGCACCGACCACCCAAGAGGTAATATAGGATCACATGTGATTATATACTTTTGATTCTAGTAATTTATGAGCTTTTAGTTAATTAACATATACTTTTTTTGTTAACTGTTTGTAGGGATTTTGTAAGAAGCTTGAAGCGAAGTTTTCCAGCATTTCTGATGAGATGGAAGATTTAGAAGAGACCCTGAAACAATTTAAAAAATTGTTCCCTGGTGATGCCAAGCTGCATGATTACTTTTGAGAAGTATGATCAACTCTTCAAGAATGTAAAAAATCTAAATGACGAAGTTGATCAGGAAGCCAACGATGACTCTGGTGGTGATCATGGCATTGACGATGGATCTGAGGATGATGCCAGTGATGACGAAGAAGAATCTGGTGATGCAGAAGATTCTAGTGAGGAAGAAGGTTCTGTTGTTGAAGAAGTCAAATCTGGGAAGGAGGAAAAAGCAAAAGTAGGTAGTGAGGAGGATGATGGCGATGAAGAAGAGAAAGAAGATTGTGAAGAAGATAGTGAGGAGGATGACGGCGAGGAGGATAGTGATGAGGATGATGGTGAGAAAGAAGAAAATAAGGATGAAGAGGTCAGTAAGGACGATGGAAATGAAGAAGAGAAAAGTGACAGTGGGGAGAGTGATGGCGAAAATAAGGATGAAGAGGCCATCACTCTCCTCACTGTCATCTTTCTCTTCTTCCTTTCCATCGTCCTTACTAACCTCTTCATCTTTATTTTCTTCTTTCTCACCATCATCCTCATCACTATCCTCCTCGCCTTCATCCTCCTCACTATCTTCTTTCTCTTCTTCATCACCATCATCCTCCTCACTACCTGCTTTTGCTTTTTCCTCCTTCCGAGATTTGACTTCTTCAACAACAGAACCTTCTTCCTCACTAGAATCTTCTGCATTACTAGATTCTTCTTCGTCATCACTGGCATCATCCTCAGATCCATCGTCAATGCCATGATCACCACCAGAGTCATCTTCGGCTTCCTGATCAACTTCGTCATTTATATTTTTTACATTCTTGAAGAGTTGATCATACTTCTCAAAGTAATCAGGCAGCTTGGCATCACTAGGGAACAATTTTTTAAATTGTTTCAGGGTCTCTTCTAAATCTTCCACCTCATCAGAAATGCTGGAAAACTTTGCTTCAAACTTCTTACAAAATCCCTACAAACAATTAACAAAAAAAGTAGTTGTTAATTAACTAAAAGCTCATAAATTACCACAATCAAAAGTATATAATCACATGTGATCCTATATTACCTCTTGGGTGGTTGGTGCTGGTGGATAAGACAATCTGGTAAAATCATGTACTTCATCAGCTTCAAAAATTCCCTCTGTTACCCCAGCCTCTTCTGCAGTCCACTCTCCGTGTAGTTCCAAGTCGCCAAAAACACCTTGTTCAATCTCAAGATCCATTCGATTCTTCAGAAGAGTAGAATTGCAGTCTTTAATTGCTGGAAGTGAACGAATGTATGGCATGAGTTCAAAATTGGTTGAATCCAAGTACAAAAGCTAGTTATAAAAACATACAAAATATATATTAACACATCATCTTTAAATTTTTTTTTAAGAATATGTATTAGGCTAAATGGCAAATCACAATTGATTTGACACTACAAATGCAAATCACAAGTTATTTAAATCACTTGTGATTTGCCACTGTAAATCACAAGTGATTTACATTGGCTTACAATGTGTAAATAAGCTTGAAATATAAAAAGATGAAAAGAAAACTTACAACAAGGAAAAATATCGGGCCATTGTAGTAGAGACCAGGACCCCCCTCTAGGAGTTTACTCTTATAAACACAGTTGCAAATGTAGCCACACCAATCAAGGCTGTCAATCAGAGTGTCATCTAGAATACGTTTCAAGACATCAAATGAAAGATCCCCATTCGTTGTCACATTCTTACCAAGTGTGTTGGTGACAATCATAAGAAAATTCCGCTTGAATATTAAATCAACATGGGTTGCAATTGTAATCTTATCAGCAATATGACACGCCTGAATTTTTACCATCTTCATGTCAAACTGCTTAAGCCACTCTTGTGTCACTCGATCTTTACGCCAATTAGGTTTCTCATCTAGCGACAGAAGTGATCTTCGACCATTAGGAATTCCAAATGTGGAAAACTAGAAGGGGGGTTGAATAGTTTTGCCGATTTTAAGTTGATTTCAAAAACTTTAGATTCGATATTATGTGAAATCGTATGGATGTTGAGAACGTATAGATCTAATGATAATGCAAGCAAATAAATAAAGTTAAGGGATAGAAAAGACACAACCGATTTATAGTGGTTCGGCTACAAGGACACCTTCCTTGCCCTACTCCACTCTCCGAGTCACCTACTCGAGAGTTCAAGCACTATGTCAACAAACTCCTTCACTTGGCGGAGAAGCCTTCACAACGTTGCTTACACTTTTTCCGGTACAAAGCTAGATACCGAGTCCGTAGCACGGTGGACCAAACCAACACAACTATTACACAACAAATATGTGAAATATCAAATACATGATCTTCGCTACAAAAATCTTGCGGAGTGACAAATCAATCAAGGACCCCTTGCTTGGATGATTCCGCTCTAGTGCTCGTAAGATGTTCAGTAGGTTCGTTCCCCAGGAACTAACTAAACAGTGAGGCGTTCTAAAAACATCGCTTCTAGTACATAAACTATAAAGTGTATAAACAACACATTATCAACACAACCAAACCAGGTGGCACGATGCCTGAGCCATAGATCGAAACATGGCCTTTTTCACATTCGTTGCAACACTTCCGAAGAGGCGGTTCACTTCCTCAAACAACTGTATCACGAACTTGAGAGCTCATCCACTGAGCCTCTCACCTCATCCCGTTCCTTCCACAGGAACATCGGCTTGGTGATATTTAGCCAACACAGAAAAGATAGGGAATTGAAATAAATAAACGAACGTAATAGTAATCTAGATATGCAAGAGTTGTAGGTATGCTAAAGTGTATTATAGCTTAGATTTCAAAAACTTTAGTTGAATTTTAGCCGTTTTGATAAGTTGGGG